>OZ024912.1:24988792-25643108 GCA_964017125.1 Flabesymbios commensalis
CGTGTATCACTCGTGACTGTGTACCAAAATAAATCATTTACTCTTGATACACTCAAAGTTGTGAATATTTGCCGCGACCCGCAACATGGTTTGTATTCTACTCCCTGACGAATATATTCTTACAAATAACACATGGGAGAATCACCTGATCACCTGCCTACAATAATAGAAAACCCACCAAGTACCTCGCGTACACAAGGAATATCTATCAAGTCTCTTTTTTGTTTTTCATTGTAAGTGAGTCAGGAATTTAAATATTTATCTTGTCACCATGAACGTGTCGTATTTTCCAATGATGTAGATTCGAGGTCGTTTACCTGTCTGCAGTGCAAAGCTCAAAGCTTTTGGATTTGCATGGCAGCATTACAATAATTCAGAGACCTTGTCGTTTGTCCAGCGTTTGGTTAAGGCAAGACAAATTTACACATCGTGCTGAGATGTATTATTTTAAGCATTACTGTGTTATGTTTAATAGGTTGCTGTGGACAGAATCATTATTATTGCACAATAACCATCTGAGAAAATCTGCGGCCTCCTCTATTCTCATCATATTCATCATAGGCGGATTTCCAGCAGCTTCCCTCGGTATCTTCGTTCAACAGCGGTGCTAATGCAGAGCTCGCATCACTA
The DNA here is from genome assembly GCA_964017125.1 of Flabesymbios commensalis. Classification (NCBI taxonomy): domain Eukaryota; kingdom Metazoa; phylum Annelida; class Polychaeta; order Terebellida; family Flabelligeridae; genus Flabesymbios; species Flabesymbios commensalis. The sequence continues at coordinate 24,989,423 of OZ024912.1, forward strand.
ATCACTGATTTGGAACAGAGTGTTTGACATTAGGTCAAACATCAGGTTAAATGAGTTGCCCCTGAACTTTTGTTGTTCTTAAAACTATTCGTGATCTGAAGATAGCTTAGAAAATGGCGACGAGTTTCAGCATTAATGTCGCAGGCCTTCATGGTATGTCATTATCAGCGAGTGAAGGAAACACTCCCAATAATCCATCACACCCATTACGTCATCATCTGTACATTATTCATTTTTCTTCTGCAGATGGTACTTTACGTGGTATAGATGTACTTAATTGATCGTTTGATGGAAATGTGACGTTATTTAATAGTCAAATGTTGTTGGGCCGTCGGCGGCCTAATAATTATAGCCCTATGTTATATAAATATAATAATGTTAATTGCCAGACGATCTTAAACATAAACAATTACATATTATATAATATTTTACCAGCTCTGTGGTTATCAATAATTTCAAATTCACCAATATATCCATATTGCATCATCACTGTCAGAAAGCGAATGATTACTTTGGAGCAGGGAAAAAAGTAAGATTGCCTATATACTATTTAAAGTTGAACTAAATATTACATATTATTTAATTAAACGAATAAAACACATAATACCATATAGGAACTGCACAAAAAGGGTAACATGCTTCTGATAAAAATAATACGCAATCATGTTAATAATATAATTGGGCCTACATTATAAGATCACTAAGATTGGTCTAAATAACCATACAATTGCAAATATAATTCTGAGGGTACCTTTAAAATATCTACTTGGTGACTTCTGAAGAATTATTAAAAACCACTGCAAACCTCCGAACAATAGCTAAGAAAGAGAAAAAATGGCTACTATATTCATATTATTATATTTTGATTTGATAATTTTCAAGCCTTTTAATAATTTCAATATAAATTTAGATAGTTTGTTTTTTATATAAATACATTAGATTTCGCGACGCACAATTTCAAGTGGCTATAAATTACTTACACGTGTACACTATTAATGAAAACATTATTTTATGCCAATCTGGTGATGATGGGGTGGTGGTGGTGGTATTAGTGGTGGTGGTTGGGGTATTTGTGGTGGTGGTGGTGGTATTGGTATTAGTGGTGGTGGTGGTAATGGTTGTGATAATGGTTGTGGTGGTAGTAGTGATGGTGATGGTATTTGTGGTGGTGTGGAAATGGTGATGGTGGTGATGGTTTTAACCCTTTGACTTCCAGGCCGGGGTGCATGCCAGGATCCAGATATACTGGTGTAGGAGTTCTATTTTTCGTCATTTGAAGCTGGAATTGCTAACGCAATTTCCAGCTTCAAATGACGAAAAATACATAAATGTAGTATATATTTGACGAAAATTTGTGTCATTTTATGATTACGTTCATTGACGAATGACGACGGAAATTTCCGTCATGTATGGTAGTGAAAAGGTTAATGGTGATGGTGGTATATAAGCCGCATGGTGGTAGTGGTGATGGTGGTGGTGGTATTTGTAATTGTAGTAGTGGGCGTTGTTGTGATGTTATTGGTGGAGAAGGTGGTGGTTGTGGTGGTAGTATTGGTTGTGGTGGTAGTGGTGGTGGAGATGGTGGTGGTGGTGTAGTGGTGGTGATGGCGGTAATTGTGGTGGTGGCTGTGGTGGTAGTGGTGTTGGTGGTGGTAGTGGCGGTGGCATTGGTTGTGGGGGTGGTGGTGGTGATGGTAGTAATGGTAATGATGATGGTGGTGATGGTGGTGATGGACATAGTGGTGGTGGTGGTGATGATAGTGATGGCGATGGTGGTTGTGATGATGATGGTAGTGACGATGGTGGTGGTGTTGAAAATGGTGATGGTTGTGGTGGTGATGGTGGTGGTTGTTTTGGTGGTGGTGGTAATGGTAGTGGTGTCGGTGGTGGTAGTGGTGGTGATTGTGTGGTGGTATTGGTTGTGGTGGTGGTAGTCGTGGTGGTGGGGGTGATGATGATGGTAGTGGTAGTATTGGTTGTGGTGGTGATGGTGGTTGTGGTAGTGGTGGTTGTGGCGGTGGTGGTGGTAATGGTGGTGTGGTGGTGGTGGTGGTGGTGGTGGTGGTGGTGGTGGTGGTGATTGCGGTGGTGGTAATAGTGGTGATGGTGGTGGTAGTGATTGTGATTGTGATTGATTGATTGATTGATTGATTGATTGATTGATTGATTGATTGATTGATTGATTGATTGATTGATTGATTGATTGATTGATTGATTGATTGATTGATTGATTGATTGATTGATTGATTGATTGATTGATTGATTGATTGATTGATTGATTGATTGATTGATTGATTGATTGATTGATTGATTGATTGATTGATTAATTGATTGATTGATTGATTGATTGATTGATTGATTGATTGATTGATTGGCTGGCTGACTGGTTGGTTGATTGATTGATTGATTGATTGATTGATTGATTGATTGATTGATTGATTGATTGATTGATTGATTGATTGATTGATTGATTGATTGATTGATTGATTGATTGATTGATTGATTGATTGATTGATTGATTGATTGATTGATTGATTGATTGATTGATTGACGTATCTTATTGAATACCAGTGGGCGGATGCAGGAGCTACATCCAAGCCATTAGCGTAGACGCTGCGATCCTAACGACTTGGATACATGAACATACGGGGAGGTGATAGGCTCTAAGACATCAGTGAAATCCAGGCATTTTGGAGCAGGTGAGATGAAACTATTCATACTGTGATCCCGTAGACCAGAGCAGTCTTGTAACGTAAAACGTTCAAACATTAGCTGGTACTATTACATTACCATCGCATTAGCCTACTACTTCACACGACGTTCAGACTATTCAGACACAATTTGACTATGTAGACGTCAGATTCTGATTTCTAAAGTCGGTCCTCGCACTGGAAAAATAAAACAATTATAATATTTTCTATATTTTCTAACGATTTCAAACTGGAAAAAAATTAATTCAGCGCTATAAGGGTTAGGATGTCTTGTGTTTTTTATATTTAAAATACACGTTTACATGTTATATGCAATCAAAACTGGACAAAAACATATATTCGTTCAGAGTTGTGCTGTGATTCTTATAATGCAGTTATACATGAATTAATAATGGTGCATTATCGCATTATTTTCATTGCATCTTTGCAAATGTAGGAATTAAAATGTTTAGTAAATTGCGTTTTGTGAGTATCAAGAGAAGAATACCTGATATTATGTGTATTTGTATGGATGGGTTTTCACTGAGTAATGTTGTTGTTAACCCTTTAACCGCCGGTGCCGAGTATATTCGGGTTTTCATTTTTTATTAGCACATAAAGTACCACCTTTAAAACACGTTAAAGATGAAATGTGACATCAATCAGCAATATTTGAAAACAGTTGACCTGCATTTTGTCAAATCTGAATGATTTTCACTCACTTGAAGTTGTGGATCGCGTCAGCGAGACACAACTTCAAGTGAATGAAAATTCAGATTGAATAATTTGGCGGTTAAAGGGTTAACCCTTAAGGCGCTACATTATACAATTATTTTTTTTATTCACTTGAAATTGTGTCTCGCTACCGCGATCCGCAACAAAAAATATTCCACAACAAAAATTGCGCAAGTTTAATCAAAACATATGTCAGTATAGAAAATGTAATGTTCATTTTTCACTCAATAATTAATTGAGTACGACAAAAAGAGAGGATAGAACGGCTTTAAACCTTCACGATTAGCGTGGTCATTGTTTATCATTGTCATTGTTTCATGTTTCATTCATACGAAGTTGCTACGGTCCTCGAAATGCATGGAAATATATTTGAAAACTGCTCTAAATTTAGACCTGTTGCAATACAACTAAATTAACAATCAAACGAATGTAGTTGTCCTCAACACTGAAACATTTAAAAAGATAAACTGCTGCAATATCTTTACCTCCGCTTTTACAGAAACAAATTTACTGATTGCTTTCTAGACGAGGTTATGTCGTTGTTATCAACTATGCTCGATGTCTGAAATGTATTATGCTGGTTATTCTAATAAATAAATCATCTTTAAAAATGGTGTGATGTTTATTATATCAATTTGCATACATCCACCTATCGCTTATACCTACAACACACCCTGAATTATAACCCTTATTAACTGTGCAATTATCTGTGTTTGTTTCTCTCCAAAAGCATATAAAAAATCCAAATCGAATCCTATTCAAGCAGGAATAAAAAAATATTCCCCAAGCCATTTCAGTATGTACAAGTTGCACTCTATGTGCTTTGTTTTGCTATATAATATTGCCAATTCGAAATAGGTGTTTTAGCTCAATGGTGATCAATTTCAGTCAATTTTGGCGTTAGAATGTGATTTTTTGACAGCTGTCTGTGATAGTTGTTTAATTAATCAAGTAACTTTGATTAAGTTAAAAACGAATATTTTTCCTTCATTTGAAGCTGAAAATTGCATCAGCAATTCCAGTTTTAAACATGTTAAGCGAATGAAAAATAGTAACACGTAATTAAGCTGGGCAATGGTTAAAACCAGTCTGTGACACTGGCCGAGCAAACTGTTGTGTTGGTTTTAGTTTCGGTATAATTACACTTACCAATTAACACGGCATATACCAGCCACAGTGCCAACCACAAAGTGACGATTCTTGGAGGTGAGATTTGTGTGCAATTAGGCAGAAGTTTCAATGCTTGATCTCAAATGAAACAAATAATTACTATTTTCACCCAGTTGATACCGCGACCCACAACTTCAGCTGCGTGAATATGAGTTAAACTTAATTATATAAATGCTGGTGAACATGTTTCTCCGACTTGATACAATATGATTGCTCTCGGCTTACTTTAAAATGTCACTATAATATAACCCGTGTACCGCGGTGCTTATAATGTTTGATCACTCGCTAACAGCGTGCAGCCACTAAAATAAACATCAGCATGTAAGCCATGTGATTGCGTGAAGCACTGAAAATGGCAAACGTAAGTGTGACTGACGTCACTGTGGATGTCTAAGGCTTAATAATTGGAAACTATCATATTTGAAACTGATGAAAACGTTCTGGATGCAAAACAATTACCGTCGACAGTAAAATGACACCCGACTTACTGCTAAAAATTATGCGTCCAGTGAGTAGAGTCCATGACAGCTCACTATTAATCTGTTATTATATAGATTCTCAAACCCAGATACACCAACAAAAGTCTTTGCATGTGACCGCTACATTAAAATGCTTCTTCGCTTCCCATACAAATTATATCCCTGCATGAAAGTACCATTCTGGTTTATCTATGTTATTTTGATTCCTTAATCAAAAGCTTTTAGCGAATGTTACTAGCACTCAGCCCCACGGAACAGAGGGAAATATACATATCACGTGTTGTTAGATAAATTTATCTGCATGCTGCAAACCTTATTGTTGTCATGACTATCCGGTATTAGGGAAAATTCGTGAAAAAGTGTAAAGAAGAGCTATGTAATGAATCATATAAATGAATGAATGAATGAATGAATGAATGAATGAATGAATGAATGAATGAATGAATGAATGAATGAATGAATGGATGGATGGATGGATGAGTGGATGAATGGATGAATGGATGAATGGATGAATGGATGAATGGATGAATGAATAAATGAATGAATGAATGAATGAATGAATGAATGAATGAATGAATGAATGAATGAATGAATAAATATATAAATGAATGGATGAATAAATGAGTGAATGAATAAATGAATGAATGAATGAATGAATGAATGAATGAATGAATGAATGAATGAATGAATGAATGAATGAATGAATGAATAAATGAATGAATGTTTGAATGAATGAATGAATGAATGAATGAATGAATGAATGAATGAATAAATGAATGAATAAATGAATGAATAAATGAATGAATAAATGAACAAATGAACACCGGTAAATAAATAAATGAATGAATGAGTGAATGAATGCATGAATTAATGATTGGATGAATGAAAGAAAGAATAAATGAATGAATGAATGAATGAATGAATGAATGAATGAATGAATGAATGAATGAATGAATGAATGAATGAATTATTCAATGTTACTAGCACTCAGCCCCACGGAACAGAGGGAAATATACATATCACGTGTTGTTAGATAAATTTATCTGCATGCTGCAAACCTTATTGTTGTCATGACTATCCGGTATTAGGGAAAATTCGCGAAAAAGTGTAAAGAAGAGCTATGTAATGAATCATATAAATGAATGAATGAATGAATGAATGAATGAATGAATGAATGAATGAATGAATAAATGAATGAATGAATGAATGAATGAATGAATGAATGAATGAATGAATGGATGGATGGATGGATGAGTGGATGAATGGATGAATGGATGAATGGATGAATGGATGAATGAATAAATGAATGAATGAATGAATGAATGAATGAATGAATGAATGAATGAATGAATGAATGAATGAATGAATGAATAAATATATAAATGAATGGATGAATAAATGAGTGAATGAATAAATGAATGAATGAATGAATGAATGAATGAATGAATGAATGAATGAATGAATGAATGAATGAATGAATGAATGAATGAATGAATGAATGAATGAATAAATGAATGAATGAATGAATAAATGAACAAATGAACACCGGTAAATAAATAAATGAATGAATGAGTGAATGAATGCATGAATTAATGATTGGATGAATGAAGGAAAGAATAAATGAATGAATGAATGAATGAATGAATGAATGAATTATTCAATCAATCAATCAATCAATCAATCAATCAATCAATCAATCAATCAATCAATCAATCAATCAATCAATCAATCAATCAATCAATCAATCAATCAATCAATCAATCAATCAATCAATCAATCAATCAATCAATCAATCAATCAATCAATCAATCAATCAATCAATCAATCAATCAATCAATCAATCAATCAATCAATCAAGCAAGCAAGCAAGCAAGCAAGCAAGCAAGCAAGCAAGCAAGCAAGCAAAAAATCAATAAATCAATAAATCACCAATCAAAAAACATATTTTGCATAATATAGTCACAAGTTCACACGTACTATATTTTTTCAAAGTTATGGACAATCAACATCTACATTCGATATAAAAAACACATCACATGTATATTATAAAATAATGGTAAATGTGATTTTGTCTGACCTGAAGTCGCTAAACCTGGCAGAAGATATGATGTTTTTTGTGAAAGGAGACGTTCTCTTAGCTCCTTTCCCACCACTACCAGCGTTAATACGTCTAGAAATGTCAAAGTTCGGCAGATTTGTCGGGTTCTGACTGTAATAACATGTTGATTCACGAGATGCAGAATTGAGTTGGAAAATACACATCGCTTAACACCGCCACAACCACTATCACCACACCCAACACCACCACCAGCACCAACACTATCACCACCACCACCACCACCATCGCGACAGAAGAAAACCCGAAGCCGGGACTATGCCCTACTCTTATTTTGAATGACTTCATAGGTTCTTTATAATGCACAGTACCATAGTCAGCACTGTACACTCCATTCATTTGAACAGATTGGAGCACTGTATATGCACAACCACAATGACAAATATCCGTTCCGACCGGGACTCGAATCTGGTACCCCCAGGTTACAAGCCTCAGTCGATACGAATGAGCCATCGGGGCCGGCCACCACCACCACAAATACCATCACCATCACTACTAACACCACAACAATTATCACAACCATTACCACCACCCCCACTGATATCAACACTACTGCCACATCATCACCAGATAGGCATTAATCAATGTTTTGTTTGAAAGTGTACACATGTAAGTTTTTTATACCCATTTGAAAATGTGGGTCGCGGCACCTAATGTATTTATAAAAACCAAACTATCTGAAGTTATATTAGAATTATTAAAGGGCCTAAAAATTATTAAATCGAAATATTATAATACGAATATATATAGTCATTTTTTCCATTTCTTAGTTATTTTTCAGAGATTTGCGGTGGTGTCTAATAATTCTTCAGAAACGAGCTTCCGGCTGATTAACTGTTCCGCATATATTATTGCACACACAAACTCAGTTTTGCGTAAATTAAAATTAATAATACGGCATTTAGCCAATATGAAATTAGAAATGCAGCATATTGCAAATTCCTATTACCAGTAAACTTGATATGGTATTATGTGTTTTATTTATTCAATATCCTTTTTCCATTTCCATCGAATGGTTATTTAAGTACATTTATAAAACGTAAAGTATCATGTGCAGAAGAAAAATGAATGATGTACAGATGATGACGTGATGGGTTATGATGGATTATTGGGAGTGTTCCCTTCACTCGCTGATAATGACATTACAATGAAGGCCTGCAACATTAATGCTGAACCTCAGATCGCGAATAGTTTTAAGAACAACAAAAGTCGAGGGGTAACTCATTCAACTTGAGGTTTGACCTAATCTCAAACACTCTGTTGCTGACTAGCTTAAATAACTATAGCGGCAAAATCAGTGATTACTGATACGAGATCTGCATTAGGACCGCTGTTGAACGAAGGTACCGAGGTAAGCTGCTGGAAATCCGCCCATGATGAATATGACCAGATCCGAGGAGGCCGCAGATTCTCTCGGATGGTTGTTGTCGGTTGTTGCTCACAACAACATATTACACATAACATAGTGTAGCCATTTTAAAAGTAGCATTACTTTTCATCGCGGTAGTGTCACATAACTCGTTCTTGTTAAGTAGTCATAAAGACCGGTAGCCACATATCAATGTGGAACATTCTCAGAACCAGCCGCCGACGAGGTAGTATCCCAACGTCAGTTAGACCACCATCTGCGACGCTAAAATATCGGCTTGTAGGCCCCTACTAATAATTGTACTAATGATACGATGCCATGGAGATGGTGACAGCTACCGCGGGGTTTGACAGAGTGATCAGATAAAAGGCTTGACCTTCTGAAAACTCTCATCACACTAATGCTTAAAATAATACCTCTCAGCACGATGTGTTTGTCTCGCGTTAACCAAACGCTGGACAAACGACGAGGTCTCTGAATTATTGTAATTCTGCCATATAAAGCCAAAAGTCAGTACCCGTGAGCAGTTTATGTCTCTGAGCTTTGCACTGCAGACAGCTAAACGACCTCGAATCTGCATCATTGGAAAATACAACACGTTGATGGTGACAAGATTAATATTGAAATTCTTGACCTATTTACATTGAAAAACAAATAAGAGACTTGATTTATATTCTTTGTGTACGCGAGGTGCTTGGTGTGGGTTTTTTATTATTGTAGGGAGGTGATCAGGTGATTCTGTAATTTGTCCTTGGCTAGTTTATTTTTGTATTTGTTTTATTTCGTGGCCACGAAATACTATTTTGTGGCCAAACGAATAAAAAATACAATTTCGTGGTCCTAAACCAACCACAGTAAGCTTCTCATATTTGCTCCTCATCATTATAATTATACACACGTTTGGCTGCCCTCCAGCAGACCATGGTTCCACTCCTGGGTCGCATTTGCACAATAGAGCTCCACTCTTTATCATGTTTATTTATGAATATTACAGTTATTTCGTTGGCATCGGAAGAAGTATCACACATGTGTTGCATAATTGACAAACATACATAAATCATCCACGAGAGGTTGCCTTAAAATTTTTTTTTTTTTAGTTGAATATACAAAATGAAAATTAGTCTTACGCCTTCGTATCAGCAATGTGGCCTAAGCAAACAGATTAAAAAAAATAACTGCAAATACCTCGATATATGTAATATTTGGCACGTAAAAGACCGATAACGCGTTTAACACAATGTATTTATTTCACTTAAAAATCTGATTAAAAAGTAGCAACTAAATTCTGAGTTATTTATTAAATTGCATGGCCTTTTGCCGTCACATGGAACAATGATTCTTCATGACTCTCCATCGTCGTCGTTCCGAACACTTTGGTATAAATGTGTCCCCGTGCTATCCAATTTTAACATTATATGATAGTTGTTTAGGTAGGTATACAATATATTCGTAAACGGGATAAATTGCAACTCCTCTGTTATGTATGCGTGTATTTTCCACAGTAGACTCCCCGTCACAGTATCATTTTAGGTAATAAATCCAACACGAGGTGCGTACTCTCAGTCGTAACGCAATTGTGAAAGATACTGAGGAAATAGTATGGTACAAATGATTTACGGTTGGACTCCGCTAATTGGGCTAATCATATTAATCAGTTTGCGCCCAGCGTGCGTCCTTCAATTGGAAGGCGTCCATGGTAGATAGTAGCTGCTAACACTGTATTTAATAAACCTACACGACTCGCCGGCGCCAATTTATTACGTAGCAAATCACTACCTCTCCCAAGACGTTTCTTTAATGTGGGGCCAACGTCTCACGACGTTGGCCTAACAGTAAATCAAGGTCTTATTCTTGTGTCAATTCATTATCATCAAGCTCTCTGCGACCGTATCCCAGAAAACACAAAGCCTCCACCCGAGCCTGGTTTGATGTTGAGCCAGCATCGCCAACGGTGACCCAACATTAAACCAGCGTTGGGTAAACCACTTGGATTACCCCACCCCTTCCACTCGATCCAGTGCGATTACTCAATAAAACCTTCTGAGGCGAGGATATCCTTGATTACCATTGAATGATTAACTTAGAGTTGTTCGCGTCACGACTTGGCTTTCTGTCAACTAATGTACCGTGCACAGCTTTATTAATTAACAGAGGCTGATTTTTGATGATGAATGTGGGAAATGTAGCATCGTTAATTGCGAGTAATATAGAGCAAAACGTCCAGATGATTTATGGTGATCAACGATGAAATAGTTTAATTATTATTATGATTCGGATTTACACCAACGTTTCGTCTTGGATAAGTAGGCCTATGTACAGATTGATACATGATTATGTCGGAGCCTGCCTGATTTTTTTGCCTGGGTTATGGTTTGAATTAGCTACCCGTGATACTTATGTAGACACTACCATTTATTTGTTGCCCGAAATAAATATCATTTTTATTCTTAAAGACTGATTAACTGGACTCGTCAATACAAAACATCCCAATTACATGAACTTATTTTTAGAGATTTAGTTTAAACACTGCGTAAGCATGTTAATGTCTGCTATATTAATTACCCATTTCACCGCCAAATTATTCAATCTGAATTTTCACCCACTTGAAGTTGTGCCTCGCTGACGCGATCCACAACTTCAAGTGAGTTTGTTGTCACATTTTAACATGTTTAAAAGGTGGTACTTGATGTGTTGATAAAAAATAAAAACCCGAATATATGCGGCACCGGCGGTTAAAGGAGGCTGCTTTCTGTTTTTTGTACGGCTTCATCCACCACCGGGGGCTGCGGCGGCCGGTGGTGGATGAAGCGGCGCCGCGGATTGGCCGCCGCCTTATCCATACCATGTCACCCTGATATCTACAAAACCGCTTTTTCGATTCATTTGGTCTTCAACGTGCTGGATACAAGTATTAATTCCTAAGCTGCATCAATTTTTTAGAAAGTTTGAAAAATATTTGGATCATGGCGGCCATCTTTAATCTTTTTCATCAAATTAGGACCTTGTCACCCTGAAATCTACAAAACCGCTTTTTCGATTCACTCGGTGCTCAACATACTAGACGCAAGTATTAATTCCTAGGCTACATCAATTCTTCAAAATGTTTCGAAAAATATTCGGGTCATGGAGGCCATCTTTAATTGTTTTTCGTGAAATTTGGACCTTGTCACCCTAATATCTATTACGCCGCTTTTTCGAATCACTCGGTGTTCAACATACTGGATGCAATTATTAATCCCTAGGCTTCATTATCAGAGAGTTCGTAAAAATATCCGGGGCATGGCGGCTACCTGCAATATTTTTTTGTCAGATTAGGACCCTGTGACCCTGATAACTTCACAGCCGCTCATCCGATGTACGCAAAATTCAACATACTGCATAGTAGTATTAATTCCTAGACTGCATCAATTGATAAGAAAGTCCGGGAAATAATGCGGGTCATGGCGGCCATCTTGAATCTTTTTTCGTCAAATTAGAACTTTATCATCTTGATAAATTCAAAGCCGCTTATCCGATATACTCAATATTCAACATACTACATAGTAGTATTAATTCCTAGGTTGCATCAATTTTTCAGAAAGTTTGGGTAAAATATCCGGGTCATGGCGGCCATCTGTAATCTTTTTTCGTCAATTTAAAAACTTGTCACTGATAAACTCAATATTCAATGTACTGAATGCTAGTATTAATTCCTAGACCGCATCAGTTTTTTAGAAAGTTCAGATACATACCGGCTAATGGTGGCCATCTTTTTGTGTCAAAATGACACCTGTCACCCTAAAGCTGATACCCTCTGCCGCATAATATTACATGATACTTGCATGTACAAATTGATTATCTGGTAAAATTATAATTAATTTATAACTTTTATTTGAAAAATGCAATGGGGAGCCTTCTTGGGTGTTTACATGGTAAACACTTACTTCTATTAATATAATTTAGAGATGAAGTGGAGTCGGGTAGCAGGGTACCAGTACCACTAGGTAATATTACACACATTTGTTTGTCACCAGGACATTGTATAAACTATTTGCCTCAAGATAAATATAAAAAAAATGAGATTCTATATATCAAAGACTTTTTTGTAAAAGCTCAGACATAAATTTTTTATATCCCTTATCATATGACCAAAAACACTATTTTGATACAACTGTTGGATATGTTGAATATTGCGAATAATAAAGTATGTTTCTTGAAGTTGTATGACTCTACGAGGATGGTAATGTGACTCAATTTAGTTTCAGTGTGATATCATTGGCATAAAGAGTATTTTCTTTCTTTTTTGTATTTCGCTGTTTAAAAAACACGTGACGCGGACGAGGGCTATGATGCCGGGCAGAGAAAATATAGCATTTTCTCAGAAACAATGAACAGCTCTCATTCGTTGTATGACAGACAGACAGACAGATATTTTATTGACAGAAATAAAAGTCATTACAGACTTATTTGTCATAGTAATAAGAGAGATATATGTACATGTATATACAAGAATGTTAGTTTGTTAAAATCATATGAGTCAATATACATAGTATGATAAACAACTAAAATCATGTTAGGTGGCATTGCCATAATAAAAACTGGGTATTTCGGTGATACAAATGACTACTTCTTAAAATAAAATTAAAAGGCATAGCCAAGATAACATGGGGGTCTATCATTTTGCTTCCCGCACCAAAACCAGAGATAAAATAGCTACTATGTTTAATATACTAATTATATATAGTAGCAAAAAAGACACTCTGGAAAGCGTAGAAACCAAAAATATATACAGGTGCATAATTATGCTACAGTAACTGGAGTATGAAATAAGACAATGGTAAAAATTATATGGTATTTAAAAAATATATATATGTATATATAATATAACGCAGTACAATTAATGTGGCAATCCGCGAAACAGGTAGCTCCGAGCCATGTGACCATGCAAGCACAGTCGCTATGAACTCGGAGATTCCTTGATAATGACTAGTGGTGTAAACTTAACAACGTAATATCAGTACTACTACCGTAACACAATATATACATACTAATAAAAGTCGGACATTGTGGTTCGTCGACTGCCAACAAAGTATAGCATCAGAACCATCCATATTATCGAGTGTTGCTGACTTGTGATGTAATAACAATGACAATTACGGATAATAATGAAAATAATGTATGAAAATTCTTTCATACAACGAATGAGAGCTGTTAATTGCGCGTCAAAATACATATAATGCTACTTATTCATAGTGTGTTAATAAAGGAAATAGTGCAACAATCACAATGAGCGAAAGTCTCTGTCACAAGGGTTCGTAGAATTTTTGGGACACAGGTTTTTGCACTAGTGACAAAGTGGCTTAGATGACCATTTTGTGTTTGTGTGAGTATGAGTTGGAAAAAAGGCACACTGGAGATTATTTTTTTACATCGCCATGCTTATTTTTCAATATAAACACCATAAAAAATAGAAAGAATTAGAAAGTAATCAGCCAATAAAATTATACTCCTTATACTACACGATAAGAACTGTATTGTTCTATATCCTCATGGAGTTAATATGTATCAATATTAAAAGCTGATCAAGAATTTAAAATCATTGCCACTGAATTGATAATATACAGGGTTCCCATTCTGACTGGAAATCAGGGAAAAAACTAGATAAGTGAGATCACGTTTTCCAGTCAGGGAAAAATCATGGATTTTTTAAATTTTGAGAAAAATCAGGGAAAATCAGGGAATTTATTAAATTTGTCAAAAGATCGAGGAAAAATCAAGGAATTTGATTTTTTTGTAAAATATAAATAAATCTGCATTTACATTTCCTAACATTGTTTTTCAATGATTGTGTACATTTCATTATGTAATAATCTTCCACATGATTTATAGCATAATATATGTAATTAATAGTACGAAGTCCCTATTCCCCAACAACACTTCAGGCTTTATACATTTCCTCATTCGTGATGAAAATTTCATTTCAGGAGCATGCCAGCATATCTCTCAGTTGTACTGATGAGCTCTGCACAAAAGTGTAATCGCGGCTTTGTAGGCCTACATACTTTATAATTATTTGTCCAGTGACGGATCTGGGGCGGGGCAATGGATACTTTGACTAGATCCATAGATTGAATGTGAAGAATCTATGACTAGATCAAACCTTGGGTGAAATGGAGTTAATCTCTTAACTATTGCTACTTTGGCGATTATTCTAGAGCATTTTTTAATATTATCACTGGTTATCATTTATTTATCGACATGGTAAATAGCGTAGTAAATAATGGGACTGATTTGAAAAATATGATGTATTTCTATATTCATTGTCTTTACAGTGTGTCGATGATATGTATGACCAACCTTGGGACTGACAGCGTTTCTGACTAGTATATTAAGTGTATTTGCAGCATCCTGGTGATATAAATAAAAAAAAAACCGGTTGAAGCAGCTGGTTCATTATGATTCACTGAGCCTTAATATTTAGACCTCCATTGCGGTGGACCCAGCTCCTATCAACGTTGGCAACGCTTCGCATGTGGGCCATTGCATTGTGCGCCCACAATGTTTACACGGCGAATTTTGACGACATACATGTACCCACTTTAAAAATCACAATCTCTATGTGAATGTTAAACAAGTTGTAAACAACATAGCAGCAGGGGACAAACATGTACACTTACTAAAATCATAAATTCGCTTAATCCTTGTATGTTACTGGTCTGACACTACTCAAATAAAATGTAAAACATGTATGTAACCCAATCATAATTGGTGAGGAATAGACGGCTATAAGGGGTGATGGGAGGCCGTTGGAGAACAGGTATACTAATTCCAGTTTTGTAATTGCATTAGTGTTTGCACTTTCATCGCTCAACTCAAATGTTTCTCTTCTTTCAACAGATTTGTATTGGAGTACAGGTGTAAGACATTGAAATGTTGTAACTAGATACATGTATAATTGAGTCAAATTCATACATCCGAACTCAAGCAAAATCTGTACATTGTGAGCTGTATATCATCATACCTGCGCATGCGTATTATCATTCCGGTAAATAAAGGATGTCCAATGGCAAGATTTATGAATTAAATCAGATAATTTTGATTTCGATCATGGAAAAATCAGGGAATTTCATTTCCTTTTCGGAATGGGAACCCTGAATATATCGTGTGGTAAACGCTGAGGTAACTCGCACTTCAGAAGAACGTGGGAACCTTTGAGATGCGAATTACGTCTGCAGCCGCTTTTAGATTTTTTATTTATTTTGTCCTCAAAATAAGAAAAAATAATGAAAAACATGAACATCAAATATGGGAGGTGGGCATATATTTTGATTCAAATCGTGTATACTTTAATATGTTTTACTGATAATATACATATACAGATACATCATCTCTAAAATTAGGTTTTACATTTTTTTATAAATCTTTTATTTGATTTATTTTGCAGTGCAATGGTTAAACTTTTCCAGCCGCGAATGGCTGTCGCAATGTTTGACTTGTTGCGGATGAATTAGTTGGCAAATAAAAAAAAATGATACTGTTATTATTAAAACTGTTCCATGAAAATTTTCGTTCTAAAACCTCTAGCTGTATGAAATTAAGTCGTTCGTCAGAGAAACAAAAATATGATTTGATGTATCGTGATGGTTTAAAGGGTTAAGTCAAGCCAGAGACATTTCTGAGATTAAATATTCGACAAGTCTCACACCCAGTCAGGGATTTAACAATATTTATCTCAGAGCAGTACGAGAACTTTCGGATTTCTATCTGTAATTGTCTGGGAGCTGCGTCTGGAGAGTACGGTAGTTTACAGTTGAAAAAGAGTGGATTTCAAGTTAGAAATAGTGTCTAAAAATATAATACATATTGGAATTACAATACAGCTAGAGCAGAATGAGGACATTGCTTCAGCACCTCTCATACAATCACCCGGCGACAGGTTCAAACCCATTGCAATGATGTCGCCGATTTTAATGAGAATGGTTGCAACAGAAATTTAAGCGGCGACCAATCTGAGAGTCGTTTGCGACTGTTGTGAGTCTTGTTGCAGTGCCGTGACAGTCGGCCAATTACAAATAAACTAGCGACGCATCAACCGCAAGGGGGCATCTAGCGAACCTGTCTGCGATTTTTATCACATAAGAGTATATGTCGATCATCTCCCGAATGGTTCCCCGCATTTAACTCGCTGATATCACAAAATTATTTTTAGGCCCACAACTAATCAATATCATTGTAATCTTGAGTATTAAACATGTAAATTATATACAAGTAAAAGCTTGATGGCATCCAGTTTACATTGTACAAATATTAACTATAATTATTATATTGTATCATTTTACACCGTTACAATTTAAACAACATGTTTCTAAATAGTATAGTTCTGTATTCTTCATAAAAAATATACAGCATATGAACTATGTCTGATGCGGGCCTATATTTTGTATAGATACAATAAAAGAAAATAGTGAGTAAATTATAAAAGATGTGATGTCAATATATACATGACATGTGAAGATATTTGTCTGAAAAAAATGTGATTCACAAGCTCAATTTAGTTCTCTTTCGGTCTGCTTCAGGCCCATTCTCAATTTATCATCTTCCTGACAGCCAGGCTCGCTGCTCTCGAGGTCGCAGACCGAGCCTTGCTGAATCAGTGTTATCATCCACCTATTGGGGTAGGGAGGATGATTTAGATATTGAATATTCATTAATTTTTCAACCAAATGCCAGCCTAATGTTGGCCCACTGTCTGCGACATTGGCTCAACATTGATCCAACTTTGCCGCATGTTACGTCTCGTGTCTGGTGAGATGTGGTGGGAGCTGTCTGTGAAACTTCCTGTGAAATTTCGTGCCACCAGACATATGCTGCCTAATGCAGGGCCGGCGCCGTATACAGTGGCCCTGCATTAAAGCAGCACTCATGCCAGAGGTCAAACTTGGGTCAAACAGAAAAAATCTTTCTTGAAAGTCCCCACTCCAATAGATGGTTTTGACACTGATTCAGCAAGGCCTCGGTCTACGACCTCGGGAGAAGCGAGCCTTGTGTGGGAAGATGCAATTTATGAGCGTCATATCTTCGCATCCGGATTGCCTGTTATTTCCCCCCTGAATCACGAGAGGGCAGCTCTGTCGTGCAAAGACAAACAGCAGTAACTGCATACTAGAAAACCCACTGGGCACACGACGTTGTTACGACGTTGAATCAACGTCATTGACGTTGATTCAACGTCGCAACAACGGCGTGTGCCCAATGGGAAGTAAGCAGTTACTGTTATTTGCCTTTGCACGACATAGCTCTAGGAGGAATACTTGGAAAGTTGTCATTACTCTGCGTTTGAGCATGTAGATAGCTTGAATATTGATATACTTCATTGGACGACATCCACTCACATTGAACATCATTAACTGTTTACATTAATTTTACTTAATTTGATCTCTTTCGCAGATTTGTATTCTATATTTCTGGCTCGTTACATAATTATTCAGTTAAAAGATAAATCCGGTCAACAATGCTACGCACTTCCCGTTTCATAACAAAAAATCAAACAACAACAACAATTCAGAAAAAAACGATATGTGTTTATTAGCTACATACATGCTATAAAAGCAGAAAAATACCAGAATAGTCTAGTCAATAATACATTAATAGGTCATTTTCAAGAATTACTAGCATCCTAATTCAGCGGAACACATATGAAACTAAAAGCCTTTAAATATATCATAATCAGATAATACAGAAACACTGCTCTGGGTTTGCCGTGTTCAGGAATGGTTTTCTATATTTAGGGCCTAGGCATAATCAATCTAAAACGCGTGTTTGTATTCAATGTTGACTTTACCACGAAATCGGTAGGCTTATCATTGTATCTGCATTTGTAGCTGCAGAACTTACGAAGTGGCAATTTGACGAAATACAGATACATGCACGGAACCATAAAGCATTAGCATCGATAACTATTTATAGACTGGCTTTGCTCTCAGTCTCAATTCGTGGGGTTAGGGGGAGGGGGCAAGAAAAGCACGTAATTGGTTTGATAGCGGGCCATCGGGAATGACGTTGGGTCAATAGTGATCCAACGTCGGGCTAATGTCAGTATTGATCCGGCAATGATGGGATCCAAAAATAGTGGACCTCTCCGGATCGCTAGATCCATAATGTTTTGTCTACGCATTCATTTGTTTCCTCTCGACCCACTGGGAAGAACAACATGCACTTTGACACAACAAATATGGCCTAACCTACTGGTGGACTTATATGTAGGAGAGATATACCGTGGATCGATCTATAACATCATGTTCAAATAACATTGCATTGCATGCATTGCATTGCAATGCATCGCATTGCATTGCATTGCATTGTTTTGCATTGCATTGCATTGTATTGCATTGCATTGCATTGCATTGCATTGCATTGCATTGCATTGCATTGCATTAAACTTCACGTCAACGCTAAGCATGGTACAATACTTACCTGCACTGTTTTGAACTAGAGTGTTACTGTGTAGTACATTATGCGCTACTGTAAATTTTATTACACAATACTGCAATATACTACACTGAGAAGGGTTGTAAGAGGCAAAAACAAATTGTGGATTAAGAATAGATTATTCCCGTTGAGTTGTCGAAAATCATTACTAGGACCGCTTAACCACTTTTATGTGCCATTTCAAAGCCAAGGATTTTTTTAAAATTATTTTTATGATCATCTTCGCTACCATTTCTCAGATTAATATCGTATATTTTGTATTGCACACAGATCAAAGACAATGTGCCACCACTTCATGTATTAGGTTTATTTGTTTGGCACAATACGAAATAGGCCTAGTGTATGAGCCGAGGAATAGGTAAAATAGGCCTAGTGTATGAGCCGAGGAATAGGTAAAATAATACAAAAAATCTATTGAACCTATATTGTTCTGAGTGAAATGGGTGTTTAACACACAGCTATTTTTTCACATTTTGTTTTATCGAAATTTATCTTGAATGTATGTTTTGCAGACGTGAGTGATCTATATTTATATAATCCTATTCAATATTCGTTAAATCCAAGATACATTGGGCTAAATATAGCAGTCCCCAACCAATCACAGACATCATTTAGTCACTTCGCCTTGCAATAAAATTGTAAACTGGGCGTGGTATGAAGAGTATTGTTACTATACGTGGGCCGACACGTCCAGCAAAATGTGCGAGTTACAGGACGAATAAAAACTAACTGCAAACATTTATAGTCGTGATGGTAAAAATGACGGTTAAACAGCAGATATGTAGGTAATCTAAACTGATTCGGGTATCAGCAGCTTGTAAACGTGTCTTCGATTTCACAGTCACAGCGGGCTTCTTATCATCAAAGTGGTTACAGTCCAACAAACAACATACTTTTGCCTGATGTTGCTGTAAAGTTGGGCCAGCGTTGCAGACAATGGCCCAACTTTACATCAACATTGGGTCAATGTCTCGTATTTGTGTCTGTGGAAGGCCCTGCGACAAAATACGAATGTGAAGTGTCTATTATGTTAAACATTCCAAGAAATGTTCAGCGGGCGGTGAACATCTTTGGAATATATTGGCCTCGGGGGCAATTCAACAAATATTTAGATAAGATTGCATGACGTCTGTGAAAAGCACGGTGTGATACGAACAATGCTGGACGAATGTTGTTTTGATGTTGTACTGGCATCTGCGACACGCCGTGTGATTTGGCAAAACATCGAATTCATGTTTTGTGCAGCCCCGTGATTCTCAAATATAGGATATTTCACAGTAAAAAAAACTCTGAGGATAACCCAATTACTGAATCTGAGTATCCAAAACGGATAGTGACATTTTTCTGTCAATAAATTATAATTGCTATGATAAACTGGTTATCTATATAGGTGACTTTTGGTTGGTCCACTTCACAGGAAATCAGTATTTGACACGTTGTAAATCGGCGGATGCAGCTTATATTGAGTGCAATAATTAATAATTTATTTCTTTCAGCAATGTAAAATTTCAGTTTTTGATTGTGAAATAACACTTTATTTTAAACATGACATGCTTATATAAAATAAAATAAATTGTTACGATATCACTAAGTATAAGTTCTTGTATGAAACATAAATTGAAATGCGTTTATATGTTTCTTCATTCCATAATGCGCAGCTCATCATACAAACAAGTCAAATCTAAAAATAGAATCGCTGAAGTGTAGTCCAAATAATAAATACATTCTAGATTGATATTCATATGTAGCCAGTGTAAGCTTTCTGGGATTGTCAATAATATGGTCAATGGCATGAAGTACTCTATCAATAGTTATCGACATTATAGAGTATGTCTATGGATGAATGTAATACTCATGATAATAGAGAACTATATTATTAACTTACTTCAGGGCATGGTATTTGAAGTTTATTATTGTGTGAACGTCTCTTGTCTGCTGGATTAACCCTTAACGCGCTAAATTATTTTGTAAAAAACCCATCGCAACCAAAGGGTTTTTTCACCTTGAAATCATCATAAATGTCTTAGTTAGCTCTTTCCGTTTCATTTGAATACCTATGTTAGGGGTCTACGGCCAATATAAATATGTCTGCTCTTATGAATGAATAGTTGAATCAATGAATCAATGAACCGACGATTGAATGAATGTTACTTGATATGAACCCACCCAAGATTATCAATTCCTATAATTCGTTTGACGAATTTAAATCTAAAAATCTCTAATTTTTATGCCGATCGGTGGACTTCCAGTATAACTATTATAACCACAAAACGCCTAATGTTGTTTTGATGCTGATCCACCGTCTACGACGCTGGTCCAAGATTGATACAAATTTCGTTTAACTTATCTTTGTGGATCCCAAGCTTTATCCTATTTTCACAATGCGGCGACGTGTCTGATACCATCTAACTGATTGTTCCGAATAAAAAAATAATAGTGATTTAAATATATTAAAGCATTAATACTAGATAATAATATGTAAGGAGATGCTAGCATAGTTTTGTCAAATGACAATTTAATTGATTGAAAAATAGCCTAAACCTCAATTATAAAGGCAGTTATTTAGTTTGAATTTAACGTGATTAAATAACGCCCTGTGATTGGCTACAGCTTTTTAGTACAATACATGGCACCGGTAGGCCTAGTAGAGCTTGGATTACCTCAGATTGGCACGTTATTTGATACCCCGCACTGAATAGGAAAACAGCAATATATCTTTGTAATTCATTCACATGGATCCTGTGTTATCCCTGAGGATCACTCTGTCAGATCCCATCAGGACAGAGAGTCTGGATCACACTCCGAGAAGCGCATGTCTTATCCCTAGAGCTCTGAAAGATTTAATTTAAATTTTCAGTCTCTTGAAGATGTGTCTCGCTGCCTCGATCCACAACTTCAAGTGGTCATGCAATGATGTAATAATGTAATAATGTAATGATATGACCTTGGCTATAAGTGGTCCAAATTTGGTGCTTTTGGGACGATTTGAACAATCATATGATTAAGCCCCCTGACTAATGGCTATATTATGGTAAGCACACATAGTTCGGCTATTTTAATTGTCACAGTATTGCACTTTTTTGCGTCAGATTTGTCACCTGATTTATAAATTGGACAGATATTTGCGTTGCGGCAATGTGAGAAGCGCTCAGCGCGTGCCCTGCGCGAAATTAAGGTCGATACACTGTTATCAACCTTAGCCCGACGAAGCCGCCATTAACGTGATTGCCTAGTCACAAGAGAGAAACAAGGATATTCCTCTGGAAACCCCACACATGATCAGTTGGGCTCGATAGGGTTCGAACCAAGAACGCATGCATGACTGGCGAGGCAGTCAGGCGCTCTATCGATTGCGCAGCGACCCCTTCTCTGAGTTGCACAAGCTAGCTCCAAGGCTATTTTACTTGACACAGACAGTAATTAATTTGGTTACATCTGATTTGTCACCTGACTTCAAAATTGGACAAGTATCAGCGCTGCGCCAGATAGCCCAGAGACGGAGATTTAAGAATAATATCTGCACGTTTTCCCATTGCAATCGTTAATTTGGAAACGCATAAACATGTAAAAAGTGCGATACGAACGGCGAAATAAGATAAATGAATCTAGTAAATGTACTTTGTATCGTATTATTAAGACATAATTTAAATTCGAACAATATATTGGTTTATCAACATTGTACGAAAGAAAAACATTTTGTAAATGTAGAACCTGAAACCACAAGCTACATATTGAAGTCGGACGTTATACAAACACTCAAATACTTAATAAAGTATGTCATTTTTTTGTAATAACAAAACAATATGTGATGAATTTTCTTTTGTTTTCGAATGTTCAATGCTGTCTAATAAAGTACGAAAACATTTTTTAATCAAATCTTGACACCAACAACAAAACGTCATGAAATTTAAAAACATTATGTCAAGTCAAATTCTAAATGTAAATGAAAAATCAGTTCAATATTTAAAAGAGTATTTGTTATCTTTATATTTGATTGCCGCTTACATTGTTTTTTGTCTGTTACTGTTTATAATCTTAATGATTACGTGTATGTAAAATGTATTTTGTTATTTTATATATATTCAGGCTCCATGCCACCCGGCCAGATTTTGAATAAATTATTGCCTATTATTGTGTATATTGACTAATTTCATATCACAATTTATACATTCTATTTGTTTTTTTAGAACCATCTCCGACGTTGGACCACTGTTTTGAAACAACATCGATTCAACGTATTGCATCTGCTGGGATATTAGTCTTACTGAGATAACGTATAATACTCACTGACTTCAATAAGATAGCGATCTATCTAAGATCCATTAATGATTTTCCTGTTCCAGCTGCGATTAAATCATACAGACATGTGACCTGTGTGTCTGGTGCTTATCATTTACGTATTCTGCAAAAAAACACATCGTGACTGTTTTTATTGTCCCGTCACTAACCACTGTGTTAAATTCACAAACACAGATGAAAAGTCTATTTTCTGTTCGGTCTGCATATGTTTTACCGAGACATATTGGTCTGTGTGGCACCAGCTGTTCAAGTGCCGCTTTAGTCATATCAGTTATAGAGATCATTTGAAAGCACATTTCAACCTTTTATCGAACCAGGTTTTCGTTACACTTTTTTGTATTCATGTTGAGATGAGAATAGCGATAACAATTCGCATCTTAAGAAGAATAAAAATGACCACCATTTATAGTAAAATACAAATCTCTTAGAAAATTGGGTTCACTTGAAGTTGGCGGTCATGCTTCAATTTCAAGCTTGAACCGAATGAAGGCTTTTTTACAAATTTACATTAGGCTTACATCATTTTGATGCACTATACTACCACTATGTTTTTGCAAGGAGTGTTTCGATGTATGTAAATGAGTATTATTTGTAATGACATAGCCAATAATTTTCAGTAATGACATAACCAATACTATTAATTTTTATTAGCCATGTAGTATTGCTAATGCAGTATTTCGTTCCAGTAGTCAGGCAATAATCCCATAGGACCTACCCTCACACACTGAACTTTAATTTTAGAAGAGTATTAACATTTTGAACTAGATGAACGGATAACTATGCGACAAATGTATCTCTTCCATTGCGGTAATCGACTTTAGACATCATAATTTGATGTCTATTGATCTCAGATTCTGACGTCTAAAGTCGATCCCCGCAGTGAAAGAGCTAGATATTCATAATGGCCGTAGACCCATGGACATTCAAATGAGGTGAAAAGAGCTAAATAAGCCATTTATGATGATTTCATATTGAGAAAGCCTCTATGGTTCGTATGAAAAATATTTCAGCGAAATAAAGGCTAACGTATATTATATATAAGGGTCATGCTTAAATTAAGGTATGTTATATTTTTCATATAATTATATTGAAAAGATTGCTAGTTATGTATATATTTATATTGAAAATATTGCTAATCACCATTGAGTAATGTGTACAAATAACATAATGTAGCATATAAGAATCATTAGTGACCATATTCCATCTTAATACCCTGTTATGGTAGATTAAATTGTATGTTGTTTTTGTTAAAAACTATTTTGTTTGTCATATTTTTGTTGTTTTTCACAGCATTAAAAATGCACTAAATAAAAAAATCTAGATATTTCCAGCATCAGATTAGCAGAGAACATAAGCATAATTTATTGTTTCAGCACAGAAAGGGTGGTTATGAACACCTCGATCACTGGTACGTGTGACGCCACAACTTCCGTATCACCATCATCTTTATAATGGCTGAAGAAATCAACACTGAAACTAATATCTGGACCACTGTGCCATTTCCCCAGTATCCGTTTCCCTGATAAGATCGACTCTCTGATTGCCGACCCAACCTCTGAATCAATATATACACACATTTTTATGTTCCTGTCTTAATTAAAGAATGCATGGTATCCATTTAACATCGCGATACGTTCAATTTTATTTATTCTATAATCATGATAATCACGACAATCGTCACCACTGATCACGTTTTAAATCTACTATTTTTTCATTCGATACGTTGCCCTCATTCCAGCGATAAATATGTGTTATAAAAAACAAGCAGGACAGTTCACAGAACAGATATCTGCGAATATCTGTATCACAATATGAAGAAATTTTACAAATTCAACGTTATATTTTCTTGCTAAGTGATCTTCTAAGAATACAACATGGCAGCACCTAATAATGCGCTAAGTGGGGTACTGTTAAATGACTCTATAGACCACGTTTTGATTTAATATATAGATTTTGCATTTAGATTATCACATGCTATTCCTGTATACAGCCAAATTAAGCTAATTAAAATTGGGGCAGATTTAGTTATGTTTCTACATAATTCTCATCCACATCATGCCGCCAAATCGCTGCCGCAATTCACGACGTGATGTGGATGAGAATTATAAATGGATCTATATTGACCTGATGTTGGTTTAACGCTGGCTCAACATTAAACCAACAGTGGTTTGATGCCTCTTGTTTACACGTATATGTAACTGTGTGTGCGTCATCTGTGAAACGTTAGCCGCGTGAAAACAGCTTGCGTGGTTGTCACTCTGACAGCCCACAGCGTAAACATTACCGCTTATATATACCGCACACTGGGGCAAAGGTCAACATGGTAACGCTAAATCTACGGAATCTGTGGATGTCTTTCTATCAAGACGTTGAAATCAAACATAATGTCATTGATTTGGAATTTAAACTGTGTGTTTTGCAAAAAAAAACGATTGGGAAACACAGATAGAGGCTGTGTATCAGTTTTGTTTCCCATTTAAAACTGCTGAGTCATTATAAAGCCAACAGCCCGTACATTAGTTCGATAAATCCGTCTGTGTTTATTTAAAACTAATACAAAACAACTTTCACAGCTCCCGATTACATCCGGGTTTTCGTTTTTTTATTAGCACATTTCATATCAGCTTTTTAACATGACAAGTATAAAACGTGATATCAATCAACAAGATTGCGAATTTTTTTTTTTAATTTTGTCAAATCTTAATAATTTCCACTCACTTGAAGCCGTGGATCGCGTCAGGACTGGTCAGCGAGACACAACTTCAAGTGTGTGAAATCCTAATTAAGTCATTTGGCGCCTAAAGAGTTAGTGGACGTCTGACATACTATGAATAATACTCGTATGACATAAAATGGTGAAATGCGTCACATATTATATAATATGAGATATATAGTACCTTTTTAGATATATTCTTAATAAAATGAAGTGATTTTTATTCATTTTGAGATGAGAATTACGACAGAAAATCTCATCTCAAAATGAATAAAAATGTACAGAAAACCCTGCTTATCTACCCCTTACAAGGCTGAAATATTCTGGGCCGACGTCGAAGACGGCGGGCCAACATTGAAACAACATTAGGTCAATGCTTCGTGATAGCTGGGAACGATCTTTTTCAATTTGAAATCATCATAAATGTTAGCTCTTTCTGTGTCATTTGAATAGCTGTGTTATGGGTACATGGCCATTATAAAGTTTTAATTCTTTCAGTGCGGAGATCGACTTCAGATGTCAGAATCTGCTTATTTTAAGGAATCAGAGTACTACTGCTGCCCACTGTGCACTGAAATGTCCCCTTCAAGTCATTCGGACAGGATATGGCTGTATTACCTGATTACGGCCTCGTGTTTCTTAATAACATTACATTAATTCAGGACACGACTGCGATCTCTAATCATCGATTCGCATTTTATGCACCTAAAAGTTCTGCGTCATTCTAATCATCGACTCGCATTTTATGCACCTAAAAGTTCTACAACAGTCATTGTAAGGTTAGTCATCATGATTATTTAATCGTTGATACTAGTATATGCACCTACCTGTAAAAATATAAAGGCTTGTTAGTTACGGCACGACATCGTTATCTATGATTTATTGACAAGCCTTAGTCAAGAAGATCAAATGGCTTCGTTAATTTATTCATTACATTTTTCTGAGTAAATATCTTCCGACCCACCTACTGCGTACACTTGCGGCCAATATATCGATGCTTTATTTGATGTAGAAATTAGATGTCACTGCTTTGTGAGCTAATGGGAGGGCGATGTTCGAACTAGCCTACACCATGGAAAGAGGATACAGACCAAACGTTAGCATGATGCTGGCTTCACAAGCGTATACTAGCCACTTGGGTCAGATACTTAAGAGAGTAAGAGAACAACTGAATTCAATTGTCTTTCTTTCTTCTTTCTTATTTCTGTTTGTATCCCTGCCTATTTTTCCTACTTGTCGTTCTCTCTCATTCATTCATTCATCCATTCATTCATTCATTCATTCATTCATTCATTCATTCATTCATTCATTCATTCATTCATTCATTCATTCATTCATTCATTCATTCATTCATTCATTCATTTATTCATTCATTCATTCATTCACTCATTTATTTATTCATTCATTCATTCATTCATTCATTCATTCAGTCATTAATTCATTCATTCATCCATTCATTCATTCATCCATTTATTTATTCATTCATTCATTCATTCATTCATTCATTCATTCAATCATTCATTCATTCATTTATTCACTTATTCACTTATTTATTCATTCATTTATTCATTTATTTTTTCATTCATTTATTCATTTATTCATTTATTCATTTATTTATTTATTCATTTATTCATTTATTCATTTATTCATTTATTTATTTATTCATTTATTCATTTATTCATTTATTCATTTATTCATTTATTCATTTATTTCTTCTTTAATCCATTTCTTCTTTAATCCTATCATTCATTCATCCATTCATCCATTCATCCTTTTATCCATTCATCTATTCATTCATTCATTCATTCATTCATTCATTCATTCATTCATTCATCCATTCATTCATTCATTCATTCATTTATTTATTCATTCATTCATTTATTCATTCATTCATTCATTCATTCATTCATTTATTCATTCATTCATTCATTTATTCATTCATTCATTCATTCATTCATTCATTCATTCATTCATTTATTCATTGATTAATTAATTAATTCATTCATTCATTCATTCATTCATTCATTTAATCATTCATTCATTCATTCATTCATTCATTCATTCATTCATTTATTCATTCATTCGTTCATTCATTCATTCATTCATTCATTCATTCATTCATTCATTCATTCATTCATTCATTTATTCATTCATTCATTTATTCATTCATTCATTCATTCATTCATTCATTCATTCATTCATTCATTTATTCATTTATTTATTCATTCATATATTTATTCATTCATTTATTCATTCATTCATTTATTCATTCATTCATTTATTCATTCATCCATTCATTCATTCATTCATTCATTCATTCATTCATTCATTCATTCATTCATTCATTCATTCATTCATTCATTCATTCATTCATTCATTCATTCATTTATTCATTCATTTATTCATTCATTCATTCATTCATTCATTCATTCATTCATTCATTCATTCATTCATTTATTTATTCATTCATTCATTCATTCATTCATTCATTCATTCATTCATTCATTTATTTATTCATGCATTCATTTATTCATTCATGCATTCATTTATTCTTTATTCCGTTGCTTCATTCATTTGCCTAGATAAATAAAATACAATAACGTAATTTGTTTATTTACTGACATATGCATTTATAATGTATTTGTCTACACACCTGTGTAAACGAAATATTTACAAAATACGACAATGTTCCCCAAAATGTGAGTGTCGTTTTTACACAGCTGGTCCTGTCGGGTACACATAGACAGAGATGCTCCATTCTCTACATAGGACCTGCTTAGAACAATTATATTCTACACATTAATTACTTGGAGCAAATGTTTAATAAATAAGATGTGGAAATATGATTTGGTGAGAGATTGAATTTGGATTTGCAAAAAATGCGCCTGTTAAAAGCTATGCAATTTTTGACACTTCAACGCATGAGGTATGTATTTTAGTGTATTAGTTGTTTAAAATAGTTCATAGTTTTTGTTTGTTTGTTAGGTGTTTGTCCTTCTATCTTTACGTAAGCGGGTTTACTTAAAAAGTAATAAACGGATTTGCATAATCCAGGAACTCGATTACAATCCGAATCACACGGATTTGCATGAAACGAATTATATTCGTCTTTACATGCTTTAGCACACTAAATACCAGCTTTTGAAAATATGTTTGAGATAAAACGTAAAATTAATCAACAAAAGTCGAAAAATGTTGACCTGCATTTTGAAAAACCTGAATAATTCACTCACTTGAAGTTATCAATCACGTCAACTTCAAGTGGATGACAAATCCATTTAAATAATTTGGCGTTTAAAGGGTCAAAGTATGAGTTGATGTGAACAGATACACATCTTTTTCTATGTTTTTTAAGATTATCGTAGTTTCACAAATTTCTGGAATATACCGTTCCAATTATTGCCTTGGAATTCTCATGAGCAACCAAAGAACATTTATCAGCCCAGTAAACAAGATACCTTCTCCTATTGCTGGTTTCATTCTGGCCCATCGCCTTCAATGCTGGCCCAACTTTAAATCACAGTCAACATGCCATGTTTACCGAGTATGTCTATATATGTTACTTTCTGTGTTTTTCTGCAATTATTTGATAAGATGAAATAAGCATAATTAACGCATTACAAAAGCTTGTTACTTTATAATCAGCTTATCGCCAGTCGTTTTTGCAATCACTATTCCGTTTTCTTCTCAGCTTGAATGATCTATGAAAAGATAACACCTGGATGTAAGTAAACAGGACAAATTAAGCAATATCAGCCTGGTGCAGAATGAATACATCAGACTTTAAACCCAACAATAATTATTCTCTTTGTTTTAAACCGGATAGTCTATGATAAGATACCACCAGTGTGTAAACTGTACAACAAGAAGCAATGTCAAATTAAAATGGGTACGATATGTCAAATCTCAATTCAATAATACAACTTCTATTTATTTGGGATCAATTTGAAATACTCCAGAGCCCCACCTAGTCTACAGCGGAATCCGAGGTCAATAGGTCATTGCTTCTGAGTCAGGTGTATGGACTATTATGGATTGACGGGGCAATCTTACTATTCAATTTACACAGCGGACTTATTTACCTGGCAATCAAACCCCCCTAGTCGTGTTGGATCAGCCATTATGTAGTCATCGATTCCACCGGATATCTCCGCGTACATTATTAGACTGGACATGTTTAGAAGTGATATATGTTCGAGGTGGCGCGGACACTACGCAAGACCAGTCTGTTAAAGATTTTAAAGAACTCGATTCGCAAAAAATGTGTCTTCCATACCAGTGCTACTTGAGTGACGGTTCAAAGTCTGCAACTTAGACCCATCATTGAAACGACACTGGCAAGGATCAGCCAAAGTGCATTATAATGAGTATTATAAACATTCGACATTGTAATAGCGGACTGACTGATATCGCACAAACATTACACTTCTATTTACGAACCCGATAAACACTATTTCAGGGCCCGTTCAGTACGGGGATCGACTTTAGACGTCAGATTCTGACGTCAACAAACGTCACAATCTGACGTCTAAAGTCGATCCTCGCACTGAAAGAGGAAATGTGTATAATGGTCGTATACCTATAACAAAGGTAGTCAAATGAAGCGGAAAGTGCTTAGACATTTTATGATTCAAATTAAAAGAAAAATCTTTCGTCTCTTGTTTTATATACAAATAATTCAGCTTTTTTGCTAATAGGGGATATTTTGTGGGTCGACACGGATGACTACCAGGTGTTCATTCTTTGTTGTCTTTGTAGTGGTGGAGATCAGTACAATGCATTTTGCCAAAAACACCCTCTGTTAACTTCAAAAACTAGTTTTTAAAAAAATTTAGTGACATTTCTATCGCTCTAACACATACTTGAAGCCGTATTTGTACGGTCTAGAAGTACAGGGGCCAATAACCGGACGAATCATTACATTCAGTAATATAATAATATCAATGTTACAGTCATACGGCTACAGTATGATTATCGTCGTTATCATAATCAGATAATCACACGACACGTACGTTAGAAGAACCTTAACCCTTAAAACGCTGAATTATATTGTGTAAACCATTGAGACCAAAGGGTTTTTTAATTTCAAATCATCATAAATCATCATAAATGTCTTATTTAAATCTTTCCGATTTATTTGAATAGACCTATCTATGTTGTGCCTATGGGTCTGCGGCCAGTATAATATGTTTACTCTTACAGTGCGGGGATCGACTTCAGACGTCAAAATCTGACGTCTACAGATTCTGACGGCTTAAGTCGATCCCCGCACTGTAAGGGTTGAACCGCAGAAATATGTTTCTATGAACCAAGAGACCAAAGGGTCTTTGTCAACGTCTGATTCTGGTCTAAAGTCGGTCCTCGCGCTGAAATGGTTAACGCATTGGACATTGCAAAACGAGTCATAGGCTATTACGTAATCAATTTCACCAAGTAGAGTCAAGTGCCAAACTGACATGCACGAACATGATCTTAGGGTTGATGTAACGTATTCTTGAGGTAGCGTACTCGGCCTCAGACCGCCAGGGTTCGAATTTCGAATCCTGTGTCTGGAGGACAGTGTCATCTCAATCATCTCACCATCCTCAGGAGGTTCTCCTGGCCCAGTTTAGCCTATATGTGCACAAAGGTGGCCTAAAGCCCGATTCATTTCATTTATATTCTTGAGGATGATCCCAGAATGGTCCTTCATTGACTAGCGCGATCAAGAATCGAATCAGAAGCATATTTAAGCATTGTCTTTGACATATAGGGCCTAAATACCTGATCATGATTTTTGACAATAGACTTACAAATAAAAAAGGCAAATTATTAGGAGACACTATGTTTCTCTCCCGTCAATATGCATAGAGGATATATTATGAAAAAGACGAAAATCACAGATCACGAGAAATATGAATTTTAACATGTTTAAGAACGCTAGCTATGGATCATTACACTGTCACTGTCAATTCAGATGTGAATTCTACTGAAATTCTCAGCTCAAGGTGAAATAAAATACCTTATTTTTCATTTATTTTTTATTTATTTGTCATTGTTTGTATATTGGAGCAGGTTTTGTGCACAGCACACCTGACTTAATCCTTAAAGAGCTGAAATATTCAGTATATAAACCAAGAGTCAGATTCTGACGTCTAAAATCGGCCCTCGCAGGGTTAATAACGATTTAATGCGGAGCCGGTGTCTTTTCAGGTGCCCCAACATTAAACAAACATATATTATTGTGAACGTTGTATTTATCATAATTAAGTATATTTTATCCGCAGTGATGTCGATCCAAATACGATTCGTTTAGTGACTTATTTGTAAGTGTGTGAAGTTGCATAAAATTGACCATGGTATCTACACTGTATCGAAATCCAAAGCCCTCCTCCCATAGTATTATACATAACTTAGAATCATATCACTACAATTGCTCTGAGTTTGAGTATACCCTTTATCCACACTACGGGAGCCCAGTGCTTGTGGTAATTTCTTAAAATGACCTCTTCTTGACCCTTTTTCAAGTGATCGAGCATTACGCATTGTAGGCTGATTGGCCACTTGAACTGGTCGATTGTCAGTTGTTTCCTGAAATCTATGGTTATGTTGGCAAAACACGGCGTCCCTCTGATCAAAGGCAAAAGTGACTTTGTGGTTGGATGATTGGCTAGATTAGAATAGATCAGGCCAGATGAGAGATTATATATTAGTTTATTATATAACCTCTTTGCGTTCCGCTGCGTAATCAACGGCGATCATAGAATTCTATATATCTTCAGTAGACCACCGACTGTAAATCATAACATGTTTAATTGTAAGAGTATTTTTCATTGGTTTGGGGATAATAATTATTGCGTCCGCAACACAAGGCCAGATTTAACCATTATAATGCCTGGAACCAATATATGTATCGTCGCCTCGGAGCTAAAGGATCCTATCTGACACTCGTCAGAGTGGCAGATAGGATCCTTTAGCTCCGAGGCGACGGTATAATATTGGGAATATGCCGAACAAAAAGGGTTGAACTTGGAATGAATAAAATAAACCGAGAGAGATAATTATAATAATAAACATTTATTCGCTAAGTTAGGCTTATATGTTTTCATTTACTTGAAGTTGTGGCTCGCTACCGCGACCCACAACTTCAAGTGGGTGATAAATGTTCATATGTGTTTAATCATGTTAATTTGAGACCAGACGTTTGCAAAACTGGATGTTGTAAGCATTCTTTTCATTCCCAATAACTGATATAACCTGAAATCCAACATATTAAAAATGATTGTAGTCGTGATCAGCGCTTTAATGGCTACAAAGTCGTTAAAAATAAAAATGAAGGTTCTGCTGTCCAAATGACAGAGGTCCTGATGTAGTAGGCTATATATAGCGCTCGGACACCCAGCAAACACGACACATCTGGCCAGTGTTGACCAATGTTGGGCCAACGTCGTAGACGGTGGGCCAACATTGGACAAACATTGGCTAGATGTGTCGTGCTTGCTGGGCACACTGTAGGCATGTTGCATTTGCATATGCTCACATTACATTACAATGTACATCCAAAAAAGCCGCTACGCGTTTTCATTCTCATTTATATCAACATTTATAGCAACAGATTATGAAGCAATTTCTTTTTACTTGCATTGTGGAAATTAAGTATATCACAGTTCAAACTGAATAAAACATTGAAGAAACCCCGGGGTAGTCGATCATGCTTATAGTGCTTGCATTTGGTGAAGGTCAACACCGTGATATGGTGTAAAAATGTACAGCTGAATTACAAAGATAATTGAGTCTGTTTGCTTAAACTTTGAAACAAATGAAAAATCGACACTTGTGGGGTTGTATGTATATCATATATCTTAATTATTATTTGTAAAAATGGCTGTTTTCCAGGAATAGCAGAGGATGAAGTGCATATCGTGATCCAGGATGTTATTGCTCCAATGTTGTTTTGATGTTGGTCCGATGTCGACATATTTGCAGTTTAGCATCACAAGGTGTGTCTGAAGTTAGTGTTCTACGCGCCGTTGCTTCGCACATGGTCGCAAATAAAATAGTCTACTTTTTGGATGTACAGTATTTAGAAAGCCAAATTACGACACAATACCTTCTCGCAAAAACTTGTAATATATTGTGTATTCCATAATAAACAATTTTGTGTGGAAGGTATATATATATTGGGTGGCATGAAATATATATTGCCTGACGGTTGAATGTTAATCGCTGATGCGACCTCAAATCAATTAAGGTAACAAATCATAAACAGTCATGATATTTTTTAGATAATTATAAATAATCTCATAAAAATCTTGGCTTTTGTGAAAACAAATTCAGTTTTTTTATCATTTGTATACCTGTAGAAACTTCCTCCCTCATTGTCATATGATACAAGCAATCCTATCCCGAGTTCTCCAGTAGGAATAAGTCACTTTTTGCCATTCTTACAACTGTAATTACGGTAGTCTTTTTGAATTACATTTTGGCGTGAATTAAAATATACATCTACTTTGAGCTTGCACGTCTACAGGTTTTAATCAATGCATTTTTCTCTGGGCTTGAATTAATCTGTATCATGAATATTATTGGAATAGTTGTGTCTGTTTTCAGATCATTTGGTATAAACCTGCTCAGCAAACACAAAACATTTGTATAACATTTGTTCAACGTCGGCCCAACGTCTTCGACGTTGGTCCAATATTGCACAAATGTTATACAAATGCTTTGTGCTTACTGGTTGGATGGGGATCCCGGTGAATCCATTGCCTTCAGATCCCATCCCGCAAGAGCGCTGTCCACAGTCATCGTCAGGTGATCCTTTGATCAAACAGTCACTCATCTAACTTGTCAGGGCGGGGGCGCTAGTGCAATGGATGTTAAAACTGCCTGATTGGAAAGTCGGAAATATCGGATTCGCGCCCCCGCTCTGGTATTCAAGTTTCAAAGAACCAAAAACTATCTTCCCCGCTCACTCGTGATGATCTAATATTGTGTAGAGCTTCCGTGACCGAGAGGTAGCGTGCTCGGTCTCGGAACGCAAGGGCTCGAATATCGACTAACTGTGTCTGTATGGCAGTGTCATCTCATTCATCTCACCACCCTCAGGAGGTTTTCCCGGCTCAGTTTAGCCTGTATGTGAACACTGGTGGACTAAAAACCAATTTATTCAATAATCTATCAATTCCTTCTATTTGTCATTTCCTACCAGATGTCATTCAATGTTGGGACAGCGTCGCAGATGCTGGCCCAACATTAAACGACATTTGATGAATGTCTCGTCCTTTTTGAGTTTCTGCATGTTTCAGCTGTAGGAGTCGAGCTCGGACAACGCAATCTCAAAGTGTTAACGAAACGTTGTCGTTGTACTTGACGATTGCGTTCAAGGTCTTAATATCAAAGATGGACACACGTCGGAGTCAATGCTGGGCCAATGAACCACCAGATCACAACAAGCCACCAGACCACACCCTTGGAGTAAAACGAGCAAGCTGAAGCACTCGATGATCCTAGTGAAATAGCATGCAGATTCTACTTTTAGACAGAACCACAGCTCTTAGTGCGCCACTCGATGCGTGCAGTAACCTGCAAGCGCGAGACGTCAGCCCAAAGTCGCTGGGTATTGTAGAGCAGTGGCAGAGCGTTAAGCCACTGTGTGTAGCTTGTAGCTGCATGGAGCTTAAACTGGAGGAATTTTTGGAAAAAAAACGTTGCTGGAAAATTAGAATAGACAAAGCTAATCGTTTAATAGCATGACCGCCTAGAGATTGAGCAAAAAATAGCAGTGTCAGATCACCTCCTTTGTCAGATGGATCAAAGGCTTATATTTTATAAAATATATCATTTGTTGCACTGATAATATAAATATGTCAGTTAGAAACTGATAAAAGTGGGACAAAATTGATTGTTCTGTATCACAAAACCCCATTGAATTCCAATCATATAAACAGATAAAGCAATCGATGATCTTTTTAAAAGAAGTTGAGGCTGTTATTCATTTCAGCTGAAAGAGCTCTATTAGATAATTCAATCCCTCAAATAGATATCACATATGAGAATCGGTGTAAAAAAACTCGCGGAGTCATCGCCGAATGCCAGCCATACATCATGATCAACGAGACGGGGAAACAAATTAGCTTTCTTTAATCCGTGGCTCCCCATCATTTGTGTTTTTTTCTTCTCATGTTTGCTGAGTGATCTGGATCAGCTGTTTGTCTGACAGGGATCCCTCTGCTCTGACAGGCGGATCCCACTTCAGGATCCATACTCTGGATGTGTTATGTGATGGCCCAACTATGGCTGCATGCATAGAGCCATCGTTGGGCTATGTGTCCAGGGGGATATACCCGCCCTGCCTGCCTAGATGTTCACTCTTGTACAGTGACTCAACGCTCCGAGCGTCACTGTTATGAGAGTGAAGCCTAGATGGTATAGCGTCGTATCTTATAATCCCTCTCACTCTGGAAAAACTCTGGCCCTCTAATTAGCCTCTAATTCGCAATTGCAATAGTTTAAAAATGACCATGTGAATGGCTGCTACCATTCGCATCTCCAAGTCAGCAAAATCAAAGAAAATACCATGATTATAATAAAATATATATACACAAATGAATTACTCAAGTGAGTTAAAATGTCAGCATTCAAAAGGCGTGTAACATCATTTTACTTCAGATTGTGCCATTCGGTGCATATATTCTCCATAATAAACATAAGGTGTAAACTATAAAACTTCTGACAAGTCACAAGCAAAACTCATGTTCCATTTTGGGGAATCGGTTTAAACTACTTCCCAATGTCGCGATCGCTTAACCCTTGAAGCTCTGAATTGTGTAATGTAAATCATCGAGACCAAAGGGTTTTTTGTTAATTTTGTACCATCATAAATGTCTTATTCAGGTCATTCCCATTACTCTTACAGCGTGGAGATATACTTTAGTCGTCAGAATCTGACGTCTACAGACGTCAGATCCTGACGACTAAAGTCGATCCCCGCGCTGTAAGAATAAACCCCGTCCCGTCACTCAGCTCTAAGACATGTAGCCTATGTGGAGCTGTAAATCATGAAATCTCGAAAACCATTGCAAATCGATCATTCAGAGCGCGATAATATACTGCCGTACAAAGGAAAACAGCAGTAACTGCTTACTTAAAACGTAAGCAGTTACTGCTGTTTGTCTCGTCTTGGTCGTATGGTTTGGGAGGCCTTTGATTTTTTGCTGAGCGGAATCTCAAGAATTGTGTTATGTTTGCTTATTCTAGTTTATTCTCCTGACCTGGAAGAAAAACCGTAGGCCTACTTGTATTTTTTATAATAATAATATATTTATTTCGTACTCGGGGTACATGTACATGCAATAGAACAATAACATTTAAAGTGTAATTATGTGAATATATAGAAAAATCACTCGGTGCACAGAAGATCGATCCCAGATATTATGTCCTCTCGTGGTATGTTACCTAAATGTACATTGTTTCTTAGTGTCAATAATTGATTAATACAGGCTGATACAGCGACAACATCATCAGCAGGCATGTCAAATTGTAATGAATGTCTGGACGTAGGTACATTATGGCGTGATATATTATACAGAAAAGATATATGGCTGACACTATTTGAAACGGCGGAGCTGCTGCCTTGCATTGTAAGATTATGACATATTTTTATTATTTCATATTCAGTCTGAGCATTCTTATTTACAAAATTTACAAAACGTTTATGGAGTTGAACATGTATGGGTTTAACATCCCACAATACAGGTAATATAATTTTATGAGTTTTATTAGGTAGTCCATCAATGCGCCTGAGACATTTCCTCCACGCGGTATAAAATGCCTCAGGAGCATTGGTGGAGTAGTCCCAAAGTTGGGAGCCGTACACTGCCATACAAAATGAATTAAAAAGTTTTCTTTTAACATTACCTTTGATAAAACCAAAGCTTGATCTCATATACAAATCATCAGTTGAGCGTTTTATACGTGAACTCATTATGTTAGGTCCTATAATATTTCCTAAGTGACATTCTATACTAGTATTCGTTAATGTTTTTCCATCGAAACATATTTGTAACTTTTCAGATTTAGATGAACTGCAGGGAAAATGTATAAATTTACTTTTATCAGCATTGAAAATCAAATCAAAAGTTTTTGTAAACTCGGAGCATATTTTCAGCATCAGCGACATAGCGTGTTTAGTGGGGGCCAACAAAACAACGTCATCGGCATAGGCTAGAGCACCTGTAAAAATGTTTCCTATGTGGCATCCAATTCCTGACTTTTTAAGCTTAAGTAGTAGCTCATCTAAGCATTTCCTGTTTAAAACAATACTTGCATCATTTCCAAGGAAAATCCAAGGCGAATAAATATATGTACATACATTTCGCTCCCTGTGATTACGCTGTCATATTTTATACTGCACCGCTCTGCAGTGATAAAAGGTAGTATCTGATTTCTTGTAAAGCAAGCAGACAAAACAGTGAATACAATCGTACATACTCGTTCAGGATGGGGCGAATTTCAGAGCATTGGAATAAAAATAAACCGAATGTATTCCGATGTGTTAATGCATATCTCAAAAAAAATACAGTGACTGTAAATAAGTTGCTTTCATTTGTCAAGCTGACAAAAGTAATACCAGCTTTATATAAATGGCAAATGTCGCATAACAATGAAAGAGCTATTAAGAACAGTAATTGTCAAAGAGTTACTTTTAGACTTATTATTTTATATGATGCTTTATATTATA
This sequence comes from Flabesymbios commensalis, assembly GCA_964017125.1. NCBI lineage: Eukaryota > Metazoa > Annelida > Polychaeta > Terebellida > Flabelligeridae > Flabesymbios > Flabesymbios commensalis. The sequence goes on from OZ024912.1 coordinate 25,028,179, forward strand.
CTAATAACACCAGTCACTGACTTTTGCAATGAAATGATTATTATGTTTAAAAAGATCGACCACTGACATGAGAACAGTTCTATTTTTAGTCTCTTGAACGTTGATAATTGAAACAATAATTAAATACTGCTGAAATTAATATAATAATGTTAACTCAATGTTGATGATAAATGTTAGTTCAATGTTCAGATGGTCATTTTATACTCTGTTGCAAAAGGTCAGGCTTTCTCAAAAAAAAGCATTTGAAGCAAAAAAGAAAAGCAGGTGGCAGCCTCCGTTGACAACATATTATGATCAAAAGAGCCAAGCCAGCATGGACCGATGGTTCGACGCCGCCTCAACACTGGGCCAGCGTCGGAGACGCAGGCCCAATGTTAAGGCCGCGTCGGACCAAAATGGCGTGTTAGATCAGATGCCAGAATCATCAAATCTCAGGGGTGACATATAGACAATAAATTCACACGTGATGCGTCACGAAATCTTAAGACTGAAAAAAATGCTGTGGCAATACTGCAGTGGAAGGGCAAACAACAGTAACTATTTACTTTTCAATTGAGTAGCTACTCCATTTTGCCTCTATTGCAGGCAGAATAGTGATTGTGTTTGAGTTTCGGCAAGTTCGATATCCATAGATATTTATCACATGAGAGTCGACTGATGGCAAAACGTGCAGGTGCAATGAGCCAGCTCGATCCGTTTGAAACCAAAACCTTGGTAGCGAGTAACACCATTAATGATTTAAATACGAGTCGTTTGTGAAAACAAAGGTTGTTGAGAGAGACAGGAGGGCAATAACCATGATAAAAGGCCAATTTCTATATGAGGCAGGTACTATGGGCAGACGTAACCACACGTCCACTGCCAATGACACAAGATGAAATAACCCATCCTCTCTAAGAAGAGACATAACCACACATCTCTTGCCATTGAGAGGATGGTAATAACCCATCCTATCTGAGGTAGGGGAGAAGTAATAACTCATCTTATCTATGAGGCAAGGGAGGCATAGCCACAAACTCCATTCCGGTCCCAGTCCGTCAGTGTCGGAATGACAACAACCATACTATCTGAGGCAGAGGAGAAGTAATAACCCATCCTATATAAGGCAGTGGAGACATAACAACGTACATCTCCTGCCGGTGACAGGATAGCAATAACCCAGACTGACGCCGACCTTCAGGATGTCTGGATTCTGGGCGAGTTTCTAGGTTTCCTTTCGGATTGAACCTGTGGGGCATCTTTCAATAACCCGATCAGTCGGAACCCTCAGCTCTTGTGTGCATCTTTCAATAACCCGATCAGTCGGAACCCTCAGCTCTTGTGTGCACAACGACCCCTCACTCGAGAAAGTCCAGGAAACGTCGCTCGATTCTGTGTCGTAAATTAATTGAACGGAGCTAGCCAGCGCTTGGCCAACTTCCACGACGTTGGCAAAGCGCTAGCTAGCTCCGGAGAAGAATATTGCGGAGTTCGATCCGCATCGACCTTGCGTGCCTCAATGTGTTTATCTAAGCTGTGTATTTTAGGCAGACGGTGGCCAAAAATAAGCGCCCCCTGGTGGTACTTGTGCGCATCTGTTCGCGTGCGCAGACGTTTTTTCTGGGTCATATAAGAGTATCTTGTGTTGACGCTTTGAGAACGGGAGCGACTTTTGGTGCAATTCTATTTCACACATGTTTTATTTTAACTATCTACAACCTTTGCTGCGATCCGATCTCACATTAATCCAGCGCATCAGTTCAAACCAGCAAACTTATGATCCTGTTAAATTAGGTGGTTTACGAAGCGATAGGAATTTAATTATTAACCCGTAGCTGATTTAAACGAAAGTTAGTTATGGTTAATCGGTTGAATGGACCGCACAACAATATGGTAGGGACTACACGTGGATATGTGAATAAGTCCCCGAAATAATTTTGTATAAAACTTGGCAACCAATGGTTTTTTTTAATTTGAAACCACCAGAAATGTCCTAGTCAGCTCTTTCCGCTTCATTTAAACACCTATGTTATGGTTTTACGGGCATTATAAATATGTTTAATTCTTTCAGCGCTGAAGTTACTAAACGTCTATTTAGCCTATTTGTGGCAAGGTCTTTTTCTGCACATATAGGTGTTGTTATTCATATTGTGAATATATAGGGATTATGTCATACTCTTATTGAATGGGTTTCTTTAGTTTGTTTATAATCGACAGCATCCAGTCAATGCACACACAATGCCTTTGATGAGTATACAGCTTTGTATATTTACAAAAAAAACGATGACAAACATTCTGTATGGTCTGGATTCGAACCTGCTTATAGCCACAGCCGACCGGAATGAGCCAGAATGAAACAGCTAATCATTGTTACCTGTGGCATTATAGCCATGTGATGGTGTCTTCTGTTTCCTGTCACGTAGGCTACATAACGAGGCTTCTGAGAAACTCATCTCAGCGGAAGCTGGTCATGTCGGATGTTTTCTCGGCGTGGGCGACTCGTCTAATGACTTCTCTTTATAGGTCCACATGACCACAGTAACGCAACATTTTTTAACCCTTTAAGCGATACATTATTAATAAAAAAATTTACCCACTTGGAGCTGTGTGTCGTTACCGCGACTTAGAAACATTTATGAAAGACACAGATCAAATCCTGCATGTCAACTTAAATAATCATTTTCATAAAGCATCGTTATATTATGTTGTTCCATGCTTTTATGTTGATTTTGCTCCAATTGTATATATGCTACTTTGCGATATTTTACATCGTTACTTTAATATATTTTAAAAGATATGGTTATCTTTACGTTTTAATGTGCTCTGGAGAACAAAACAAATTGGGCAACGGATCCCAGCAAACATAAAACATTTATATAACATTTATATTCAATTATTCATATGGGCTTCCTGAGCAAAACAATATTACATTTTGGTTTAAAACAAAATAAATTGCACAAATGTCGACATGGATAATTAAGAATAAATTTATTATATGAATGTATGTTATTCCCTCTCTAAAATCCAATATGGCCGCTGAAATTCTAAATATCTGGCAATTTCATCAAACATGATAACTTAAACATAAATATATCATGAAACTGTAACTTGTCTTAAACATCTCATATCGAGCTCAGGTATGTCATTTAGCGGGGCGGTAATGTTTTAAATATCGCACCCATCTTGCATTTTTGGATTGAAGCGAGGGAATTGGGGACAACATATATGGGGATTACATGTCAGTTATGCTATGGATGTGTTATGGATGTGTTTTAGAAACTTACTATTTCGAACCATACAGATAATATGTGAGTTGCCATCAATCGATCGTGCTAAGTGAAACAATCGTTCAAATTGAGAAAACAAAATTATGTAAATATCCATCTGGAGGTAATCTTTCAAAATTGCACCTTAGCGAAACATAAACTTCAAAATGACCGCCTTTTTCCTTGATGACCGCCATATGGTCAAATATCAAATTTCTATAATTTTCGATAGATCATCCTATTCATTACATTATATAGTAGGTAGACAGACAATCTAAGATGGTCGCTATTTTCCAAGATCAAGCAATAAATTAATGCCATTTCCGACAGAACTGAAGAAGAATAATGATTTTTGTGTTTTTCTTGTGTTTTTCTTAGGGTTTTCAGATACGCCCGACATAATGGTGTATAGCTAGATATCGCCATAAATGTTGTATTGTGAGTACAATTTCAGATGGCCGTCTTTTAATATCATTTTCGACACAATGGAAGCAGGTTTATCATGTTGGTGTCTGCAATGGGCTTTTATGTACACTCAACATAGTAGTGTAGTCATAAAGCAAAAATCTAAATCTAGATATATTATATTGCTCTACAAATTAGATACAATGTAGTACCCTGATCACATCGCTCCACGCAATGTGAGTAGCCTGGTTTAGCCGGGTAACAATGTAGTTGATAAATGACAAAACCTTACTAGATTATGCAAATGAGGCTTATATTTCTCAACCTCACAAACAAAAACGTACGGGCTACATATTATAATCTTAAAGCTTAAGAACAAGGTAGGGGCTTTATAACTACAGATTCATGCCTGTCATATCTAGGCTTAGGTTCTCATTCTTTATGTGAAAACCAGACATTTTGAATTTTAGTGGTCATGTTGGATTTTAGGGTATAAATCAAACACATTCATATCAGAGGTTCATATTAACCCCTGGTAAGCATCATCAGCTGGGAGCTTTAAAGAATCTCCGTGTTTCAGCCGATCACACACCAGAACATTGTCAATACCAGAATACGCTGACATTCCCAATGAACTGATATAGACTGGCAGCACATACAGATTGCAGAAACTATAATTATAGGCATGCTAACCGATAATCAACAGTGCATGTGACTAGCCGAAAAAGCGGCACTGCCTGTGAGGAGTGAAGACTTTTGATTAATTAATTAATTAATTTAAAATAAATTATGTATTATTTAATAAAATAAAAATTTCACGTGCGCATGAATACAAATTGCATGTAATTTTGTCGTTACTTTCATAAATCGTTGTTATTTAAATTGAGATCAAGTGAGTTAGAAATTAGATAGATACTCTCGGCGTCAGCATTTTTTATATTATTTTATTTACCACGTAACCTGATGACCTAATTAAAATAAAAAGTGAATAAATGAATTCCTTCTCTGTGAATAGACTCTAACATACAAATTATATCACTACTGGAACAGGTGCTATAGGCCAAAGTGTTTCCCATACAGATGTAAGCCCGGCGCGCATCTTGGATTTAAATGTTATTAATATTTTTTTAACCTAAAAATGTAATATTTGTTATGCCTAGTAGGCCTATAACAGGATTTGAATATCATGGATTGTCATTTCATATTTGACTCCTGTGTGTAATTCTACATAACATATATTTAAAATGATGTAGTCTTTACATTCGCGTCTTTATTCGATATCCGCATAGACAATTATCAATTTTACTGACTAGATTTCTATATTACATTGAAAAGTAAAATTAACAAATCCAATAAAAGCAGCGTACCCAAAAGTAGTTTAAAATTAGGCATTATATTCGATTGTAATCCCATTATTTTAGAATATAATAATTAGTTGTAGTCGCTGATAAAATAAATAATTTTTGTGTCGGACATTGTAGTTGGTTCATATCCTTAAGTCCCGTGACCACGGAGTTGAGGATTACGTGTTTTTGTTGTTTTGTCATCTTAAGGTTTAAACTAAATAATGAGCCCCCATGTACCTCTTAAAAGTGTGGCGGAATTTGTGACAGCACTTTTAAAAAGGGTGGCAATATCGGATGATAAGATCAACAAAGTGTGTGGCTGATCATATTTTTTTAATGAAATACTCATTTAAATGTTTTGGGGGGACAATAACTTTATTTATTCAATACACTTTTACATTCTGACATTTCTTGTTACATCTAAATTCAATATGGCCGCCATATAATTGATTTCAGTGACGTTTTAGTTATGAAGAAATTGGGGTATGAATCACAGCCTTTGGTACGGATGTTTGTGGATAATTATACATTAAAAGAATCATTATCAGCACATGTGGTTCGAAATAGGGTGGCACAGCTTAAATAACTCTTAGGGGTTCACCATTTAATCGCCAGGGGGGGGGGGCTGGACAAATTTTGAAATATTTTTTGAGTTTGCGTGGAGTGAATAATTTATTTCAATTACGAGGGGATAAGCAATATTATGCAAAAAAATTTGCTTTTGAACATTCCTTGATGCATAAAAATTCAATATGGCCGCCATTAAGTCAATTTGGGATAACGTCTAAGCTGCTGCTGAACTACTCTGAGGCATGAATATGCGTCTATTAGTAATATAGTATAATGTAGCTAATAACTATAGATGACCTGAACACACAATTCAATAATATTATTTAATTTATTAGGCATATTATTACTGAATCAATATTCGATAACTTCTCATCATGTGTCTTTGCAACAATTATATTCTGAGTCTGATGAGCTATCTGCGGAGCTCTTTGAAGCAGTAGGTGAGATTAATACACTCTTTGCAAGTGGTGGTACAGCTCGAGCACTCTGCAAGCTGCATGGATGTAGGACATTTGCTGGTGGAATGTACCTATATCGGGAATAATGTCTTTGAAGAGCTCAGCAAACAAAGTTTTTCTGCTGACTTTGGCAGCCATCTTATTTTTACCTCTAGATGATCTTGAAACTTAGAAATAACCATTCCAATGTAATCAGTATACCCAAATTAATCGAAAATGAGGTAATACATTAGTTTTTTAGGACTGTGTTCTCAAAAGTTAATAATTCGAGAGCTTATTTCAATTAGTATCGTTTCAGTTTGCTGAATCCAATGAGAAAACCTTGACAGAAAACAATGACAGTTTTTTCCGAAATGGACCTGTCTATAATAGGTTATATATTTCTTGTGCGCTGGGTTGGAGCCTATAGACCCGTGGGAGGGGAACGCTGATTCCGGGCCAAATCACTGGCAGTGACACAGAAGAAAACTGCGGGCATCGTACGTATTTCTTATGGTGCTTCTCAGGTGAGCATGCGTCCACTCTATGATGGGGTGGCTGCTTGCGGCGTTCGTAGAGTTCCTAAACAGGTTTACGAACTGGCTACCAGTTCAAGAACGGGATAATATTTTTTTCTCGTACGACCGCTGTGAGAAGGTCGTAAGAAATGTTCCCGAAGTCAGTGATACGGCGCTCGCACGGGTCATTGTGACCAGGCTTTAGCACAATAGAACTATCGACACCCTTTTCAATAACAACACGCCACACAGTGAGCAACGCTGAACTGTTTTATTCAGACAACTGTTACACACTTTTCAATGACAACACGTCACACAGTCCCAACGGTGAACTGTTTCAATAAGACAAATGTTCACGCGCAAACTCGTGCAGGCAGTCTATATATAAGAGCACAACTCGTACGGCACTAGTACCTAAACCACACCTCATTGTCCCCAGATCGCAAATCAACAATACAGTAGATACAAGTTCGAAGCTTGGTGAACCGCATTTTTATTGAATCTTATACTTCGGTCACAAAGTTTTGTACGACCAATAGATTCGTACGAATCTTTATTTCCTAGCGTTCGTGCGGCGTCATGCACTTTCGCGAAAACCGTCTGGCGAAATTGGAAAAATTACTATTTATTTCTTAGAAACGCCTTGCTGTTGCCTCACGTCCACCGTACCTGGGGACACCTAGGGTTCAGTTATAATAGATCGCAACACAATCCATCATCCGTTTTGCACCAAAAGCAGAATGTGCTGCATTTCCTCTATGTGACAAAAAAACAGTAGGCCCACAGGACGCAGATAGGACGCATATTACTATGAGATACTGACCCCCTACAACTCACATAATAGTCTGCCTAGAATTGCGAATCGGAGATGAATGAATAAATGAATAAATAAATATATGAATGAATGAATGAATGAATGAATGAATGAATGAATGAATGAATGAATGAATGAATGAATGAATGAATGAATGAATGAATGAATGAATGAATGAATGATCAAATGAACGAATGATGAATGAACAATCGGGATTTCCACCATGCACTATTGTTCAACTACATATCAAACTGTGTGATGAGACCCTTTTATTGACCTCGTGTCAACCTATACAACAGGGCACCACTTTGAACAGCGGAAGCTAATTTGTAACGTGTAGCTTGTCAATTGGATGGTGATGAATAAGATACAAATAGCGGACGGTCTATTTGTTTAGACGATGAAATACGAGGTAGAAAACACATCTGAATTTCATTGCTTTGTTTTGGGATGATTATCATTAGTTCTCTGTAACCTACACTGACCTGTCTGCTGACCTCAAAGTGGTTCATTTTCACTGGAATGGTTTCTTTCGTGATGTTGACCAAACACCTGGATTGCTATCCCAGATTCTATAATAGTCTAGCTAAGTCGTTAAATGTACATTTTTACCAATTTGAAGTAGTCAAGTGCCACAATGTTAGCTGTCGTAATCCTCACACCACTAAGCACGAGCATAGTCGTTTTTCCTTTTGCAATGAAATGGGTGTTTAAACATCAAGATGTCCAACTAATTAGTTTGAAATCAAAACAAAAATGAGTAATTTTCTCCCACTTGAAGTTTTGCGTCGCGTTAGCGAGACACAACTTCAAGTGGGTGAAATTGAATTATCTAATTTAACGGTTTAGGGATTAATATAATGACGGGCTTATAAATGATCATAGCAAGCATACAAGCGTTAACGTTAATTAAAATAAGTTCTTTTTCTTACGCGCAACACACATCTAAGACTGTGACCTACAGGATATCTACAGATACAAAGTGACATTCGTGTTTATGTGTTTAAAAATATACTGTCACCTGCTTACCCTGATTTTAAACGACTTGAAAACAGAACAGTCTATTTTGGGAAAGTTTTAATTGTATATTTGGTTTATGCCGATGTATATCCATTTAAATGTGATATTTAATCTCGTCTATACCGCAGAAAACAATCATGTCGAGAGAAAGTAATACCCATGCAGTTCACGTTTTTAACAAAAAAATATATACTTTTTCTGCCGGCGACCATTTCTTCTTTCCAAACATTTGACAATAATAACGCTGACTTATGTGTGGAAATATACGACCTCATTGTCGAAGGTAAACTTGACAACCAGTGTGATCGATAAGGCGTAATCTGAGCCATCGTTCGATCAATGCTGGCCCACCGTATTCGACGCTGAACCGACGTCGAACAAAAACAAACAGAAAAATTGCTGATAACTGTCCAAAGTAGAACGGAGCCTTACGCTAGGTCTTCCAGAGAGTGTCTTGTAAGTGTCATTGTAAGTCCAATAAAGACCTCCAGACTCGGAGCAGCTCCAGATAACACAGGGATAGATACCTCGCTGATGCTCGACGCAGGAGAAGAGCAATATAACATGTCAGATTTATATCCCTGTTAAAGAGAGATGCTACATATTGCCTGCTGCCTCGTGCTGGACACTGCATGTTCTTACAGAGTGGACAACAAATAATTTGGCGGCCGGGGACACTACCGAGTAAGGCAAGGTCCACTTACATAGCGCCAGGTATTGTCCTAATTCTAACTAAGGATATTACAAAGCTTTTGAATTGGATTTGTTGCGCCTCTGAGTTTGATTCTTCTGATAAATTATTTGCGCTAAAAGTTCTACAGAAGATTGATTGATTGATTGATTGATTGATTGATTGATTGATTGATTGATTGATTGATTGATTGATTGATTGATTGATTGATTGATTGATTGATTGATTGATTGATTGATTGATTGATTGATTGATTGATTGATTGATTGATTGATTGATTGATTGATTGATTGATTGATTGATTGATTGATTGATTGATAGATTGATTGATTGATTGATTGATTGATTGATTGATTGATTGATTGATTGATTGATTGATTGATTGATTGATTGATTGTTTGATTGATCAATTGATTAATTAATTGATTGATTGATTGATTGATTGATTGATTGATTGATCGGTTGATTGATTGATTGATTGATTGATTGATTGATTGATTGATTGATTGATTGATTGATTGATTGATTGATTGATTGATTGATTGATTGATTGATTGATTGATTGATTGATTGATTGATTGATTGATTGATTGATTGATTGATCGATTAATTGATTGATTGATTGATTGATTGATTGATTGATTGATTTTTTCATTGATACCCGAACGGTTATCCACAATACGTCCATCCAAGATGAACGTATATGCCACTTCACAGAGGTCGAGTTTATGTCCCTCAGGATCATAGTTGTGGTCGTTCATGGCAAGAACTGGTCATATATCCTTCCTGCTTCCTGAAATTTACTGGCTACTTATAGACACAGGAGAAAGAGTACCTAATTATTCTTCCCCTGGTTAACAAAAAAAGACGATCTAAGAGACCGTGGGGATCGATACTGTGATTGATCGCGGCTAAATGTGTAACAGCTTTACCAACGTGATCTCAGAGGCGGATATTTTTTATCTCAATCATCTGACATTTGAAGAAATATGCTGCAATGTTGTGTCTTAAAAATTCCAGTCAGCATTTTTAAAATCAATTGGCTGATTCCTTAATTATTTCTAGGTTATCAGCTGGTGCTGTATACAATAGACAGTCACAATTTATTTATTTTGTTGAATGCCCATTCTGCTAGCAGAGTTATACATGTACCTATCTTTAGTAGCTATATATTAAAAAGTATTATAATGCCCTATAAACTCTTTTGTTCATTTTGAGCAGCTAAACCTATCTCAAGATTCGTGCACATACGAGTCGTGCTGATTTCATATACATTTTCACCATGAAACGCTTGAATAAAACTAGAAAAACGACAGAAGCCTTGCTGTGTAAGATTAGCTTCACAGCCAAATAACGTCAGAATCACTGTGATTGATCATCAATGTGGTTAAAAGTTGAGCATCCCCCAGCCGTCTCTATTCACTTACACGAGTTTACTTGTTATGCGGCCCCCAGCCGTCTCTATTCACTTACATTGGTTTACATGTTATGCAGCCCCCAGCCGTCTCTATTGACTTACACGGGTTTACATGTTATGCAGCCCCAGTCGTATCTATTCACTTACACGGGTTTACATGTTATGGGGCCGCCAGCCATCTCTATTCACTTACATTGGTTTACATGTTATGCAGCCCCCAGCCGTCTCTATTCACTTACACAGGTTTACATGTTATGCAGCCCCCAGCCGTCTCTATTCACTTACACGGGTTTACATGTTATGCGGCCCCAAGCCGTCCTCATTCACTTACACCGGTTTAAATGTTATGAGCCCCCAGCCGTCTCTATTCACTTACATTGGTTTACATGTTATGCAGCCCCCAGCCGTCTCTATTCACTTACATGAGTTTACATGTTATGCGCCCCCAGCCGTCTCTATTCACTTACACAGGTTTACATGCTATGCGCCCCCAGCCGTCTCTATTCAATTACATGGGTTTACATGTTATGCGGCCCCCAGCCGTCTCTATTCACTTACATGGGTTTACATGTTATGCGCCCCCAGCCGTCTCAATTCACTTACACGGGTTTACATGTTATGCGCCCCCAGTCGTCTCTATTCACTTACACGGGTTAACATGCTATGCGCCCCCAGACGTTTCCGTTCACTTACATGGGTTTACATGTTATGCGGTCCCCAGCCGTCTCCATTCACTTACACGGGTTTACATGTTATGCGCCCTCAGCCGTCTCCATTCACCTCCATGGGTTTACATGTTATGCGGCCCCAGGCGTCTCCATTCACTTACACGGGTTTACATGTTATGCGCCCCCAGCCGTCCCCATTCACCTCCATGGGTTTACATGTTATGCGGCCCCAGGCGTCTCCATTCACTTACATAGGTTTGCATGTTATGCGCCCCCCATCTGTCTCTATTCACTTACATGGGTTTACATGTTATGCGCCCCCAGCCGTCTCTATTCACTTACATGGGTTTACATGTTATGCGGCCCCAGGCGTCTCCATTCACTTACATAGGTTTGCATGTTATGCGGCCACAACCGTCCTCATTGAGTTACACGGGTTTACGTGTTATGAGGTCCCAACCGTCTCTATTGACTTACAGTGGTTCACATGTTATGCGACCCCAGCCATCTCTATTCACTTAGACGGGTTTATGCGGTTCTTTTATATTAAATAACATCCACAACATTGACCGTTATTCCGCATTTCCCTTTATTATCACAGTATATGCTTTCTTGAAAAGTAAGCAGATACTGCCTTTTGGCTTTGCTACTATTTGTGTGAATAAAGGTAGGTAGACACCCCTAGCACTATTTGTGGACATGGACCTTCCTCTGGCCAGTATGTTTATCGATGAAAAGAGTTGATATCCCATTTAGCTACATTTTCTGCTTTAAATTAAGAGCAAACGACATATGATTGGGTCTACTCGGCAGACGAAAGTTTATTCTTATGGTATATTTAGTTGATTTAAATTTAAATAGTGCAAAAAACATTATCGGCTAGATATATTTTTTCGTGTCGTACTTGATCAAATGTTCCACTTCGACAATCCTTTTATTTAATTGTGTCACCTTTAGATCCGCATTTCATAGTTCACTACGTGCTATGTCACACTTATCATCTCTGTATTAAGTTCCCTCCTTGAGGCATCACCTTGATCAAGTTCAGCCCTTTATGTTAAGGATTGACGCCTGAGGAGCTGCCCATTTTAATTCCAGCTCGGCATGAAATATTACATTAAATAGAACTGTTGGGTCTTGAACGGACCAGAAAGCATGTGGGTTCCGGACAAATATATAACGTGTGATCAACGTCGGCAGATTTACGGGTCGACGTGAATGACGTAGGCCCGTAGAACAGCCGACGTTGCTCAGGTCTCAGGCTGGCAGCTCCAATATTCTATGCGGTACTGAAAAGAAGTAATTTACAGGGGGATAAATTGATCAATAGATTTATAGGGTTAGTGAAGGGCTGAAAGGTTCCCATGGCAACAGAAGTGATCGACAGATCTTTTTAAGTCGATTCATTAGGCTGACCAAAGGTCTGCAGTTTTATCCCTCCGGGAGCCACTGTCCAGCGGGAGAGGGATAAGATCCATATTTGCCATCAGCGTCCCGTGAAGCAAATCCACAGAAGAACTGCAAAACTTAGTGTCTAGACACTCTAAAATAGGGTGTCTGGCTTAAATGAATGGGCTGAAGTTCCAAATGTGTATTTTCTCAGCGATAGTGGTGAATGGGTAAGTGAGTGAGTGAGTGAGTGAGTGAGTGAGTGAGTGAGTGAGTGAGTGAGTGAGTGAGTGAGTGAGTGAGTGAGTGAGTGAGTGAGTGAGTGAGTGAGTGAGTGAGTGAGTGAGTGAGTGAGTGAGTGAGTGAGTGAGTGAGTGAGTGAGTGAGTGGGTGGGTGAGTGAGTGAGTGAGTGAGTGAGTGGGTGAGTGGGTGGGTGAGTGAGTGAGTGAGTGAGTGAGTGAGTGAGTGAGTTAGTGAGTGAGTTAGTGAGTGAGTGAGTGAGTGAGTGAGTGAGTGAGTGAGTGAGTGAGTGAGTGAGTGAGTGAGTGAGTGAGTGAGTGAGTGAGTGAGTGAGTGAGTGAGTGAGTGAGTGAGTGAGTGAGTGAGTGAGTGAGTGAGTGAGTGAGTGAGTGAGTGAGTGAGTGAGTGAGTGAGTGAGTGAGTGAGTGAGTGAGTGAGTGAGTGAGTGAGTGAGTGAGTGAGTGAGTGAGTGAGTGAGTGAGTGAGTGAGTGAGTGAGTGAGTGAGTGAGTGAGTGAGTGAGTGAGTGAGTGAGTGAGTGAGTGAGTGAGTGAGTGAGTGAGTGAGTGAGTGAGTGAGTGAGTGAGTGAGTGAGTGAGTGAGTGAGTGAGTGAGTGAGTGAGTGAGTGAGTGAGTGAGTGAGTGAGTGAGTGAGTGAGTGAGTGAGTGAGTGAGTGAGTGAGTGAGTGAGTGAGTGAGTGAGTGAGTGAGTGAGTGAGTGAGTGAGTGAGTGAGTGAGTGAGTGAGTGAGTGAGTGAGTGAGTGAGTGAGTGAGTGAGTGAGTGAGTGAGTGAGTGAGTGAGTGAGTGAGTGAGTGAGTGAGTGAGTGAGTGAGTGAGTGAGTGAGTGAGTGAGTGAGTGAGTGAGTGAGTGAGTGAGTGAGTGAGTGAGTGAGTGAGTGAGTGAGTGAGTGAGTGAGTGAGTGAGTGAGTGAGTGAGTGAGTGAGTGAGTGAGTGAGTGAGTGAGTGAGTGAGTGAGTGAGTGAGTGAGTGAGTGAGTGAGTGAGTGAGTGAGTGAGTGAGTGAGTGAGTGAGTGAGTGAGTGAGTGAGTGAGTGAGTGAGTGAGTGAGTGAGTGAGTGAGTGAGTGAGTGAGTGAGTGAGTGAGTGAGTGAGTGAGTGAGTGAGTGAGTGAGTGAGTGAGTGAGTGAGTGAGTGAGTGAGTGAGTGACTTGGTGTTTAAATTAATCCGGTAATCCATCGTGAATGAATCAATGAATCAATGAATCAATGAATCAATAAATCAATAAATCAATCAATCAATCAATCAATCAATCAATCAATCAATCAATCAATCAATTAATCAATCAATCAATCAATCAATCAATCAATCAATCAATCAATCAATCAATCAATCAATCAATCAATTAATCAATCAAGCAATCAATCAATCAATCAATCAATCAATCAATCAATCAATCAATCAATCAATCAATCTATCAATCAATTAATCAATCAAGCAATCAATCAATCAATCAATCAATCAATCAATCAATCAATTAATCAATCAATCAATCAATCAATCAATCAATCAATCAATCAATCAATCAAGCAATCAATCAATCAGGGGTGACGCAAATTGTGTCTCTCTGGCCCATATGTACGTCCCAAAATCGTGAGGACCAGATATAATTTCCTGTAGCAGCCCTCGGAAGGGTAACCTTTTTGCTAAAAGCATTTATCATCGACGGTTCTTTAGCGTCCGGCGGATACCGGCTGGTCCAAAGCACACAGGCGTATCCGGTCAAATTACAAGGTAAATTAAATCATCCCGACCCAGCATGTCACGTGGAGCGGTGCAAAGCCAAAATGCAGTAACATGGTATCTAACTCGGGAAGTAAGCAGCAATGGTCTTCTGGCTTTGCTTTGTCCAATAGTGGGATTCACATCAACCGAAGGATTTTTTGCTGATTTCTCATTGTATTCTCAAGTAATCATCACGAAGTTTTGCAAGCAATATTGTCTAGTCTTGCGGAGACTATTCTAAAAATTAAATTGAAACATATTGTATAGTTTTAAAGTTACTCTCCATAACCCTGATGACATAAAAAACACCATCCCTCTGAAACCTAGTTAACTTGATTCCGTTTCGTCTCTGAATAAAATACATTACATGTTTGTGGGTAGGTGATGCTAATTGTTCGTGCTTGTTTATTTTCTAATATGTTATAGGAGAGTGTATTTTACTTTTCTGACAGTTATCCCTTGCGGGCGCGAAACTAATGCCCAGTTCTCGGTGAATGTTGGATCAGTGTCGTAGATGGTGGGGCAGCACTTGGCCGGCACTGGGTTGGTTTTTCGTTTCTGCTGGGGACATGTGTGGTCGGTTTGTCGCTCATACTATCTAGTTTTATAGCCACCCAGTTTAAACTGACTTATAAGCTCTTAAGGGCCGAGTACGACTAACCTAATTTATATGTTGTACGTGCAAAATTATATGATGTACATGTCAGTATAATAAAATAAATGATGATGAAGTTAATTGGTCTCAGTTTTGTAATACAAACTAGAAATTCCGGATGCTTTCAGAAAGTCGACGTAGGACTATAAGTGCTTGCTTTTTTTAACACAGGGAATTCAGTTGAAACACTTTGCCACGACTTATTCGAATTGTTGACGTAAACCCATTAACCCTTCAAGCGCCCACGATGCATTAAAGCATCATTTTACATCCCTGAAAACAGACTTAATTTTCCGACAACTAAGGGTTTTAGAACGAAAATTTGCATGAAACTGGTTTACCAATACGTGGTAATTTTCTTCAATTTTTAAACCACATCAAGTCATCTTCATTCACTACAAGTCGATAATTGCGGCAGCAATTCGCGGCTTGTAGTGGATGAAGATGAAAAGTGATGAAAAGTGACAGTTACGACCCTTTAATACCAAAGTGACGGCATCTCCATCTTGAAAACATATGCAGCATAACACCACAGAACAGTTTGCGAAATATTTACTTGCACATCCAGTTTTCTCAAATAAAGCTTTCTCCCATCCAGTTGTTGAAACTAATTATGTCAGTAATTTCAGCTTTAACTTGAATAAAATAGTAGACCTTATGAGCAATACCTCAATTTTTGTCCGCAATTTATTGGGCAATCACTATATTTGGTGGAACATATTTCTTTTCTGTAATAACACGTTTTATAAACATGAAGATACATGAGTTCCGAATGCGCAGATATTACTTGTTTTCCGGTTTCCTCGTTCCATTTTCCTCTGAAACATGCCGTCGACGCCAAGCTCATAAATCATTGCCTTGTGATGCCAGAACTATAAGATTCCAATCGCCGGTAAAACATTTTTGCCTTCTATGACTATATTATATTAGATATAGATTTATTACTCTCTATTGATTGTGTTTTCTAGTTGGAACATTACATATAAAAGTTTTGGAACGGTGTCTCAGACACCAAAGGCATAGCCATCTTGTGTCTGAGACCACCCATTTGTTTGTGTTTATATAACCATGATAACACCAATGTTCTCATAACGCATATGCATTATCACTCTCGAGTCGCTGAACCTGCTCATTACGTCGCCATTTCAACTCCCCTGGGAGCATACATAACGATACATCCATTTACGCACAGGGACCTTTTTGTGTATCGCCATCTGAGCCCATATGAATAACTGCCTGGCTTAAAAAAAAGCGCAGTGGCAGCCACATGGAGATTAACTGATCCCGCCATGTGGCCGAAAATGCCAGCGCAAATTGGTCAAGGGTGAACGTATAGTCACCATCTATGTGTTTTATGTGGTTCACCTTTTACACATGTCACCTTGGTCACATATCCAATCCGCCATCCGATGATCGGCCAACTTAGAGGCCCCATGTAGTCCCCAGACCTACTCTGCACAATATCATATGTCATACTATTCTCATTTTTAAACCCCAAAGGCAAAAGTAGGGGGCGGAGCAAATTCGTGACGTCCCAAGATGGAGACATGCTTGGCTGGTTATAATACATGTATATATACTTGTAGCTGATGATGTGCTGTATGATTTTATAAAACTGACCAAAGTCAACTCGGAACGCCGGTCCAACGCTGCCTGAATTCTGGCGCTGCACTAGAATTGTTAGCCATCCCCACGCCCGCTCCTTGCCATTGTCTAGCATTCACTCACCCCTTGTTCACCCTGTCGATGCGGGTATATTGAAATGTTAGAAATCTAGTTCAGCTCATGTACAAATACAAGAAACAATAAACATATACCCGATGCAGTTTCAATGTTAATTCAGATTCAATAATGAGCGGTTGTTGTGTGTGAAGTCATGAGTTGTGAGATCCGCCCAGCCCAAGAAATGTGCAAATTATCAGTTTTTATTTTTGAAAATAACTGATAATTAGTGGACTAAAATAATTAGCTAAGTTAGAAGATAGTTCATTGTGATATATACTTTAATTATATAGATGAAATGAAATCACTTCACAGGGCCTTTAATTTTTTATTCATCTAATGACTGATGACTTAATTTTTTATTCATCTAATGACTGGTGACCGACGGACGCCGGACGGGGCTCGGCCGATGCCCACCGGATTGCCGACCGGACATTGTGGCCCATGTATTAAGGCGGCAGGTTGTCCAACGCTGATTTAAAATAATGATCCAATGTTTTCGGCTTTGACATAACATTGAAGCAACGCTGGTCTGACGGCGTTCGGACTGGTTAATAACTTTTAAACAAAAAAATATCAGCGAAAAATAGGCCCTATGTAACCCAAAATTTTCAGTAAACAATTTCGAAAGCAGCTATCCAGTCAGTGACCTTATATGGTTATACCGCCTATAAAAAATGTTTCTTTTAAATTATAGTTTCGTTACAGTAAAACTTGAATTGTCCGCATCTCGAATAAAATTATTTCCACTTTGACTTCGCCATTAGTGCAGCACTGCCGCAGATGGGATAGGCACAAAAGACCAGACAAATCCGGTCAAAGGTACATAAAACAATGGCCCGACCATGGTTCAATTTGATCTCAACGTCTAAGACGTTAGCCTAACATAGATAATTGGCTGGACAGGCGTTTTTCACTTGGCGACCGTTCTTGGCCGGATCGGGAGTTGTTGACATTCTGGCATGATTGCGCCTAAAAGGAATGGCTGTGTCGCCCGACGACTTCACGAGTCCTGTTCAACAACCCCCGGGCTAACAGCGAGATTACCCCAGCCTGCCAGCCTCTGTACCAACTTCAGGGATGTGAGCACTCACCCCTCTCTGACGTGGCCTTGTGAACGCTGGCCGTTTACTCCGCACGCAGGTCTCATTTTCTGCCATCTCGTTAAAACTAGACATCGTGACGTTTGGTCTAGTGACATTCTGTCGTCAATAACATATATCAACATGATGTATACATATGTGACAAATACGTTTCGTCAAATGAATTTATGATAACTAAATTAATAATTGATAGATTTAATGACACCACTAAAATCGTGAGAGAAACTTACCGAACTGTATCAGAATAACAAACAATTCAGATTAGAAAAACTAAGCATGGACAATTGAAGGCTTCAAAGTGGAAGCTATATAAACCTATAAAAACATATAAACAACCTTTATTTTTTAATAGCCTATATAACCTATGAAAAATATTTTTGATTTTGATTCAAATATTTTTCTGTTATAAGGCTTTTACATGCACGAATGTGCTTGTGCCAAAACATTTCCGAGTTCTTTGATCTGCATCAAGAATAATTATGTTTTTTACGTATGCAGAGCTGAAACAACATACCGTAACCATACCATAATCATACCATACCATAGCCATAGCTAACAGCTGATCATATGACTTTGAACAAATATAAAAAGTAAGACAAGCATGGTCAAAGGGGTGTCACTGCATGTATGTTACAGTGGTCCATTATAGAAAGTTTACAATACCATATATGTGTGTGCATGACCATGATTAGATGTCCCACATCTGACACTGATTAGCTATACAAACGAAAAAAAGTACGTGCTAAAAGCATTACAGCCTAAACCTTTTTCAGTTGAATAATCTTATTTAAATTTTCACCCACTTGCCGCGACCCACAACTTGAGGTAGGTAAAATTATTCATAGTTGTTTAATTTTAGACGAAATATTTGTAATCATACATATCATATAAACAACTATGATTCAACTTACTAATAAAACAGATTAAAAACGGTTATACTAGTGCTTAGCGAGGAGAGGGTTAACTCTTGATTAGTCATGTTAGTCATAATGGTGGTTCTCCTATACATTTCCCTGTTTAAGCTGGTTACTTGAGGGTCGTATTGGTTAACCCTTAGAGCGCTGAAATAATTTGTAAAAATCATCGCCACCAGATGGTTTTTTTTCAATTTGAAATAATCATAAATGTCTTCGATAGCTTTTTCTGATTCATTTGAATACCTATGTCCTGGGTCTATGACCATTAGAAATAGATGACTCTTACAGTGCGGGGATCGACTTTATAGACTAAAGTCGATCCCCGCACTGTAAGGGTTAAGCTGGCTACTTGAGGGTCGTATTGGTTAACACCCACTTTTAAAGCTCTTTTAACAACAAATTAAATAATCAGCACAAAATATACCATCTAAATTAATTATACCTAATGTCAACAATACTTTGTGAATGAAAAACACTGTATGATTTTGCATAGTCTGCAATGGGGAAAAATATAGATTGTTGTGGAACTGGGAAGAGTAATAATAGCAATGCTTCATTGCAATTTTATTTTGTACTAAAACACTTTCATAATCAGATAACCGAGACAAATATTATGTCTCCATGCATGATATCAAGAATATATATTAACCATATGAAATATTATCGATGATATCCTTCTAACAGTATAATCCTGGTTTATGGTTGGATCAGCATCGTAGACTGTCGCATGACGTTCCAGGACTGTTTTTTTGTTGATTTACCCGTCATGGATTAGCTTATCCCCATATGCGGAAGTGTTCCTATGACCCTGGACACACCTATGGTAAAAGTTTCATGCAAATCGGTCAATCCGGATCTTAATCCTGATCCTGAGTCCGGATCATAATCCGAATAATCCTCAAAAGATAATGAATTGCCTGAGGCACACCCCTGTTAAAAGTTTGACTTTAATCCATTCATTACTTTATAAGTAATCCTGATGACGATCAAAATCAGGCTTAATTCGGATCCTGAATCCGTCTGGTAATCCGGATCAGGCTGGGGTTTAAAAAGAATGACTGAATAACGTTTCGATTCCATGATTTAAATGACTCCATGTACATACACGATCATAATAATTCAGTTTAATTATCACAAAAAAACAGCACACATCATGCTAAAATTACTATTTAATCTGATAAATGTGAACATCGAATAAACCGAAATTCAACGTATTCAACTACAAATAGTACAAAATAAAACCCGCGCGTAAAAAGTTTAAAAAAATACGTTTCTCAGATAACCCCCGTTATTATCCACCCACCCAATAACAGTTTCTTGCAAAGGCAAACAGCAGTAGCTGCTCACTTTTCAAGTAAGTAGTTCCCGCTGTATGCCACTGCAAGGCCGACTTCCCGTTGTGTGTGCAATCACAATAATATACTTGCATTCAGCATCATCACACACCATTACGGGAGTCAAGTGTAGGCGTACTCTGAGTAAATACAAAACGTTGGCCAAATGCTGTTTTAATGCTTGTCCAGCGTCTACGACGCTGAACCAGCATTAAAACAGCATTAGTCCAACGTTTCGTATTTGCTGGGCTCTGTGCCGCGCTCTGAATGTTTCTCTTAACTCCAAGGTCATCTCCATCAGTTACTTTAAAGGACGCGGCTGTTTTTTCTCCATCATAATAAGCACCCCTAATGCGGCCCATAGAATATCTCATTGTCCTGTGGTCCATGGAAGATGGCCACTCGCTTCTGGTGATCCTACAAGGTCCTGTCGGGTAGTGTGTACTGGATCAATAAATGACACGATCCTGTTCTTCTTGATCTGATATATTAGCCCAGTTCTGAGCCGAGGTCTGAAAGGGTGGCCCGATTGCCGGCCATATTTGTATTGCGAATGTGGGATGATTTCCAGGAGATGGTTTCAGATAATGAATGTATCGACTCCACTACGATATATGATATACAGACAGATAGATATTTTATTCACATGACTAAAAGGGAATACAGATTTATTTGTTATAAGTATATATATATACATAAATATATATGCAAGTATATTCAAGATGGTTAGCACTGGTTAGTAAAGTCACATAGAGAATATACATGGTATCGCATACAGAATTAAAATCATGTTAAGTGGTATTGACAAGATAAAACACAAGATAATTTGAAAATAATGACAACTACTTAAAATAAAATTAAACGCCTTTGCCAAAATATGAAGACAGGGGTCTATATGTTTCCCTCACCAACACTAGAGATGAAATAGCTACCATCAGAAATGCAAAAATGCATTTCTGCTACTATGTATAACATACAATTATTACATATTATTACACATTAGCAAAAAATTAAATAATTAATAATAATTTGTATTTAATATAATATTAAAGATGATGTTATCCGCGTAGGACACACACAAACATCACAAAATTACCCGGTAGTGATTAATTCATATCATTTTCAATCACGACCTAGCTAATAACACACACCTGGTGCTGCGATGCAAAAAAAACATTCCCGATCTCATAGGGAAAATCAGTTGACTAAGCACCTCTGAAAACCTCAAAAAGGCCTCACCTCGTCTCATAACAAAGGCCACGGAAACGTATCTAAAAGGTCCCGATAGCAAAATATAAATTTTCGACAGCAACAGCCGTTCTGACTTGTGACCCGATCTGGCAAAATGATTCGGAAGTCGCACTTTGATAAACGATGCTAGGGCCCTTAAAAGCCAAATACCTTCATTTGACATATTTTCAATTTTTACATAAGTTTTTATTTGCATATGATTACTTTCGAATCCTAAAAGTATGTGGCAAAAACATTGATGTGCATGTTGAAAAAAAAATATATATCTGTTATTATTATTTTTGTCTCAATTACACTCCAATCAGTGATATTTGTTTCCATTTACATGTTGCCATGACAACAGTCGTTTTAAGTAGGAAATATTGATACAGAGTAAAAATGTTGATGATGAAAATTTCAGGCATATACTTTTAAAGTGTACAAAATGTTCGAACTATACGTCTATTTAAAAAGACGAAATTAATATTTTTTTCATTTATTTGATTTTACCATTACTTATTATTTACTTGATATACCATTTAAAAGTAATTGTGTGTAGATTCTGGATATATCAATATATCATCGACTGCGACTGCCGACTCATTTTGCCAGATCGGGTCGCATATGTGGTAATAGCCTAAGTCAGATGAAGAACGTTCTATACGTCCTTGGTTAGGTCCCCAAAGCATGATACTGTTGGGACGGGGTGATCGTTCAGATCGTTCAGATTAAAACATAACATATCAACCCACGACCTATAGCCTAGTTAAAACCACCTACCCAGGGTTGGAATGGAACAAAAGCATTTCCAATCTCATAGAGCAAGGGAACAAGTCTAGGAACATTAGGCGGAACCAGACCTATAAAACAACCTGGAGAAGCTGATTGTTTTGTAATGATCCCCAAATTTATTAGATTTTTTTATTAGAACATGCTGTTTGAAACATGCTGGACAACAGTTACAAAGTTCCCTATGTAATTGCTTCCATATGACATTTTGGTAATTATCGTATAAAAGTATGTACATTTTGCTCTGATTTGCATATTATTCAAAGCGTCAAAAGCGTTCATCAGGATGTAATGACATTTTATTGTCATGCAATGTCAATTAAGGTTACTAAGCAACTGACACAGCAGAGCTAATCATGGTTAGTATAAATTTTCTGACCCCTCAAAATCTGCAGTGTGATGCTGCGAATGCGAATACGTGGCATCAAATAACCACTGACAAGGACCATAAAAAAACCAGATTATTAGGGGATAACTTGAGGTCATCCGAGTTCATTTGAAAAATGAGACATCAGAACTAATGATGTTTTTTTGACAAACACAAAGTGTTCAATGTGAAGCTAAAATGCTAATATGTCACATGGAGAAAATCATATGACCAAACGTCAAAAAGGGTCATTTGAAGTGATACAAAGTTGGACGTGGATGAAACAACAATAATTATTTCAATTGTAACTAAGGATTCATATCATTTAAATGAATCAACAAATAGCTATTACACAGTTTAAAAGCATGAAGAGATAACATCTAAGCTTTTAGTTTGTTGTAAAGAAACTGCCCAGAAAACACATTAGAACATAGGGCATTCATTCATTCATTCATTCATTCATTCATTCATTCATTCATTCATTCATTCATTCATTCATTCATTCATTCATTCATTCATTCATTTATTCATTCATTCATTTATTCATTCATTCATTCATTCATTCATTCATTCATTTATTCATTCATTCATTTATTCATTTATTCATTTATTCATTTATTTATTTATTCATTTATTCATTAATTCATTTATTCATTTATTCATTTATTCATTTATTCATTTATTCATTTATTCATTTATTCATTTATTCATTTATTCATTCATGTTGTCGACTCCAGACAAATATGTAAACGTCATAGGGTCGTCTATATATACGAAAGTGACCACATGAAAATTGCAAAACAGAATCCGCACTGGGTACGCGGCGTTGACTCAATGCAAATGACGTCACTGCAACGTCGCTACACCTTTTCGTGTGTCGTGCCCCAGACAAAAAAAAAAAAACTGGAGAGAAATGGCCCTTTAAAGAGCCAGGTAGTTACACATTCGGATCAAAGAAGTACATAATGCGCTGTGGCGGCGCGCGTATAATATCGATCCGTCAAGTGTTATTTTTGGATGTGGATTGAGGCGGGATTAGAGGTCTGAGGGTTTGGCGTGCCACGGATCCAGACGTCACTTAGCTCGTCTTAGATTAATCTTTAACCCTTTAACCACCACATTATTCAATTGGGATTTTCATCTACTTGATGTTGTGTCTCGCTGACGCGATCCACAACTTCAAGTGAGTGAAAATCATGCAGATTTGTCAAAATGGAGATCAACCCTTTACAAATCATGCTGATTGATGTCACATTTTGGCTTTATTATGTTCAAAAGGCGCTCCTGAATTTGGTAATAATTAGGTGAAAACCGAATAAATTCGGCACCGGCGGTTAAAGGGTTAAAGCGCTGAAATATTATTGTATTAACCATGGAAATCAAAGGGTTTTATCAATTTGAATCATGTCTTAGAAATGTCTTATGTCATGTCTTATGTAATATCTTAGTTATCTCTTTCTACTCATTTAAATACTTATGTTATGGGTCTACGGCCATTATATATATGTTGGGATCGAATTCAAACGTAAGTCGATCTCCGCGCTGTAAGGGTTAAGGCGCTGAGCACGCACGACGATTGTCGATTTTAATCTGTTTCATTAGCCTAATAAATCACTGATATTGGAAACGAAATGTGCTTTTAAACATCCACAATTGCAAATGCTTGGTGTCAAATTAAATAAATATGTGTAATTTTAGTCCACTTGAAGTTGTAGTTCGCGGTAGCGCGACACATCTTCAAGTGGATGAGAATTTTAAAGTTTATAACGGTTAAAGGGTTAACATTCTGGGTTCCTGATTGGTGACCTTTGGAATCTGCAGCAATGCACAGCAAAAAGGCACTTGAAAAGTAAGCAGTTACTGCCTTTTGGATTTCACTGGCAGTTATGCCTGTGTAAAAATCATGCAAGAGGAAAACCAGAAAGAGGCTCGATAGTTATAATCATCAGAACCTGATAATTTCTACAACAATACGTTTTTGCATTTTGTAAATAATTACAAAAAAAGAGACTTGACAATATTTTAAAAATTCTTCAGTGCATGCAGTGCTTTTTTTTTAATTTTCACTGGTATAATTGAAACTGATTTTTGTAACACATATGCAGATCTAAACCAAGACATGCACCGATTGTCTTTTTTCTAAAACATTCATTTGCAGCTGGAAATTGTGCCAGAATGATGTAACCATCGAGCGTCAACGAGTCATACCTTAAAGTAGGGTTGAAATACCCAATAATACCTCCACAGTAACGTACATGTCCTCAGAGCGACAGTATCCCAGTTCGACTCGTGTGTCAAACATCTCTGAAGTGTCATTTGATTGTTTGATTTAACATTAATATCTAGTCGTTTGGTAATGTGGGGCCCTTGTAAGTGTAGTTGAATGTTGAAAAGTTGCAGACGCAAAGTTATGACAGTGTCCTGAAGGGTCAGGACCTCGGACGATGACCAACCCTCACCCTCCATGTGCCATGCGTCGTTGACGCTGCCCGGCATCAAATCAACATTGTATCCAGATCTGTTCGTGTTGGGCCTGCCCTCTGACCTTCCTGATACTCCATTACACGCCATTACGACGCTCACACCAAATTGCAAGGATTCACGCACATTTTGCCAAATCGCATCAGCGTTTCATCGACTGAGATCTCTATTTTCCTTCTCTTCTCTTCCTGAGCCTGGCTTTTATAATAACTCTGTTTATTTTCATTGATTTGAGCCGCGTAATAACATTCCAGCTTACCTGGTGAAAATAAATCAAAGAGCCAAAGTGGCCTACCAGCTTGCACTAAAATGCTGAACTCTTATGCTACTGAATTCTTTGCTCCAGTTTTCATTCATTCCAATATGAAATTGCTAACGCAATGTCCAACTTCGAATGATGAAAAATATTTACTTTTATGAAAAATAGAAAAATCTCTCATTTCAAGTTATTTAAGCATCTATCACAAACTATTTTTATGAAATTGAGTGATATGTTCTCTCTCTTCTATCACGACCAGCCTGATAGCAGCGCTAGATGTTTTCATATAGCATGGAAGCATCTGGCTTTCTGCTCACAGGATGGCTAGAAAGAGCTCGGGGCGTTTTAAAGCAGTTGAAATGAATCGCAGAAATATGATTGGTCGAAATACTGTTGTCGACCAATCATATTTATAAGATGACAGCAACACAACCATAACTCGTCCTCGCGCAAAAGCGAAGCCACATTGTCAGCACAGCCCAGAAAAGACAACATGGCTTAATGCAAACAGCCCAGTAAACGTGAAACGTTGATCCACTTCTGTTTTAATGTTGGCCTTTCGTCTGTGACGCTGGCCCAACATTAAACCAGCAGTGGCTCAACGTCTCGTGTTTGCTGGTAATTGAGAACTCGTCGATACCATCACGCTTCTGATTTCGCAACTGTTTACCAAACACGGGTTCGCTGCAAATGGAATTGGACTTGAGAGTCAATTTTCAGTCGCATTATTGACTGACTTGGCGCCGCTGTTAAAAAAAAACTCGCCGTCGATAATTTCAGGCATGTTTGACCCAGTGGCCGTGGAGAGTAGGTCTTTCCTTAAAAATAATCGCGCCTATAATCGAGCAAACACTGCGGAGAAGAAGAAAAGAAGAAGAAGAATAAACTCACTGCGGGTACTGTGCGATCGATGAATAAGTCCTAATTGGTTCTGCGTTTGTAGATAAAAATTACTTTTCTTCCGTTGCTCCATTACTCTGCTCTGGTGAGCCAAAAGGCAGTACTGCAGTCGGACGCAGATGCTGTTTCGAAAGTTGACTCGGATAATAAAGCCTTCGGATGAGGCTCCGGGCCGCCACACATCGGCACAAGTCGGAGCCTCATGAGGCTCGGACTTGTCCCGATGTCTGTCGGTCTCACTGATGGTGACCTCAGTCACTGCTTCGTGGCTATACCTCAATCTGTGCATGTCACACGGTACCCAACAAACTCGATAAACTCGCCCATTGTGTGTTTGGTATTGGGCCAGCGTGCAGACGGTGGGCCAACACCAAACACACAATGGATCAACATCTCGTGTTTGCTCGAAACAGTGGTCTAATTCTACATAATTCTATGAGCATTACTACAATATTAAGCAAAATATGTAATTGTTATTCTTTGATCAAATAAATGAGCCTGAGTGGCATAGTTCTCCAGAAGTGGGCCCACTAAATACAGGACGCTAGCCCATTGTTTGTTGAATGCTGGTACAGCGTAGTAGACGATGGACCAGCATTAGACACACAGTGGACGGTTTTGGTGCAGTGGTTAAAGCTACCGCTCGTCGCGCCGGATTTCGTGTGCACCCAAACCAAATGTTGCTTCCACGTCCACTCGTAAATATCCAATATTGTGGGGGGGGGGAGGGGGAGGATATTAGACTGAGAGGTAGCGTGCTCTACCTCAGCGTTGGAATCCCGAGTGTTGAAGTCTGATTTTACTATCTATAAGAGGTTTTACCTTACGCAGTTTAGACTGTTTTACATTCATTCATTCATTCATTCATTCATTCATTCATTCATTCATTCATTCATTCATTCATTATTTCATTTTTTCATTCATTCATTAATTCATTCATTCATTCATTCATTTATTTATTCATTCATTAATTCATTTATTCATTCTTTCACTCATTATTTCACTAATTATTTAATTCATTTATTCATCTGCAACCGATGAATCCATTCAATGTTAAATGTCGACGATGTGGTTAAGAATCAATAATAGTTGGAGATATATATGCAGCTGAGGACACTCATTTCCCAAAGAACGTTCCAGAATGATCTATTTATACTTCACCTAAATAATAGATCGCTGTTAAGCAAGATATATCTGTTTGAAAAAGGTGTGGTTATAAGTCAAAGCCAACAAAAGCCAGTATATTTGATACACTATCTGGCTGTTCACCAGAGCTTATCGGCGCTGGCATGTTTCACACTTCAAACTTCAGAGGTTGTGATTGAGGGCCGGCATGCAAACTAGATACACTTCTTCCATGCGACATGGATACATGCACAACGCAAAACATGGCGATCCATGGAGTCTTATTAATCACGAGACGTTCAACAAATGTTGGTTTAATGCTGGGCCGCCGTCTGCGACGGCAGCCAGCACTGAACCAACATTGGTTCACCGTTTCGTGCTCACTAGACTCCTCAAAGGCCCCCGCGCTGGAGTCTAAACGTTTGGGATGAGTCCCACGCCGCGAAAATTACACCGGCCGACCTTGGGGGATTCACCGATGGTGCTAATCCATAGGAGGCGCGCAGTCCAGACAAAACTAAGATGAATGCCCACACTTAGGAGCTGTTTATTTGCGGGTGACCCGGCCCCCGCACTGTCTTTCGAGTACCATCTGTCGGTTTGCAACACACGACTTTTAATAGGTTATCTGGCTGCGGAGAAACGCGAGTGGTGGAGTCAATAGAACTGGTGTTGCAAGAGAATACTGAGGTTTGCATTCAGCAAGTTTTGTATCAATGAGAGCCTCAAGTCGTCAAGGTTGATTCGTGTTGCATTCAATTTCTTCTGGATATCCAAACCGACCACACTATAACTACTAAGGCTTACAATTATTTGCCTTAACCCTTTGAAGCCTGAATTTACCATTGTCATCTTCATCGACTACAAGCCGCGAATTGCTGTCGCAATTCTCGACTTGTAGTGGATGAAGATGACTTGAGGTCGGTTGAAAATTGAAAAAAAGTGCAATGTATTGGTTAAATAATTTCATGGAAATTCCCCTTCCAAAACACCTTAGTTATAGAAAATCAGGTAAGTTTTCAGGGATGTAAAATGATGCTTTGATGCATCGTGAGGGCTTAAGGGGTTAGGTGATGTGTTGATATAATGTGTTGATCCGCACAATATTATACAAATAAAGACACACATGCAGGTGATGTGGTAAACATATATTCAGAATACATTTGAATATAATAATATAATTATTTATGAATATCATCATGGATGTGTGAATCTTGCACTTCTTAATGCCCTGTGTTCTAAAACAACTAACCCATTTAGAAACCAAAGAAAAACGGATAACATATTTGGGAAAGAACTTTATTGCAACCGTCCATAATTGAAGCAGAGCAGGTGGTCTGATGCCATGTTTGCAGCCTAAAGTTGCTTTTTTAGAGGTTGCTGTCAGAGTTGGTGGCATAAATTATTCCCAGGAGGATGCCCTCTCCCAGTTTAGCTCCAATCAATCAATGTGCTCACAAAAATACGTGACAGTTATTCAATGAAAGGGTCTGTACGTTTTAGACATTAGCCTAATATTGACCCAGCACTGGGTTACTGTAGCTTGATGTTGAGCTATGGGGGTTAGTCGCCGATCTTATTCACCCACGTCCCCGATGAACTGTATAATAATAAATAATGAAAAAAAACACATCAAATCAGTACAACACGTTGGCTCAATGTTAGCTCACCTTTTACGATGTAGCATGAAGCCAGCAGAGGGCCAAAATCATAGTATGTCGGAGTTCAGATATACCTCCACATCATATCACCAGGACTCACTCACTCACTCACTCACTCACTCACTCACTCACTCACTCACTCACTCACTCACTCACTCACTCACTCACTCACTCACTCACTCACTCACTCACTCACTCACTCACTCACTCACTCACTCACTCACTCACTCACTCACTCACTCACTCACTCACTCACTCACTCACTCACTCACTCACTCACTCACTCACTCACTCACTCACTCACTCACTCACTCACTCACTCACTCACTCACTCACTCACTCACTCACTCACTCACTCACTCACTCACTCACTCACTCACTCACTCACTCACTCACTCACTCACTCACTCACTCACTCACTCACTCACTCACTCACTCACTCACTCACTCACTCACTCACTCACTCACTCATTCATTCACTCACTCACTCACTCACTCACTCACTCACTCTCTCACTCACTCACTCACTCACTCACTCACTCACTCACTCACTCACTCACTCACTCACTCACTCACTCACTCACTCACTCACTATGAGCCTAATTACTACGTTTCACTTTTTTCCCTTCTTGTATGTTAACTTATTGCTGATTTGAAATACGATGTGCCATTTTTAGAGTTTTCCACCTGGTAAAACAAATGAAATCGGCCCAAATATCAGCAGCGTTTGCCCAAAAATATTGATCCTAAATTGGGCCATGTGATGTATTTTTCCCTGAAAGTCCAGCATGGATTACTCCCACCCTGGATCCCTTGATCCCTCTATACTATCTAAGCGGATTGATTCACTTCTAAAGACTTTTTGTGCCATTAAGAGGACTGATCCAGAAGTGGCCTTTTCCCCATACAGGGTCTGAACGACAGCTCCAGAGCTGAGCGTTCAAGTATGGATTATAGCTATGCACATTAGCGTTTTCGACCCGTATCGATGAATCATTAGCAATCATACAGCGGCATGTACTACAACCGCAATTTATGAGATATATGAATTTTAAAAGTAAATATCACCCCCCCCCCCCATCCCAGAAAAAAAGGAATAAAATGAAATAAAAAAATAAATATCTATAACGTTTCGCAAATAGAGAGGTTATCTGAGTACAGTAATCTACATAATTATAACATGGATCGCTTATTGGCTTTGAACGACATCTATTTTGATATATATTGCACAAATTATTGTATCAATGAACTTGAAGTGGTGTCTCGCTATTTCGACCCACAACTTCAAGTGACTGAGAATTATCAACATTTGTTGAATTTGAGACCAAGTATTTTCAAATATTAATGTTTAAACACTCAACTCATTCCTAATAACAGTGCTTTGATCAGCTAACAAATAAATAATAAATAAATAAATAAATAATAAATAGATAAATAAATATAATTAATCAATAAAACAAATTAAAAACGACTGTAGGCGTGCTTAGTGGCACTTAGCGTTGTTAAATACGTTAAATCTACCACAAATTACGTTCCGAAATAACCACGCCTTATGCAATACTTTCACATACCGACTCAATGCAGCTTATTTAAGCATATTTAATTTAAAAGACGTATCAAAATAATGTGTGTGAAGCACTGTGGTACACACATGGCTCACGTGGATATGCGAACCCCGATTAGCACATTCCCGGTTCAACGCAGCAATAGTCAGCATTAATAAAAAGTCACACCACCCTGGAAAGCCAAGCAACAGTAACTCCCTACTTTCCAAATAAGCAGTTACTGCTGGTCGCCTTTGCGCTGAAGTACCAGACTGGGCGATAATGAAGTAAATCGAGTCACGTCGATCATTAAAGCGGCCCCGGTCACCAGGTTTTCCACGCTGCCTCTTAAATATGCAGCTCGTCAAACGTAGACCACTCAATCATGTCCGCCACCCTCACCAGCGGCTACACAGGTTTTTTAGTCTAAAACACCGACTACTAGTAACGATACCCCACGCCGCCGGGTTAACCCTTTAACCGCCAAATTATTCCATCTGAATTTTCACCCACTTGCAGTTGTGTCTCGCTGACGCGATCCACAACTTCAAGTGAGTGAAAATTATTCAGATTTTACAAAATGGAGGTCAACTGTTTCCAAATATTGCTGAGTGATATTACATTTTATCTTTAACATGTTTAAAAGGTGGTACTTAATGTGCTAATAAAAAATGAAAACTCGAATATATGAGGCACCGGCGGTTAAAGGGTTAACTAAGATCGCATGATTTTACTGATTTCTCAGTCAATTTTCATCCGATTTTCTGGAAATCTTGCAAAGCTGTTTTCTTGTCACTTCCTAACAGCGGTAAAAAATCGCAAAAATTATTTTGAGTAGCTGTTATTTCAAAAGTCAGATCGTTTGACATGTAATAAGATAATGGGTTCAAAATAAAGTTAGTTTAGTCGGTTTACAGAGAAACATCATAATTTGCAATAATAGGTCTGACTTTTGAAATAGTCTATATAATTTTATGAAATTTTCATGACTGTTTGAAAAATAGAGTTTACCAAATTTCATGAAAATCTGTGGAGATTGACCGAAAAATCAACGAAAATTCTTCGATCCTCCTGGCGTTACGTCTTCTATGTAAAGCAAAAAACAGTAGCGTAGGCACTTACTGTTATTTGCTTCATTAACCCTTGAAGCGCTGAAATACTTGTGTATAAACCAGGTTTTTCAATGTGAAATTATCATAAATATCTTAGCTACCTCTTACCGCTTCTTTTGAATATCTATCTTATGGTTATACGACCATTATAAAATAATATGTTTACTCTTACAGTGCGGGGATCGACTTTAGACGTCAGAATCTGACGTCTGTAGACGTCAGATTTTGGCGTCTAAAGTCATTCCCCGCGCTGTAATGGTTGAGGTCGTGTAACTGCATGGTATGTCTTTGGTTTCAGTGCTCGCAACAAAGTTCCTAAAAATAAATATGTGTTACCTTAATCACCCGAGGTCTAAATGTTAAAGTGGCAAATATGAACTGTAGATCACGGATCTGTGCTACCGCCGTCCATGGATGTTGTGACTTAAATGCCAAAATTTGGGTCCAGGTGACATTGTCAGTTGTTGAAAAAATTATGAATCGCGGAAGCGGGACACAGCTTCAAGTAGCTGAACACATATACATTTAATATACCTGATCACACCATTACCAGTAGCAGATGCAGATGTCATTATCTGGTCAAATCACTACTATATTCAAATTTCTGAACATCAGCCAAATTATACATCGAGGATCTTTAAAGGTAGGCCATTTCACATAAGCCATTCAACTCATTTAACTCCGTTTTTATACTCGGGATTACCTGACAAGTAAAATGGTCTATGATCAATATAACTTTCAAGGCTGTTGGGATTATTATGTTTGCAAAATTTTATGGAAATCGGTTAATAATTGACTATAAAAACCATGCGCTATTGATGACTGTGGGCTAGCATAACCGAGCAATTTCGCTGAGCTATTATCTTAAATTATCGGTCGCATAAAGTTGTGATTCGCTAGAGCGAGCCACAATTTCTATCGACCGACAATTTAAATTGAATAGATCAGAACGCTGAGGGTTTGCGCGCGAGCAATTGCCACCTGAAATGTCTGATCAATGATTCGGTGTCTGATCAAAATGGACGCGCATCGATCACATCCGGTAGAAACAACGGGAGCGTTTTGTGAGGAGTGCCTGATCAATGGGCGAGTCCATGCTAATTTGTGGTCTCAAGGACTTTCTCCCCTCTGCTGAAGCTACTACGTTGGGCTAACGATGTGCCACTGTGTGTAAAAACTAGCCCAACGCTGGGCTGACGTGGTGAGCCAACCAAGTACATCATGTCAATAATGTTTACCAAAATAGTCTTTATAGCTAAACGATGATGTGGGTCGTTGACCTTGAGTTCTGCCTGAAGATTTTAACGTGAAGCATTGACCCCAATTTGTTCCGAGTCGGGCAAAATGTGGTCAACGCTTCAAGTTTAAATACTGAGGAGCACTATGGAGCACTATGGAGCACTATGGAGTTTTTTCAATTCAAATTTTCAGTCACTTGAAGCTTGAAGCTAACGCGACACACAACTTAAGTGACTGAAAATGTATGTTCTTTGTGAAATTTAAGTTCCAACAGTTTTCGGTTTCTCAAGATGTAAGACATATTTTATTTTGAATAACTGATTATATGGGTGCTAATAAAAATCTAGAATGTTTGCTGTAGTCAACATCAAGGGGTTAGTTGTTATAAATATAGCCCGAACATGAGTCATGAAAAAGGCCAGACACCAATTTGTTTCTCATTCGTAAGTTGTGATTGGCTAGCCTTCATTTGGCTCTCAGTTTGGAGGGCTCCTATCTTACTGGCCATTTTCTTTTTATTTCCGCGACCTTCTTTTTCACAGCATGTACAACAAACCGTAAGGATGTCAAGATGTTCGGCGAACAAGAGCGATTTCCTACTGGGAAAAGGCGACAAGTATCTAGCCCTCTTCTGACCAGTGGTCAGGCTCGTTCAACCCTTAAAACGCTGACATATTTGTATATAATCCATGGAGACCAAAGATTTTTTCAATTTGTAATCATTATAAATGTCTTAGTAAACTCTTCCCGCTTCATTTGAATACTTATGTTATGGTTGTACGACGTGCTATCATAAATATTTTACTCTCCCAGTGCGGGGATCGACTTTAGACGTCAGAATCTGACGTCTAAAGTCGGTCCCCGCGCTGAAAGGGTTAAAACGGCCACAATTCGTTATTTTTGCAGAGCCAGCCACGCGAGAGGAAAATAATAGAAACGTCAGTCCTAATAGGAAACCAGTCATTATTCAATACAAGACGTGTCAAGGGTTTCATGCTGATGGGAAATGTCGCTAATGAATTCTCTGGCATTCACTGATCAACGTGCGATACTAAAATGGCGAAGGCTGGAGGCTGCGCTGTGTTACACAATGCTGAAATATCTTGGAGTCGCCGTAATTGACAATACTGGACTGTCAATTCATGCTTCAGTGTGGAAGACTGTTGTGTAAATCTCATGCTGTGTCCATATTAGCATGATTAGTGTTCAAATGCCAAAGGAGCAATAAACGTCAGGGCAATATAAGGCTGGTCGATTCCTTCGGTCTTTTAATGTTTTTTGTGAAATATGTATGTCTCGACTCGATTAACATGATAAACGTAAATCGTAAATCCAATGTTATATTAATGTTTATGGTATTAGGATAGTTATTATTAATAGTAATGCATGTAGTTATCCACTCTAAAGATGAAGAATAAAGACCTGATAAACGAGTCAGTAGTAATAGGAGAGGGCTGGCCTATCAATATTTGCTTCACTGTTGCCGTTGATTTATTGGCAACACTATCGACAATTCTGACAATTACCATTGGTCTAATAAATCAAATAATTTGTTTTAGATTTACGATTATTTGTTTTATAGGCCTATACCAGACCAATTCTGCAAGATTTTTTTATCGACGTCTGTTCACAATTTGCGACTCTGCCCGTATCAGCAGTAGGATATACTATTATAATCGGACATATTATGTGTTTAAAACACACCTCTAAATAATATTTTCTTTGTCTGACCACTACATTCTAAGCCGCACTGTAAAACCGAAAAGTCAATTGAACTCAATTATATTGGGGGAACCTGTTGCTTCAATTTAAACACTTCGATAGAAATCATACATGACAATTTTGTTCAACAAAAAAATTTAACGAAGTTGTTATGTCCGATTTCCATTGAAGTATATAAATTGAGGCAACAGGTTCTCTCAATATAATTGTGCCTTTTCCGGGTTTACATCAGTCAGGTGTGACCGACCTGTGGATTATAAGAGATCCTCATTATGTTCGGATGCTTTAAGTCCGCTAAAACCCTCGGAGCTCTACATTCTTAGCTGTGAAAAAGGCCCCGGCCTTGGCCTTCTACCTACACAGCTAAGAATGTAGAGCTCCTCGGGCTTTATCCTTTACGTAATTGTCAGTGACTTATCCCGTACATTTATGTCCGCGATGGAAACATGTGATAAAACACGTGCACTAAGTAAATTATTTTTTTAATCTAGTAGAATAAAGTCGATGTCTACAGTTAGTATAACAACAAAGCGTTAAATCAATTTGCGAAAACACAGTGAAGGACTAAAATTAGCAGCTTCGTTTAGAAGTGTCTGAAAAGTTGTTCTTTATCCACTGTGTCCGTTGTAATAGCATGCTGGGCCCAGCAAGAGGCCACGGACAATATGTAGCATCTCTTTAACAGAGATATAAATCTGACATTTTATATTGCTCTTATCGTCCTCGGCCGTAATCAGCGGGATAACTTTCCCCGTGTTATCTGCAGTTGTTCCGTATTTGGAATTCTTTACTTGACTTACAATGACACTCACAGGGCACTCTCTCGAAAAAACAGCGTGATGCCCTCTTCCACTTAGGAGATTTGCCAATGTTTGTTGAACCTTGAACGACGTCTGCTCAACGTTGGCTCTAAAAACGCCTGATCATCGAGATCCACAATGCGTAATGATAGAAAAAACTATGACATGATAATTTTAAGGTTGTGGTATTTTAAGAACCTTTAAACAAACTTTATATTTTAAAGGCAATGAGGTCGTGGAAGCATTAGCATTATTTTTGTCAAATTCTTGAAGAGAAGAATTCCAGCCAGCACGTGACGCCGAACGAGTGTTGTAATAATGTTGGCCCACCGTCTGAGATGCTGGACAGACATTAAAACAACATTGATTGAATATATCAAGTTTCTGATATATCTGCCACCAGCTATCCACATAATAGGGAGTCTTCATACTTATCAGGAAAGACATGGACAACCTATTGATTCTATCCACATAACACCACGGTTTTCCGCGCAGATCTGCTTAACCCTTTAACCGCCGATGCCGTCCATATTCGTGTTTTACATTTTTTATTAGCACATTACATATCAGCTTTTAAATATATTAAAGATGAAAAGTGACAATAATGAGCAAAATTTGAAATTTGTTGACCACCATTTTGTCAAATCTGAATAATTTTCGCTCACTTGAAGTCGGTGAAAATTCTAATTGTATAATTTGGCGGCTAACAGGTAAACTGGGAGATTTCCACAGATTTATATCAACTTGAATCACATCCTGATATCTAAATACTCCGTTATTGATTTTTCTGTTATCACGTCGTTTCGAATCAGATGACGCCATGTGGTTTTTTCATGTTTTGTAAGATAATCTCTCCCGATTCTTAATTTTAAACCTAAACCGCTATGCCTGGTCATAGTCGTCTTTAACCTTTATATTTATCCTTTACAGCAATATAAAGGAGAGGAAAATCTACATTAAATTTTCAGGATCTGCTTATATTTCGATGTCAATTTTACGGATGTAAGTAATTTTTACCCGAAATAATAATTTAGCGCTCTAAGTGTTAATGCTATGTAAAATGTCAATTTAGTGCAAGCATCTTATGTACATTATACTACAAGTTTGTCTATTTTAATCCAGCAAACATCATTCTTGAAAAGTCATTAAATAACACCAGGTATCTAAATGGAACATATCACAAGGAAACCATGATATGGATCTAAGTACTTGTATATTACCTTTATGACATCGCAAGGCTCTGACACAGAGACCACCATTTTTAAATGTAATAGTTCTAATACGATTACTAGATTTCGCCAGCTGATAATGTCGTTTTTACACAATTTGCTGTGTTCGTAAAATGGCGGCCACTGTGACCAGGTCTGCTTCGACGTGAGTTAGGCAGCCTGGTTATGCCGGGTACCGAATGATATCATGCTGCTCGTCAGGCTCATGATTAAAACTGACACCTGCATCAGTGCTTATTAATCAGCATCGTTCGTTCCGAAAGATACAACCTGAAATAGTGAATTTAATTTATTTTATAGTAATATGTCTAAGTTCTTATATATCAACAAGACGGATTCAGTATTGAACCTTGATGGGTTCAGTATAGAACCATTTTTTCATGTTTTTACATGGAACCAATATACAATGTCAAGGGTTGTGTATTGAAGTGTATGAATGGTTCTACACGTAAGCTTATAGGTTCCCTGTGAATGAGGATGGTGGAGCCTTATTTAATTATTATATGATGGATTTTTTTTCTCCCAAGGGTATATGCACATTAGCTGATTAATTGTGAACCATCTTCCTGAAATTTTCCAAACACTATTTTCCAGTGAAATGACGACTACCCCAGTGCTGATGTGGTTTCTGAAGTTAGAAAAGCAATGCAATACAATGTAACTGGATAAAATTAATTAGTTTACAGAGCGGCATATCATAATCATGATTAATAGCAATTTATTATATTCTATGGAGACCATTTTCTCAGATATATACCATAACATTTTTTTATTCAATCCACCAGACAGTCACCAAAAAAATAAATCATTCTTGTAATGTAATGGTTGACACAATCATTGACTGAGTAATCACCTAGTGCCCCCCCCCCCCCCCAAGACTAATGTGATTCCTACCATCACTCATGAGAGCGGAATAAAATGTAAAAGCTCAAATGAAATGAAATGAATGGGGTTTCAGCCCACCTTTGGCTCGAGACCAGGATTAAAAATTCGAGCCCTGACGGTCTGAGGCCTAGCGCGCTACCTCTCGGACACGGGAGCTGCCCACAATAATGGATCTTCGCGAGTGAGCGGAGAAGAAATGTTTTGTTTATTTGTTACTTGAAGGCCGAATTGGAGTTCGAATCCGCGATCTCCGACATTCCAAGCAGGCAGCTTTAACCACTGTACCAGTGGCCCCGCCTAGCTCTAGTTCAAAAATAGGCATGATGCCATGTACTTTTGAAATGTTTTAACTCTTAAAGTGCTAGTCGCGCCTATTATCGTTTTCAGCTTCTCTGTTTGCCAGCAAAAAAAGTTCTAAGAAAAATGAGTAATACATTTGAAAGATTGGCATATAATTTGATTCGAATTGTACAGACATAAAGCCCAAGTGATTTTCATCCACTTAAAGTTGTGGATCGCAAAGAGAGCCACAAATTAAAGAGGGTAAAAAAATCAATGTAATAATAAAAATGTCAATTTAATAATGTACCTGTATAAAAGGTTGAATATGTTGTTTGCGTTACTGTGGTAGGTAATGCCAGCCGCGGATCATTGACCGACTTGATTCACTGTGTACCTGTGAAGAGAAGTCATTAGAAGAGGAGGCGCCCACGTAGAGACAGCCGCCGCCATGATCAGCTTCCTCTCAAATGTGTGTCTCAGAAGCCTCATTATATAATGTACGTGTCAGTAAACAATAGCCATGGAGTGTCTGGGTAGTGCTGTCTCAATGTTGGCACATCGCTGAAGACGCTGGGCATGTCAATATGGTTAATATAGGTGGAATGGCTCAATTTTAAGCTGCTTCCTCAGCATTGATGGCTCAATCTTTCAGGTAATCAGAGGGCCAGAGGCTGCATTGGATCAATGACATGTTTAAAGCTAAAATAGCGTTGGTAGTGTTGACATCGTATCATTGCTATAAAAATATTAAGAGTGGGTCAACTCGATTTAAAAGAAACTGTGTTGTAGTGCAGTCCATGTCGTTGAAGCAGTGTTGGTTTGATGCTGGCCCACCGTCTGCGACGCTGGCCCAACATCAAACCAACACTGGATCAATGTCTCGTGTTCGCTGGGTACGGACGTATAAAATCAAACAGCAGAATTTGCAAGTAAGCAGTTTATAAGCAGGTTACTGAGATCTGACTTTCCAGGTGAGAGCTACACAATTTAGATAATACAGCATGAGATCTGCTGCTGCTAGAAATATATAGCCGTGTCATTTGACCTTTATAATTATGAAATGACACCAGGTTTAATTAGTTCGTAGAATGATTCCAACTTCAAATGACAAAAAAATGCATATTTAGGAAAATAGACCTCTCTCAAATTGAATCTCTCGAGCATCCACCATTTTATCGGTAGCGGAGACACCTGATTCGAATTGAGAATATTATTGTTTAGAAACGTGACTCGGATCAGGACATGTTTTAACCCTTTAACCCTTTGACCGCTAAATTATTCAATCTGAATTTTCACCCACTTGAAGTTGTGTCTCGCTGACTCAAGTCAGTGAAAATTATTCAGATTTGACAAAATGGAGGTCAACTCTTTTCAAAACGTGCTGATTGATGTCACATTTTATCTTTAACATGTTTAAAAGCTGGTACTTGATGTGCTAATAAAAAAATGGAAACCCGAATATATGCGGCACCGGCGGTTAAAGGGTTGAACGCTACGTATGACTGTTGTCGTTTTTAATCTAATGAAAACACGGCATTTCGAAATTAAATAAGTGGTAAGACGTAGTTTTGCAAATGTTTGGTCTTAAATTAAACAGGTATGAGTAAATTTCACCCACTTGAAGTTGTGGGTCGCGATAGCGAGACACAACTTCAAGTAGGTGAAAATTTAGGTACAAAACCTTAGCTGGAAGAGGTTAAGTTACAATCATTGTATATTGACCACTAACGAGAAGTTTCCGTAGGCCTATACGTGATGATGACACAGATATGGCTTGTTATCTTGCTTTGCCTCAGGGTAGAAATATTACACACCTCTGAAATAATTACTCACGAGAAAAGTCTGCAATTATTAGATTAGGGATTAGGTTATGTAACTGGCTGTTGCGTCTCACCTGCGCACAGCAGATAAGTGGTGCCGATGCTCATTACCGGCCAGATAACATTAAGGCATTGGCCCGACATTGGCGCACTGTTGACTTATTCGGACTCATTGTAAATACCATTTTCTGACATGGAATTGTGTTATTTTCCGACGCAGTTGCAGAACATTTTACAGTACCTTCAGGTCTCTACATTGCAAAAGCAAATAGCGACAACTTCTAAGTTGAAAGAACGCAAATTACTGCTGTTTTCCATTCACGACAGATTACACAAAACATTTCTAACAGCTTATCTGCATACTCTAACCAGATATTTTCGATCGACGCACTCAGTGGAACCTATTCCGCTTACCAATGCTTACGTGCGCAATTGCCTTTGCGAGAACACTCGAGAAAGATTATCGCATTTTATCAGACTGATATGTCATCGGAGCGAGGCAACGTGGTGACAAAAAAAAACACAATATGGCCAAACAGCTGTATGATGTGAATGACTAATACATCAACCACGATATAGTGGACTAACATTGGCCCATTTGTTGGCCCAATTTCAAAGGCAGTGATCCAGCATTTCCGCCAATGATACGTATCATACGTGTTAGGATGCATGAGAGGACAATGCCCTCCAGACACAAGATTTTACCAGCTTCAAAGAAATAACACAACAAATGTACACCATATATAAAATATAGACTTAATTGTTGCAATGGTCCATTATTTTTTAGA
The DNA here is from genome assembly GCA_964017125.1 of Flabesymbios commensalis. Classification (NCBI taxonomy): domain Eukaryota; kingdom Metazoa; phylum Annelida; class Polychaeta; order Terebellida; family Flabelligeridae; genus Flabesymbios; species Flabesymbios commensalis. The sequence continues at coordinate 25,068,649 of OZ024912.1, forward strand.
TCTGCCCTGTATTAACAGTGCTAAAATCAATGAATCTCAACCAATAATATATGAGAACTGAAGCATACCGGGGGCTTCAGGCAAGCTGTATAATATTTGTTTAAACTTCCCACTGTTTTGCAAGGACAGTAAAAAATCACGAAGTACCAACTGAACTTAGCTGCTTATATCATATACGTATGTGTGGCAAATTAGTACGCTGGCCATCAATAAGTCAAAAGTTCCAGAAAGCCGCCGGCTTTAAAAAAAGATAAGAAAAGTGCAGATATTTAAAGTGCTGAGTTTAAGTCACGTATACACAGGGACTAGTCGACCAGGCGTCGAAGAGTGCAATTTCCCTGCATAAGTGCAGGATGAGTGTACGCGAGTGGGAATTTCTCACAAATGAGGAAACAGACACATTGACAACTATCGTGGGACGGTAGTTATCCAGACGTTGAGAAATCTTCAAAGGAAGTAACCAAACCAATGACAGGTCAAGATTGCAAGCGTTTCAAATGTGGCCTAGACATTTGTACACACTTTTATGATTTTACTATGTAACAGTCATCGACGTTGACTCGGTCGATAACTGTGTTTGCAGCCATACATACCACCATCGCATATAACAGATTGGTGAGCGAGTTTATTATTGGTCTTATCACGATAGAAGGAAGAGTTGGGATTATGCCCTACTCTTATCGAATGGCGGTAAAGTACCATAGACAGCACGGCACACAACAGATTGGTATGCTTTCCATATTGTTATAGGCCTATATACAATTGAGTATGGCTCGACTGATGTACATCGACAAATGTATTTTTAAACGATATTACCCAGCTAAAAATTGTAAAAAAGATGCATCGGCTGGAATAGAAGTTTGGCCCATCTACTACGGCATAACACTGCTCTCCAAAGCCAACAAGAACGCTGACGCTGACGCTATCCCCCACCAATAATTAAAGTCAATAATGCCCGCACAGGTTAGAAATTGTGTCAAATGTCATAGCCCCAAAAAAGTACATCCACACCCCACCAAGCATGCTAAGGGATGTGTGTATACAATAAGAAAACAATCCGGCTAACCATGCTAACTGTTTCAAAGATAGCGTCAGGAAACGAAATACTATCGGCGCACGGCCAGACGGCCATATTTGCTGCTGACATTATCCCTAGTGGGCGGGGTAGAAAAAAACATTAACTCCTTACTTAAAAAGTAAGCAGTTTCAACATTTAGGACTTGTCGGCTACGGCATAACTGCTGGTTGGGCTTATAGGCGAACAGTATTAGGTTTTGAAAGGGGAAAATATGCCAAAGCTGAATTTTTCAGGAAACCTTCCAAATACCATTAGAAACAACATACTAAAACACCCCGTGATTCCCGCTGGAGCCGTTTCCATTATTCAAGATGGCGTCCAAGATGGCCGCCAAAATGTTTACACCCCAAAAATATTATGACGAAAAAGGTTTATCAACGGTTTCCTATCCTACTGGACATATAGTGAATGAATCTATCATCTATCTATCAAATCTATCAAAATCTGACCCCTAAAAATGGATGATAACTGGTTCATCTCCAAGATGGCCGCAATTGTCAGTGAAAATCGGCAAAACCATTTTAATTCGCCCACAATATTGTCTATAATACATGTTTTTGAGAGATGGAAAACTCATAGGTTCAAATAACATTTAGGCTGTGTCAAAAATCTAAGATGGTGGTGGGGCTAGGGGGCAAAATCCAAGGTCAATGTTAAAATAAAAATAAAAATGATTTTACCAAATAAAGCTAAGAACATGTGTACTACCTCATTTTCATTGGATTTTGACTCGTAAATCCTTTGATGGTATTATGTCTGTGATTCATGGTGAACTTCAAGGTCAAAAGGTTAATTTTAAGGTCAAAGTCCTGAAAAAAATATTTGTAACAAATACAAATATCAACAAACATCATAATCTGATAATTATGTAATACTCCTTTTTGAGGCGGTTTTAACGGGAGCATCCATTTATGGTATTATTTTGGTGATTTAAGGACTTCTTCGAGATCAAAAAGTAAATACCAAGGTCAACATGTAAAAATAAATATTATTTTTTGAAGATTAAAGGTCTTCAATGTCAAAAATGTCAATTGTAATTTCAAGTAAGAACAAGTGTAATACCTATTTTTCGTGAAAAAAGAGGTAACCGACCTAACATATCCTACTAGAAGATCCATTTCTGGTATTATTTTAGAGATTCAACTTCATCTTAAAAGTCGACATGTCAATTTTAAGGTCAAAGAAGGGAAATATAAATGTAACAAATTAAAATAACACAATGCAATACCTTGTTTCAATTTTATATTGGCTCGAAAATCCTTTTCTGGTAATAGTTAGATCTAAAGTCTCATTCCAAAAACATTTTACGCAAATAAAAATAGAAACAAGTTTAATCCATATCTTTGATGAGGTTTTTCAACTGCATTTCTCGTATTACAATGTTGGTGGGTAAATGTCATATTTATGGCTATCAGATTAATTAGCTATTTTGGCTGAATAAAGTCTTCTTCGACGTCTCCCCAACGCACTTTAACGCTTTCCCATTGCCATTTAACGCTTTCCCATTGCCATTTAACGCTTCATCGTCGCCCTGTACCGCCTCGTCCCCACCACCTTTTAACACATAACTTCATAATTTTTATGTAAAAATGTCCTTTTTTCCAAAAGTAATAAAATGAAATAGGCTTTGAGTTACGAGATAGGCACATATATTATTTATTTTAAATTCCTGTTATGTTAAAGATTGAAATAATACTTAAAGCTGATCCTTTGTCAATTTTGAAAATTTAATTTATATGAAGCTATGTAGCCTACGTATCTCAAATAAAAATACAAAAAGTCAAAAAACAATTTTAAAGCACCGAAAAACAGTGAAATAGTTATATTTCCAGGTCGTATATTGCCATGTAAACAAAACAAGTCAGCACTATACAGCACTTTACACAACATTTTCCCACGCCTTGGACGGTGAGATCAGAGCAATCGCCGCTAATTAGTGTCTTGTAGTCAGGACATGGGGTGATACAACTGCGACACTGATTGTCTGCCCAGCGTTGGGCCGACGACGTCAACATGTGGCCCAATGCTGTAGAAACATTCAACCGTCATTTAGCCTGTGATTATGTATACGAAAAGTTTTTTGGGGTTTTAAGCGGTTTCATAGAAATGTTGATATAAAATATTTTTAAAAATCTAAAAAATCAGAAAAAATAAAATCATGATCCGGGGGATACACTACTACATGTCATTACAAAAATAAAAACGAAAATCGATGTCATCCCAAGGAGCTGCTTTAAAATGTCACACATATCAAAATCTTGCTATTTCCCAATATACCTTAAATTGCAAATAAATGATAGACTTGACTATTTAGTGACTCAGAACCTGTTTCATTGTAATTCTTATTGCAATAGATGTTCATGTAGACATTAAAATAATAAAGTTATGTTGATTACAAGCCGAGATATAGCGGTTTTACCATGTTGGCGGCCATCTTGGACGCCATCTTGAATAATTTTAAAAGGCTTTAGTGGAAATCACGGGGAGTTTTAGTATGCTGTTTCTTATGGTATTGGGAAAATTCAGCTTTAGCATACCCCCCCCCCCCTTCAGCATGATTACAGATCTAATACTATTCACCTATTAGCGGAATTCCCAACCCCCACGTGGTCGACACACACGAGTCTCCGTGAAGGAGAAGTAGCGTGCTCGGTCTCAGACCGCCAGGGCTCGAAATTCGAATCCTGTGTCTGGAGAGCAATGTCATTTCATTCATTGCACCATACTTAGTAGCTTCTCCTGGCCCAGTTTAGCCTATATGTGCACAAATGTGGCATAGAGCCCCACTCATTCAACACTCGAGCCACCCAGCTCGTTTTTATTTATCATAAGATAAAATGGATTTCGTACAATACCCAAGTTTAATATAATTTATTTAATATGTGAGAACGCCCTTATTCGATGAACTATAGCTACACCACTTTTATGAATGTTTCATTCTTCCACTGTTCAATCTTATGTGCTACCCTTGTGCTACTAGAACCCTATAATTTTATATTCATTTACAAGTAAATCTTAAACAAAATGAAAAAAAGTTACTTGGATTGATCAAATATCCTGTCAATCATATAATTCGATTTGCAGATTCTAAGATAATTGATTTATCTTAAAATCATGAAAACGCATCAACATGCTTTAGATATTATGACAAATTTCTATGGTCTTGCGGTGTGTGTAATTGGTGTGTAATCACTGTGAAAGATTTACAATCTTTAGAAAACTACCGCCACCGGCGAAATTGTGTACATTCGGTGTCATTTTTCTCTGTTATTTTATACATTGTAGCCTCATATTTTACATGATTTGTTTGGTCAAATAAATTCATCTTCTTCTTCTTCTGTTTCTTGTTTCTGTCTGGCGTCCGAGCAAACACGAGACATTGAAGCAATGTCAGTTTTATGTGGAGCCACCGTTTAAGACGCTGGACCAACATTAAGCCAACATTGATTTAATCTCTCGTGTCTGTCCAGCCTGCACTCATGGAGGATAACACTGGGTACCGTCTCGCGGCCGAAGTGAATCGGCAGCACTCGGGGTGTGTGTGTATAAAACTGATATAAAGACATGGGTATCAACTCCACAGCCATGCGCGTCCAAAATATCGGCAGTCCCTTCACAACACATCGCCTAGCTGAGTAATATTAAATCCTGACAGACCAAATCAAGTGTAAAGTCATCGAATAATTATTATTCTTTGCATATGTTACAAAATAACACCTCCGGGAAGGCGAAAAACGGCACAATTCTTCATAAATACGGGCACATTTTGTTTGCCGTCATTTCTCGACACGAACCCATCACACTTTCAGTACCGCCCACTTTTCAAGGCAATCTGAGAAAACAACGTATTTTACAACAAAGCTCACGAATTATAACTTGTCGTGAGGCATATTACAATCTTTTTTTGTCCTGAAGACATCACAAATTAAAGAAAACGGAAAAAAATCATTCGTTGATACACTTTATCGACAAATGGTCAGTTAATTTACTCACTGGCAGACTTAATTATGCAAGAGGTGTCCACTCGCTACCAGCACACTCGATGCGTTGAATCAATGTTTGCGCGATGTTATACCATCACCTGCAGCTTTAGCCCGATACGAAAACAGCATCGGGTGAACGCTGTGTAGGTACCATCAGATATTGTTCATGAACAATCTCTGGTACCAGCATCATAACAACAGTCTCTTTATCATGCAAATTCGTTGATAGAAAACGAGAATTAAACACATGCACTGCTGTCGTGATTGTGCAGTATTAAAGAATCATTCAGCTTCAAAACGCGCATGCCTGGGACGGTCAGGTGTAGGCCAATAGTAGCCTATTGAGTACAGATTGACGGCATTAATATAGCCACTGAACTGATTACAAGATACTACTCAAACGAGACATTGATCCGATGCTGTTTTAATGTTAGGCCAACGTCTGCGTTGACCCCCAATTTTGTATTGTCACCCAGCAAACGCAAGACATTTGTATGACATTTATGCAATGTCGGCCCAACGTCTTCGACGTTGGTCCAACATTGCATAAAGTCATACAAATGTTTTGTGTTTACTGGGTGACAATACAAAATTGGGGGTCAAGCAGTTTCCAAATCCCCCCAGTAATACAGTCAGTTTGTTTGCAAGTAGGCGACCAAGTAGGGGCAAAAGACAAGGGCTTTGAATTATTAACTCATAGATGTCGCTCAAGTATATATGAACTTGCTGTGATTTGAGAACTTGCTCTTAATGAGGCTTTGGGTATGAAATGCATATTTAGTATTATTATGGAATAGGGCCTTGGCTTACCCACGGGCACTATTGCCTTCCGGGGGACCCTTGTCCTGCGAATTTTGACAGTTGACTACACCTTTAACGTCACGTCAAAGATGATTGTTGAATGGTAAGGTACAATAAATCGTATCTTTATTTTCGATGACAAATATATAAGATACATGTAAATAATACCAATTATATTTAATTACATGGTCCATTGGGTACCGACGTTAAATTACACAGTACCAGAAATAACCAGCAGATAAAGAAGGGTCTAGATTTATGGTGGTGCATGGAAAATATCACCCATAATATAGGCTATTGAACTATTTTCGTCTCAAATCAAAATTGCACGATGAACAATTAGACAGAGAAGGTAGTATTTTCAGCTATGTCAGTTTGGTAAAGACAATAGAGCCAGGCATAGTGTTACTACCTAAAATGGCCTTACATAGTTTTTTTCTCGTGTCCACGCCTTCACAGCATATGCTTCACAAAGCATTCTAATGTCTTTGTTTATTAACCTGTGGCACTTTATCACAAACAATTATTCTGTCGTATACTGTCACGTTTAGGAATTGAATGAGATGTAATTTTATTTGGTGTTTAATCACATATTTTATCGCAAATCAAGACTGAATATTTTATATTGTCCAAAGTAGCAGAAGTATCTACATTTACTAATATTAATAACCTGGTGGCAGAAACTTTAATGTGCTCTAGAAATAGGTTTAGTGGTAAAACTTTGTTACCATGTGGAAATCATTTTTATGTCTCCGTTCGACTGCGGCCGAAGGCATTATGTTATCGGGTTGTCCGTCCGTCCGTCCGTCCGTTCGTCCGTCCGTCCGTCCGTCCGTCCGTCCGTCCGTCCGTCCGTCCGTCCGTATATTAACAAATATTTATTTTAAGTTTTTTTTGCATTTAACGCAGTAGCCTCTCTGTATAACATTTATTTACGGGCGGGGATGATCAGGCCGGTGGTGGGGGGGGGGGGGTCAAGGCCAACTTGATTCTTTTTGCCAGGGGGGCAGGCGGCGGGGTCAAAACAATTTTAAAAACAAAAGGAGGGGGTTCAAGGAATTTTTTTTCTTTCGAATGCGAGGGTAAGTCAGGAAGGGCAATGATCTATGCCAATTTACAAATATTCAGACAGGGTGGGCACATGGAGTGGGGAGGTTAACAAATATTTTTTTGCGTTTTTTTCCACTTAACAAAACAAATTTGAACAAATAAACAGGGGTAAACGCAATTTTTTTCAGTAGCCTCTTCAGAATATTTTTTTTTTCGGGTGGGGGGCAGGTGGGTCAAACGAAGATATTATTTTACTTTTATTGTTTTAATTGTTTTGTAAAAAGCATCTTCTGATTTAATTTATTTTGTTGGGGTGGAGGGGGGGGGCAGGTAGGTTAAAAGGATATTTTATTTATTTTGACTGTTTTTTTGAAAAATATATAGGGTATATTTGGTTATAGTTATTTTTGTGTGGGGATAGGGGGGTGTTAACAACGAAGGCATCATCGACGCCTACGTCGATTCATCTTTCTAGTTTTATCATGTTTATTGTCTATTGGAGTGTCAGGCTTAGGAAAACGTGGTTTCCGTTGCCGCATCATGAGTTTTTCATATATAAATATGCTTTTATGGGGTTACCCCCAAACCTGTCTATATTTTAAGGGGTAGGGTTACATAAGCGTCTGTCGTTGCTGTTATGATTTACCTATCAACACATCACATGTACTACGTCTGATAACAGATACTTAAATGTCTGTTCTGATGATGTGCTGCACGTTGTCGTGGAGTGAAGAGCCATATCTTTACAGACGTTGAAACATAAATATTATTAAAAATAATTAGAATCAACAACAACACACACTATTGAAACTGTGACAGGCCATTCCAGTGGTGCAAGTGAATGCAACATTTTTTGTAACTCGATCAGCTTACGCGCAATATTTATCAACAAAAAAAATTTCCTGTGCCTGCCTGTCCACATATGACTAGATTGTGGTCCTGGCACACAAATTTGAACGCCCTATCCTGACTGTTTGTTAATAGCTTATTTGCTTTTTAAAAGCATTTATTTGATAAAGATCAATGAATGACTGCGCTGACATCGTATTGGCAATAATAGAAGTCGAATTTGTATGATCGTTGCCCCATTGCTTCATGCTGGTAGGTGCACAGCAGATACGGGACGTTGACCCGATGCTGTTTTCGTGCTGGGCTGACGTTGCATGCGCCAACATTCATTCAGCGTATCGTGTATGCTGGTGGCTAGTGGACACATGTTGCATAACTTATTCTGGCTAGTGAGTAAAAAAACTGACGATTTGTTGATAAGGAAGACAAATGATGTTTTTATTCGTTTTCTTTAATTTATGAAGTCTTCAGAACAAAGAGAGATGGTGATATGCCATACGGCAAGTTATAATTCGTGAGATTTGTTGTATAATATGTTGTTTTCTCAGATTGCCTTGAAAAGTGGGCGGTACCGGAAGTGTGATGGGTTCGTGTCGAGAAATGACGGCAAACAAAATGTGCCCGTATTTATAGTGAATAGTGGTGTTATTCGCCTTCCCGGAGGTGTTATTTTGTAACATATGCAAATAATAATTATCATTCGATGACTTTACACTTGATTTGGTTTGTTAAGATCTAATATTACTCAGCTAGGCGGTGTATTGTGAAGGGACTGCCGCTATTTTAGACGAGAAAGACTGTCGAGCTGCTACCCATGTCTTTATATACACATACACTCCGAGTGCTGCCGATTCACTTCGGCCGCGAGACGGTACCCAGTGGAGGATAAGTGCTCGGCTGTCGATCGATTAATGCCTGTCTTTTTAGCCCGCATTTCACACAGATGTTCAATAAGGCATGCAGTCAGGGCATAAAACTGTTATGTATGCACACCATGCCCAAGTTTTATATCTAAAGCGTGCCGGCGCATTCAATTACAGCATTCACGGAAATACAGAAAGACCGCGCTTTGGAGAGATTGTCATCAAAACATAATTTTAGCATCTCTGAGGAATTACTTGATTTCGTACACCTAGGGGGGGTCTATGGAATAATTTTAATAATAACGATGTTTTTTTATTATTTCTAACCCATTTTAAGTCATCTTCATTCAGTACAAGTCGAGAATTGCGCAAGCAATTCGCGGCTTGTAATGGATGAAGATGACAATGACAAATTCAGGCTTAAAAGGGTGAAACATCCACATATTTTTCTCATTTTTATTATTCCCCGGATGTAAATCGTGGCAGCAAGTCGAGTCTCAAGACTAAATGCATTTGAATATAAATGAGAAGAAAAAAAGGCCTCACAGCCAATGTCTCAAATGAATGCTCAGAAACCTTATTTTGGTGGATTATGCTATTTTCTGTATAATAAAGCCCAACCCCTTGATCGCTGAGCATGACTAAAATCGTTTTTAATTTGTTTTATTCGTATATTAAATCACTGTCAATACGAATGAAATATGTGTATCAACATCAACATTTATATTTATTTGGTCTAAAATTAAACAAACATGGGTAATTTTCACCCACTTCAAGTTGTGGATCGCGGTAGCGAGACACAACTTCAAGTGGGTGAAAATTAAAAATTGATAATGATCAAAGGCTTAATAAATAATGACCCACGATGCATGCATGCGACAAGCGTGATTAAAGAGTTACAAGCTTGTATTATATATTGACCACGGCGGCGACCATGGCCCAACGGTAACCCAGCGTTGCGTTAGCTGGATACATGCAAAACATGCCATATCAATGATATCTAATTATATAAGCAGCGGACATTGAGGACACCGCGATGAGCATCCACCAGAAATTGATCCAGTGATGGCTTAATGTTGGGCCAGCGCTGGGACAATGTCTCGTGTGTTTTCTGGAGTTCAAGTACCTGATCCAGGGGAAAGGTGATCTTCGAGCGGACGGCTCCACAGCAAATACGACCTAAATATTGTAGAGCAGATCCAGAACGGGCTACATCAAAGGCATGCCGCCATCGACCCACAGCAGGACCTCCAGCCAAGACCAGACGTTCATCGGGCCAGACGTTCATCGGGTCAGCGTCTGCGACGCTTGCCCAACATTAAACCAACAGTGGGTATGCGTGTATATTTACCTGGCTGCACTTCTGCAGAAGACGTATACGGAGGGGTGCTAATGTGTCCAAATCCGGATTAAATCAGTCCTATTAAGGATGTGTCTTGTCATCCAGATAATTTTGACGATTTCAAAGATGTGCACTCAGAGCTAGCGGCATATATGCCACATTATCTCCGTGGTGAAACAATGTGGAAACTAGCGGCATATATGCCACATTATCTCCTAGGTGAAACTATGTGGAAACAGAAGCTTGAAATACTTGTAAAAATGTCCTTTCCATTGGTACATAGACCTAATATAGGCCTCAAATATTGATGCAAAAGGAAACTGCATAAATTATAAGCTTACCATAATGATATACGAAATACAATGATTTATATAATGTCGAAGTTACTGAGCTCGTCCCACGCTCTGGAATTATTAGGTTTCAAGGAAACAAAATGCTTATTTCCTGCACATTTGTAACGATTGAAAGTCGCGGGGAGCCTTCGTCACCATGGGAAACATGCTCGGCTTCAAAGCTCTGAAGCCCCATTTATTCATTCACGTCTGCTGCGAATCTTCGACGATGTAGAGAAGATAAACTTTATTTCGGCAAAAATATATTTTATTTTTATTTGAACCTTAAAATAACGTCCCCAGCAGCTTTCCAGCATCAAATGAAGAAAGTTATTATTTTCTACGTTTTAAAAACAGACACCTTGTAGAATCCTGTATGCACATCCACGGACTCATAAGACAGTATCAATGAGACTAGATAATGTCAAATATATGTTAAACGTATCTATAATAAGTTAATCAGGACCAGTAAAATTGCCTATGACAGGGATTTTACGCGTAGATTAACAGGTTGCTTTACTACTAACCCTACTGAATTTTGGAAAATGCTCAAGCCACGTAAGGCCAATGTTACTAATACTACTCTTTCAGTAAATGATATGTTCACTTATTTTAAATCCATCAGTAACCCACGTGATATAACGTATGAGGCCGATGAAGACGTTTACGAATATCTAAGATGTTATGAAGCTGGGAGATTACAAAGTGATTATAAGGAATTGAATGATTTTATTTCAGAGGCCGAAGTTCATAAATCTATCAAAGAATTAAAATGTGGTAAATCAGCAGGTCCTGATCTTTTGCTAAATGAATTATATGTATTTAGCTTGGATATTCTTTTATAAAAGTTAACATGTCTATTTAATGCTGTATTTAGATCGTCACATTTTCCGCTATCATGGCAAACTGGTTTAATTGTTCCGTTGCATAAAAAAGGTGATACAGATGATGTAAACAATTATCGTGGCATAACTTTATTAAGCACTCTCGGCAAATTGTTTACTAGAATATTAAACAATAGGTTAACATTTTGGTCAAGTACCTACCACATAATTTCAGATGTTCAATCTGGTTTTTGCAAAGGGCGCTCCACTTTAGATAACTTGTTCATTTTACAATCTATTATTGATTCATCTCTGGGAAACAACAATAAGGTATATTGTGCAACGTTTGATTTTAAAAAAGCTTTTGATTTTATAAACAGAGATTGTCTATGGTATAAACTCCTTAAGAGTGGAATCCGGGGGAACATGTATAATATTATAAATAGTATGTATTCAAATAATTTTTCAACAGTAAAACATCAAGGATGTATAAGTGAACCTTTCGAATGTCGAATTGGAGTCAGGCAGGGTGAGTCATTGTCACCATTTTTATTCAGCATATTTTTAAATGATTTAGAAACTTTTTTACAGACTGGCAATTTTCAAGGTATAGACATGGAAGGTACACCTTTAAAATTATTATTATACGCCGATGATCTTCTTTTGTTGTCTAGCACAAGAGAAGATTTACAACTCGGACTTGATTTGTTATATGATTACTGTACACGTTGGCGACTCTATGTTAACACTGATAAAACAACCGTTGTGATTTTTAGGAAAGGTGGTAACTTATCCTTCCATGACCACTTTTTTTACGGACATGATCTTTTAAAAGTTTCCGAATCAGTTTCATATCCTGGTCTGACTTTAAGCAGCCGTGGGAAATTTTTACTGACTCAAAGGAATTTGGCAGATAGAGGATTAAAAGCTGTTTATAAATTGTTTAAAGACACACACGATTTGTACGATCCAGACCTCAAGTTTATGTGTTCATTATATGATAAATTGATTTTGCCTGTCGTTCATTACAATTGTGAAATATGGGGTTTCCATGCAGCTCGGGAAGTTGAGAGGACACACTTGTTGTTTTGTAAAAAGATATTAAAACTGAACTCTAGAACAGCTGATTATTTTATTTATGGTGAATTAGGTAGGTATCCGTTAAAATTAAACCGACACTATTGTATTATAAAATACTGGTTGAATGTTGTAAACGGTAAATGTAACAGATTAGTCAGTAAGGCTTACAATATGTTGTATAAAAGGTGTGAAAGTGAAAATCCGTGTGAAAACTGGGCATTTTCTGTTAAAAGGCTTTTATGTCAACTTGGCTTTAATTATATATGGCTAAGTCAGGGTTGTGATAATGTTGGGCCTTTTCTAAGGCTACTTAAACAGAGATTAAACGATATATAAACGATATATAACACAATGGAATGAGAAAATACACAGCAGTACTGATGGTATTATGTATAGATCATTTAAATTGACGCCACATTACAGTTCCTATTTCAATGTCATCAAAGTTCCTAAATATAGACAAGCCATGGTTAAATTCATTACAAAAAACAATAACATACCTGTAGTTTCTGGTAAATGGCAACGGCCACGCCCCTATCACCAGCGTCTATGTGAAGAATGTGAACTATTAGGTGACGAATATCATTTTTTGTTTTTGTGTAAACGCTTAAAAGCTTTGAGATCAAAATACATTTCACGTTATTTCTGGACCAAACCATCTATGAATAAATTTATTGAACTATTATCCTCAGAACACAGTAAAACTATTAATAATCTAGCTATATTTGTTTATTCTGGACTTGAAGTGTTTGCAAATCTTTGAAAAAAAAACAAGAAAAAAAAAAATTCATTATTTGCAGATGTTTCTTATTATTGTATCGAAATATCATCCTGTCTCCTCGCTCATACACCGCACATATTGTATATATTTCACTATATTATGTATTTGCACACAGGCCGATGGGCCTATGCTGAGATGAAATAAACGATCTATCTATAATAGGAATGTGCATGCTGCGACACAATAGATGACCAGCGCACACCTAACAGTTCATAAACCACTAATACATTATCACTGACTCAACATGAATGTATATATCGCATAAATGCGACAACTTATTATTACTATTATTATCCTGTATTAAAAGGACATCTGCAGTATGTACATTGGATACGCGTAGCGGCTAATATACACACTTACATAATTACTTATATGATACATTATCACTGGCTCAACATAAATGTATATATCGCATAAACGCGACAACTTAGTATTACTATTTATTACCCTTTATTAAAAGGACACGTACAGTATGTACATCGGATACGCATAGCGAGCAATATACATACATACGTAATTACATATACGATACTTTATCATTGGCTTAACATGAATGTGTAGACTGCCGTAAACCAGGCAGAATGCAATGTATGACGTACGTACTAAATACGCTGCACGCAATCAGTACGCACACGTCCACAAGCAGGGTTCGCACAATTGCGATAGTTATTATTATTATTATTATTATTCTGTCGCTATAAAAACGCCGCTTGGGTTTAGAGAACCCACAGCCGGATAACAGATTATTTACTATGCCGTGTGATTGTCTAATGAACAAACCTGTAATCTACAGAAGGTTGCTTCGATCACACGAGAAGTCTAATAACAAGCCAAACAAATATGAGTAATTTTACCCACTTGAAGATGTGGGTCGCGGTAGCGAGACATAACTTCAAGTGAGTGAAAAATTGCATTCTATAATATTAAAGGTTGGATAATTATACCCGAGGCAATATGACATTATTCCGGGATTAAATAAGATCTTATAATCATATTGCTTTGTTTTCTGTTAATCCACTATTTTTTTATCACATGCACGGCTGGACCCGTATAAAATGTACGGTTTATATTACCTGATTACATTAAATTCTAGTTTCTTTCACGTTCAATTACATTGATATTGGTAAAATATTTTGCCGCAGTCAATTAATTAATTTAGCAATTAAACTTCAGCTATTTCCGTCTGAAATTAATAAATAATATTAATTACTCTCTAATAATTGTAAAAGTACTTATCACGTTATTTTGCTTTAACCACTTTACGAAACGAGCAGCAAGCGAATACTAATGCCACTCAAAATGATGATGGAAATGTTTTCATCTGCTCCTTCATTTCCCATACATTTTAATTGATGAATAGTAAATGGTCTTATGAATGGGTAAATACAGGTTCAATTATCCAATTGCAAAAATATCCAATTGCAAAGCATACGTTCATGAATGGATAATTCATAACAACTGGGACAACAATCGCTAATGTACAAACACCTACATGTATCAATTCAGCTTCCAGAGTCACCAAGTTGAGTGAAGCGGTATGAATTATAGCTCTACCTCCGTTACTTGCTGAATAGCTGAAAGACTAAGCTTCTGTGAACACGAACTTCATGCAGTCCCATGGGGGCATCACCCTCACTCCGTGAGTGGTGATTTGATCAACTTCTGGCGCGCCGCAAATCTCCAGGCATGCTGGCGATGCATAACCGTATTTAGCCAAACTCCCACGACTGACCACTGTCCAGGCTCACTGGACGTGGTCTCTGGGAATCCTGATAATTTCATTCCCAGAAATTCACGCCCTGATATCTACGATGGCTGTGAACTGATCAGGTACAGTTTGCAATGCAAAGACAAATAACAACAACTGCTTACTTTTCAAGTGAGTAGTTACTGCTGTTTGTTTTTGTAGGTCAGATCTCTGGTCAGTGTTGCGTCCTGCTGAGCTCGCCGCCATTACTATGAGACGATAAACACACGACCGTTACAATGGTTACCACGGTTACATGGGATATGTTATTATAAAGTAATGTATTATAAAGCATGACATCTAGATAAATGAATGAATGGATGAATGAATGAATAAATGAATGAATGAATGAATGAATGAATGAATGAATGAATGAATGAATGAATGAATGAATGAATGAATGAATGAATGAATGAATGAATGAATGAATGAATGAATGAATGAATGAATGAATGAAAAAAGAAAATAATTAATGGAAGCTGCGTGCAAAGAAGTGGTTAATCAGAGATTCAACAAGGCCCGAATGGATGAATGAATGAATGAACAAATGAATGGATGAATAAATGAATAAACGAGCGAACGAATGAATTAATAGACGAAAAATACAATAAATGAATGAATGAATGAATGAATGAATGAGTGAATGAATGAATGAATGAATGAATGAATGAATGAATGAATGAATGAATGAATAAATGAATGAATGAATGAATGAATGAATGAATGAATGAATGAATGAATGAATGAATGAATGAATGAATGAATGAATGAATGAATGAATGAATGAATGAATGAATGAATGAATGAATAAATGAATGAATGAATGAATGAATAAATGAATGAATGAATGAATGAATGAATGAATGAATTAATAAATGAATGAATAAAAGAATGAATGAATGAATGGATGAATGAATGAATGAATGAATGAATGAATGAATAAATGAATGAATGAATGAATGAATGATTGAATAAATGAATGAATGAATGAATGAATGAATGAATGAATGAATGAATGAATGAATGAATGAATGAATGAATGAATGAATGAATGAATGAATGAATGAATGAATGAATGAATGAATGAATGAATGGTATTTTGGGCCAGCTTTATTTTTATAGGGAAATTGATGTGATTATGCGTTGAAACATAATTTACCATCTTCGTGATGAATTCCCTTATTCGCGTATTTCGTGCTAATTTGGAATGACTAGCTATGGGAATGGTGTACGATCGAATTTCAGGCTGGCCATATTTGAAAAAACATAAAACAGACACCGGTTATTTTCTGCAAAAGTATTATTATCAAGTGATATAACATTCATCTGATACATGCAGCTGACACATTAACATCCACAGTTCATGTTATCATAAAATAGCATAAGTAGATAATATATAAACCATCACCTACCAGTAATCTTGGTAATACCAGCACATCTCAACAACAAAATAAAAACGGGGTTCTCTCAAATAAGCCCGATATCATATTTTGGCAAGTAGGTAGTTTAAATTTACGGTTGTCAGTGGTATTAACAACACAACAATTTAAATTAAATCAGTATAACGTACATTAGAATACAGTGAATAACAATCAACATAACTAGGTCAGCTTAATAGTGCATTGCCAAATATAGTCAAATATACCATGTGCACGGAAGCAGTCTGTACACCGGAGGCTGTACGGGGTGGTATAATTTGGTGTTGTGTATAAATTATACAATTGAATTTTTAAAATTCTTAATAGAAATTAAGAGTGCAACATTTTAATATTTGTCAAAGTGCATCCCGAAGCGTAATAATAAATATGTTTTAAAACTTCTTCTCGCTGCTGAACATAAAGCCTAGACCGCGTGAGCTCAGAGAACCGAGCCTAGAGGCGTGTCTGACATGCTCACATACGTTCATCTGAAGTTGATGTTATGTTGGCTTACTACCTGCGACACTGGCCCAGCATTACACCAATATTAGATGAACGTCACATGTTTTCGGACCGAGTTTGGTGTCCCCTTGTTAAGAGAGGGTCGTATCTGACACTTTACAAAGTGACAGTTACGACCTTCTAATACCAAGGGGACGATATATAACCAGAATCACGTTAGCCGTGGTAAATTCATTTTGCTGATCTCATAATTTTCCACCATGAGAATATTTGCAAGTACTATTTGCAGTAATTACCCTGAAAACTAGGCGACATAATAGTGAGTATTACAGAAGTTAGACGATATGTTATGTAATACTGATACGCATAATTATAACCATCACGATTCTGAAAACGTTTTGTTTAAACCATGGAGACTAAATTTTTTTTTTCTATTTGAAATCATCCTAAATGTTTTATTTGTAATTGTTTTAGTTATTTGAATAGCTATGCTATGGGCCTGCGGTCATTAAAGAATTCCATTTTTTTATAGTGGGGATCGTCTTTAGACGTCAGCGTCTGACGTCTCTAGATATTATAGAGCTAGGGGTGTCATTTATTAAATGTTAAAATGTCACCTTTTAGACAAAATTAAAACTACTTTTCAATTAAAAGGACAATGTAGTCGCTGCAGTATATAGCTTTAAAATTAGTCACTTTCCAATTAAAAAAAGATCCAATTAAATAAGCTGACTCTTTAAGTGATCAGGGCGCACCACGAGACACTGAGATAAGCTGACTAGCAATTTACAAAATAACAATAAAATATCAATAATTATCATCACTGGGTAACAAAACAAAGCATGATATACCACAATTATGATGCCAAGGATTAAAACAAATTGACTATTGTTACATCGTATAAATACATTCTGGTTTTGCTGTGGTGAGGCTTGTGCTTCCCTAGCATTCTAAGTGTTTATATGTGTCACTTAAAGGAGTGGTGCATACGACCCTAGCAGTCAAAGTGATTATATGTACGACTCAAATGAGTGACAATTGCAAACACTATAAGCACTTTAAATGCTAGTGGACATCATCTCTGCGAATGCAGTAACGTTTTTAAAAAGTTTCTAAGACATTTTTGAACACATTACCAAAACATATATCTTAATTAATTTCCGTCTTGAAATTTTATACCAAAAGAACGACTCATAACGTACGAAAATTCTTGTCTACAAATACAAAAAATAGGATGATGTTTTCATAATGTCAAAAGAATATTTAACACAACGTAAAGTATTTAGAAGATTAAAAGAAACATTTTAAGTAACGTTTATCCCGGCGAGTAAATTAAAACCATACAAATTTAAATAATGGAGAGGGAAACAAAATCATGTTGAAATTTTTTGTATTCTGATTTGCATGAGTGAATGAGTGATGTATAGATGTATATTTATTTCGTGTTATGCACTTTGTGGCGTAGCCTGATCACGACAGGTGGAAGCGTGACCCTTGTGCCGCTGAGCGCCTCTGGAGATGTTTTTAACCATTAAAACGCTCACTTAATTTGTAAGAAAACATCGCAACCAAAGGGTCTTTTTCACCTTGAAATCATCATGAATGTCTTAGTTAGCTCTTTCCAATTCATTTAAATACCTATGTTAGGGGTCTACGGCCATTAAAAATATTTCTACACTTACAGTGCGGGGATTGACTTGAGTCGTCAGAATCTGACGTCTACAGACGTCAGATCCTGACGACTAAAGTCGATCCTCGCGCTGTATCACATGTGTTTCTAATGGGAAGAATCTGCTGTTTTTGTTTTAGATAATCGAAACAAAAATATTTCATTTCCGGCAACAGCTGGATTGAGTCATAATGTTTTTGCACCGTTGAAGAACGCCGGTACTTTAACTATTTCACACAAACCAAACGTAATCTTCTTAAAAAAACATGCACTATCAAATGATTTAGTTTATGTTCTAAATTAGAATGAATGGAAAGTACTAAAAATCGCTGCACTGATTCCCAATAATATAGGCCTACATGTATTCGATTTGCGCCGATTATATAAATGAAACAGTAATCGATGGCTTCTCTAGTAAACAGTTACTGGCTGGCTGTTCGCTTTATAATAATAAATAATAAATAAACATTTATATAGCGCCATATATCTGTAGCACAATCATAGGCGCTTCACATGTGATAAACTTTCCAGTCACTGTACCCACTTTACATAAAAGTAAAAAAGTATGTATTAAAACCGGATATGTTAGATTATAATTATGCATGCCATGAAATCCCTCTGCCCCCCCCCCCCCACTCACGGACCGATGATTTGTTGGCGAGCAGCGTCACAAAAACATCACCAGGTTGTTCTCGTTTTCATTGTGTGACGTGAATGGTACACCCCTGTTGGAATAGCTATAATTACATTTAGTCTGTGTAATTCATCTTAAATTTCATTTGAATTTCTAGTATGAAATGTTAAAATACATCAATGACATCAGTCTATTGTTAGAACAGAAGATTTGGATCTACGAATCTACTGTTTTTATACTGGCCATGTCGGTCATAATATACAGGTTTCATGGCTAAGCCATGCGGGCCATTAACTTGAGATTTTCTATATCAAATCTTGGAACACATGTACCTATTTTGTGTATTTTAAGTCGAAGAAAAAGCTCAATTACGATAGATTCATAGATCGGATCTACGAATCTATCGAATTTCGTTCTTTCTCCTTGACATACTCCTGCAAACCCGAGGTGTTGATCCAATGGTTGGTTATTGTCCTCGACGCTGGCTCAACATTAACGAGCCATATTTCACATTTTCACCTGACATGGCTGCCCTTTCATGTCACATAGGCCTACTCAGTGGCGGTGGCCCGAAGTGATTTTACGACGAACCTGAGTTCAACCAGAGGGTATGAGTTAACCAAGCGGAAGACTATTTCACGGGCTGCTAAATTAATCCCGCCGATTCGTCAATATTACGGCTGTGACAGCTCTCAGGCGCCAAAAATCACTCCACTGGGAAACGACCAATTTCAAATTAAATTGTTACTGTCACATGGCATGAATAGCAAACGCCTCCAGCCATGTTGGACTTGGATTCTACACATGTACAGTGCGAATTTAAAACTAAGTATATCTATATTAATCAACACATGTCAGACAATTTCACCCTCGAAGCGCCAAATTAAACAATTTAAATTTTCATCGACTTAGAGTTGTGTCTAGCTGCCGCCACCCACAACTTCAAATGGGTAAATATATTTGTTTAATTTGAGACCGAACATTGACGTTTTAGCACTCATTTTATTCCCAATTTCGAAAATTTGATCGGCTTATAAAAATGATTGAAAACGACTATATTCTTGCTAGGCGGTGCAAGGGCTAAACAAATTAAACGAGTAGCATGATCAACTATTCAGTCATTTAAAAACACTGGCTGCCACTACTTGTTAAGTGAGCAGATACTGCTGTTTGCCACACCAGCAGGCACAATATGTTGAATCAATGTTGGTTTAACGTTTGACCAACGTTAAACCAACCTTGATTCAACGTTTTGTGACTGCTGGGCTGCACTGCAGTCATCCTAATGTCCCCATAAAAACACTGTCAGAAATCTAAGATTTTAAAAGCAGCATCGTGGCAACTATAACATGACGGTACCTAGAGTAATTTTGAGAAAGCTGATGGCGGCACGTGTTTTAACCCCTTAAAGCGCTGAAATATTTTTCTATAAAACATAGAAACCAAAGGGTTTTTTTCAATTTGAAACAATCACAAATGTCTTAGGTAGCTCTTCCCGATTTTTTTGAATATATATGTTATGTGTCTACGGCCACTCTAAATATTTTTATTCTTACTGTGCGGGGATCGACTTCAGACGTCAGAATCTGACGTCTACAGACGTCAGATTCTCACATGTTTAAAAGCCGGTACGAATTTAATCGGGACTGAAGGGTTTATAACGTGGCTCAACCTGAATAAATCCAAGACTAAACAAATCAGCTGAATATAATCTGCTCATTGAAAAGCTAATGCTTTTCACATTTGTCGGCAATATTCTTTTCTGTGTATAGTAGCGTACTCGGTATATATGTAACGATATTCCGATAATAACAATAAGAAAAGATGTAGAATCGTCTCGGGTTCGGACTTCTGCCTGTAGCAATGTTGCGCCAGAATGCATATCGCGAAGTAAATCACAGTCGTGCACCTGTTCACTATTATTTTTTACGTGCACGAATGCGGCCGGTTATTATGCCTAATTGTGTGTTAACGACAAAGTTATGGTATGTAAAAAAACATGTAATCAAGTTCGGGTCGCCCAAATTTACATTCTAATTCTCATTTAACATGTTTACAATGATCAGCGGTGACAAGGGCGGTGTCGTCACGTATTGAGATATGCCCCTGTTAATTGAAGTAGAGTGAAGTAGAATATTAAATTGCATTTGCAATCAAAATAGGTCTCCTGAAATTGCGGGGAGGAATAGCAAATAAACACTGTTAAAGGCAGAAGTTAGAGTAGTTTTGGTCCAATATCCAACAATTCCATCCCCTACCAAGCTGCTTCAGGTTCCACTCAATTAAGTGATACTAACATAAATTTGACTGCCAGGGGACTGTAAGAAAAAGTAATCCAACACTAAATGCCATAGTTAATTATTTGTGTGACAGTGTTGAAATGCCCAACCCAGGGATCAAGCCAGCGACCTGATATGGTGATGCCTGAGTGCTACCAGTCAAGCCAAAGAGTCGACCGAATGGTCAGTGGTAATCATTGAAGTCCGTGTTGGCTACAAACTTAGAATATCCTAGAAAGGCACCACATGTCAGAAGAAACGGCAGTGGGCGTCATTGCGACATTGTTAAAACAGCCCAGCTCGGGGATCGAACCACCAATTCTGACATCGTTAAGTTAAGCCAAAGAGTCAACGCAACGCATTACTCCAGTCCGCCACACGCTGAATTTGTATCACAGACGAGGGATGTATATCAGATCACATAATTATGTCTGGCTTTTCAAAAAAGCAAGATGTTGATAACTGTCTAAGTAATGGTGACACCCGCAGCACAGTCGTCGCCGATTCTGGCTCGGATTCCACCATCGACAGAAGACGGCGGTTTCGCGTTGGCCCGACGTCCAGAGACGTCGGGCCAATGCGAAGCCGCTGTCTTCTATCGATGGCAGAATCTCCGCCAGCGTCTTGCTGCAGCCATTCAGTTTCCGGGGTCCCTACCCAATTTGCGCATCAGACATGTCTAATCCCTTTTGATACAGCTTCTAATTTGCAGCTGAGATCCACAAATCTCGCTCCTCTGTCTCTTTGATATTCTGCCGGATTTAACCAGGATTCATAGCATTTCCAGGTACAGCTCAGAGAATTAGGGTTACCTCTCCTATTTTGCGTGTGGATGTCAGCGGTGTTTAGAACAAGACCCATCTCATTTAGAATAGCTTGAAAAGTTTTGATGAGTTGCTGCCGATAAATTGTGTTTTTTATGTTAATCGTATCAAAATGTTAACTATTCACATAATATCATCTGCGGGTTTTATAGTTTCCACCACATACAGGCTCATTCAGTTGAGTGTTATCTTCGAGGATTATAATGTCCATAAGTCCACATGTAAGCAATCAGTGCCGACCACATCATCAACTCTGCTGATCCCCACCCATCATCAAATGGTTATTCAACCTTTAAAGCGATGAAATCTTTTTGTATAAATCATGGAGACCAAAGTTTAATTTTAAATCCTCATAAATGCCTTAGTTAGGCCTTTCCGCTTCATTTGAATACCTACAGTATGGTATGGATCTACGGTAATAATTTATTCTTTCAGTTCAGGGATCGATTTAAGACGTCAGATTCTGACGTCTAAAGTCGATCCCTGCTCTGAAAGAATTAAGTAGAGGTAGATTTTTAATCATGTTAAGACCAGCTTTCTAATTCTGAACTTTTATTTTCATTCACTTGAAACTGAAAGTGCATGACTGACACACTGATCAAGAAAATATTTTCACCCATGAAATTGTAATTTGATGCCATAATGAAATGTTAAAAGTTATCATTATGCCTAAAATTGCGCACTCATGTGTGTTTTATTCAATCGAAACTGAAAAGCATCAGATTGAAAAGAAAAAAACGCATACTTTAAGGGATTAACTGTTTGGATGCTGTGATGTTATTTCGAGGCATTTCACCATTTTGATCCAGACTTAAAAATAAATAAACATTGTGAGTACCAATTTATACTAGCTAAATATAATCACAATAAATTTGTGTGACATCACGATTTTTCATCCACCCATAAGAAAATAAAATGCGTCGAGCTGTCCGAATAGCCGCGAAAAAGCAGTTACTCATTAGTGTTGATGATGCTTGAGTGCCAGATAAAAGCAGTCACGTCCAGTGGTAATGGTGTGGGACTATCCCAATGGACCAATTAACAGAGCAATGGGCGATACAGAGAGTGTCTTGGCTGTCGGGATTGACCTTTTGAGTGGTGTGGGCTACTAATATTGATCTGACAAATGTACTTCTCGTCTGATATGAGCAGAGTGAACAAGAGACGCTGAACTGATGTTCGTTTGATGTTGGGCCAGCATCGCAGACGGCTGACAAACATTAAACCAACATTATTAAGATGTTTATTGTAAGTAGTTTCAAAACTTTTAAAATAAAGATATTTCGTAGTTTGATATATTATTGGCCTATTATTACACTAACTTGTATTTGTATGAAATGGGTACTGGATGAGTTGAAAGAATTTCCATCGCCCACATAGCATGCATAGGGGGCTAGGCCTACCTAACGATTTGTTTAAAATAAAGGTGTTTTATGGACTTCGGTTAAACGAGCTCCCAGTTTTGTCGTAAACAACTCAACATAATCGTCGTTGAAGTCACCAGATGAACAGATAACATCTCAGCCTCTCATCACGCTCAACGCGATGGGACTGAGTTATTATTTCTGCTCTGATCCACTATAGTTGTCATGATCAAGAGTTAGATTTCACGGTATATAGTGCATGTAAATGTTTTGTGGACGAGCACACGTTGCCAGCGGCAGTATAACGTTAAACAAAAACATGTATTGTTTGTTGCAACTTAGAACCCACTTTGTGTCACCCACTTTGTTTCACCCACAAGTTGTGTCTCGCTAGCGCGACCCACAACTTCCAGTGAGTGAAAATTACTCACATCTGTACAATTGTAATCAAAACATTTGCCAATCTAAAATTTTTAATGTTCATTTTCTAAAAGGCTAAGTCGTTCTTAGAATTACAACTCTATTTTGTCAGTGTAGATCCGTGTCCATGTTACATACTTGTAAATTGGCGATGCATTATGTTTGTACAGACCATTTTCAAATGTTTCCATGTATACCACAATGAAAAAGTGAAGTATTGCACGAAATACGATTTGGTGTAAAGGTTTTCAACATTACGCATTGATCGCATGATTAGCTAAGTAACCATCAATCAAGCTGCGTTGATAGATAAATTACTAATAACATCGTCCGAGCCGTTAGTCATAGCAATGACGATAACAATAACATTGATTTGAAAAGAGACCCCAGATGCGTTACACAATCACGTCGATTGGCGATGTTGTTGCGACGAGCGGCCCGATACCTTAAGGCATAAGGTTATCAGGGTTACATATCATATAAACAATAAGTGTGTTATTTAAGATATTTCTATTTTTTCCAGAAAAACTAAAGTACCCCACATTCGTTGAAATTGAGTTAAATATATAAAAAAGAAATATAATAAAACAATTAGTGTGGTAAATAATGATAATGTTTCAGAAGCGATTTAAATGTCATTCACCTGTTTACCCACTGGGCACACGACGTTGTTGCCACGTTGAAACAACGTCAATGACGTTGACCCAATGTCGCAACAAAGTCGTGTGCTCAGTGGGTATTTATTTTAACATAAGATAGGTAATTTTATAATGGCAATACTAGTAGGCCTATTTATATAAAATGTGTGGCTCTGCCATTTTCATCATGTTCACATTTCGTGCAGTTTTGGTAATCCGACGTGATCTTGATTTTGTTTTATGAGAGATTGATTATCACACAATACCGATAAATGGAACAAAAACGCAAACACTGATCTTGATTGTTTTCTATTATCATGATTATCAGTAGCATGTAATCGAGCAGCATAATCATTAATCATTGCGACTGTTCGCAAACGAATGATCGGCAACTCACAAGCATAGCCAATCATGGCGCGCATGCAGTATAAAAATAACTTATCAATGACTGTTTGCGATCTTTATCTTTGGCTTACTGGTCCGTACGTCCTTAATCTTACGTCTGCATTATATTCCAAAATGAAAGTCCCAGTTGTTCAGTTTTGGCTCAAGATTGACTCACAGAGAGACCAAAGTCCCGCGCTGTCTTGGATGGTGTTACATCAGTAATTATCCAACCAGTGTTCTGTATTTCCTATGGATATTTCATGCATTTGTTATGTTAGTTTAATGTTGGGCCAACGACGTGGCCGTCGTTGACCCAACATTGAACTGACACAAAAAAATGCATGGAACATTAATTTCCAGACACCGGAGCTAGAATCTATTAATCCAGTAGATTGGCAGCTCTCCATTGTTCTGAGTCACTCTTGGCAAATCCATTCTGCTCAGACAGCGTGCTGGATGAGTAGTTGATTCTAAACCCTGTATGAGTTCTGTGTATCCTGTCCTGGTCCGCATTGTCATTCGTGGTGTAATCGAACACGTCCAGCGACGTTTCTTCTTTTCGTCGCGTCACGCGCGACGTGCCCCCGCGCCCCGTGCCCTGTCTCGTGCCCACAAACCAGAGGCGGGGCCGTGCGCATGACAGGATCTTCTTGTAGGCGGACCGGAAGTCTCTGTTCAGGAAGGCGTACACACAGGGGTTTATGGAGCTGTTCGCATAGCCGAGCCATGTAATGAGTGACACCAGTAGTGGGGGTACATGGCATGAAGGACAGAAGGGAAGAATTAAATAAGTGAGGAAAAATGGCAGCCAACACACACAGAACAAGCCCATCAGCGTGCCCAGAGTCTTGATTGCTTTCACATCTCGTCGAAACTTCTTTGATCGACGATAGAGGTTGCTATCTTTGCTGTTTCCATTGTTTTGAAGACCAAATGGGATGCTTTCCTCCTGTTTTTTAATCTCCTTCGCCTGTTTGCTGGCAATGCGAAATATGCGAAGGTAGCTGAAGATCATGACTAAGAGGGGGATGTAGAATGAGGTCATGGAGGAG
Source organism: Flabesymbios commensalis (assembly GCA_964017125.1). Lineage (NCBI taxonomy): Eukaryota > Metazoa > Annelida > Polychaeta > Terebellida > Flabelligeridae > Flabesymbios > Flabesymbios commensalis. The sequence continues at coordinate 25,094,526 of OZ024912.1, forward strand.
ATGACAGCGTACACCTTGTTGACGTACAGACCACACTCTGGGCTGTCTGTGTACAGAACCATCATGTCATGGTCGGCGAACCAGCCGAGATAGATGGGCAAGAAAGAGATGGCGCCGCTACAAATCCACACTCCGGCAATGATGAACAGGGCGCGGCGCCGTGACATGCGGCATTTGTACGTCAGGGGCTGGGTGATCGCCAGGTACCTGTCCATAGAGATAACGCATAAATGCAAGATGGACGCCGTGCAACACGTGACGTCACAGGAAATCCAAAAGTAACAGAATATCCAGCCGAAGCGCCACGACCCGTTAAGCTCATAGACCAGGGCGTAAGGCATCACCAGGGTGGCTACTGTTAAATCTGCTACCGCCAGAGACACAACAAAATAGTTAGTCACCGACCTCAGGCGCCGGAAATTCATCACCGCGGCAACGACCAAACCGTTGCCCAGCAACGTCATCATAATGATGATTGACAACGTGACACCGATGATGACGGTGCCGACACCAATGACAACGCCATGTTCATCAGAGTCTGTCCCGTTCAGAGTGGAGTTGACGGGGGATATCCCTGTCACTGGATCCGGCGGATTTGACGTCACTAAGGGAATCCCCGGCGAGTACACTGTGTTGTCCGCCATTGCAGACAGACTCTGTGGTGTGTCAGCGTCACTGTCAGCGTCAGTGGCACGGCCGCCACCAGTGACACACACCACTTGTCTGACTAATGTAGATATCTGCGCACCATCTCATATACATTAGGCAATCCTATGGTCACAATGGGGCGCCACCGTCGCTGATTACGTAGCCAGGTCACCGAGAGGTCATCAGCTAATTACTTGGCCGACTCTATTGTGGCCCCTTGGGTCTGCTCTTTGCGGGTGGCAAACTATCCACTCCCGCTCCAACTCCTACGTTCACCATCTGTGGCAAAGAAACAACCATATCAGTTACAAATGCGGTATGATATAGCATGTAGGCCTAGTCACTTAGACACAGATGCCACATTTATGCCATCTAACGAAAAAAGTCACCAAATGCACTCAAGTAAAAATATACCATCTATCAAATTAAAAACAAGCTGAGCTTTAAACTGAAATAGAACAGTTTGATATTTAATATTTCAACTAATATTTTGTCAGTACTCAAAAAATGATCGATAACGTGTTATTGAAGATTAGATAGAGTCAACTTGCTACCACAATCTCCATGAGTTTTTTTTACTAACTGGCATTCAACAGAAGAGAACATACAAGGTTTAAAATTAAAAGGCACGCAGAATTAGCTTTAAAAGTATTCTGTTTTGAGGATTATTACTTTCTAAAAGTTGCAGTACACTGACAGTCAGACCATCCTGTACGGACAACAAATACAACATAACATAAAAACATACACACATAATTATATTAATTTAATATAAAAAGATACAAAGATAATACACAGAAAGAAGGCTCAGTTAGTTTCTTTCCTCTAACATAGCTGTTTCACAGATGGGAAAAATGCAAGAGCAGACGATGAACAGACACTGGCCCAGTATTAAAACACCATTGGTTTAACGTCATGATTGGAATCAATCACAGGTCTGCAATCATTTCATCATATTTTTATTTTGCTCAAGATGTGTTTTTGTTTATGAGTGTCTGTTGAATGTGTCTGCTTTAGATGACTATCGGCTGTTTACCTGTTTATTACGTTTATTTCGTAATTACAGCTAAAACTTCACCTTCAGCTTTCAAGTGGTCTGCCTGTCTGACCTGACTTGCCAAGATGCTTATGTTAGAAAGGCTAGTCATCATCTAGACAAAAATGATTATATTACTGTGTCATGCGAACTGCCATGTAACTATGGCAGAGCTATACTCTTCCGCTGGCTTCAACTGTTTACCCAGCAAACACGGAATGATGAAGCAATGATGTTTTAATGTTGGGCCAGCGTCGCAGACGGTGGCTCAATATTGAAAATACATTGGTCTCATGTTTGCTGGGGTTTCCACATTATTCACATGTCAAATGTGTCGATAAGCTGCACTTTTGTCATCATAATACTTATGTAACACAACGATTAATTATAAATGGCACGAACGTGGTGCCATGTGGGATTTTGCGCATCAGAGACTATGCACTCCATTGAACCCTTTATTATGGAATTTGAATTATCATCCACTACCGCGATACACAAATTCAAGTGGGTAAAATTTCTCACATTTGTACAATTCCTATCAAAACATCTGTCAATCTAACAATTTTAATGCTAACATCGGCTTCAAATGTCCCTGTTTGAAGGTCAGAAAAAAGGGCTAAAATAAATTCTAATGGAGAGAAAGTTGAGATAATCTTATTCGACAGCGTGTTCATAAATAATATGAGCGAATGACCATCGCGACCAAGGTGGCGCCGCTAATAAACGTTGTCCTAGCAGTGCTGTGTCACACTCCTAGTTTGTGTTCCATCATTGAACCATCCTTTTTTCCAATATGAACTATTTATTATTTTACGACTAATTCAATGTAGATTGGTCTATGACTGCTATCGGTATACTGCTATAATAATGCCCAGCAGAAACAAGTGTAGGATTTCTTTATTAGAATCAGGTTCGAAATGAGTATTTATATAATTGCCCACGATATTTCCAAAATACTATTAATTTGAAATTGTTACAATCACCATTTTTATCACTGCTTGTGGGGCAAGCTGAGACGCAGATGAAAATGATGAGGCATGTGATTGGTCGAGAGGGACACCTCGACCAATCACATTCCAGAGATCTGGGTCAAATTCCAATGTCAAATATCTAGAAAAGAAATGTTGAGTCGTGGTTGGCTCGGTTCAAGGGAAATATGACACAAACTACAGAGATTATTAATTTAAATGCTTATCAAATTACAACATTTATTTTGATCTCTTATCGAAATTAATTACGTGCTGGTAGCAATGTCTAATTCTGTTTTAAATTAACTTTTTTAGTTAGTAACTCTTCAATCGCTGAGCGCGGTTCAAGTCGTTTTTAATCTGTTTTGCTATCAGGTTAATCACTGTCGTTGGGACTGAAAAAAGTGTTTAAACATGAATATCTGCTAATTTTTTGTCACAAATTCAACTTATATCATTAATTTTCATCCAGTTGATGTTGTCGGTCGCGGTAGCCAGAGACATTTTCAAGTGGGGAAAAAAGCAATTTCACAATGTAGAGCTTTAAGGGTGAAATCAATCCAGGTGAGTGAGTGAGTATTCTGCAGCCACTCCTACAGTTAGATCTGCATTTACCTTTTGGTTATCACGTATCATTCCCAATTTATCCCGTGAAATGGAGCAAGTCGCAAAAACAGTCTGTTTTCAAAACCAAGAACGCCGCAAGCGGTATCAAAGGCAAAAATAATAATATTTAGTATTACCAGCCTAAATATAGTGGGAAGTGTGTTATTCTGACCCCGCGTACTTATTTGTACAGCAGAAAAAAACAGGCCGTGTATGTATCAAGTACAGACGGCCAGGTCGCCACTCACTGGTGAGAGTACTCAGTACCACGGATCGTGTATCAACCCTGTCGGTACCGTGAAGGATTCCAAGGTGTTTCGCATTCACAGATATCCCAGCAAACACGAGACGTTGTACAGAGGTACATGCAGGAGTTGGGCGGGGGCCCTAGGGTAGTGGTTAGCACCGCTGCCTTTCACGCCAGAGTTCGGGGTTCGGTTCCCGGTCTCGGCGGTTTCAAAGAAACAAAAATGTTTTCCCCCATCCACGTGTGAAAGTCAGTATTGTGGGGAGCCTCCGTGACCGAGAGGTAGCGTGCTCGGCCTCAGACCGCCAGGGCTCGAATTTCGAATCCTGTGTCTGGAGGACAGTGTCATCTCAATCATCTCACCATCCTCAGGAAGTTCTCCTCGCCCAGTTTAGCCTATATGTGCACAAAGGTGGCCTAAAGCCCGATTCATTTCATTTACATGCAGGAGTTTAATCAATAATTCTTATATTTAGCAGTATTTCCAGTAAATTTAAACTTCACCTTCAATTTATTATAAAATATCAACAATACTTTAGACCTCAAGAGGTTGAGCAGCACTTCTGCTCGTGGCTTTTATGAGCTATTACTGTGACTTTTCACAGATTTATTATTTTTGGAAGTTGACAAATCGCGGGAATCTCTATGATAAAAAAATATCAGAAAATTCTGCGCGATAAATCATATGGGTAGGAAACCAAATATACTAACGGTTCCCAGTAATCATGTCAGGAGTCATAAATTAAATATAATTCTTTATTGAAATGACGCCCCCCCCCTCCCTTCCCAATATAGCAAAGCTGGGCCTATCCGACCATCGAAAAATAATAATTAACCATTCAATATAATGTACAGTATCATTTTTTCTAGTTCCTAGAAATTCTCCAGTTTACAGTAAGTTATACAGCAGGCCATTAACGGATATACTACTGTTGCACCAGAGTGTCAACATGATCAATGTGGGCGATTCACAGAAAACATGTATTTATCTAGATCAGATAGAGGAGTCTATGCCATTTGAAAAAAAAAAGTTTTTAATTGCGAACTATGTGATCACCTATAGCCACGTCTGCATACATGATCTGCTTGCAATCCCTCAAATTGTGAATGAGAAGATTATGAATATATTTGATTAAATATCATTTTAGAATCGTACATTTATATCGTGTATATCAGGCACTAGCAGTAAGCTATTCATGAGTGAGCAATGAATATTACACGTCTCTTTCTGCACCACGACGATATTATAGCTGGGAAGTGCAAGTTCAAACTCTGAATTGTCAAAGTAATAGACATAGGAAATAGACATAGGAGGCATGTAGCTACACACGTGAGGCATTCCCTATTAAACCTTTAAGTCCTCACGATGCTTTAAAGCATCATTTTACATTCCTGAAAACAGACCTAATTTTCCTACAACTAAGGGTTTTAGACTGACAATTTTCATGAAACTGGTTTACCAATACATGGCAATTTTCTTTAATTTCCCACCCACTTCAAATCATCTTCATCCACTACAAGTCGAGAATTGCGACAGCAATTTGCGGCTTGTAGTGGATGAAGATGACAATGGTAAACTCAGGCCTAAAAGGGTTAAAATAATAACGACAGAATGGGCAGGGATTTTCCAATTCCATCGTGTGGTAGACTATGCCACTGTTAACATGGTTAAAAGGCCAGGGGAATACTGAATGCCGAATTTAATACCATAAAACATCAGACGTTGGCCCTGTGTTAGTTGAATGCTGAATAAATGTTTGCCCGACGCCGCAGACAGTGGGCCAGCATCAAACCAGAATAGGCCTCGTTGTTTCCCTGATAATTAACAGGATATCCATAATATCAGATTGAGGATCATTTGTATCCCGAACGTCGCCGAGCCGCCTGGATCGGCAAATCAAGATTGGCTTCATTTCAACGCGGTTCGCACATAAATAAACGTCTGGGGCCACGGCTCTGTAAGCAACCAACGTCCCAGCGAAACCCGATAGGCTTAGCCTGTGCTGGTAAATCTGTGGTCCAGCATCATACCAACACAGACTCAGTCCATTTTAGTGTCGGGGTGTTTGCTTTCACGTTTTCCTAGAACTCATGCCACGCTGACGGCTATTGACTTGATTACATTAGGATTTCAATACCCTGATGACAAATAAAGAGTCTATAGTCTAAATCGCAACCGCGTGGTCCAGAGTCTGTGTTGGGAACAGCAGCTGATAATTTGATAATGTCATTCTTTGCAAGCCATGAGGTTGTCTATTCTGCACTGACATCACCTTGACTTCATGTGAGGCTACCATCCCGCCCCCCACTTTCTATATAGCAAAGCTGGGCCTATCCGACCATCGAAGGAGCTTAGCCTTACTGAAGGGAAGATGCAGGGCTGATTTACCCTTCCATAACGCAAATATACATCAATTTGCGGTATTGTTTGTGAAAAATGTTGTGCGAGCTTGCTTTTATTGATGTAATCCGTTACCCTAGTTGTATTGTTTAGAATTTAGGTAATTTTTTAACGTTTTTGTCAAGTTTACATACCTGAGAATTTTGAAAGCATATAAAGACGAGCCAACTTGATTAATATCAATACTGAACTGCATAATAAATGATTTTATGCGACCAAATATTTGTATTTCCTGATAATAATTTACCATACACACTGTATTGCAATGATGTGTCTGGTTTCCCTATGATCACATTTATCTTCACAAGAAACTCTTCAACTTAATAAAAGGAAGCTCAACAGCGCTGCAGCATAAGCTGGGACGTAATTATAACGTGGCGCCTAAATGGATATACAAAAATAGAAGTTAAGTGAAAATATTCTATAATAGATATCTAAAAGTCTAACTATTGGAGTTCAAGTCGAACAAAACTTGTTCAAGGAACGAATGTTGTCTTTACAAAATACCAATTCTGCCACGCAAAGTCAAAAAGCAATAAGCGGTTATTTAAAGTGCGTACATTTTGCTTTACAGAGCCTACCTCGTGTTATGAGTTATTTTACCTGTTCGGGTTTCCTCAGTGTATGTACACAGGTAAATAGGTGTGCACAAACCATTTGTCCCGCAATGGTCATATAAGGACTAATGTAAATAAAAATAACTGATTGTTCACGACTGATTACATTCGTCGCTTCTGGCTTTTCATGATTTCTTCAACCAAGGAATTTATAGATTCCTTGCTCCAACCATGCAATGACACTACAAACCTTTGTAGTAGCCAAATTGTCCCAACGAGCCGCCGCTCGCGAAGCCTTTGGTGTGGGACACTTTTTTTACCTTTTACCAGCAGGAGCTAGCATTGAAATATAATTATCCGCTTTAGCGATTTTGTGAAGATCAAATTACGACCCACGACTCTCTAAGCATCAATATATATTTATATTTAATATTATGTTTTGCTATCTTTTTTAAAAAAAGAAAACGATATTATGCCGAGCAAATATTTATACATTACAATACTAGCGAAGAGTATAAAATCGTAATAGAAAATGGATTTACTTTTATCACGCTGTTGTTAAATAATATAACAGTGCCTTAAGTGATCTACTGTTGTGTCATCGACAACATTATGAGGACACAAACACGACGTGTTAGTTTTCATTCATTATTACTTATTGATTCATCAGTGTCCATTGATTGAGTGGCTGAATATACCACTCTGACAATACGCATGCCAGTATCGGAATGCGATACACGAAAATTACACTTTCTCAGTGAGCGGGCAATTGTAAAGGACATGTGGAGGGCAAAGTGTCTCGCAAGTGCATTCTGCTCGGGCTCACTATAGACATAGAGGAACTCTATGCCATAGATAAGTGAATGTTTACGTTGTTCGCTCCGTTGCCTAATTGACCCTATGGGGGCAGGAACTACACCACTTCTGCTGACTTTTAACCTTCGGCAAGTGCCGCATACTAGCAAACAGGGTCTGGTACCATAACCTCTCGCGTTGGCCTAATGCTGGCGTGGCGTTGGATACACGTCTTGGATGGTAGGTATTTACTTCACCTGTTTTCCTACATAGCTATGATCCCGATCACGGCTAATCGTTGGCTCGGTGATGGTCGAGCATCCCGGATGGTGGCCTAACAGAATGAAAATACAACCCTGACGTCAGAAGCTCGGCCTAATTGCCTTACATTTCTGTAAAAACTTTGTGCTGCACTGCCAGAGTAGAGCCAAAGGTCTGCCTCGGGCTTCTACCTTTTGAGGTTTTATGACAGCTATAAAAGAAATAACAGCTAGGATCTTTCCTAGCAAGTCAGATATATTTTTAATTGGTTATTTGTTTTCTTTGCTTGTTTGCTCCCTCGCCCGTTTACGTACTTGTTTGCTTGTGGCTTGTTTGCTTGCTTGTTTGTTTGCATTTTGCTTAATTTCGTGCTTGTTTGCTTGTTTGTTTGTTTGTTTATTTGTTTATTTGTTTGTTTGTATGTTTATTTGCTTGCTGGGCGGGGGCCCTAGGGTAGTGGTTAGCACCGCTGCCTTTCACGCCAGAGTTAGGGGTTCGGTTCCCGGTCTCGACGGTTTGAAAGAAACAAAAATGTTTCTTCCCCATCCACGTGTGAAAGTTAGTATTGTGGGGAGCCTCCGTGACCGAGAGGTAGCGTGCTCGGCCTCAGACCGCCAGGGTTCGAATTTCGAATCCTGTGTCTGGAGGACAGTGTCATCTCAATCATCTCACCATCCTCAGGAGGTTCTCCTGGCCCAGTTTAGCCTATATGTGCACAAAGGTGGCCTAAAGCCCGATTCATTTCATTTCATTTATTTGCTTGCTTGATTGCTCGTTTCTTTCTCTCTTTCTACTCTTACCCATTTGTAGCAGGAATTGTTGAAGTTCCAGGACACTAGAGTGACACAAGCGACATTTTAGTCCCTTTGATTCGCATGGAAAGGTATTTCACAAAATGTGACAAGTTTATATAATAAGTATATTCGTCTTTGAATATTTGAGTTTAAATAACGTGGAGACACAGCCACTGCCTCGCCAGTCATGCATGCGGCCCAGTTTCGAACCCCGCTGTTCCCGTGTGGGGTTTTCAGAGAAACAGCATTGCTTCTCCATTCTCAATGTTACTAAGCGATCAAGTTAATGGTGTTCTCGTCGCGTTAAGGTTGAGACCAGTGTATCGACGTTAATTTGGCGCAGGGCCCCGCGCTACGCGCTCCTCATGCACCAACATTGGCTATGATTAGGCTCTGAGAGGAGCCGTTTTGTGTCACATATCAAAGCAATGAGCTCTTTATCATAATCATTGCAGTAGGCAGAATCTTGTCTAAAGCAATGAGCTCTTTATCATTACATTGCTAGCATGGGTAATGGCACGGCGGTGATGGTTCATGATGGTTCAATGATGGTCATTTCACACACACTGTTCAGAAATCAGAGCACATAATATCAAAGGGGTCAATCCTTGCCCTTTCCTCTGGTTCTGGTCGCTCAAACGGTTGTTTCTTTATTGGTTCAGCAGCCCTGGTTTCTTGTCTCCTGGACTTATGTTGTCAAGTACAATCATCCCTCTCAACGGGTGTAAAGATAGACACTATAAGGTTTATACCAGAACTAGTGCATAATCTCGCGTCAGCCCTCGCGCTGCGCGCTCCTCTGACCACTGGCTGTGTCTGCACGATATGATATTAACATTTTTTTCTATTTAGCAAATCCCAATACGAGTGTCACATCTCCGCTGCGAGCTCGGATATGAAAGTTGACGTAGATAAGACGTCGTTATTAGTAAACTTGATAGTAAACAGTCACATTGATAGGAGAGAATCAATATAATATATTACTATGAAAGACAGCGGGGGTCGAGCCTGGGACGCCAGCGTCACTGACGCCTATGTGCAAAAAGATGTCAAATATGTATCCTGACATTCCACTTGACGCGAGCGAGAGTCGAACCCCTGACCTCTCGCTTTACCAGCGATAGCAACAAACATTGTGTCAGTCACTTGGCATGCACACATCCCTAACATGCTAACAAACACGATACGCTGAAGCAACGTTGGTTCAACGTATCATGTTTGCTGGGTATATCTTATGATCGGCCAGCACCTTCAATGCTTCTCCAGCATTGAGAAAGCGTTGGGTAAATAACCTGATTTGGCTGCTGTACAAGAAGTTATAGGCCTACTCTTCTTCGGGCGACGCTACATTGAAACAAGATTGAAACAACGCCTGTAGTGTTTACGTGGAGAATACCTGATAAATTTACCAACAAAAACTGAATAAATACTTTTCCTAAATGTTGATGTAATTAGATCATTGAGGTTCACCAGTTACTTTTACGAGCCATTCCAAGTTCAATCTAAAGATAAATACGTTAAAAATGTAGTATTTAAAGGGTTATTGTTTATCGGCGATTATTGGTACTTGACTACCATGTCACAGCGATGATGATCATGGCGATTCACCCAAGCAAAGTGAGTGCGATTGGTAATCTAAATACCGACCGAGTGGCATTATTAAAAATATATGATGTATTCTATGTGAATTAAAACTTGGATCACTGAACTTTTAAATTCTAACTTTTAAATTAAATTTTCAGTCGCTTAAAGATGGGTCTCTCTACCGCGATTCACAATTTAAAGTGAATAAAAACTGGCTTGATTTGTGAATTTTTCATAAGTCACAATTTAATTATATCAGTCGTACTTGAGAGATATTTTATATCTAGACCCATGTCACGGAATTGCTCATAAAACACACGAGAACTGCAGTAGTCGAAGTGTCCTAAAGATAAATGTCATCGACTTTTTTCGATGATAGTCGGTGAGCGGAGTCTTCGGGTCGAACTAGAAGTTGTGTATCGCTACCGCGACCCGCAACTTTAAGTGAATGAAAATTACTCATGTTTGTTTCATTTCAGACCGAGCATGTGCAGATCGTTATGTCTATTCACACATTTCATTCCCAATAGCAGTGATATAATCGGCTAATAAAACATATTATAAACTACTATAGTCGTGCAAAGAGCTTAACCCTTTAACCGCCGGTGCCGAATATATTCGGATTGTCATTTTTTATTAGCACAATAAGTACCCCCTTTTAAACATGGTAAAGATAAAATATGATATCAATCAGCAATATTTGAAAACAGTTGACCTCCATTTTGTCAAATCTGAATAATTTTCACTCACTTGAAGTTGTGGATCGCGTCAGCGAGACACAACTTCAAGTGGGTGAAAATTCAGATTGAGTAATTTGGCGGTTAAAGGGCTGAAGGGCTAAGTTCAGAAATCATGGAACCCATGCCGGCTAAACATAGAAGCAAGTTGCTCTTTGTCTCAATATCACGACAGCTATGAAACTGAAAACCTCGAGAAGATGGTGAGAATGCATGTCTCTGCCCCGTAAGTTAAGACGACTGAAACTATAATTATTCATCTCGCATTTCGGTGAGTTTCACATGGCTCGTAATTAGAAACATGAGGACCGCGCATCCAGAGTGGTCCTTATAGAGATGACAAGCAGCGTGCAGCGAATGGACGCTGTAACAAGAAGACGAAATGAATGGGAAAACAGGGATAAACAGATCAAAAATCGGAATGAAATGGATGTTTCAACATCAATATTTTAAACTGTTTGGTCTCTGTAGACGGCAGATTCTGACGTATAAAGACGGTCCCCGCACTGGAAGAATTAAAATATTTCCAAAGGTCGAAGACATATAACATAGGTATTTAAATAAATCGGAAAAGGTCAAGTAGGACTTTTATAATGATTTCGAATTAAAAAAAACCTTTGTTCTCCATGGTTTATACAATATAATTCAGCGTTGTAAGGTTTAAATAATAATTTTCATCCGTTTTACAGCCCAAGTGAAATGCAGCTGAAATTGCTAAACTAGTTTGCAGTAGATGCTCGCCAAATCAAATAAAGCAATTTTAAGACGTTTTTTCATAAATAGAAATATTTTTCGTAATTTGAAGCTGCTGGAAATTGCATTAGTAATTACAACTTTAAATGAATAAAAAAAGAGAGCAGGACAATGGTTAATAAATCGTAAAACAAAAAACTATAATTTTTCTGTCGCATGCCCTGGCTTCAGATATGGATGGATGTAACTTTAGATTAAGATATATGTGTATTCGATAATTCAATACCATTACCAGTATGAACCATAATCCCCGTGTACTGCAAATTGTATGGACGTCCGCTACTTGATAATCCAGCGGTGGTGGCCAGCCCAGTCCATGGCTGATCCACAATGTATCCAGGATCCATTATGGCGAGGACTTGCCTCTGGTCAGCTGGATCCAGCTGAAATGGAGGCCTGAGAAAGCACCTGCCGATACCCCCCTCCCCCCCACCCCCGCACTCTGGCACTGCCTCCAGATCGAGCTGCGCGCGCACCCCGTTTCTATCGCCTCCTCTGATCGCTTGAAGAGTCACGGCCTGTCATTGGCTGCCGGCTTTGGAATTTCTTGCTGGCACTTCTTGTTTCGAGGCAGTCGGCGTTAATATCACTTGCAAAGCGATACAAGAGTTTATGACTTCGCCATGTGGGTTGGAATACACTCTCTGGTCCTCACAGTGGTGGTGGTGACCTGGTCATAAGTTGGTTTAGCAATGCTGCTATGCAAAGGCAGTAGCTTCTTACTTGAAAAGTAAGCAGTTACTGTGTTTGGGGCGTGAGTGGGCGTACAGGATATACAATGACCGGTATTCATTTGACCCGAAGACTTTACCATATATATCATGCATCTACGCATATTACGTCTTGCTCTGTTCTAACCACCAGGGACCCCACCCACGTATTATCGGTGTCCCACATAATACATTAAACAGCAATATAGTCATTGCTGCTCAGCTACTGCAGTTATTTAGTGACAACATATTTGTAAAAAATGTTCTTTGTGTTCAGTGGATAGATTTCCCGTTTTGTTACTTTTTTTATTTGCACAAGTCTATCGCACCAGACATTGTAATATGCACTTAAATTTTTAACTTTTAAGTGTTAAATCTGTTTGTGTGATTTGGCAAGTATTGATGTCAACAACAGTATTGTATATATTGTGGTCTACATGAATGACACAACGACTAAAAATAGGCTGCTATATTAATTAGATTTCATTTCTGTGCTGGTTGAAAACGGACCTTGTTGAGTCTATGCTTAACCACTTCTTTGCACGAAGCTTCCATTACTTTTTTTGTATTTAATTCATTCATTCATTCATTCATTCATTCATTCATTCATTCATTCATTCATTCATTCATTCATTCATTCATTCATTCATTTGTTCGCTCGTTCGTTTGCTCGTTCGTTCATTAATTCATTAATTCATTAATTCGATAATTCATTCATTTATTCATTCATTCATTCATTCATTCATTCATTCATTCGTTCATTCATTTATTCATTCATTCATTCATTCATTCATTCATTCATTCATTCATTCATTCATTCATTCATTCATTCATTCATTCATTCATTCATTCATTCATTCATTTATTCATTCATTCATTCATTCATTCATTCATTCATTCATTCATTCATTCATTCATTCATTTATTCATTCGTTCATTTATTCATTCATTCATTCATTCATTCATTCATTCATTCATCCATTTTTTTATTTATTCATTCATTCATTTGTTCATTCATTCATTCATTCATTCATTCATTCATTCATTCATTCATTCATTCATTCATTCATTCATTCATTCATTCATTCATTCATTCATTCATTCATTTATTCATTCATTCATTCATTCATTCATTCATTCATTCATTCATTCATTTATTCATTCATTCATTCATTCATTCATTCATTCATTCATTTATTCATTCATTCATTCATACACAGACGTTTACACGGTTATTGTACATAGCTATTAATGACATAAGAGCCAAACAGGCCTACTGATGATAAAATAGGCACCAGACACGTTCAGACTTTTTGACAACCACGACTTGACTAGGTGGTGTGCTAGTGTCCCTTTTAAATTATTTTTATATACCGTTTCTAACAGGCAATTAAGGGTGAGCAATTGACAGCAATGATAGCATTAATATGTCGCAGGAAGTGATAAATCCCACGATAAGGCTACTCAAAAACAACGTTGGCTCAATGCTGGTCCATCGTGGCTGACGGTGGACCAGCATTGAACAGACATTGGATCATCATACTTTGTTTACCGTGTCGTTACCTGTTCTTAGTCATGTCTACGCGTCAATAAACACTGATAAACATGACAAATTAGGGTCGTCGTTCACGTACAAAGCCCCGATATCAGCTAAAGACGAGATACACTTATTTCCTCGTGTTCATTATCAATATTGGCTGAGTATGGTGATAAATCAATATAATGAACTACGATGAGAAAGAGTGAGAATATGGCCAGTGTCCAAGACTGGACCAGAGTCATAACAAGTGGCTTCTGTAACAGACCCCTCATGGCTCTATTACTAAGCCGACAGCCGACGGCATTCTGTCTACATAACAAGGAGAGTATAGTTCGTGGATTAATTGAAATTATTATGCGATTTAAAAAAAATACATGGATCCCAAAATAGGGGTGTATTTAGGGAGGGGGGAGGCGACTGGGCCATGGACCTGTTTTTTAACAAATTAAAAAGAATCTTCGAAAAAAAATCCTTCAAACTGCTCAGAATTCAACTGCTGCAATCTAACAAAAATTGTCAGTTTATGGAGACATTGAACAGCCCCACACCCCCTGCCATATGGCATCCCCTCAATCTCTCATCTTATGGAGGCATTGAGCCCAACACTTCCAGCTGCATGCTCCCCCCCCCCCTCAATCAGTCAGCTTATGGAAGCACTGAACAGCTCCACATCCTGCCTCATGCCCCCATCAATCTGTCAGCCTATGAAGGCGTTGGGCGCCACACCCCCTGTCGCATGGCCTTCTCTCCATCTATCACCTTATGGAGGCATTGAGACCCATTCCCCCTGTCGCATGCCCCCCCCCCCGTTAATCTGTCAGCTTATCATGCTTATGGAGGCATTGAGCCCCACACCCCCTTGCCGCATGCCCCCCTTCAATCTGTCATCTTATGGAGGCATTGAACAGCCCCACACCCCCTGCCGCATGGCCTCTCCCTTAATCTGTCAGCTTATGGAGGCATTGAACCCCATACCGCCCCCCCCCCCCCCGCCGTATGGCCTCCCTCTTAATCTGTCAGCTTATGGAGGCATTAACCCCACATCCCCGCCGCATGCCCTCCCCTTCAATTTGTCAGCTTATGGAGGCTTCGAGCCTCACACACCCTGCCGTATGGCCTCCCCCTTAATCTGTCAGCTTATGGAGGCATTAAACCCCACACCCCCTGCAGTATGCCCCCTCGATCTGTCAGCTTATGAAGGCATTAAACCCCACACACCCGCCGCATGCCCTCCCCCTCAATCTGTAAGCTTATGAAGTTCTACCCCCCCCCCCCCCCCGTCGCATGCCCTCCCACTTGATCTGTCAGCTTATGGAGGCATTAACCTCCACACCCCCTGCGGCATGCCCCCTCTATCTGTCAGCTTATGGAGGCTTCGAACACCCCCCCCCCCCCCCTCCCCCGTCGCATGTCCTCCCACTCAATCTGTCAGCTTATGAAAGCATTGAACCACACACCCCCTGCCGCATGCCCCTTCAATCTGTCATCTCATGGAGGCATTGAGCCCCACATCCCCTGCCGCAATAATATGTCAAGACAATTTCTCAACACGCTTGTAGGAATGGGATCCAGATCACATGATTTGGACGATGAGCTCAAAATAAGCTTTTTAATTTCATCTTCTGACGCACGTTCAAAAACGTTCATTTTGGATCTAATTTCTGGTTTTTGCACTTGTAGGATATTCTGTGCTTTATCTGGAAATTTTTGTGTTTCCAATACGTGCAGAGATCGCTTCGAACGTTTTAAATGACGGCAGAGGATGAATGTCAGTTTTTAATTGGTCAGACACTAGTATGCCTACACCTCCTGCCCTCAAGTCTCCGGCCGTCTGGGCATGTCTGGGGGTATATCCCCTAGACATGCCCAGAACCCCTTATCGGGCGAGCGAAGGAAAACGCTCTCAATAACCCACCATGCCCTATCACCCCCACCCTCACATCATCATCTGTACATCCCTCATCTCATCAATTGACTACAACGTTTCTATCGTATTATAATGTCACTTAAAGGACCTTTTGTGCCGAAAAGTGAGGTGAAGCAATGATTTACTACTACTACTACTACCTCCTCCTGCCCGCTGATCTGCGCGAGGTTCGTGGAAAAACGAATAGCCAGGAGGTGAAATATCAGCTATCGTTGATTTCATTTCATCATGTTTCAACCATGTTTCTGTCACTGCCACAATGTCCAGATTTTTAGATGTTTCATATTCGGTGAAGGGGGCAGTTTTAGGTTTGATAGATCGAATATTCATTGTAGCAATTTCGATTCTTTTATTTGAGCCGGAGGGACCCGGATTTAAGCTGACATCTCCTGCCAGTAGAAGTAAGAGTGGTAGTGGAAGTAATTTCCGATTGAATCCGATTGAAACATACATTTAAAAGCGGTAATTTTGCTTTGACCAAATTAGGAAACATGATGTTTGTTAATGATGAAGGTTGATGACAATTTGTTTAAAATATGGTTGGGCCACAGGAGGCTACTTCATCGTCCTTAAGTATAAATGACACTGCTGTTATGAAAAGAGTGAATATCACGATATCTAAGATTCCTATGGGTAATGTTGGGCCAATAGGATGCCTATAGTTTGATCGTCAGCAGCTTGTAGGCCGCCTACGATATTTACAATTCCTAACGGTATTGTTGGGCCACTGTTGGCGAAGACAACAAGGCTTCTAATTGTTTATGAATATTATACTGGTCACCTGCGGTCCTACATAATATGACACTACGTTTATTTATTTACTTTAAATTATCGCCGCATACTATATCTATGTTTCCTATGGGTTATATTGGGCCAATGTTGGGTTATTACTGTTTTATAAATTATTATGACCACCTACGGTTCTACATATTATGATACTGATGTTAATTTCTTTATACTGTTTAGAAAAGTATGCTATAATTTGTATAGAAATGGTGACTTATCCGTTTAATCCAACTGAGTGTCCATTGAGTGTTCCTTGTTGAGTTCCTAACAGTCTCCTAATCCGTTTTAATCTTGCGTTCTGTTTTCCATCCGTTGTTTAATTGCACGTTTTTGAATTCTGCATACTATATACGTGATGCTTTGCTTATTATTTTCTAATTTTGAAGTCTAATTATGGTGGAAATGTGTGATTTTATCCCTTGTCGGAAAGATTTTTTGCAAATGGCGTTTAGTCCTCAAACTATCCAGCACATCTCCTTATGGAGGCATCCAGCCCCACACCCACTGCTGCATGCCCTTTCCCCCTCGATCTGTTGTCATCATATGGAGGCATTGAGCAGCCCCACACCTCCGGTCACATGCCCTCCCCCTTAATCTGTCATTTTATGGGGTCATTGAGCCCAATACCCCCTGCCGCATGGCCTTCTCCTCAATCTGTCAGCTTATTAAAACATTGAGCGGCCCCACACCTTCTGCCGTATGGCCCCCTCACTCTGTCATCTTATGGAGGCATTGAGCTCCACACCTCCTGCCGCATGCCCCCCCCCCCCTCCCCTCCCCAATCTGTCAGCTTATGGAGGCATTGAGCAGCCCAACACCTTTTTGCTGCATGCTCCCCCCTCACTCTGTCAGCCTTCGGAGGCATTGAGCCCCACATCCCCTGTCATATGGCATCCATCCCCTCAATCTCCCATCTTATGAAGGCATTGAGCCCCATACCATCTGTCGCATGCCCCGCCTTAATCTGTCAGCTTAAGGAGGCATCGAGCAGCCCCACACCGCCTGTCGTATGGCCTCCCCCTCAATATGTCAGCTTATGGAGGCTTTGAGCAGCCCCACAGCCCCTGCCATATGCCCCTTCCCCCTTTACTCTGTCAGCTTATGGAGGCATTGAGCGCCACACCTCATGCCGCATGCGCTCTTCCCTCAATCTGTCAGCTTTTGGAAACATTGAGCCCCACACCCAATGCGCATGGCCTCCCCCACCCCCCCCCCCATATAATTTTTAAGACACGCTCTTCTCTCAAGCTGTCTTTTTAAAATTAAAAAATATCTATGAAGTTACAAAGTTACAAAGTAATAATAAGAAAAATCAAGTCAGTATACCCGAGCAATACGTGAATTTTCTACGAGTTTAAAATTAAACACACCATGCTGAAGTGTAAGCATAATCATGTTGTAATAAAATAAACTATCCATCCAAATAGGCCTACCAGTAAAAATTAAAATAGCAAGTTTAAATGATAATATCATATCGAGTAAAAGTTTCCTGACTGACATTGAGCAAACTCCACAGACCAGCAAGAAGTGTAAAATCATATTGACGCGTGTGTAAATAGTACATAATTATTGTGTCTACAGTGGTCGCGCACTTGAGTTCTATCAACTGGCGGCCCCGGAGCCCTGTATTCAATAAAAGCTGTTTGCCCAGGCGCTCCGTCCCACCCAGGAATACTTACTATTCTGTTCGATCCGGAACCGGCACTTCAAAAAAGTTTGTAGTCCCAACGATCCGCGCCACAAAGCAAACGGGGTCCGAAGAATGGTCGCGGATACTGATCGGAACAAACAGGGTCCAAGAAGCGTTTTAGATAGAGACGTCGGGTGGATGTTGGGCGAGCGCCGCACACGACGTCTTAGATGGTTCTGTCAGTAACTCAAGCAGCAGTACTTCATTGCATGAAAAGTAAACATTTGCCATCGCTTGATTTGCTACTGCATGGTCAGACTGGCGGCACATCAAGCCATGAAACAGCCATCAAAGAGAAATGACTCTGTCCCAACATCCACTCACTTTTTCTGGATCGCACTATTTTCAATCAAACATCAGTACTTCATTATATGAAAAGTGACCATTTACCGTTGTTTGACTGCATTGCTACTGTATACTGAGACTGACATTTATAACGGGGCACGAATCAACCATCGGAGAAAACTGATTCTGGCCCAACACCGACCCGATGTCTCTCTGATAGTTATTCTGTTTGTCACTCAAACTGTAGTACTTCAATATATTAAAAGTAACCATTTACCGTTATTTGACTCGCTACTGTATGGTGAGACTGGCATAACGACCCATGGATTAACCATTGACTATAGGACTGACCCAATACCAGCAGTCCGCAAGGTCCGGTGTGTTTATGCTATCTTGAATCCAATAGGGATTCTCCTGTGGAGTCCAGAGATCCATATCTCGGGTGGAAAGGGAGGGGTGAGGGGTAATCCTTCTCCGCTATGTGTAAACAATAATACGGTAAAGTTATATAGTGTCCCTGTGTCTGGAACACACACAGAAAAGAGGTGAATAAATAATGACTTATTATTCAGATATTTTTCAATGCCGGCAGTCCGGGCTCATATCATTGACAGATTAGGGCCACGTTTCGCATTGGAAACAACAATAACTAAGCTATCACCTGAACCCTTTGCTCATCCACTTGAAGTTGTGTCTCGCCACCGCGACCCACAACTTCAAGTGGGTAAAAATTATTTTATATTTCTTTAATTTGATACCAGCATTTTTCAAATCTCGATGTTTAAACACTCATTTCATTCCCAGTAACAGTGTTTTAATCTGCTAGCAAACTTAATTGATTAACCCTTTAGCCGCCAAATTATTCAATTTTAATTTCCACCCACGCGATCCACAACTTCAAGTGAGTGCATATTATTAAGATTTGACAAAATGGAGGTAAAAAAATTTCAAATCTTGCTGATTAATGTCACTTTTTATCTTTAACACGTTTAAAAGCTGATATGTAATGTACTAAAATAAAATGTAAAAAAACGACTATAGACGGCACCGGGGGTTAAAGAGTTAAAGCGATTACAGTCGTGCGTAGCGGTAAAGGGAACGCATGTAGACTCAATTGTGGCTTTCTGTGCTTTGCAAGTGGATAAGATTAGAATTTGACCAATTTCCCTAATTGTTTTAATGCAAGGATTTTATATTTAAAAAAGGAAGAGGCTATACAGCGGCCAGCCGCTGTGCTGTGTTGAACATTCGCTTATTCAGCGGCCGAAATATATACTTGTTAGGACTACATGAATTATCTGGCTGCTGAATTGCGGCAAATATCTCTTTCTAGAGCGGCTGAAATATAATAAGCCAATCACAGCGCGCTTAACATAATCAAGATGGCGATGTTAACGGATTTGACACTTGGTTAAGAAAGTTAGACATTAAAACAATTATGTCCACTGGTAGATATCATAACCGCTATGAAGGGAAGTCTGTTGTGTCACATATTAGAAACAGTATGTCAGAGAACTATTAGAATGGATGTGCTAACCAAAAAATGAGATTTCTACGCAGCATCATCGGCTGCTCTATAACAAAATAAAGGCTCTTATGCAGCGGCTAGCAGTGACAGGAGAGCGATTTCTCACACACAGCAGCCATTTTTTTCTAAAAAGGGCGCCACATGCTAGAATTAGCGGCTGCTTTATAACACCACACAAGCGCTTATACAGCGGTCAGCTTTTTCGGCGGTAAAGAGGGATACACTTCAGGGAACAGTGACATTTTCTAAAATTTCTAATCGCTTTAAATCGTCACACAAGATAATACATTAATATCTGTTGATTACTGGAAAATACGAGCACATATCTATTCCCAGTAATCAACAGATACTAGATGTTTTCACTAGCTTAAACGATTTCACTCTACTGCAATAACATAATTGAATGTAGGTCTATTTCTAAACAAGAATATGGGACGTCTGGTGTTTCGAATAAAACCAGATAATCGGAAAGATTGTAACTTTATTTTGTGTCTTTCTCTTTCCTAATCATAGAAATTAAATGAATATATATATAAAAGTAGCTCGGAGCCTTCAATAGCAGCTAACATGTCGATTTATTGTTGGGCCAGTGTCTTAGATTGTGGTACATCATGTACATAATTGAACCGACAATTGGTCAACATCTAATGTTTTAGTACAAGAGCATACTTATGCCTATCCAGTAATGCTGGCAAGCTATGTATTAAGGTTTCCCCTGCCAGGGGGAGGCTTTTTGTTTTTGCACGGTTTCGTCCGCCAACGCCTCCGCCTCGTGTGGCCGCACTCATACCTTGTCACCCTCATATCTACAAATCCGCTTCTCCAATTCATTCGGTGTTCCAGAGACCGATAACTAGCATGAATTCCTAAGCAGCATCAATTTTTCAGAAAGTTTTTAAAAATATCCCGGTCATGGCGGCCAACTTTAATCTTTTTCCATCAAATTAAGTCCTTGTCAACCTGATAACTTCAAAACCGCTTATCCGATACTCCATATCCAACATACTGCATAGTATTAATTCCTAGACCGCATCAATTTTTCAGTGAGTTTTGAAAAATATCCGGGTCATGGTTGCCATCCTTAATCTTTTTTCATCAAATTAGGACCCGATTTACTCAATATTCAAAATACTGCATAGTAGTATTAATTCCTAGACCACATCCATTTTTCAGAAAGTTCGGAAAAATATGCGGGTCATGGCGGCCATCTTTAATCTTTTTTTCATCAAATTAGTTATCAATATTCAAAATACTGCATAGTAGTAATAATTCCTATGCCGTATAAATTTTTCAGAAATATTCCATATCCAACATACTGCATATAGTAGTACCGGTAGTAATAATTTCTAGACCGCATCAATTTTTCTGATAACTTCAAAACCGCTTATCCGATATACTCCATATCCAACATACTGCATAGTAGTACCTAGACCGCATCAACTTTTCAAAAAGTTTGGGAAAATATGCGGGTCATGGTGACCATCTTTAATATATGTTTATCAAATTAGGACCCAATTTACTCAATAATCGAAACACTGCATAGTAGTAGTAATTCCTAGAATGCAGCATTTTTTCAGAAAGTTCGGAAAAATATCCGGGTCATGACGGCTATCTTTAATCTTTTTTCGTCAAATGATGACCTTGTCACCCTGATAACTTCAAACGCTTATCCGATATACTCCATATCCAACATACTGCATAGTAGTATTAATTACTAGACCGCATCAATTTTTCAGAAAGTTTGGGAAAATATCCGGGTCATGGTGGCCATGCTTAATCTTTGTTCGTCAAATTAGAACCTTGTCATCCTGATAAATTCAAAGGCGCTTATCATACACACTCAATATTCAACATACTGCATGCTAGTATTAATTCCTCAACTGCATCAGTTTTTGAGAAAGTTGAGAAACACCGGTTTTTGGCGGCCATCTTTAATATATTTGGATCAAAATAGCACCTTGTCCCCTTAAAGCTGCTAGCCTCTGCCTCCTAATATTACTTGATAATTACATGTACAAATTGATGATCTGGTAAAATTTTAATTAATTTAGAACTTTTATTTGAAAAGTGCGAGGGCGAGCCTTCTTGGGAGTTCACATGGTAAACACTTACTTCTAGTTTATGTTTTATGATTTTCAGGTGGTCAGGGGTATACTGATATAGAACAATATTGGTGTCATTTTTGTAATACGTATTTTGGTGTGTATTTATAGGAATTTCGAAATGATCACAATAGAGTGAAAAGAACAAATATAAATTTTAAATTAGTTTTATTTTAGAATAGAAGTGTCCATCATGCAGTTTTGTGCATTAATATGCCAATAATATTAAATAATCGAACCTTGGAGCCTTACATGCTAACATTTGTTTTAGGTGCCTAGATAACAGCTGCAACGAGCATCATGTTGGGCATTAAGTTAAACAGTTTATTCGTAGTCCACCAGGGTTACTATGACTATTGGTTGTCATGTTCCTCTCAGACGAATAAATACTTGCTACTTGTTGCCAGTGATAAAACTTTCTATTAACATTGTATGATTTGCTTATTATAAGTGGACGCAACACAAATACAACAATAACTCTCTAATAATTCTTTTGCATTTATTAATAGAATGTCTCAGCTTGTTAATATGTTTTTGTATTCTAAAGAAGTGATCCCATTCTTCATTCCACGATGTTACGTGAATCTGTACCATCTCTGAAACAAATAAGAAGTATGCCTATGTATTATTAGATAAAGGATATATTTTATTAGTGGGGCAGATACGTGTAGAAAGCAACACGGGGGCTGATGGATTAAGGATATCATGGATTTAGTGCCAAGCTGAATTTCTTCGTGGCGCGAACAAAAATAGTGAGCATGGAATCTTTAAATAATTTGGTCAGCGCCCCTCCCAGGAAATCAGATTTTTTGTCATACTTTGGCAAGTGTCAGATCTGATGTAAAAACGGATGAAAGTCCACAGGTGATCAAAAAATGAATTTCTTTTAAATTCGCCATCTTAATATTTTTAATGGATATTTCTTCACATTTTCATTCAACTTGAGATGTGAATTGAACGGTTCCGTGTAATAACCTGTTAAGCGCCATTAACAGGTTCTTTCTGATAACGACGGGTTTGAGGTGCTGAGGTAAGGAAGATTAGTGTGTGAAAAAATCTTAAATCTACGACCATTATAAAGCACTTTTCTCAGAAGCAAGTACATGTTTATGGCTGTTAGTGAGACAAATGTCACTATAATAAAATAATAAGTGTGTTTACCAGTGAATATTACTGAATAACATGTAGCAAATCCTACCGGTAAACTAACTTAACATGTTCTTGCAAATAATAGAATCACAAATCAGAAATGGTAAGCACCATTAACATGATTTTACAAATATCAACACTATTAATTTTAAATGTGCAAAAGTATCCAGATAAATGGCTGTGAAGTCACTGTTTCACAGATATGTAATCGATATCCATGATTTCTGGAATAAATCGAATAAAGCAATAAAATGGTAATGTCATTTACCATAAAATATTGTGATGTTGAATTTGAAAACTATTGGCAAAATATATATAGGTTTTTAATTCTCCCCGGAAGGTTTTTAATTCTCCGCGGAAGGTTTTTAATTCTTTGCGGAAGGTTTTAATTATCCGTGGAAGGTTTTTAATTCTCCCCGGAAGGTTTTTAATTCTCTGCGGAGGATTTTTTAATTTTCCGCGGAAGGTTTTTAATTCTCATAGGAAGATTTTAATTATCTGTGGAAGGTTTTTAATTCTCCCTGGAAGGTTTTTTATTCTCCGCGGAAGGTTTTTAATTCTCTGCGGAAGGTTTTAATTATCCGTGGAAGGTTTTTAATTCTCCGCGAACATAGAAAAAAATAAGATGTTTCCAATCATTTTTTGTGTTAAATACACAGATTCAAATACTTAGTTGTTGCGTTATTAAGTTTGGACTTCTAATTGAAAATTGTTAAATAAAAAAAGTTAAAATTTCGAGTGCTCATTTCTAATGATACAATCAATTATGCAATCAAAATAATGGTATTTGACCAGGCTAACTTTCTCAGTTGAATCCAGGATTAAAAAACCCATAAAAAGTAATTGAAATATGACATTTTTAACAACCTTCGCAGATTAAATTAACATATTTTATTTTCTCAATGTAATACCTGGATATATCCGTATTCATCCAACAAAATTTTAACTGTGGCATTTTGCTCCGAGTCGAAAAATTTCTCCAGAACTTACAATATTTCTTCTGTAAATTAGAATAAACATGTTGATGTATTTTTGTTTAAAAGTTCGAAGAACAAGATACATATAGCATTTGGGGTATAAGGGTTAAATATTCTTCAATGTTATCTGCATGATATAGGTGGATTAACGATACTACAAAACTCGAATATTACAAATTAAAATTATGCTGCGCCCTACCTTGGACGCCATACTAAATGAATATGTGTTGATGTCAATTACATTTACAATTTATTAATCCATGATTAATAATACTTTGTGACTTGAAAACAGAGACCAGTTTAAAATGTATTATTTATTTTTGTCACTCGGAAAAACATATTTTTAATGATCAGGAAATCTTTACTAGAAGCGATACTAAAATCTAGGCCAAAACTTTCGGGATGATGTGAGAGTGAAATATGGAAGAAATACTCAATGGGTTTCAGATATATGCTCTGTAAATAGTATTGTTACTCAGATAATCTTTAAAAAAATATTTTGTTTAAAGACGTAATTAAAAAATTGCTTATAACACAAAAAAGTACATATTACATTTGTGTGCAATATAAAATAAATCTCCTCTGAAAGGGGTTTTAAAGATTTGCTCTGAAAAAGAGATTGTTAGTGATTAAGCTATTTTGGCTGAGATAATTAGACAAATAATTAGAATAGATAATTATATAAGCTGAGATATGTAAGCATACATCAAAAATAGTAAGTCAAGGGAAGGGTCATAATCCCAAAAGGCATATATCCACCTTCAGATTGATATGTGTGTGTAGTATGAAGTTAATCACCCACGGCCTTTCAGAGATTTGATCAGAAACGAGATGGTCAGTGTCTAGGCTAGAAGCGGCGAGGGTTGTTTAAAATTACGAAATATTACTAGGGTATGCTGATATGTGCAATGGTCATTGTTGCAGAGGCGCTACTTGAAAAGTTACAAGGCTACCCACACCTGCCTTGAAAATAAACTTTTAGTTTAGATTTTAGAAGTAACTTTTTGTGGACAATTTGGCCACATAAAACTTTACAAAGAAAACGTTTAATAATTTATTAACATAAACTTGAAATGTAATTACATATGCACTTTATTTATCATGTATATTAAAAGAATAACTACCTTCTTCTTACGATTTTTTCAACAATTTCCTGAGATTATGGATATATTTTGTGAGGAATGCCAGTCGTTTCGGCCCCTTTCCTGTTCGGCCCCTTTCCCGTTCGGCCTCTTACCCGTTTGGCCCCACATATGTCATTATATAGTCACCGACTTGTTCTTCACTTCATCCGTGTTACTCAGACATGCATAGACATATATATACAGTTGACATAAATAACCATGAATAGACATGTATAATCAATTACTACAGAGCAGTTTGACACAAGTTGAGTTGTGAAGGGAGTCGCACCTCGTTGAGCAGTAGGCCAACCGTGTACAAATGACGCAAGTTGACTTGTTAACAGAGCGATACCTCGGAGAAGGTGACTGCTACTACGAGCAGATGACAACTGGTGAGTTGTGAAGGCTGGAGTGAAAGCTTGGAATGGAACTGTGAGTGATAGATTGGTAAGCTGTGAGCTCGCTTACCAATAAAAACTGGGTACCTCAACTCAATATAATTTTTATAATATAAATGTAAGAAAGAGCGGAAATATATTTAAAATTAGTTGTTTCAAAATATATGAAATGATAATAATCGCGGCAATGTCTACACACGCGATAATCTGATCGTGCTTAAAGGTGAAATGACCTGCTTCATTCGTTTACAAATTGTTAATTATTGTATAATTTTAAAGGATTCATAGATAAGTAAATATGTTTAAGGCCTATATAAAGGCTCATAATATTATATCAGTTCTAGTTTCCAACGCGATAGACCTGTTCATTATAGGGGGCCGAACGGGTACAAGGTACGTAGGGGCCTACTTGGGGGGGGGCCACACAGGCAATGCTTGGGAGCCAAACGTGAGGATAGAAATGTTAAATTCGTGGTACAAAGAATCAATAATATAACAGTAAATTGAACTAACATTGGAAGCGTTGTTCTAAAACTTCACGACGTTTCGACTCACTTGCTACGGCATTTTTTCTGTAATTTCTGGTCTTTCTGATTTGTTCTATATTGTTCTAGGGCTGGGGTTGAACATAATCAAGGATAAATAATTTTAATGATTAGGTTATATGTTATCTGGTATTATTCCGGCCTGTTTTTACAATGTAGGCCTAGGAGCAGATGAGCAGGCTGTTAAGACAAGTAATTTTCAGCCACTTGAAGTTGTGTCTCGCGGTTCAGTGTAGTAGTAGTAGGCCTATAGTATAGCTGTATGTACCACGGTAGGAGGGCGAACGGGTAACGCTCTGACGACGCTGACTCAGTAACTGACAGGCCAGGGGAAGCATTGTAATTAGGGGGCCAAACGGGTAAGGGGCCGAACGGGTAAGGGGCCTAACGGGAGGGGGCCGAACAGGTAAGAGGCCGAGACGACCTGATACCTTTGTGAGTATGCAGCGCGTGCTGGAACTGCTCAAACATGCCTTGATCTTGGATGCAGGTATATGCATTTGTAGCATGTCTACAACACTAGACTTTTCAGCATTATTCATCCTTTGATTCTGATAGAAAAAAGGGTATATGTCAGTACTTTTGGCATAACATACAGAAAAAAGAGAAATCAAACATTTGAGCTTTTGCTATAAACAGCACAATTTAATAAAAATTAAACAAATACATTAACATGTATGACTGGTATGAAGAGGTTTTTTTAACATTGTAAACCAAGTAGTTCTCACAGTGCCCTCGCTTCCATTTTATCAGTTACATGCAATGGAAAAGTAGCAGATTACTAAGCATTACACACCATCAATGATTATGGTAGGCTACAATCATAGCTATTACTCAAAATGTATTTCAGCACAGACCACCCACAGACAATATAAACTTAGATTTTACATTCCCAGCTATACCATACAGAAAATGACCAGTTACTCAATATAAGTGAATGAAAACTGAAAATAAACTCACTTCTGGATATTGTTTGTACAAATCACTTGACACCTCGTGATTATGGTCGAGGCATATGTCAGTGATGACAAGCTGATCAACCTTCCTGTCGACACAGGCCAAAATTCTAGCGGAAAGACCCATCTTCTATGACCTGCAAATATAAAAAATCAATTAATTTATTTTCTCCATCTTATTCATTATTAATCTATCTGTTAATTACTTACATAATGCAGTAATTAGTAATTAACTATAATTGTTAACCACGTAGTGAAACTGATAAGGTTAAATATATATATTGGTTTTAATATATCTTTTTTCTAAAAACTTTGGCCGCTGTATAAGGCATCATGCCTTTCATAGCAGCCAATTGTTTCCTGCCGCTTGATAAGTGCCTATGTGCTGTTATACAGCAAACCAGTATTCTCGAAGGTGCATCTGCCTTCTAAATACTTTGGCCGCTGTATAAGGCTTTATATAGCCTTATATAGCAGCCCATTGTTTCCTGGTCGCTGTATAAGCATCTACATGCTGTTATACAGCGGCCCAGTATTCTTGAAGGTGCATCTGGCTTCTAAATACTTGGGCCGCTGTGTAAGGCATTATATAGCCTTATATAGCAGCCCATTGTTTCCTGGCCGCTTGATAAGTGCCTATGTGCTGTTATACAGCAGCCCAGTATTCTAGAAGGTGCATCTGGCTTCTGAATACTTTGGCTGCTGTATAAGGCATCATATAGCCCTATATAGCAGCCCATTGTTTCCTGACCGATGCACAAGTGCATATGTACTGTTATACAGCAGCCCAGTATTCTAGAAGGTGCATCTGGCTTGTAAATACTTTGGCCGCTGTATAAGGCATTATATAGCCTTATATAGCAGCCAATTGTTTCCTGACCGATGCACAAGTGCATATGTACTGTTATGCAGCAGCCCAGTATTCTAGAAGGTGCATCTGGCTTGTAAATACTTTGGCCGCTGTATAAGGCATTATATAGCCTTATATAGCAGCCCATTATATCCTGGCCGCTGTATTAGCATATACATGCTGTTATACAGAAGCCCAATATTCTACAAGTTGCTTCTGGCTTATGAATACTTTGGCATTATAATAGGCTTATGTAGCAGCCTGTTGTTCCCTGACCACTGCATAAGTCCATATGTACTGCTATACAGCAGCCCAGTATTCTAGAAGGTGCATCTGGCTCCTGAATACTTTGACCGGTGTGTAATGCATTATATAGCCCTATATAGCAGCCCATTGTTTCCTGGCTGCTGCATAAGTGCATATGTGCTGTTATACAGCAGCCCAGTATTCTAGAAAGTGCATCTGGCTTGTAAATACTTTGGCCGCTGTATAAGGCATTATATAGCCTTATATAGCAGCCCATTGTTTCCAGACCGCTGCATAAGTGCATATGTGCAGTTATACAGCAGCCCAGTTTTCTAGAAGGTGCATCTGGCTTCTAAATACTTTGGCCGCTGTATAAGGCATTATGTAGTCTTATATGGCAGGCCATTATATCATGGTCGCTGTATCAGCATATACATGCTGCTATGCAGCAGCCCAGTATTCTACAAGTTGCTTCTGACTTCTAAATACTTTGGCCGCTGTGTCAAGCACTATAATAGGCTTATACAGCAGCCCATTGTTCCCTGACCGCTGCATAAATGCATACATGCGGTTATACAGCAGCCCAGTTTTCTAGAAGGTGCATCTGGCTTCTGGATACTTTGGCGGCTGTATAAGGCTTTACATAGTCTTATATAGCAGCCCATTGTTTCTTGGCCGCTGTATAGGCATCTACATGCTGTTATACAACAGCCCAGTATTCTTGAAGGTGCATCTGGCTTCTAAATACTTTGCTCGCTGTATAAGGCACTATATAGCCTTATATAGCAGCCCATTGTTTCCTGACCGTTGCATAAGTGCATATGTACTGTTATACAGCAGCCCACTATTCTAGAAGACGAATCTGGCTTCTAAATACTTTGGCCGCTCTATAAGGCATTATCTAGTCTTATATAGCAGCCCATTATATCCTGGCCGCTGTCTTAGCATATACATGCTGTTATACAGAAGCCCAATATTCTACAAGTTGCTTCTGGCGTCTGAATACTTTGGCATTATGATAGGCTTATATAGCAGCCCGTTGTTTCCTGACCACTGCATAAGTGCATATGTACTGTTATAGAACAGCCCAGTATTCTAGAAGGCCCATCTGGCTTCTGAATACTTTGACCGATGTGTAAAGCATTCTATGCCCCTATGTAGCAGCCCAATGTTACCTGGCCGCTGCATAAGTGCATATGTACTGTTATACAGCAGCCCAGTATTCTAGAAGGTGCATCTGGCTTGTAAATACTTTGACCGCTGTATAAGGCATTATATAGCCTTGTATAACAGCCCATTGTTGTCTGACCGCTGCATAAGTGCATATGTGCTGTTATACAGCAGCCCAGTATTCTAGAAGACGCATCTGGCTTGTAAATACTTTGGCCGCTGTATAAGGCATTATGTAGCCTTATATAGCAGCCCATTATATCCTGGCCGTTGTCTTAGCATATACATGCTTCTATACAGCAGCCCAGTATTGTACAAGTTGCTTCTGGCTTCTGAATACTTTCGCCGCTGTGTCAAGCTTCATAATAGGCTTATATAGCAGCCCATTGTTTCCTGACCGCTGCATAAATGCATCACATGCGGTTATACAGCAGCCCAGTATTCTAGAAGGTGCATCTGGCTTCTGGATGCTTTGGCCGCAGTGTAAAGTATTATATAGGCTCATATAGCAGCCCATTATTTCCTGGCCGCTTGATAATTGCCTATGTGCTGTTATACAGCAGCCCAGTATTCTTGAAGGTACATCTGGCTTCTAAATAATTTGGCCGCTGTATAAGGCCTTACATAACTTTATATAGCAGCCCGTTATACCCTGGCCGCTGTATTAGCATATACATACTGCTATACAGCAGCCCAGTAGGCCTATTCTACAAGTTGCTTCTGGCTTCTGAATACATTGGCCGCTGTGTCAAGCATTATAATAGGCTTATATAGCAGCCCGTTGTTTCCTGACTCATGAGCCTAGTCCAATATTACTCATGGGGAGGGGGTGCGTTGGGTACGACCCGGCACTAGGCTTAGGCTATACTATAGGCCTAGATCTAGGCCTATGAATGATTGTAGGCCTAATACTAATCTAATATAATCCTTTAATTTGGCCTATAAGCAACAGATAATAGTCGGACATACATAATGCTACTATAGATAGGCCTATAGCCTAGTTTATATTATGATGTATAACCATAAAAAGGCAAGATAAAACCATAAACAATATTACTCACCTCTGATTGGGGCGGATGCCTTTCTCTGTCTTATTTGGGTGACCTGCGTGTTTGCAGTTCAATCGGATACTTGAATATACAAATTTGTTTGAATAATTAGCTTTTCCTGGCCCAATTTCTTTTTTTTTGGCTGCTACCGTCTTGGCCCCACGCTTAACAAACTTAGTGCATGTCTTTTCTTCGTATGATTCAACTTCTTTAATGAAATCGGCGTAGCTGTCGAAGGTACGACCTTTCTCCAGCTGTGCCATCTTCCCTGTGTCTGCAAGTTCCATGACACGCGACGTCGTGCGTACATCTAGCATATTGTCAAACGCGCTGTGATTGGTCAACCTCGACTGCTGAATAGGATGATTATTAATCTAATACCACGGCCGGCCGCCGTATAGCCGTATCCTTTAAAAAATGTTACTTTGATATTCAAGTCACAGCTTAATATCGTTTAAAATACATCTGAAATACAAGTACAGGTTTACCCCCCTGTGATCAAAATGTTTTCTACTTGACTTAGGACAAAACATTATGACTTAACTCGCGTGATCGCAAATGCTCGCTAAGTACCACACCGCCTCTTTTTTTTCCTAAAATGTTTCTAAGTGCGAACAAATTAGTATTTAAAAGCAAAGATATTATGTTACTGACTATGTGTTTTTATTAAGAACAGACTTGTAATATGAAGTATCGTCATGGTGCGTACACATTAGGCGTACACAGATGCCTACAGGTCTTTGTTTGAGACAATAAAACATGTGAAATCATTTTAATCGATGTTTTGACATATTTTTGATGATTTTGTCTTGTGGAATATGATACCTAAGTAACATCGATTACATCCGAATCTGATTTTTAACACCAAAAAGCTTTCCGTCATTTCGTATACGTTATACTATGAATGACAGCGTACAGAATTTGCCCAAGTTAAATGCGACGTCAATCCAATGGAAAGTCTCAAGGCTTAATTTAGATTACAAATCACTGGCGACATTCCTCTGCAAGTAATTGCAGGCTGATCATGGCTGAAGTGGCGTCCATCCAGAGATCTTTGATGCGATTCAAAGACAAACAGCAGTACCTGCTAACTTGAAAAGTAAACAGTTACTGCTGTTTGTCTTTGCATGATCTTTGATGCAGTGCAAAGGCAAACAGAAGTAACTGTTTACTTGAAAAGTAGGCAGTTACTGCTGTTTTCCTTTGCAGTATCTTTGATGTCCTGTAACGTGAGATATGTTCCCATCAAGAGACTCATTTTGTCACGAAGCCAGGCAGTGTGACACAGGATCCGGGTTCTTGAAAACTTGTCCGTCCAGAAAATAAATCCACTCGAGTCCGGAGCGATCCCGATCAAGGCTGAGGGAGCCGGGATTTAGGCACACCCCATTAACCCACTGACTTTAGGAGTATTACTGCTCAATAAGTATCCACGGATTGATGCGGCTTCGTTGTGAAATTTCGGGGGTATCCAAGCAACAGCAATAAAGTAGCGAAAATATTCTGTTCTGATAACCGATGCCTCTACGACCATACATTTTTATATGACATGATCGCAAACCATTTTAATGTACACTCTCAACAGACTGACATCGGAAGCCGTTTCGAAATATTTCATATGCGTGATAATTCACATCAACATATTAGGTATATATAGCTATATATATATTAACTATATAATATATAGTTATTAATCCGTTTTATTAGCTGAATAAAACACCGTTATTGGAAACGAAGTATTTATGTGTTTAAAAATGAAGATTTGCTAATATTTGCTCTAAAATTAAACACATATGCGTTATTTTCGCCCACTTGAATTTGTGGATCGCGGTAGCGGGACACAACATCAAGTGGGTGAAAATGTAAATAGCATAACAATTTACCCCCCTTTTTGTATTGATGTACCACAGGACATATTTTCAACAACACTCATTGACCTTTGTAAACCCATCACAGCTTTCATTTGAGTTAATATACTTGTATATGCTATAAAATCACAGTTCAGAAGTAATCACAATCTCAAGATTTATGAGACTTAAGTTAGTAGCTGCCTTCTTTAGTGTAGCTGCAGTGTTTTATTGATTTAGAATAGCCTGGCGACTGACGCTATTTTCTTCCAATAAAATACACTAATAGGGCTCAAGTCTTTTTTTTACAAATATGGCAAATTTACAAGTATATTTTTAGTCATTTACAATTAGCAATTAAGTCGGAAATTTAGATTTTTAAATGGTAAAGAAATATCAAAGAGTAAACCAGCACTTAAACATTAAAAAAGGGTATTTAATTTAGACTGGTACGGATCACCTTCAAGATGATTATCTATGCATACGCTATATAATACGAGTTAAATTGTTTTATTTTAAAAATAAAGTTATATTAGAGGTATTTTCCATATTCATGCCAGGTAATAATAATATACATCACACCTGAGTTGATTGCAGCACGTACGGATGCAGTGGCTTGGCCCAAAAACTCAATATCTGAACAGCAGGAGGTCGCGAGCTCACGGCGGTGTAATCCTTATCCAACACGTTCTTCATCGCACAATGGAACGCAGCACTACGGGATCGGGATTTCTAAGTTGGTAGCATGATCAGTTCAGTGCTAATCGGGACTATAATAGTTTTCAATATGTTTTATAAGCAGGTTAAATCACAGCTATTTAAAATGGAATGAGTGTTTAAACATCATGATTTGAAAATGTTTTGTCTTAAATTAAACCAATATGAATAATTTTCATCCACTTGAAGATGTGGGTCGCGGTAGCGAGACACAACTTGAAGAGAGTGCTTGGAAAAATGTATTCAGGTAAAAGGACCTCGATTTGTATTAAAGGATCCTTTTGTATTTTTTCATAATTTTTCCTAGGGGCGTATGAAATTTTAAACTCTCAATAATTGCGTCAAAATTGTAAATAAAATACGTCGATAAATATATCACAACTTTCTGTGAATATCATGTATATATATATCAGCGAACCGGTAATAAAATAGTATTGATGATGATTTTTTTACCCGCTTTAAATTGTGTCTCGCTACCGCGACCCATAACTTCTAGTGAGTAAAAATTATTCAAATACGTAAAATGTGAATAAAAACATATCATAATCTAACAAATTTATCGTTCAATTCTCTTTCAAATTGTCTTACGTAAAAGACAATTAACGCTTATCCTGCTGATCAGAGTCGTTTTTAATCCATTTTATCATGTTTATTATCCGATTAATTTACTGAGCATTGTTCATATAAATTTTATGTAATTTCAGACGAAACATTAGCAAATCTTTATGTTAAATTAAACACTCATGTCATTCACAACTGTGAATTATTAGGTGTTATAACACACCACTTCATCATCTGATCATTTGCTCAGTTAAAATCCTCGGCCTTTCCCACAGCTAAGAATGTAGAGGTCCTCACACTTTATCCTATACTTAATCATGTTTATAAAGGCTTTCAGCCTTTTCTTTTGTCTTTCAAACAAGAACATTTAAAATATATTATGTTTGGATTCAAATTGTCTAAATGTATGTTGTTGGTCGCGGTATTGCTAGATACAAGGATAATCTTAGCAATTTCATGGGAGAATCGCAGTTTCTTCTGCCAATCTCTATGAGTTATTGTGGACTCTGAAGACATTACAAAGCATAATCTTATCATACAATTGTTTGATCCGCGCATAGAATACGGTAATGACATGAAGGAAAAAATAGTTGAATTGCGAAACACGGACAGATATTTGATATTACATTAAATGGCTACTAATTACAATATAATTTCAATGCTAATTGTGTAATTGAAGTTTCTGTCTGTAGAAAGGCGTGTTTAAAAAATCAGAAGAGAGCGATAATGCGTTTTTGACATTAAACGGCGGATGAAATCAGCGTTCCATAATGAGTGTGTTTTTAAAGCAGCTAAAATTCACCCTTGCTCATTGTCTCCTGCTGTATCCATGAGAGGTTGAATGATCATTGTGATTCGCCATCTGATACTGGGTAGTCAGAGTTCAGAGCTGACTGTTTAGTTTTTCAACTCGCCTGTCACGCTATCGCTCGGAATTCAATCCCCGCTGACGACGCCGATCATGTAGTTTTTTATAGAGAAACATCCCGTTTCTCCTGTTTCAACGTTGGTGGAATATTTTTGCACAAGAGAGGGACGCAATGTTTTCCTAGAGAAATGATTTCTCAAGAATTACGTTTCAAGTCGATAACAAAATGGATGACCATGGAAACACTTTAAGCGCATGCGCCTGCCTTCACTCAGGTGTAACTATGTACATGCGCCGACGACAGAATAATGACAAAGACGTATTATTATGGTTGAAGTTAAGCTATCAATATTAGCGCTATATGTTGCTTGCTATGGGATAACATAAATGATCTGAAAGTGGTAAAAAGATCCAAGTCCACCTTTTCTAAGTTTATCAAATTATCATATATACAGCATGTATTTTCTTTCAGAAGAGTATTTCAATAAATATTATCACGCATGAACGTTTAAATAGTTTTGTGATAAGTTATTTTTCTATCGATGTTGCAATATCCATTTCTAGCAATTTACAGAATAATTATTTAAAAAAATGTTTTTAGGCCGCATACATTAATTGTCAGCTTTGATATTTTGATCAATATTTATTTGTTGTTAATGCTGCGTCAATCTGTTGTATTATTACATAGTTAAACTCATTTTCAGAAGATCGGTCTTGAAACGGTAACTGTTTCGTTTTCACGCTTCAGATTGCATGCAATAATTGATAATCTAGCCCATTTCCAGTTGCCATATCGGATCTAAAATATAAAACAAACAGGCTACATATTTTTTTTAATTTGTTATACATTTAGTTTTTTCAGAATGACAGAATCAGAAAAATCTGATTTGGGCCCTGTCACGCAATCTGTTAATTTCAATCACAAGCACGCTGCGAACAACTAGTCTGTGGGATGATTTCCAAAAAGGGCTTAAAATAGAATCTGGTCGAACTCCACTCATAATTAGGTTTCTTGGTGCCAAAAAAAAGATAAACATCTTAGCAAAACATCTGGAGGGGGGTACCTTTGTCAAAATTATCCGAAAAGGGTAAACCGGGGTAAAATGTTCCGCAATTACCGATTATTATATTTCGCATCATTGTTTGACCAATATTACAGATATCTCCACATACGAGTTGTCTATAACCAGGTTTCGATGGCCAAATAACATTATAAAGCCAGTTATTATAGGCAGGTAACTTAGACAGAATTGTCCCAAAGGGCAAACTGGGACAAAATGTCCCACCATTACCGAAAATTCTATTTTGTGTCATATCTCGGCCAATATGACGGATATCTTCACACATGAAGTGTCTCTACCCAGGTTTTGATGATCAAATATCAGTTTAAAACAAGTTTTAGATTGATCAGGTGACATTGCTGTCATCACCTCATGCTCTGTATTTTTTGTCAAACATTTAGTCGCAGCCGCCGTTTAGTTGATCTGATTCCATTATAACGTCTTCAGCTAATAGTTTCATAAAGCCCCGGTCAGACAGCACTTGACGGCTTAATCACGGCCAAAAAAAACTCAAAAAGAAGTCGCACGTGAAACAGCCGATGTTGATCGCGTTGAAGACGAGCTACAGCCGCGTTGTAGACGTGGCAGGACGTGGGGAAAGAGCAAAACGGCGTCGGACGCCAAATAAAGTTTTGAGCTGCTCAAAACTTTAGAGCGCGGACAAGCACGGACGGCACCCGTGGTAAGGACGTACAACACACGCGAAACACACGTGATAATCCGTGTTCCGCCAGTGATTAGGACGTGGTAAGACGTGGTAAGACGCCAAAGTTTAGCGGTCTGTCACGGTCAAAGCACGGTTATCGGACGTGTATTACGTTCAAAATACGATTGATCACTGCCTAATCACTTCTGTATCACTTCTGATTTGCGGCATATAAAGACCGTACTTTTCTGAAGACCTCGGCACTTGCAGTCTAGATGCTCCAGCACCAACAGAACCAACCGATACAGACACAACATATCCTTGAGAGAAGAAGAAGAAGAAGAAGAAGAAGAAGAAGAAGGAGGAGGAGGAGGAGGAGGAGGAGGAGGAGGAGGAGGAGGAGGAGGAGGAGGAGGAGGAGGAGGAGGAGGAGGAGGAGGAGGGTGGCACGGAACATCTGGGTGCGTGACTGGTTTGCTAGGGGACCTCAGCTGGGGCTTTACGACCGTCTCATGGTCGAGCTACGTAACGAAGATCCAAGAGCCTTTACGAGGTTTATGAGGATGCCTCCTGCAATGTACGATGAAATTGTGCAGAGACTGACACCAGCCCTTATCAAGCAGACCACCAACTGGAGAGCAGACCTGAAGGTGGACTGTCGAAGCTCTGGATCGGCAAATGTGAAGACCAGCCGTGTGCGGACGCTTTGTGCCGCGCTTCAGACGACGCCGAACGGCGTTTACCAGTGATAAGGCAGTGCTATGGCAGTGGAACGACCGTTTTACGTCCGTGATCAACACGTGCTCGGCAGTGCTACAGAAGCGATGCGGCCGCAGTTAGCCGAGGAAACTTGCCGTTTTTTCCCCCGTTCAAACACGTGCGAACTTATATTTAGCCTTACACGTAGCTGGACGTGGTTACCCGTGCTTAGACAGTGCTTTAGCTGTGGAGCAGCCGCCGACGGCCATATCACGTACAACCACGTACAAAGCACGGCCAAGCACAAAATTGGCCAATAATTACCACTTACGACCACGTCCAACAGATTTTATAACTTTTTGGCCGTGATTAAGCCGTCAAGTGCTGTCTGACCAGGGCTTAAGTAGCAGATCTTCTAAGACAGTGCAGTATGTATGATACAATATTATGTTGAACAACACCAGATTGTTATTGTTGTTCAGTGTATGTCCGCTTATTCATGTATTCACTTCAATTAGAATAGTGGAACGATATGGGATTATAACTTATTGATGTGGCATTATAATGTCAGAATAAAAATGTTCAATTGCAGTATGTAACATCATAATGTCGGTAGGTAGCAGATGTTCTAATGCAGTGAGATATATATGATAATAATATTTTGGTCGACAACCGGTTGGTATTGTTGTCCAGTGTATTATTCACTTCAGAATACTGGACTTGGTGATTGCTTCCTGAAGTGTGGGCTCGCACAATCAATTGCTTCAAATAGTTTATGGAACACGAAGGTAAGTGAACATTACAGACACGTGTTTATTCTTTTCAAACATGATATGTTATGACGTCCTAAGATAAAAGTAAGGAGGGTAAACCACAGACCATGTCCCCATTCAAATGCAGATGTGGTTGATGTAAGCTTGCCCACTTCATTTTATTGCTTCTTATTGTGACTATTGGTCCATGGTTTATTAGCATGTATATTTTGATCATTGTAGATTCAGTTTGGGTAATTACAATTTTGGCAAAATATCTCTTTCTGCTATGAGACTTTATGAATTATCAGCTGATTTTCACAATTATCCCACCCCCTGTACCTTGGAATATTTTTATATTGTTTGGTACATATAGATATACAAACCATCGACTCTGTCAACTTTCTTTTTGCACAATCTTCCAATGTTGACATTGTCCTACCGTACACGAAAAGATAAGACTGGTCCATCAATTATTTTCCTCTGTTCCAACTAACATTCACGGATTGAGACATGTCAGTAGATGAGATCTTGTTCCCTGGCGGAATGTGGCCATATCAGATTGAAAAAGGTAAATTAATGGGCATGTACAAATGGTGCTTAACGCCATGTTTTGTCAGTGAAGGTCATTCAAAGTCAGACAAAATATTCCACTGTCATCATGTTGAATAATATGCTTACTTGAAGACGTTCTAATAAATATTTGACAACCAAAAAACACGGAGCATCAAGTAATGGCATCTAATAACTCATCGTCGCTTTTGACATTTTTCCCGTGATTTTTAAAACCGTACAACACCATTGTAGTATTGTTACGATAAATTTCAATAAAAAATAAATATCGCACCCGTCAATTTTAAAAATAGATCACCGACACAATTCATAAACCTTGTCCTATTGATTGAACTGTTGCTAACATGATTTTAGTTGTTTATCATACCATGTATATTGTCATTTATGATTTTAACAAACTAACATTCTTGTATATACATGTACATATATCTCTCTTATTACTATGACAAATAAGTCTGTAATGACTTTTATTTCTGTCAATAAAATATCTGTCTGTCTGTCTGTCTGTCTGTTGTCACTAATTGTCATTCAGTTGAAGCTATAGACTTACGACGTGATAAATGATGCTTAAATGGCGACGAATAAGTGAGTCCACAATTAAAAAGATGATACCTCCTAAAATTAATTGTTTAAATTACTGATCGTCATTTCATTAAAACTTGTTAAACATGCGGTCCTAGGATGTAAGGGGTTAACGACATTGCACAAACTACCGAGATTATCGGTCCCCAGCCCCTTTAACCTTCAGGCATAATGACAGCTTATTGCAAGAGAGAACCACCAAGTAACAGTGATTGCTCGTTGTTCAGGGTCATGTACTACATGGTATCACCGGTGTTATGTAGCGGTCAATCACGGGAGGGGGGGGGGGAGCAGTGGTCACTTGGCCACCATCGCCTGTCCATTAAATCAGACTATGTGGATCTAGCGTTGGTTCGAAGTGAGACGACCAGCGTCTCAGGAGCTGGCTTTACTTCGAGCCAGCTATGGATGACCGCTTTCTCACACGAGTTTTGGTATTAGGGTGTTTGACTGTTGTGGATATAGATTAATGGCGAGCCGAATGTTGGTTAGTCGTTGGATAGGCATCTGTGAAGTGGCTTAGCCTTGAACCTCGTGTGCACCCATGCGTATATCCTTGATAACCCAGTTAACGCGGTAAGCTAATGCAAAGATGACTTGTGAGAATAAACCAACACGCTCCACTTTGACTGGAAGAATTGTATTTTTTAACAATTAACACCTTTAAACAAACCATACCATAGAGTTAATAAAGTCCATGGTCCAACATTGCATAAATTTTATATAAATGTTTTCTGTTTGCCGGGTAGTGTTTTCGAGAGATCGTAATATCACTTGGCAGTTGGCAGAAACATGTCTTGGCCTTGACTCCCGTAATCCAGAAAGCGGAACTTACATCGGATCCCGCTCCACCTTGAGACTCCATGCAGCTAATGATGCGTGCTCCAGCAATGATTGTTACCACCATGAGTCTGATACTACCGGACAATTAAACATGCGGTATCGACCATGCGCTGATTTGATGATGGTCTAGCGAAATAGACGCTGGTCCTACAT
The DNA here is from genome assembly GCA_964017125.1 of Flabesymbios commensalis. Classification (NCBI taxonomy): domain Eukaryota; kingdom Metazoa; phylum Annelida; class Polychaeta; order Terebellida; family Flabelligeridae; genus Flabesymbios; species Flabesymbios commensalis. Next base: position 25,134,247 of record OZ024912.1, read on the forward strand.
TTAACAGACAACTACACTGGGCGCGAGCAAAACGCGGGACGCGAGGATCAGGCTGGCGACAAAAATCGGTTTAGCATAAGTTACAAGAACACACGCATGAGAATGGCTCGCGGACGGCAAGTCGAGCGATTGGTCGATGAGCCATTGACCAGCCTGCCATATCTATCGCGTGAGCATGGCTCAGATGCACAAAGGTGGCGTAAAACCCCATTCATTTTATTTCATTTATTACGTGAAAAAATGACGCCATATACTAACCCTAGAAGAGGGTTTCCTCAAGGTCAACATGGAAATTCCAGAAACTACATGATTTTCGCGTGTATACCACCTGCCGCTCGCGATCAGTGTTTTCTAACTTGCAGCTCTACTTTTGTTTCACAAACGCACCACACTGGTTCACCCATCGGTGCCGCTTGTCGTGTGTTATCTGTTTCACCCTTTCAGCGCTGATTTTTTATATATAAACCCTGGAGTATAAGGGGTTTTATTTAATTTGAAATCATCCTGAATGTCTTAGTTAGCTCTTTCTGATTCACTTGAATACCTATGTTATGGGTCTACGTTCACTATAAATATTTTCACTCTTACAGCGCCGGGATCGATTTTAGACGTCAGAATCTGACATCTACAGACGTCAGATTCTGACATCTAAAATCGATCACCGCGCTGCATGGGTTAACCCTTTCAACGCTAATCGCGATTATATTCGTTTTCAATCCATTTTATTAAAGGAGCAAATCACTGATATTGGGAATGAAATTGGTGTTTAAAGAGAAGGATTTTGACATTTGTGGTTTCAAATTAAACAAATGTGAGTAGTTTTCACTGACTTGAAGTTGTGGGTCGCGGTAGCAAGACACACCTTTAAGTGGGTGAAAATTTAAATAAAATAACGTGGAAAGGGTTAAATTACTGGGGTAATTTTTTGGATTTGCAAAACATATCGTGTCCATCGGGGGAACAGGTTACAAGACTCACCTGCTGACCACCCCAGTCGTTGACCTCTCAGTGTGTGGTATTCCACTTTGTTTGTGACACCGAGGAGTCCTTGGCGTCACACCAGAGCGACACGAAGTGCCGGGATCCGGGATCACCAGAGGTCCGGGATCGCCAGGGAGCTAGAGGCGCCAATCCCAATGACAGCCCTGCCAGAGCAATGCCAACCAGCACGGCCAGCAATGAATGAGCTCTGAAAGCAGCCTGCAGCGCCAGCAAGACGAACGGCAACATTACAGCAGCAGCAAGACACCCACCAACAGCGCAGCAACAGCAACAGAAGTGGCTGCAGTAGAGGAAGATGGAAAGAAACGTTTGCTAGTTCAAGAAAACATGTGTAGAAAACTGCAACACAATTTCGTGTTTTTTTCAAAATGGCCGCCGTTTGGCTATGTATTTAGCATGAAATATGCAGATTTGGCTCCGTCACTATCGAAATACAGCTGCAAGCAGTATCCCCGAGACGAATCAACTTTGAATTTCAAATAAATTGTCCACACTAGGGTCACCGATTACAATTACATTTTTTTAGTAAGATCAGGATGATAAATTGGCATAAAATATGAAAATTAGCAATATTATTACTAAAAAATATTGTTTGACGAAATTATATCAGAGAAAACAAAGTAAAACAAAGTAAATTCTTTACACCATAATTTCAACGGTGGGCGATTCTAAGAAGACATATTTTATGTAATTTATAGGCCTATACCAGGATAATGCATTAAAATACATATGTAATGCATTAGAATAAAATATACTAATTAACAATATTTTTTTAAATAGATTTTACGGAAATTTGGTTACAGTGTATAATCCAATGCTCCTGAACTATGAGATGCAATTCCTATGTTGGTGTTGAAATGTGTTTTTTTTAAGACAGAGTTTGTTATATTTGGTTGTCCTTCTAAACAGGAGTAAAATACACATAATCAACGTGTAAAATACATATTAATTATAATCGACACACTTTTATGTTGAACATTGAAAAAAAGGGTCATACGCTCACCCAAGGCAGGGTTACTGTTGGACCAGCGCCGTAGATGGTGGCTCAACATTAAACTAGCGTTGGGCCGATGAATACACGTATCTTGTTTGCTTGGGGGTGAGAACACAATGAAGTGAAACTAAGTGAACAATAAATAATTGCACACGCCAACACCAGGAACAGAATCACTAAAACAGCATATTAAGATGTAGACTCACAAGTATAGACTCGGCAATAAAGCAAACCAGCTGAAGACTAATCATCATCAACAAGTCAAGAGCCCAATTACATACATCTACAGCAACAGCGATAACAAACAAGCCATGCCACCATCCATACAGCTTTAGAAAGAGCCTCTGTAACCGTAGAAACAACAGCAGGTCGATCAACAATTTATACTACAAGTCAAATGTAACTCAGGCGCGCCATAAAAACACCAACTCCGGCAATGACTGTACCACTAGGAGCAAACAGCGGTGCAAAGGCAAGCAGCAATTAAGCAAATCAAAGTGAGCCAGTTACTGTTGTTAAGGGGGCGAGTAATATTTCGTGCAAAAGTATACAGCAGTAACCGCTTACTTTTCAAGTGCGCATTTACACCTTTTTCCAAAACACTGTAATACAAGAACTTACAGGAGGTGCAACGTGAAAAGCCACAACAGCACGAAGAAAACAAACAATGTGGCAGCCATGAGATGCTGGCCAACATTTTGTGGTTGCTCATGTTGGCTCAATATTGGTCCACCGTCTGCGACGCTGGCGCAATATTAAGTCAACAGAGTGCCAACGTATCGTGTCTGCTGGGACTTTTCAGACCAGCGATCTCAGACGGACATGACGGACATAGGTTGTGACGCTGGAGGGTAGAACAGTACTCTGGAGCTATTTGACGATCTGGCCTTGGCCACCATCTCGCGAAATATCGCCTGCTCCACTTGTCAGCATGAGAGGCACGCTGGCAAAACATTGGCTCTCTGGGTGTGCCACAGTCTTTGATGCCGGGCCAGCATTGAGCCAACTATGGCCCGTCAGACAGACTCCAGCACTTTGCAGACCTTCGTTCTCACTCTGTGCGCACTTTGCAAAGGTCACCGCCGTGCGAGGAAAATTCCCTATGTGGAGTGATGCCAACATCATTACTTGGGGCTTCTTTTGCAGACTTCACAGTTGATATCGGACTTGATCTCAACGTTACCTCGAGGTTATTGCTATACCTTGCATCCCAGACTCCTGCATCCTGTTCACTGACAAGTCGCCTCAACTGAGAGAGGCGTACAGACGAAATCTTTCGAATGTTCATGCAAGCGTCGGCTTTAGAATTATCCGCCATTCACCTTCTGCATGTTTTTTCATTACTCATCACTACCACCATCTTGACGATCAACGAGGACGAGCTGTTATACATATCTTAATATAGCTAAACATCCGTATGAAAAAGGAACTAATAAGTGTATTATATTGTTGATTCATCTCTCTGAAGACGAAAGGACATTCACGACTAAAAAGATTCCTCACATACAAAAGTCGTTATTTGGAAACCATCTACAGAAATTCCACAGTTCTTGTAATTGTATCTACGATAAATCCATCACTTTAAGACACATCTACTTGATCTCACGCAGATAATTTTTAAGCTGTTTTTCCGTTTCTACTGCCCTGCGAGGGCAAAGAGTAACAGCTCTCTCATTTTCGAGACACAGATACTGCTGTTTGTCTTATCACTACAATATGATATTAGACATATGATATTAGTTTTTGAGTGTTGTAGGAACTATGTACACTATGTCTTCAAACATTCTCGTGTTGCTACAATAGTCTCTAGTTTCCTAATTATCTTTGAGTTGTCAAAGCGTGTCGAAACAATATGAAGAAAACCCAAGTGCCAATAATATTAATTTCAAACTCATCTTTCTAATGAGCCTGTTGTTTATAGCGCAGTGCCTTGGATCTAATTCACGAATTTTCTTATCACCAACATTTTGTGTATGTAGTCATACTTCAGTTATTGTAGGGTTTTTTCTTCGAATCATCGATCCATTCATTAATAATCTCTTTGATTCATACACACATAAGCTAAAAACAGCAATGCAATGTCGGTTGCTAATTGACAATTCAACACTTCATGATGGTCCTTTGATAGTTGGGTGTTTAAATTTTAGCCAATCCATCTATCCATTCATTTTTCCATCAATCTACCATTCGTCCACATCCATCCACCAATCAATACGCTCATCCAATGATCAATTCATTAGTACGATTGTTATTTTTTTATCCATGTGTTCATCCATCAATCAATACATCCTTCTTTTCATCCAACTGTCCATGCTCTCATCATCAGTTCATCAATTCAATAATTGATCTACCCATCTATCAATCCATCCATCCATCCATCGATCAATTATTAAATATATGAATTAATTCTTGCACCCATGGATCTACCCATTCATCAATCGATTATTTTTTCCGTCTATCCACCTATCCATCCCTTTATCTATTCGTTGACTAATTCATCCATTTATTCGTTCATTTATTTATTTACTCATTCATTCATTCTACCATTCATTCATTTATCAATAAATCATTAAATAATTAAATCAATCAATCAATCAATCAATCAATTAATCAATCAATCAATCAATCAATCAATCAATCAATCAATCAATCAATCAATCAATCAATCAATCAATCAATCAATCAATCAATCAATCAATCAATCAATCAATCAATCAATCAATCTATCAATCAATCAATCAATCAATCAATCAATCAATCAATCAATCAATCAATCAATCAATCAATCAATCAATCAATCAATCAATCAATCAATCAATCAATCAATCAATCAATCAATCAATCAATCAATCAATCAATCAATCAATCAATCAATCTATCAATCAATCAATCAATCAATCAATCAATCAATCAATCTATCAATCGATCAATCAATCAATCAATCAATCAATCAATCAATCAATCAATCAATCAATCAATCAATCAATCAATCAATCAATCAATCAATCAATCAATCAATCAATCAATCAATCAATCAATCAATTAATCAATCAATCAATCAATAGTTTAATCCATTCATCCATTTATCCATTAATCCATCCATTCATCCATTCACCCAGCCATCCATTCACCCAAACGTCCATCCCATTTTCGATCCATTTATTCATCTATCAGACACAGGCTCAGTAACACTTATTCCACTTCTGTAAAATTACGAAAACAATTACAGTATTACAATAAAACATAATTCATTATTCCGTAAACCACACTAATTGAGACATGGGTCCTTCCATCCACAATATCCATTTATTTATCCATCAACTGATCAAGTCAGCCACCAATCATCATTCATTCGACTCAAGCAATCACTCAAGCATTAGTAAATTACGTTTTTCATAATCTTTTCTCATAGACACGTGCCTGTGGCCCACACGTAGTACCTTCAGATTACTGTAAAACCTTGGTGAGGGCACAGCCGATACCGGATGCGATCCGGATTGGGGATCATTTGTTAGATAGGCGTCCGGATCTGCAGCCCACGCTCAATGGCTTCCATCCCCCTTATGCCTCCTTGCTGATAAAACCCAGAATGCAACACTTGCCTGGCGGCCTCGCTTTGAATTACCGGTCGCGGCTGACTCAGCTGCTTCCACCTAGGCGGCGACACTGATCTAGCGCACGTAAAACGGGCCATTAGTCTATTGGGTGGTGTCTCTGGAAAAACAACGCATCCGGCCTAGAAACCCAACAAACAATAATATTTCGCCACTGTTGATTTAAAGTTGAGCCAGCGGCTGCGACTCTGGCCCAACTTTAAAGCAACAGTGGATTCTCCTTTCGTCTTTGTGTAGATCCCGAACATAATTATGAGCGGATCTTCCAATTGTTGTTTTACGGTGGCTCAACATCTAAGACGTCAGCCAACAACTGTTTTAACGACATTCATTTAATGCATCGTGCGGTGTGTCACAATGAGTCCCAGATCACAATTGCAAAGTCAACCGTTGGGCTTAAATCCGCCATGATCTGGAGTCGAATCCTTAATCATCCCAGGATTATAAGATTTATACTGTCTTAGCTTTTTTCATTCTCATTAGAAATGTTAGGAATGATCTCTAATGGTAATTATACAGAATTAATACCCAAATAAATACAAATATGACGATTTTAGTCTTGTCATCATTGGGATAAGCATCTGCGTCTGAACTGTAAAATAATGTCTTCCTCTTATCTAATGTGCAGACCTTATCCTTTATCTCGCAGCAGAGGCTCTTCAGATTTGGTATACCTAGCTGTGTCAGAATAAAATGTTTCTACAAACCTTGCAAACTATACTTTGTTTTTTCGTCCTCCAGTCCATTTACCAGAGTGTTGCTGTGGCCCAGTTGCTCTCGTCCCTGCGACCATTCCTTTTGTTCTTTCTTTTTTACTTGCAATACTTATTTGGCTTCTTCTTCGCTTGTGTCTTCTTTTTTCTTTAATTCCAAGGGCTGTTGCAGCATGCCTACAAAACCAGCCCTATGCCTGCTACAGCCAGTTATGTTCTTCTGTTGAACTTGCAGGTCATTGTTTATTTATTGGAAGAGAATGGTGTGAGTAATTGCTGATTCTGCGACTGTTATACCTGAATGGCAATTCAGCATCCCTAACCGTACGTTTTGTGCGGGTGGTACTGGATGGTAAGTCATGTAGTTGGCATGATATGTGATGGATTCTTATCTTTCAAATTCTAGATGTGGACCGAGCTTGCATGGGAAAATAAAATATTGTGTCATATAAACTTGTTTTCTTCATTTTCATTTACACAATGGGCGCGAAATTATGTGTTGGTATGAGTCGTGCAAATATCACTTGATATGAACGTAGCCAAAGTGTATAAAGCTTAACCCTTTAACCGCCGGTGCCGCATATATTCGGGTTTTCATTTTTTATTAGCACATTAACTACCACCTTTTAATTATGTTAAAGATAAAATGTGACATCAATCAGAAATATTCGAAAATAGTTGACCCCCATTTTGTCAAATCTGAATGATTTTCACTCACTTCAAGTGGGTGAAAATTCAGATTGAATAATTTGGCGGTTGAAGGGTTAGGGCAGCTTATCATCGTTCAATTATTGGTTCAATTACATGACCTTGTCTTATAAATTAGTATCGAACGTATTGCCATTCGTCTTTTACGGATCGTGATCGGATTGTACTGCAATACTAGTACTTGGATCGTAACATGTGTAACCATGCATATTGTAAAGTTCATTTCGGCAATTGTGCACAACTCATATACGTAATACTGAGAAAAAAACTTAACTTTCATGACCATTTTCTGGCTAAGCTGTTTTGACGATTGATTTGACTTCTTTGAATCTTTAAAAAAACAATTTAGCCCCTATGTCCCTCACAAAAATCCTGTTTTTTTTCTAGAGGCGTAAATCCAAAATGGCCACTCGCGCCATTATAAAAAAAACTTTTGACATTATATAAAAGCTATAAATATGAATAAATACTCTTTTTGGATAATTCGACCACAAGGAATCCGTTTCTATCATCAGCTTGGTATTAAACACATTTCTAAACCCAAAAAAATAATTGCCAACAAATTTGGAAAGAAAATCCATTTTTTAAGCGAAACACAATGTTGTCGCTTTGCAGGGTGTTATGAATGCAACAGTCAATATGCCTATAGATGCAGGGTTCGCACAGGCCTTGAAATGTCCTGAATAGCCTTGAATTATAAAATCAGTTTTCAACATCTTGAAAAGCCCTAAATTAAATAAAATATCTTGAAAAGCCTTGCAAAGTTATTTTTGTATTTGAGTTGTTCATTGTTAAAATATATTTTGGTTTATTTTTGTCAACTCTTTACAAAATTGATAAAAGATAGTCTGTTATGATAACTGTTTTGCTAGCTAGATGTAATGTAGATGAGAACAAAATTGTCAAGGTTTTTGTCATGACTTACTACGCTCGTGATAGGGCCTTGAAAATGACAATCTTTGACCTTGAAAACCTTGAAAAGCCTCGAATTCCATCAGCTTTTGTTTGTATGAACCATGAGCTGGATGCATAGCTCTAAATAGCAATCACTAATTACAAATAACAACGTTTAAAATTCAGCACTCATATGTCGTATATAGGCCTCCACTTGAATGTGAAACGAGGAGATAGGTATACTGAAAATATAGGATGTGTAGATTACACCTCCTGCCAGACTATGTCCTGAATCGTCAGATTCTGATAAATATGTCATACTCTTCCGCTTACCATCATCTCGTTTTTTTTCATGCCACCTTCAAACATAATGGTGGCCTAATGGCGTATATAGAACATATATACCATCCCGCCAGAGAAAAGACCTGGAACCTGAAACTCCCAATGTATTATCATTGAAGCGCTGCTGAATAAACAGAAATGGTGTTTTGTGACATATCATAACTCGCCTAGTACATCTGATGCTGTTTTTAAAGACATTTTCAGTAAAACACTAGACAATGTGACTGCTCATTTTTCAAATTATGTCATATGTGGTGACCTAAATTATGATCTTACTAAGAAAACATCAAATGCTTTAAAATAAATGTGTGTACTATTTGTTTTATAAAATTTGGTCAAGGGGCCTACATGTTTTAAGTCTAAACATGGGAGTCTGCTAGATGTGATTCTCGTGAATAAATCTTCAACTTTCTAAAATACTTTAAATGTTGTAAATTCCGTAAGTGATTTTCATAATATGATTGCAACAATGATGCGCTTCATGTGCTTTATAAACATGACAAATATATCCGATATATATCATTTAAAAATTACAAATAAATTATACATCTAGTATTGAAAACTCACAAATCACTAAATGTAAAAATGTAGAAAACGCAAATCATGCATGGAAATTGCTTTCTGATTGTTTAAAAGAGGTTGTAGAAGATCATGCCCTCTTGAAAACAAAGAAGGTTAGTCCTGATCAACCTCCTTTCATGAATACCCGTCTCAGGAAAGAAATTTCGAAAAGAAAACGAATGTATAAGAAATTCCTGAAAAATAAAAAAAAAAACACAGGGACAGATTATAAAAAACAAGGAAATCACTGTGTTAAACTGAGAGGGTCATCCATGAAAAATTATTTCAGGACAAGGTGTGAGAAAAATGACGCAAATTTTTGGAATACGGTGAAGCGTTTTTTGTCTAAAAGTAGCAAATCCTATGACAATATAATCCTGACAGAAAATTCTAAAATTGTAAACAATTGAAAAGAAATCTCAAAGATTATGAATGACTATTATATTAATGTTGCAAAAGATATTGGACAGAATCGAAATATTTATATTACGGAACACCCTAGCATTTACAAAATTAAACAACACTACGAGGGAAACAATTTTCAGTTCAATTATACGACAAGAGAAGACGTGCTTAAAATTCTGAAAACGCTAAATCCAAAGAAAGCAACTGGATGTGACCTAATTCCAGCTAAATTACTAAAGCATGCCTCTTTCCAAATTGCCCCAGTTATTTCAAACATAATAAACAAAGTATTAGATGAAGGCACCTTTCCAAATATCCTAAAGAAAGCAGAGGTGATCCCTGTATACAAAAAATCTGACAAATTAAATAGATCAAACTATCGACCTGTGAGTACTTTACCAATTTTGGCAAAAGTTTTTGAAAAAGTTCTTGCCCACCAGATCACTCCCTTTTTAAACCCTTGAGCTCAAATAGGCCCCTATGGCAAGTGAAGGCTGTTTTGTATAAATCCTCTGGTTCCAACGGAAATGCCAGTAGCCGTTCTTGAGATCCAACGTCAAAAACAACTTGGCAGGCGGGAGGATTATTTTACCGTGGCCGCATAAGGCTTTCAGTAGTTGATGCAGAATATCTAGGTATGATCGATCTTTTTGGGGGGTCAATGTGACTGGGGTCGGCCATGTTGATGTTGACATGTCGATTACACCAGCTTTCATCATATTGTCGACCACTTTTCTTTTTGAGAAGGGTGTGAAGTAGACCCTCTGTTTAATGGGTGAATACATGTAGCTGCTGTTAAGAATGGTGGTGAGGGAAATCAAGTTGTAGTGACCGAGGCTGGACAGCTTCATGGGGGTACTGGGATGATTGCTAGTAGTAGTAGGCTGCTTTTCGCCCCCATCCGGAGAGGATCATTAGGGATCTGTTCCGTCTGTTGAATGCTGTGTTTGGTATTGTACGGTATGACTAGTCTACAGCAATCATCCAAGGAAAGCTGCAGCCTCCTTGTACCTGGCCATAATCTTCGGGCGGATTGTCAGTGGCGTACCCTGGTTCCTGCGCTCAACAGTGGAGCCAATGCAGCACCCGCATCAGTGTATGCGCTGGTGTATGCGTATAGTCATGACGTCATCGATGCAAGGGTGGCGACAGCTCACATCTAGACGCTTCATGGGAGATGAGGTCTGCATACGGCGTGATTCTGGAGTTTTGACTGAACGATTTCACTTTCCATGTTCTATAATCAATCTTCCCATTCCCTCGGCTGATGCCATCACTACCTATCAGCAGCTCATGTGGAAATCTTTTGTGACCGGTACTCAGGAGAGCATCGGCATCCATGAGTTTGACTTCTATTTCACAGATTTTCGGCAGGGGAGTTCCACCAAGCCCTTGAAACATGCACATATTGGCTGGCCTGCTGTTCACAACATCCCATCCGTCCATCACCTTGTATTTTTTTTTCAGTTGAGCCTCCTTCTCGAGGGTCACTTCTATTGCTGTTCCGAGAGTATTAACTTGTTCTGTCCTGACCAGGTGGGCTGTAAAGGCTCTGTCAGTGGATCCCTTGACCGTCGCCCATGCCGTGGGGTAGGATTGCTGTGCGTCAGATAAGATTCGCCGTATGTACGCCGTGGCGTTCTCTTCTGGCATCTGTTTGATCATATGTTGCTTATTCCATAGGCACATATTCTCTACTGCTGACAAAAATAAGTCTGTGAGCTCTGGCCAGCTATTACCAAATCGTTTCACCCTTCATTTTTAGAAAAATACATTCATCTATATGCATATATCAACTGTTGCATTCATGCCTCATGCAAAGTAACCAAACTCTGTTTCGCTTACAAAATGGCTTTTTAATCCAAAACTGCCGGCCATCTTAGATTTGGGGGGCAGAAATGTGTGTTTCAGTATCAAACTAATGCCAAAAACGTATTCATCGAGGTCGAATTATCCAAAAAAGTGTATTTATCAATTTTTATAGCATTGATATGTCAAAAGCTATTTTTTCAAAATGACGCAAGTCGCCATTTCTGATTTACGCCTCTAGAAAAAAAAAATGCTGAGACTTTTGCGAGGGACATAGGGAATATTTTTTTCTAAAAGGTTTAAAGAAGTCAAAGTAATCTTCCAAACATCTCAGCCAGAAAGTAGTCACGAAAGTTATGTTTTTCATCCTACTATAATATAAAGGCATACATAATATAAAGTACGGTAAATGTACTCGTAAAGTTTGGCCCAAACGGCATGGCTATGTGATGATGCTGGAGTGCTTTCGTAATATAAGGTACGGCAGAAGCTCGGATGTATGTATCTCCTGCTTCAAACCGCCACAAATGACTGGTGCAGATGGGAAATGTAAAAAAAATGTGCTTATGATTCGGGGGATTTTTTATTCTTATAGTGCCCACCATTCGTAGCGCAGTGGGGCTTGGCTAGACAGGCCCATCGAATAGTGACGCTCTAGAGACATAATAGCCTGTATTATTCCAAATTATGTATAATTGATATACCTGTACGTCAAATAAATAATATATATATCCCTAGAGTAGCACCCACTTTTACAAATGGTTAGGCTGTTCTTAAGCTAGACAATATTTCGGAAGCTGGAACATTCATCATTAAGTTTGGCCTGTAATCTATCTTGATTTAGAAAAGAGTGTTTGACATGATATGCGCGACATGATATTCATGATTATGAAATTATGCATGATAAGAACTGAAAAACAATATTATTTTGTCAATAACGACCAATCATATGTCTAATATTATACTGCTCCTGAAATGCTATAATTAGTCATACTCAAGCGGGTATATGTTTGGTATTTAGTCGTTCTTTGCAAGCTACCAAGAAAGGCATGTAATGACGAATTATATATTGAACAGTCATCAGCTCTGTGTCAATAGGAGAAGCGGCTACCGTCAAGCCTCAGAATGTGTGGATTTTTCAGCGTCATTTGTTAAAGCTGAATACGATTATATAATTTTATTTCAAGGAATGACAAACTTTTGAGGTATTTAATTATTTTTCTTGATGAAGTACATTTAATCTTCAAGATGTGCCAGAAATAAAGTTTAATAAACGTTGTTGGCAAGGTACGTTTCTTGAAGCATAGATGTGTTTTTCTTGGAATTTACGCTAAAGTCTTTATATTACAAGACATAATCTGCCATTACTGTAGTAGTGCTATGACCAGCAAATAGAAACAATAGAATTATTTGTGTTTGAGGACAAAACATCTCCTTAGCGCCTCAACTGCCAGAGATTGCGCTCGTACAAAAAACAGTAAACTTCGTTTGGACGCTCATATCTGAGACATGTCTACGACCTACATTAGACCTACATTTACCAATGCTCACTTCGTTTTCACTTTGGTACATCGCCGAAATATTGTGAACCTTATTCGGACTTTAGGGTGGAGATCGCTCTCAGTCATCGCCATGTTCAAAAACGTTGATACCCCGAACGAAAAAATAATTTAGCAGCCAACGGCCTACACGCACGCTCTGTGGTTAACTTTTTCCTGTAACAGCCAAGCAAATAGGAGACTCTGAGCCATTTTTATTGTTGAGCCAACGTTGCAGACGGTGGCATATCGACTCGATGTTTCGAGTGCTGGAAACAGTGTTGTGTTCGTAAAAAGAACTGTAAGTGTAATGAGCGGGAGATAAAATGAATGTTTTGCCATGCTGTGCAATTTGAGAAAGGAGGCTGCGATCACGCCCATTTGACATCGCGCCCATTTTTTCCGCTGCAGATATTGGAAGTTTTTAGCACACTTGTCGCCTTTACGCACGTTTGAATAACCATTAACCCTTTAAATCTCACAAATTATTTAGTTTTCACTCATTTGAAGTTGTGTCTCGCTACCGCGATTCACAACCTAAAGTGAGTGTAAAATATTCAGATTTGACAAAATCAGCTTTCAAGATTTCAAAATCTTGCATATTGATGTCACGTTTTATCTTGGCATGTTGGAAAGCAGGTATCCAATGTGGTAATAGAAAATGATCGAATCATTGTTATTATAATTAACGTTGATGTGGAATTGTGGCGGTATTTCACATCTATTATGTAGCGTAGCTGTGGAATTATCTTAACCTCTAACCCTTACAGCGCGGGGATCGATTTTAGTCAAAATCTGACGTCCATAGACGTCAGATTCTGACGACTACAGTCGATCCCCGCGCTGTAAGAGTAAAAATAATTCTTAATGGCCGTAGACCCATAACATAGGTATTCAAATGAAAGAGCTAACTAAGACATTTATGATGATTTCAATTTGAAAATACCCTTTGGTCTCCATGGTTTATACGCGAGTAATTCAGCGTTTTAAGGGTTAAAGTGCTGGTCACGTCTATGACCGTTTTCATTCTTTTTATTTGACTTTCAAACAAAAAAATCTGAAGGAAAAATGTGTATTAAATTTGTCATACTAGCATATGATTCCAATTGTCTACATTTCAAGTGTCTTCATTTGAATATGTTTCACCCAGTTGAAGTTGTGGTTAGTGATAGCGAGACACAATTTGAAGCGGCTAACAATTCACATTCCATAGCTTAACGCTTCAAGGGGTAATAAGATCTCGATAAACGTAGGCTTACTTTTTTTCTGAAAATTAGCATGTATTATGACACATCATAAAACTTAGCCCTGCAACAATCACCAATTCTTTATTTATATACAGATAAGTAAAATGGTAGATAATTACGGTAAGTATGGTAAGTGATATAATGTTTTTTGAAGTCTCCAGCGAACTTACAGTACCGAGTGACGCGTTTGATGAAATGTCTTCATTTTCTGTCAACCCTTAACCCTTTAAGCCCTCACGATGCATTAAAGCATCATTTGACATCCCTGAAAACAGACCTAATTTTCCTATAATTAGTGTTTTTAGAACGAAAATTTCCATGAAACTGGTTTATCAATACATGGCAATTTTCAGTAATTTTTAAACCACATCAAATCAATTTCATTCACTACAAGTCGAGAATTGCGACAGCATTTCGCGGCCTGTAGTGGATGAAGATGACAATGGTAAATTCATGCTTGAAAGGGTTAAAGAGCTGAAGTACTTAGTATAAACCATGGAGACCAAAGGATTATTTTCAATTTGAAATCATCATGAATGTCATAGCTAGCTCTTCCCGATTCATTTGAATACCTATGTTATGGGTCTACAGCCATTAAAAGTATGTTTACTCTTCCAGTGCGGGGATCGACTTTAGTCGTCAGAATCTGACGTCTATAGACGTCGGATTCTGACGACTAAAGTCGATCCCTGCACTGTAAGGGTTGAAGGGCGAATCGCGTCTATAGCCGGTTTATACGTTTTTGTTGGTCACAACTTCAAGTGATAGCAATTTTTTTGTGATTTATCGATTAAAGGGGTTACGAGTTAAAAAGGGAAGATTTTCACACTTAGTGCCGAGGTACCTGAAGCTTGCCTATTCCCCCTTCCTTATCCCATGAGATGACTGCACTGAAACATAGATATATTCATATTTACATAATAGCTCGCTGCCCAGCCGACAGAAGACATCAACCTAATGTATGGTCATGCTGGTCCACCGTTTATAACGATGATCCAATATTGACCTAACAATAGGTTAATGTTTTGTGTTCGCTGCATACCTCGTCTGCTTTGCCTCGTTTGGACTAACGGCCGATGAGAATTGCGAGAAATTATGAATTATATATTGAACGGAGGCGCTTCATTCCCGTTAACGGCTTAACAGGCTAAGCGTTGACACGAGTTGTTTCAGCCAGCCGTCGGAATATATGGATCTTTGCTTGGTCGGTATATAAACGTTTTCAAGCTAACACTGGCTTTCATGTCAAATAAAGCATGTAAGAGGATACTGATATTGATAAAATCTGACCCGACACCCCTAAATCAGGCGGAAAGCGCGCCAATTAGCCTACAGAGCATATATTACATCAGCATTCTGTTTTGGAACTTCACATAAACACAAAACCATCGCAACACCAGGTTCGCCCCACAGTTATTTGTGTTTTAATTTTTTTTATCAGGAAATTTTAATGTGAAATGAAATTTTTTCTGCAAATTATTGTCATTCACACAACCAGTTTATTTTGTTATTGCGCATTATTTCCGATGGGGAAAACGATAAATAAACGTGTAATTGTGTACTGTGTTAATTGTGTATTTGGGATTGTCCGAACAAAACGACCTTCTTGCAATTTATTTTGCTTGTTTAAAAATGTTGAAAATATTAAGTTTGTCAATAATAGTATACATGTATAATGTGTTGCTAATCTTATAAGGTAATATGTCGCTAAGTGTGGAAAAAGGCTGGTTTCAAAGGCAAAAAATATCAGAAAATTTCTGAGGTGGAAGGGTTTATGTGCCATCGTTGAGAAACATTTACGCAAAACTTGAATCTTGATTTCTAAATTAAGTTTTGCTTTAATGTCTGGTGGTATTAGACCGATTTCCATCAAATGTGTGCAATTTCAGGGATGGGAAAAAATCAAAAGTAAAATTTCCGCAGTGACAGGTTATCGGTAATTCACAAATAATTCGTGTTGAATGCTCATTTAATTAAATGAATACTTATATTTCAAAGATGTCTGTTGTTTTAATTTAAATATTTTTGTTGTCATTTGAAGCTTGTAATTGCGTTTGTAATTCCTTTTTTCGATCATTTGAGCGCGGTGATGGACATTAGACATCAAAACCGAACGTCTGAGAATCTGACGTCTGAGACGTCAGAATCTGACGTCTTAAGTCAATCGTCGCCATGAGAGAGTAAAATATTTATAATGACTGTAGACCCATAACATAGGTATCGAAATTAAGCAGAAAGAGCTAACTGAGACATTTATGATGACTTCAAGTTTAAAAAACCCTTTGGTCTCTTGGTTTATTCAACTATATTAGCGCTTTAGAGGTTAACCCTATCAATCCTAACTTTCAATTGTCATCAGTCTTCATCCTGAAGATGATTAAATGAGGGTGGAAAAAGCAAAGAAAATTGCAATGTATAGGTAAACCAGTTCCATGGAAATATTAATTCTAAAACCACTAATTGTATGAAAATTAAATCTTTTCAGGGATGTAAAATTATGCTTTAATGCATCGGGATGGCTTAAATGGCTAAATGACGACAAACTGTAACAAACTGTAACTTAGCTGGACTTGGCTAAAATTGCTCTGTGATGGAGTGTAACATGTTAAAGTCGACGGCATATCTGGATACTACATCAGAAATTAATGGAAGCGTTTTTTTATTATTACTTTATTTTTATAGTCATTTCTCAGCGCAGCATGTGGCAAACCATTGGGCTAAGGTTGGTTTAAACTATGCGACGTTGGCACAACGTTGAATCAACTTATCTTGACATCTTCTCTGACGATCCTTTCAATTTCGCGAGAAGACAAGCTAATAAATTCGTTTTGTAATTAAAAAGCTGCAGAATAAATGAGATTAATACAAATTGTATTCACAGCAACCCGCATGTCTTTCTTCACAGCTGAAAACTAAAAGTTGTTTCCGTGTAAAAAAATGAAAATCATTAACAACTCTGCAATTAATCGGTTATAATAATATGTAATTAAAATGTATGAGCTAGGTGGGATACAATATATGACGGTGATACGGTACAATACAATACGATGCGATACATGCGATTCTCTGCAATAATATAAGCTATGATAGGAGAGAACGAAGATGACAGAATTAGTCTAGTAGAACTGGGTAAAATCGTTCATTTTGTGATAAAAGCACCAAATTTGGTACAGAGCTGCTCTAGAGTATACTGATCCATATTGGAAGGGGAACCACCTTACAGCTGTAGTGTAAGGGATTTTTTGGGGGCATTTTCAAACCACCCTTATTTTTTTCAAAAAAATCATGTAATTAGTAGTCAAATATTTTTTCCACCAAATATGTCTACAAAACTGTTTACTAGTGATGTCAGTAGCGTATTAAACAAATCAAGGGCGGTTCCAATTTTCGACAAAATATTATAGTAAATGCCCTGAATTAGATAAAATCGTTCATAATGTAATAAAACACCAAATTTCTTACACAGCTACACAAAAGTATACTAATCCATATCGGGAGGGGAAGTACCGTGCAGCTGTAGTGTAATGGCTTTTTTCGGGGCATTTTTCTTCCCCCTTTTTTTTCAAAAAAATCAAGTAATTAGTAGTAAAAAAAACAAATTCACCAAATATGTCTACAAAATTGTTTATTAGTGATGTTAGTAGTTTACTAAAAAAAAGCAAGGGCGGTTTCATGGGGCGTTAGGGGTTCTCATCCCCTTTTTCGACAAATTATAATAGTAAATGCCCTGAATTAGATAAACTCGTTCATAATGTGATAAAGCACCAAATTTGGCACAAAAGTAGCTACACAAAGGTATACTAATCCATATCAGTAGGGGAACTACCGTGTAGCTGTAGTGTAAGGGCTTTGTTCGGGATTTTCACCCCCTTATTTAAAAAAAAATCGAGTAATTGTTAAACATATTCATGTTTAAAATATTAAAAATATTTTTCATCAAACATATCTACAAAAACATTCATGAGGATGTTAGCCATTTTAATCAAAGCAGGGGCGGATCCATGGGCGCGAGGGGGGTGTCACACACCCCTTTTGTTTATTTTTTAATTAAAAGAGCTGTGAATCAATATTAGAAAAAATGATAGCAAAATTGAAATTATGGTAATTATATTCCATATTGTGTTACTGACAACTAATATAATGAATAAATAGCAATAAAAAATATATTCCTCAGTAAAGTGGCGATACATCAATTGCACAAATAGCGCTGACAAATGAATGTTATTTTCAGCATAATTTTTATCTATGAATATGGCTTAAAGAGAACAGAGCAACTGGAATCCGTAAAAGAGTTGTCGCGCATAGTAAGCTAACAAAAATTGGCAAAGCTTGCTTGGAATAAACGAAAACAAAGTTGAGCTGTTTGAATCCAAGATCCGTAAAATTGACATACAAATTATACTACAATAGATTGTTGCTTGCATTCTTCAAACATTGGACAAGGAGAATCTAGAACCTTGTACTCAGCAAAAAGCCGATGGTAGAATCATACTTCATGTGGCAAGGCAAGGCTACCATAACACAAGGGGCCATCATTCAATCTCAAGGGGGCGGGCTGGAGTATTTTTTAAATAAATAATTTCGGATGGATGTGAAATAAATAATTTAGCCCACTTCAAGAACTGTTCCATCTATATAAACATTATTGTAATAAAACTTCAAATTTACAGCGCGCTGCCGAGCCGAGTTGAAATAAATAATTTATCCGCGACAAAAACACCAACCTTCCCCCTCCTCACACACACCTTGATAGTTTAAAGGTGATCTATCACCCCTTATATGGTATGAATAATTATGTCCTTATATGGGGCGATTGGCTATCATGTGACCCTCTCAGAGGGTCACATGATAGCCAATCACCCCATATATGGGGTGATTGGCTATCATGTGACTCTCTTAGAGGGTCACATGATAGCCAATCACCCCATATAAGGAAACACTTGTGCCCCATCTTGTGGCAATTTTGATTTATTTGTCACAAATTTATTAATACTATTTATGGGGTGATATGTCACCTCTAAAATCATCTGCACGTCTAATGCGCCATAGCTTCACTGGCCTTCACTGGGTGTGATACCGC
Source organism: Flabesymbios commensalis (assembly GCA_964017125.1). Taxonomy (NCBI): domain Eukaryota; kingdom Metazoa; phylum Annelida; class Polychaeta; order Terebellida; family Flabelligeridae; genus Flabesymbios; species Flabesymbios commensalis. Next base: position 25,153,154 of record OZ024912.1, read on the forward strand.
CTCAACATTTACTGGACGAGGTGAAAAAACGGCATGGGAGACATGGGGGTATTTCCCTGGTGTGACAGATGTGTTCCTTCATTTTTCTAAGCAATCATACACACTCTCAGATTCTTTTCGAGCGGCTCGTTATATTGATGTAAGCCTACAGCAAAACATGTGATGTATTGAAAATGAATAAGACAACAAATTCTCTCCAGTCAAGGATCGCGAAACATTGAAAATATACCGCCTACTGAGGCTGTCCTTGTTGAGTACGCAAAAAGAGTGGCATACCACGCTGGTTACTGCTGGGCTCAGTCCACACTACAATACCCTAAGCTGTCTAGTCCTGCAGACTGGGGTGGATCCTGGTCAATGAGTCGTGGAGGTCTATGTGGACAGCCTTACCCGAGGCTGTTAAGTCTTATGTCATGAGTTGGTAAAATGACGTACATAGTAGTTTATCGCACACACATGATAAACGTGGTATTGTTTTGTTTAGAATGAATACAGTATAATTACATAGTAACATTTAGTAAACGGGAAAATTTTGTTCTGCTATAAACAAGATAATTGTTTTTAACCTTTTCACTACCATACATGACGGAAATTTCCGTCGTCATCCGTCAATGAACGTAACCATAAAATGACACAAATTTTCGTCAAATATATACTACATTTATGTATTTTTCGTCATTTGAAGCTGGAAATTGCGTTAGCAATTCCAGCTTCAAATGACGAAAAATAGAACTCCTACACCAGTATATCTGGATCCTGGCATGCACTCCGGCCTGGAAGTCAAAGGGTTAAATAAATACATTGTGTTGTGCTACTCAAAACAAATTTAAATATGTAATTTCGACAAAAGAAAAACAGAATGTTCAATTGTTTATTTTTACAGCATTGTATCAGATTTGATGTCTTGTGATGTTTTAAATGTGTTGTATTGACTGAATGAGGTGCTCACATTATTAATAAATACTTTAGTAGACATATTTAGTTCAACATATATATTTTTAAATTAATTATTCACATTATTTGTATAGCTTTGTACAACATTTGGTGCTTTATGACATTATGAACGATTTTACATAATTTAGGGCACTTATTATATCAATTTGTCGAAAAGGGGCTGTGTGAACCCCTTACGCCCCATATATCCGCCCTTTATTTGTTTTAATAAACTACTAACATCACTAATAAACAATTTTGTAGACATATTTGGTGAATTTCGTTTTTGCTACTAATTACTTGGTGGAAAATGCCCCCAAAAAGCCCTTACACTACGGCTACACGGTGGTTCCCCTCCTGATATAGATTAGTAGGCCTATATCTTTGTGTAGCTTTGTATCGAATTTGTTGCTTTATCACTTTATGAACGATTTTATCTAATTCAGGGCATCTACTAAAATAATTTGTCGAAAAAGGGGGTGAGAACCCATAATGCCCCATGGAACTGCACTTAATTTTTTTTAATAAACTACTAACATCACTAATACACAGTTTTGTAGACATATTTGGTGAAAAAATATATTTGACTAGACATCTACTGATTACTATTTTTTTGAAAAAAATAAGTGGGGGTTGAAAATGCCCCGAAAAAAGCCCTTACACTACCGCTGCAAGGTGGTTCCCCTCCCAATATAGATCAGCGCTGTGCCAAATTTGGTGCTTTTATCACAATGTGAACGATTTCCCCAAAATATGACTCAAATCTACTAGACTATAGGAAAGGACGGGACATGACAAGAAGGGACAGGACAGGATAGAACAAGACATGACAGGATGGGACAGGACAGGAAGGGAGAGGGCAGGACAGAAAGAGAAAGGACAGGATAAGACAGAATAGAACAAGACATGCCAGGACGGGACAGGGCAGGAAGGGACAGGACAAGAAGGGAAAGTGCAGGATAAGACAAGATAGAACACGGCAAGGAAGGAAAGGACGGGACATGCATGACAGGACGGGACAGGACAGGAAGGGACAGGGAGGGATAAGACAGATTATAGAACAAGACATGGTAGGACGGGACAGGACAATAAGGGACAGGCGGGATACAACATGATAGAACAAGACATGGTAGGACGGAACAGGACAGGAAAAAAACAGGCAGGATAAAACACGATAGAACAAGCCATGACGGGACAGGGTATGAAGAAACAGGACAGGATAATACAGGATAGAACAAGCCATGACGTGACAGGATAGGAAGAAGCAGGACAGGATAATACAGAACAAGACAAGATAGGACGGGACAAGACAAGAAGGGACTTGCAGGATACAACAGGATAGAACAAGACATGATAGGACGGGACAGTGTAAAAAGGGACAGGACATGGTAAGACAGGATGGAACAAGACATGATAGGACGGGACAGTGTAAAAAGGGACAGGACAGGGTAAGACAGGATGAAACAAGACATGATAGGACGGGACAGGACAAGAAAAATCAGGCAGAGTAAAACAAGACATGACGGGACAGGGTAGGAAGTAATAGGACAGGATAAGACAGGATAGAACAAGACATGATAGGATATGATTGGACAGGACAAAACAGGGTAGGACAGACAGGACAGGACGGAACAGAACAATGCAGGCTGGAAATGACAAAAAACAAAACAGGACAGGACAAGACAGGTTAGTATAATACAGGACAATATAAGACAAGACAGGACAAGACAGGACTAATCAGACAAGGACTGGACACATTTTGAAGGCGGTACACTACCTCCATCAGCAGAATCTAAGTGAAATGATATCAATGGCTAAAATTAAATTTTCAATTAATTAGCGCTTAGCGTGGGCGTTTAAAATTGTAAAATAAAATCGTAAATTATAACATGACTGTATTTCAAGCGCTTGTGTATTTTTAATTGCCCTTGTTTGAAAACAGTGACATGCGCCATATGAATGTAACAGTTGGGGAAATATGCCATATACAGTACTGATTTAGCAAAATGGGACAAGCTTTTTCAGTGGGGCTAGCCCCGGCTAACGCAGGCTAGCCCTGGGCTAGCCCCATGTTCTCTCCCCACCCCATTTGGGGCTCGCATGTATGCGCCCAAAGTTATAAAATCGTTTAGCCGGGCCGCAATGTGCGTTTTGGTATAAGTTCATATAACTGGAGCCGCGCTCATATCGCCGGGGCTCAAGCCAATCTAGAGCCTCGGCGAATTGAGTCAACGCCTTTCAGGCGCGCTTCTCGTCTGGTCCAGTTTCAAGCCCGACCGGTGCGCCGGGCGAGCCTGACTTTCCAGGTGCCTGTTTTTTCAACTTCAGTTAGGCCTATTCCAGTGACCGTAGCTTCATAAAACCACCCATTTTCTGAATTTATACACTGAACTGCTTGTCTGATACTAAAGATAATGTCTAAATGCTAAAGGCTAAATGCCAAACGGCTAAGCAGAAATAAATGAGGACTGCAACAGGTCTACATGTATACACGTACGGACACTCAATTATTGCACGTTTAGATCAACTCAGAGCTGTTCAGATGATGCTGAATGTGGTCAAGCTGAGCGCGCCCTGTCTTGCCCAGAGCGAGCCTGGCCAGCCCGGCGAGATGACAAATGGTTCACAGCATCCATGTTAGCCGCCACACAGTATACTGGGTGCAAGCCCAAGTAGAATTTGGGCGGGTATATTTTCCTGGCCCGAACCGTGTGGGGGCTCGAGCCCATTTCATCCGCTGGGCGCAACCAATTCTGCGCCTGTCTCGCCGGGCTTGCGCCCGGGCTAATGACGGGCTGGCCAGCGTTAACGCAGGCCAGCCACCGATGAAAAATCTGTCCCATTTTGTGAAATCAGTACTGTAGTGTAAGTATTTAATTTTCTACGTAGGCCTCTGTGTGATATAGCTTGTTTCAAAGACGAATTTATTCTGGATGCAGTGAAGTGCTGAGTGTTTTTGTGGCTGAGGGTGGAGATCTGACGTTTATATTTTTAATTTCTTCGAAACAAATGTATATATTTTTATTTATGTCATTGATAATCAGGTAATGTAAGAGAATATAAAAACCTATCATCATGTAACACTATGTCGCATCATGCTGCACTTCAAAGTTCTAATATTGATTATTACTGTTTTATTATAGGAAATGTTTTTTCACAGTGCGTAATCGGATGCTCATACATCACATCCGCATTCTGTTTGGAAGCTTCAGATAAACACATAATCATTGCAAAAGCATTAAGCATGTCCACCGCCCTAGCACAAAACCATCAACCCCTCCCTGAACCACCAACATTGGGCCAACGTCGCCCGAGTTTTTCCTATCATCCGTGTCACCGGATGTGTGGGTGATGCATGCATGTCCAGGAGAATCAGGATATACCTGACCAGGAAGAGTCCCCCATCAGACGGTTAATGAACTGTGCTGCTTCACAGGCCTGATCACGCATACGTAATGGCTTTGTGACATCCATTTCACGTAGTACTTACAGCCAGTATGGTTTCAATGTTGCGCCAACGTCGTAGACGTTGGCACAACATTGAAATCACACTGAGCCAATAGTTACTACTCACTCGTACAGTGATGGGTTCTACTAAGAAAACGATAATATAATGTAGCCAACTCATACGTCTTTCTATTAGAAGTGACGATAATTTATTGTGACAATTCTGATAACTGCAATATCATTTTTTTTAATTTTGTCCAAGTGAATCAATTGCTGCCGTTATGTAAGGATTCACGTACAATTCACCCCAGGCGTTAAAAGGTGGTAAATGACCTTTCTGTCTGGACTAACCACCGTCGGACACGGGCGTCACCTCGGTATTAAAGGGTTGTAGCTGTTACTTAACTAAGTGGCAAATACGACTCTTTGTCGCGGAGATGCCGATCTGGCCATCCCGTAAATTTGATCCGCGTGACACGCTCGTCTTAGGGATCCATCCCTGAAATCCGGACTGAGCCTTTGAAGGCGGGGTGAACAGGGACGTCCTCTTGTACTCGACCAGAGTGTCAATAATGTTGGTTTACTAATGGATCAACGTCGTGGGCGGTGGCCCGGCATTTAATCTACGCGCGGTTAACGACTCGTTTACCGGGTAGCGGCGATGCCGCCATTAACGTGATCGCCTACTCACGAAAGTTGCAGTGCTCGACTTGAAACGACAGTGACTTTTTTCTCTTGAATCATAAGGGCCAGCGTATTTGAACCAGGGACGTTTTGCATAGCTTACAAGCGATCGCTCTATCATTATGCTCACATACAGAAACCACAGAACATTGACCAGTCCCGATTCAATGTTGGGCCAATGTCGCACACAAAATCAACATTTATTCCGGAAGATCTAGATTCACCAAACATTCAAACCCTTCTTTCACTCACAGGAAGTTTTCAATCACTGCTAATTCTCACAACTAATGCCGCCATTAACGTGATCGCCTACTCACGAAAGTTGCAGTGCTCGACTTGAAACGACAGTGACTTTTTTCTCTTGAATCATAAGGGCCAGCGTATTTGAACCAGGGACGTTTGCATAGCTTACAAGCGATCGCTCTATCATTATGCTCACATACAGAAACCACAGAACATTGACCAGTCCCGATTCAATGTTGGGCCAATGTCGCACACAAAATCAACATTTATTCCGGAAGATCTAGATTCACCAAACATTCAAACCCTTCTTTCACTCACAGGAAGTTTTCAATCACTGCTAATTCTCACAACTTCGAGTGATATAAAAAAAAGATTAAAGGGACTGACCTTTCACCTAGTTCTTGACATGGTTGTGAAAATGTTCTTGTCTGTTCCATCAGAAGTTGGTTAATTGATTTTGTATTGCTAAAATATAGACCAGAGTCTTTCAACAATAAACGTTAAAATAGAATGACTACTGATGCGCATGGCAAGTTTCGTATCTGATACAAGGTGGTGGTTTAGGACCACAAAATTTGAAAAGAATTAATAACATTAGTGCATTACAAAATTTGCGTTACATAGGCCTAAGCATAATAAAAACTGTGAAAAAACCTTTCCTGTTAATAAATTGAATTTAGATATATTCCTAATTATTGATTTTCATTAAGATAATGGGATTGATTTATATGACATGGCTCATCTGTTGTAACTTTTCGAATATTCTTTTTGTGATAGTATTTACATCTAAGTTATATTGTGATACACCAGGAAGATGCAACTAAAGTACTGCCAGTTCAAAGTTGAACACCTCGGCCTCTTAGCTCGAGTCTTGCCCCGCATGTTAACCCGGGGCAATACTGAGCCACAAGCTTTTTTGCCACGGGTTACTATTTGGTTAATCTATGCTTTAACCCGTGGCAAATGTCATACAATCAATGAATATATGAATGAATGAATGAATGAATGAATGAATGAATGAATGAATGAATGAATGAATGAATGAATGAATGAATGAATGAATGAATGAATGAATGAAAGCATGAATGAATGAATGAATGAATGAATGAATGAATGAATGAATGAATGAATGAATGAATGAATGAATGAATGAATGAATGAATGAATGAATGAATGAATGAATGCATGCATGAATGAATGAATGAATGAATGAATGAATGAATGAATGAATGAATGAATGAATGAATGAATGAATGAATGAATGAATGAATGAATGAATGAATGAATGAATGAATGAATGAATGAATAGATTAATGAATGAATGAATGAATGAATGAATGAATGAATGAATGAATGAATGAATGAATGAATGAATGCATGAATGCATGAATGAATGAATGAATGAATAAATGAATGAATGAATGAATGAATGAATGAATGAATGAATGAATGAATAGATTAATGAATGAAAGAGTGAATGAATGAATGAATGAATGAATGAATGAATGAATGAATGAATGAATGCATGAATGAATGAATGAATGAATGAATGAATAAATGAATGAATGAATGAATGAATGAATGAATGAATGAATGAATGAATGAATGAATAAATGAATGAATGAATGAATGAATGAATGAATGAATGAATGAATGAATGAATGAATGAATGTAATGAATGAATGAATGAATGAATGAATGAATGAATGAATGAATGAATGAATGAATGAATGAATGAATGAATGAATGAATGAATGAATGAATAAATGAATGAATGGGTGGATGGATGAATAAATGAATGAATGATTGAATGAATGTAATGAATGAATGAATGAATGAATGAATGAATGAATGAATGAATGAATGAATGAATGAATGAATGAATGAATGAATAAATGAATGAATGAATGAATGAATGAATGAATGAATGAAGGAATGAATAGATTAATGAATGAATGAATGAATGAATGAATGAATGAATGAATGAATGCATGAATGAATGAATGAATGAATGAAGGAATGAATGAATGAATGAATGAATGAATAAATGAATGAATGAATGAATGAATGAATGAATGAATGAATGAATGAATGAATGAATGAATGAATGAATGAATGAATGAATGTAATGAATGAATGAATGAATGAATGAATGAATGAATGAATGAATGAATGAATGAATGCATGAATGAATGAATGAATGAATGAATGAATGAATGAATGAATGAATGAATGAATGAATGAATGAATGAATGAATGAATGAATAAATGAATGAATGAATGAATGAATTAATGAATGAATGAATGAATGAATGAATGAATGAATGAATGTAATGAATGAATGAATGAATGAATGAATGAATGAATGAATGAATGAATGAATGAATGAATGAATGAATGAATGAATGAATGAATGAATGAATGAATGAATAAATGAATGAATGAATAAATGGGTGGATGGATGAATAAATGAATGAATGAATGAATGAATGTAATGAATGAATGAATGAATGAATGAATGAATGAATGAATGAATAAATGCATGAATGAATGAATGAATGAATGAATGAATGAATGAATGAATGAATGAATGAATGAATGAATGAATGAATGAATGAATGAATAAATGAATGAATGAATGAATGAATGAATGCATGCATGAATGAATGAATGAATGAATGAATGAATGAATTAATGAATGAATGAATGAATGAATGAATAAATGAATGAATGAATGAATGAAGGAATGAATAGATTAATGAATGAATGAATGAATGAATGAATGAATGAATGAATGAATGAATGAATGAATGAATGAATGAATGCATGAATGAATGAATGAATGAATGAATGAATGAACGAATAAATGAATGAATGAATGAATGAATGAATGAATGAATGAATGAATAAATGAATGAATGAATGAATGAATTAATGAATGAATGAATGAATGAATGAATGAATGTAATGAATGAATGAATGAATGAATGAATGAATGAATGAATGAATGAATGAATGAATGAATGAATGAATGAATGAATGAATGAATGAATGAATGAATGAATGAATGAATGAATGAATAAATGAATAAATGAATGAATGAATAAATGGGTGGATGGATGAATAAATGAATGAATGAATGAATGAATGTAATGAATGAATGAATGAATGAATGAATGAATGAATGAATGAATGAATGAATGAATGAATGAATGAATAAATGAAATAATTAATTAATTAATTAATTATTTAATTAATTTAGCTGTATAATAAAGTATGAGTAAAAAACCCACAATAATTGGTGCTGTTCTTTAAGGTTGGTTTTAGATTGACTGGACTATAATGATAACATTTTAAAAGTATATACCGATCACACTGGCAATATGCATGACACGATAGACGCACAACAAATCACGGCTCCTACCATGGTCAAGTATATGGGTTATTCAGAGGCTTCAAAAATGTCATGTTACCAATCAATACATAATAACCATTCTCCATTAATTAATGTTTAAATAAAATAAGCAAAACAGTTATGGAGCTTTAACCCGGGGTGATGACCACATCTCGGGTCAAATCCGTTGCTGAAAAGTAACCCGTGGCATTGACCCACAGATTGCCCCGGGTCAAGCAATTCTGGGTCATCATTTTGTTGGTTTGTTCAACTCAAATAAAATGCCACGGGTCATTTTTATTTTTAATCCGGGGTTAGCCCGGGTTATAACACAGGGTAACCCGGTGTAATCTGCGGGGTACACCCCGGGTCGATGGGTTGTTCAACTTTGGAATAGCAGTACTGTACGTGTATTTGCGAATATATATTACGCAATCAGTTTTGTACACACTAAAAACGTACATAATGTAATTATTCACCATAGGATTATTTGTATACATTGTTTTTTTTTATTACAATTTAAAAAATGCAAATATTCCTTATTTTACAGCACACAGCAGTATGATATCAATGCTCAGACAGTTGAGCGGACTTGATAATTATTGGTAATTATAGGCATTACGTGAGATCATCCTGGCATATGTTAATGTTAATTATAGGCCATACGTGAGATCATCCTAGTATATGACCCTCGTGAACGCATGCACCAGAAATGAACAATTGTGGTAATCACACAGGACACTATGAAATATAGAGCGATTATTGATCGAAATGCACTAGGACATATTATATTGACTTTTTCACATTCGCACACTAAAACGAGTCATCATTCAAGTGTGAATGTATTTGCATGCATGCTCTTATTGATCAATATACTGGCGCTTTTTTTTCATTCTAATTTATTTAAATGTGACTATGGCGTTAGCAAACTTCTAAGAGATGAAAAAGGGAGAAAATACATACAAACTATTATAATTAACTATAAGTATAGGCTTTTTCGCAATTGGCAAGTATAACTTACAATTGTTTAACTCTTCCAGCGCTAAGTATGACTATAGTTTTGAATTTATTTTATTAGCAGGTTGTGGGTTGCGGTAGCGAGACACAAATTAAAGTGGATACAAATTTAAATTTTTAGGTTAAAAACTGCTCAGAAACTGCTATGTGGGCTGCCCACGGAGAGTGGTCCCAAAGATCACTTTAATTAGGAAGATGTAAAGCTGTTTCTTTGTCAAGATGCAATAATTATTCACCTAATCTTTGTATTTAAAAAGCAATCACTGCAAACTATTTAAAGTGTTTCAAATGGGCTGTGATGCTGACTTCTCATTTAACTGTTTTATAGCCAATCACTACTGAATATATATATCGTCGCCTCGGAGCTAAAGGATCCTATCTGCCACTAACGAGTGTCAGATAGGATCCTTTAGCTCCGAGGCGACGATATATATTCATTGTGGCATCGGAATTTTGGGAGGTCAGCAAGAAAGGCGTATAATTATCATGAATATTGTGCGTCATATTGATCAAATATAAATACTTTTATCCACTAGAAGTTGTGGATCGTGAGAGCGGGACACAACTCTGGGCTGATGAAAAATTAAATTAGTAAAATAAGGGGGTGTTCTTAGCACGCAGATCCGACAATTTTATCAACATCCGTGTAAATTGTGGGAATTATCAGACCTACTTTGATAAAAGCGTCTGTGATCAGGCTTTTTATTTCTCAATTTTCTGCATCCAGAGACAGTAAGGTCGCAAATCCTGAAACATGATTAACCCTTTCAGCGCGGAAACCGTCTTTATGCGTCAGAATCTGACGTCTGTAGACGTCAGATTCTGACGTATAAAGACGTCTCGCACTGAAAGAATTAAAATATTGGCCTAGATCAACAACATAGATATTCAAATGAATCTGAAAGAGCTGACTAAAACATTTATGATGATTTCAAATTGAAAAATCCTCTGATCTCCAGGGTCTATACGAAAGTAATTCAGCGCCTTAGAGGTTAAAACGTGACGAAGTGAGCTCATTCTATTTACAGATGGTATGAGTGACTAAAGTATATGTATCTTTCCTGAACGTGCTGAATAACACAAAATCCATACCACAAAAAAACGCCACTAGCCCAAAAATAGAAAATCATGGAAGTAGATGTGTTTATCCAGTGATTGCTTCTGTAGCGTGCTGTTAACTATCCATCAGGCACATTTTTACTAACGTTGAATCAATGTAAATGAGGAAAGAGGACCAGAGCACTGTAAATACAAACAGCAGTAACTGCTCTCTTGAACAGTGAGCAGTTACTGCTGTTTGTCTTTGCGCGGTGGGGTGGCGGGTCAAAGCACGGATACTGCAGTGATCCTATGAACATCCTTGGTCACACGGACAAATTGCTTGGGTAGTTTACGAGTGGGATTTCCGGCGACACGCCCGGCAGTTCAAGGCCCCGGTCAGAGACGTGGAGCCTTCCAGCCATGAGTAGTAGTCCGTAATAGCAGACTTTGTTCATTCGAAAAGCTTCAAATTATACTTGCGCAACTGATCGATTGTACGATGAATATTAGGCTATTTATATTAATTGATTTAATTTACTTAACTGCCCATCGTTATAAGTCTCATTTGAATAAGGTTACTCACATATTTTTCATGGTGATATAGCATACACTGGTCACCATCAGAAAACGCTTTTGCCCTGCTGTCCAGCTCTGACGCTCAACCATGTGGTTGTGTCCACTGGGACATGAGATCCCCTGTTGAAATGGAACAGCCCTGCACAGTCGAAAGAGTCATATGACTCTTTTGACTATGCAGGGATTTTCCATTTCACCAGGGGATCTCATTTCCCTGTGGTTGTGTCTAGCTCGAATTAGATATCAGCTGCAAAACAGCATGGGTTACATCAGTGTGACTATAACGCTTCCTGACGCTGGCACAATTCTGGACTAATGTCTCCCACGCTTGCCCGAAATTAACCCAGAGTTAGTGTAGACATCTATTATACCAGGGGAACGGACTATTTATGTATGTCGTGGTTATACAGACCACCTTGCCATTGAAGGATCAACTTCATATTTTGCATATGCATATTCCTTGACACAGAGGGTGGCCAATGGGCATTTAAATTATAATTAACCTACTAGAACACTATATGGTAGTACGAAGTATCGTCATGCAAGTCACACGCCTCCAGAAGAATGAACATATTGTGAGCGAAAAGTTATCTAGTATTGTATAAACAATTAAATTAATAATAGTTACTATATTAATACAAGGTTTGTCCTACAATGGGAAAAAAATGGTTGCCTGATACTCAAACAAAGTGGTAAGTATATATAGAAATATCATCTATAAAATTAAAAAGTGCTAGTGCCATATTTTTCACAGGTTATGTAATGAACGTTTATCGTGACAATAAAACGTAGTGTAAATAGTTTAAATTCTGTCAGTATGGGCGACGCTTTTATGCATTTTCAAAAATTGTGCTTAGAGCAATAGTATTATTTGATTTTTTTTAAATGCGCACATCTCATATAGAACCAATTACACTGTCTTAATGTTTCTCAAATGACATGTTGTTTTCGATTGAAGCTGGTTGTTTGAGGTTATTGTTTGAGCAGTGCAGCTTAGCCTTGTGCTGGACATTAGACGTCATAATCTGACTTCATACCCGTCAGAATCTGACGTCTAAAGTCCATTTTCGTGATAAAAAAGTTAAAAATGTATGATGACCGCACATTAGTATTCAAATGATGCAGAAAAAGTGATTTATGATGATTTCAAATTGAAAAAGACCCTTTGGTTTCCATGCTTTACACAATAATATTTCAGCGTCGTAAGGGTTGAAATAAAGTTATAAAATGTAAGGGAAATAAGCTGTATTGATCACATCTGACGGCTTGCAATTGGCCGAGCAAATCTCCCGGGCAAATCAAATTATAAATGCACAATTTATTTATGCATTATTGTTGTAAATTATGTGACGTAATAAAAAAAATCTTCGTTCTAATAACAAACAATATCAATAAAATGAATAGTTTATATCTTATGCAAAAAACAGTAATTAAATGTATAGACGCCGAAATAATGTAACATAACTAACATTTTAAAGGAGACAGAGCCTGTTTTTATAGCTCGCTTTTTATGTCTCCATTTCTTGTACTATCACTTTGGTGGTTTTTATTTTCAACATAACCTAGATGTACCTTGTCTAGGTCACTCTACAGTGATTTCTCTATAACCACGGAATCTATAATAAGAACGGCCTTTTCCACAGCTAAGAATGTAGAGCTCCTCGGGCTTTAACCTATACATAAATCTACTCTACGCCTACACACAAAGAAACCTATAATGGTAGATCACAATCACCACAGTCTCGGTCATATGTGAGCGGCTTGACCACAAAGACAATTAACTTTTGAGTCACATGAGATTAGAGGGTGATATCTGCCACTTTGTAAAGTGGCAGATACTACCATTTGTTTCCCCGAAACCTACTGTCGTGCGATTTTAATGTGGGCCAGCTGGTGCCACTCGGCGTTTACTGGTTCAGTGGTTGATTACGCGGTAAAGTAATTGTTTTCGCTTATCATTATTACTGATTGTTCACAGTGGTTTGACGATAAGACACGCCCTCGAACAACAGACACTCGATTTGTAAACAATGTTGTTTTAACTCTGAGCCACCGTCGTAGACGGTGGACCAGAACTAAAATGATATTGGATCAAACCCAATGTTGTTTTAATGTTGATCCCACCGTGCAGACATTAGAACACGGTGGACCAATATGAAAACAACATTGGATCAACACCCAATGTTGTTTTTATGTTTGCCTAGCGTTGTAGGCGATGATACAGAGTTAAAGCAACATTAGGTAAATTTCCTGTGTCTGGCCGGTCAACGTGATTGCACAATGAACTGCACGCTGCACTAGATACAGCCTCCTTCTCAGGGCCACACTATAGCACAGCTAGGTGGCCCTGCTACAGTGATTTGAGATTATCTTCTGTAATTGCTGCGTTCTGATAGAGCAACAAAATCTGGTGAACCGTGACCCACACCTGACCCTGAAACTATGTCAAGTTCGAGGATTCCTTGCACCTATGAGAGACAAGTTTATATAATTATGTCTCCCCTATACTGGGCTAAGGTTGTCATTATATGCCTAGTATTATTATGACCAGTACATGCGATCAACCTGTGTTGTATTACAGCTGGTCCATCCTATACAATGAGGGCTCAGCATAAAAGCTACATTTAATGTGCGTCTTTTACTTGTGTTGTTGTGGACTTGCTTTTGTGTAAGACCAAGATACCAGCAGCATGTCCAAAGTGATGTTAACAACCACTCTTTGTTTAATGTTGGGATAGCATCTCAGATTGTGGATTAACATGAACCAAGCGCTGGGTCATCGTTCTTACTGGTGTGCAGTCTCAGTCAGACGACACACTGACTCAATATTGTTTTGATCTTGGTCCATTGTTTGCGACGCAGGCCAAACATTAAGAAAACATTAGACCTATCCTGTTTACGCTGTAGAATTGACAATGCTGGATTGATGTATGCCAATTGTCTACGACCATAACGACGCTGGCCTAACATAAAATCAACACTGACCATGTGGTTGAGAATGTCAAGGAATGTCTGAGACACTAGCTGTCGCTAGTGCTAGGATAGTGGATCTGATGAATACGCTGGCCTAACATAAAATCAACACTGACCATGTGGTTGAGAATGTCAAGGAATGTCTGAGACACTAGCTGTCGCTAGTGCTAGGATAGTGGATCTGATGAATAAGAATGCACTAGATACGGCCGCATAAATTACCCCAGTAAAGGTTTTCACTCACATGAGCTACTATCATGAATGTATAATATATTATGCATTTTTGCTAAAAGGTAAAGGTATAGGTGCAGGGTAATAGTCTCATATTAGGTCTGAAGACCTATCATCCGACTTTACATTTTATTTTACCCCCTGGTCACTCGACTTGTTCATTCTTATGCCATTTCAACTCCACGGAGAGCATACAGTACTGCAACCATTTCGCCGCATTGAACTTATCGTATATATTCTCATTTCTGTCCTGCCAGGTACTATTTTTCATCAAGGGAAGCATTTAAAGGTAAATTGCCTTGCCCAAGGACACAACATAAAAGCAATGTCCTAAGATTGAGAAAGGAAAAACATGTTATTTATCTGAAAATCCTGCCCCAAGCAGGTTTCAAAATCGCACGGCAGGCATTGTTCTTGCTATTCTACGCACTTTTGTGAATTTGTTACTTTGTTACAATGCTCTTATAGAGTAACAGGCCACTCCAGGTCACGTCTGTGCATGAAACTGTAAAATAAATTGACAAATTCGATCGTCTTTATTGCGAATCCTCGGTAGCCGCCCAAGCTGGCAATAATGAGATTTTCATAAAATAAAAAATCAGCTGATTTGACTTTGAAATAACCTTCAAACGACCTTGGTGCCATCTTACAACTATGCCACATTGATTCCCTGGAGGTTGTATAGTTATGTGCCATTTTTTATTATGTTGCGTCTAATAGTTGCTTATGAGGATCTATTTGAAAAATTTATATCACGATTTCAAAAAAACCTAAACTTGGGTTCAAGGAGTACGAATTTGTGGGGAATATGGGAAAAGAGGAGTTAAACAGGTTAT
Organism: Flabesymbios commensalis; assembly: GCA_964017125.1. Lineage (NCBI taxonomy): Eukaryota > Metazoa > Annelida > Polychaeta > Terebellida > Flabelligeridae > Flabesymbios > Flabesymbios commensalis. The sequence goes on from OZ024912.1 coordinate 25,168,529, forward strand.
AATGCATTGCTGATCATTTATACATGAACTTACAGCCCCTACTTAGTTTCGCCATGCAGAGTGGCCCACAAACATACATGCGACGAGGCTGCCTTCTCCATATATGACTACAAAAGTGATACTAGTGATATTGAAAAGTGAGAATGTACCATCAGTAAACACAGAACGATGACTCAATTATGCTTCAATTTTGGGTCATCGTCCACAACGCTGTACTCTCCGTTGTTGGATGAATGTCCTGTGTTTATCTAACAATTCTACCTGATTTTCCGTTTCAGATTCACGATTATAGTCGTTTTTAATTCGTTTTATTAGCCGATTAAATCACAGATATCGAGAATGAAAAGTGTGTTTAAACATCGTTTAAAAGATAGATATTTATTAACGACGGTAAGTCTATGCAGACTTATGCGTCATTAAAATGAACATATGTACTAGACTATATATATACAACAGGATTTGTTTGGTAAAATATGCATGCTAAGTTAACTTAAACATGTTAAAATAAAACGACATTATATACTAAAACAAGCACAGGTTAAATAAAATATGCATGATAACTATTTAAAATAACCTACAGTTAAACAGCATTGGCATGATATTTTTAAGTTTCCCGCACCAAAACCAGAGATAAAATAGCTACTGCATATAGCAAAAAAAACCTCTGGAAAGCGTAGAAACCGAGTAATTACATAATGAGTGAGAGTATGTATGAAGAAGAAAATAATAATATTAGTTACATTGAGCATGTTAAAAAAACAATCTAAAAAATGCATTGACTGACGTCAGCTCGAAAGGAATCACCAGCCGCACCAGTCGCTGATACCACAGTGGTGTTCCCCCGACAGCATGGATGATTTCATGAGTGGATGATTAGAGGAATCACCAGCCGCACTCAGCAGTGGTGATCACCCGACAGCATGGGTGATTTCATGAGTTGATGATTAAAATAATCACCAGCTGCACCAGTCACCCTACGCCCCAATCGTTTTATAAAGCGGAGGTACGCGACACGCTTAAGGTTTGAAAACAGCTATAGGTGTATTTTGCTAAGCATATTACTAATGGTCGATGTGTAGATGACATAATATATATAAATTTGTCGTCGTTTGAGAGTGAGTCGAATTCACTGTTGAGTAGTTTGCTTTCGGCAAGTAAACTAGTTCGCTGCGTAGCGAAATAAGAGCAAGTAATTAAAAAATGAATTTTGTCATCAATAGAGTTTGATGTACATCTTTGACATATGCGCTGTTCTAGTGGAAGTTTTTGCGGCTTGACATGCCTTCCTCGTTCAATTTCTAGCATATGTGAGCTCATTCTTAATCTCGATAGTGCCTTCATCCACCTTGTGTCGGGGATGTAAAACAGATATTCTTCTAGCGAGTGTTCGAATTTGAACTTTATGTACGTTCGTAATTTTATGGAGTTTCGGGCTTTGATAGACCAATCAACTTTATATGTATTAATCAAACATAATTTAACTTGTTTGATGAGACGATTGGCATTTCCTACCCTATGATTTTCCCAAACGTCGCGATGGTTTGTTCGGAATAATAATGATCTGATGTGAGAGCACCAATTTGTTTCACCAATAAAGTCAAGAGACGCCAGTGAGTTGTACACGATTCTCAAATAACAGCCTCTAGGCAAGGAGATCAAGCGAATCCAGTATTTCAAAGCTAGAATTTGTTGTTTTAAAAAGAGAGAATACCTTCCTGTATCCCCATAAAAATATCAAGATTTGCCAATGTTTGGTATCAAATTCAATAAATATCAGTAAGTTTTAAGATGCGGGTCGCATTGGCGAGACACAATTTCAAGTGGGTAGAAATTTAGTTTCCTAAGGCTTTATCAATTGAAATTCACTAAAATAATAAAAACACGTCATTTTCATACACGTTGAGGTGGATATGTGCAACTGATGATAAATTAGGAGAAATACTAAGAGAAGTGCTAAGCGGGTGTAAGCCTGTATCACACAGAGTAGGAATAAAGTTATCATCTTATTGTACTCAGCTGTCTCTCCATCACACTTATTATGGTCAGTTTTATCCGTCACAGTTTTCGTTTTACAACAGTCAAAATATGCGCATAAAAATATCTCAATAGCATTGTCACGAGAATGTGCGCGTGTTCAAATTAATCAGCATCTTGGTCCCGGGTCGCCAGACGCTCCCTGAGCGTGCAGGGCTATCTGGGCCCAGAAGGATCCTTGTCTATTTGGGACAGAGGACTGATCCCGGTGCTTGACCCTGTCCCCCCAGCACTCGCACGCCACCCCGATCCCGACTCCATTAATAACCAAGTGGACGAATTATTAAACAATTCGCCACCTTGGGATAAAAGGGTCGTGCTCGTCACTTTGTAAAGTGGCAGATGCGACATTTTAACCCTTAGAGTACTAACCACTGTGATCGTTTGCAGCCTCTTTATATATCCTTCAAAAAAATGAAGGAGACAAAGGGGCATCAAGTTTGCAGCATTAGCACATGTTTTTTTCATCCGCTTGAAATTGAAGGTGGTGGTAGTGAGACACAACTTCAGAATCCGATCTGTGTGATGCTGGCATAAGAATGTAACATTGTATGGAATCGAAACTCAGAGGTACTGGGTTCGAATCCCCACCGGGTCCGATATTTGCCATCGGGGTTATGCATATACAGTAGAACCTGCTTTTAGCACCACTCTTATGAGCAGCCAGCCGCCTATGCAAGACCACTTGATCATTTCACAAAATGACATTTTGTATATAAAGAACCTCTGTTCAGCCACCTGCGTTAAAAAAACTACGTTGCCTGTGTCGCAAGGTTGGCTGCTCAAAGCACGCTCTACTGTACAGTGCTCCAAGCTGTTCAAAGGCCTGGAGCACTGTTATAAATGACCTTTGACGTTATTCGAAGAGAACAAATCCCCGACATCTGGCTTCTATCTGTCACGATATTGTCATGATTGTGTAGAAAGCAACGTTAAACAAAATTCACTCCACCTAACTACTACACCAGAAGCAATGATCTATATATCGATTTTCGAATTAAAAATTATTTGTAAAAAAAATGTATTGCATATCGTATTGTAACTACTATTAACGTTTGTTCTCATATTATAAAAGATAAATTATTTACACAGTCTTTCTGGTTTAATGATCTAAATGAAACGTTATTTTATTGATAATTATTCGAATACCTGTAATTTGGTCAATTGTTCTGTTTGCTCGTATGAGTAGTTTTGTTTTTGTATTATGTACACATTATAACTTCATTTGCTCCCATGTACTTTTATTTAGTTATATATTAATCTATTCTTAACATCATTATTAGCGCGAATGATAAAAAATAGGCCTTTTCTTATTATTTATTATTATTGTATTTACATTGCGCCTTATCTCAATTGATTCTAATGCGCAGAGTAACTTAACAAGGCCGGTTATGATTTAAATTCCAACTCAGTCTCCTGGGAGATATACAGCTGAGTTGCCATTGAGGCGCATCAAGCTATTTTCATTCCAAGCAAATTCGCCTTATGTGCCAAGTACTCACACATTGTGGATTTTCTGGGGTCTCGCCGGATGGAAACTGCGCCTACGTCTATTGAGGTTTTTTTACGTCCAACTCTAGGTCAGTCAGATAATCTGATTTACGTGGTTCTCTGAGCCCCACGAGTGTATACAGCACCTGGCAGTCCCATGCGGTCACCCATGCAATTATAAACCGGGCGCGACGTTGCTTAACTTCAGTGGTAGAGCCAACACGTAGCGTAAAGTATATGTAGAAGTCTCCTGATTTTCTACAATTGCTTTTGCTCGTGTTGTTTCTTTATATATTTGCACTATCAACTTCCGTAGAGAATCGAATAAATTTGTTTGAGTCACTCACTCTGAAGAAATAATAACTGCAATGATCAAAAACTAAACAGTCACGGTGAGTGAGAATTACACGAATATCAAGTCATTGTTTGTCTGGCTTTGTGGTTACATATTACCCATCAGTGTTTATTAAGGAACATTTAAAATATAAAAGTAAAACAATTCAGACGTATCAGTACATGAACGTATTCTCTCTTGTACATGACATTTACTCTGTGCTGGTTCAATGTTTCTGATGCCTACACAGGCTCAGCATCTTGTGTTTGCCTGGGGGATTTTGTTAAGGGTCATAGGTCAGGAGCTGCCACGCACCGTGTACCGTGTTACCACTCAACGAAGACAAATCTCTGATGGTCCAATTTTAACATCCTAAATACCAAGTGCTGACAGATCAGTGTGGAACACGTTCAGTACTAGAGCGGATGTGTACTCTTCATAACTGCTATTATCTACAAAAGTAAAGATTTCACATCGTGAATAGCGTTTCAAATGTAAACTGATCAACTATTAGATTAATATTTGCTATTTAAAAACGTCTAATAGAAATTAAAATGTTCATAATTCCTACTTAGTGGGACATAAAACAGAATAAACACTATCCACTAATTCATCAACGCAAGGGTTCAAATATTTAACAGCATTCAATATTGTTTAAGCCTTTTTATATTGGGACTATCTTCAAATTTGAAATAAAATTCTGATTTATTAAATATAAGTTGTGCTCACAACTTCAATTGGGTGAAATTTATTCGGTTATTTAAACCCCAGTTACACAAATGCCAATAAGAATACAAGAATTAGACTTACTCTGCATTAGTACCATAGAGGTTGAAAGCTCACAGCCGCTCTGTGTAAATCGGCCGCACTTTTGCGGGATCACTTTTCAGCTCGCGGGCACGCACCCCGTCAAGATGGATGAATCCAGATTCCTCAGGATTGTGTGTGAATCAGGATCAGGAGTGGATCCTTATCACAGAGATTCCGCACGCACCATCGATTATCAGATCTCTGCATGTTGTTGTTTTGGGCCTAAAGGGTCATATCTGCCAGATAAAACCCTTTCGGTCCTAGAAGACGATATAACTGCTACAGTGATCTGTTCTTGGTAATTACCGTGATCGTTCCTTTGGATAAATTTTTCAACAGTTAGCCATTACAACGCGGAAATGTTTTTGTGAAAAACATAGAGACCAAAGGTTTTTTTCAATTTGAAATCATTATTAGTGTCTTCATTATCTCTTTCCGCTCCATTTGAATACCTATGTTATAGGTCTACGGCCATTATAAATATTTTAATTATTTAGGTGCGGAGACTGTCTTTATACGTGATAATCTGACGTATAATGACGGTCCCCGCGCTGAAACAGTTAAGGAACGGCGACGTGCCATATTTGCAACGTAATTATTCGATTAAAAATTGGTAAAATCCATGAGAATCCATAGGAATTCAAATGAAGTGGGAAGAGTTGATTAAGTTATCTGTGACGTCTTTAAATCTAATATCGATGAGATTTAGCAAAATTTTGAATCACTGTAACTGATGAGCACCTTCGTCGCATTTAACCCTTTAACGGCCAAATTATTCAATCTGAATTTTCACCCACTTGAAGTTGTGTCTCGCTGACGCGATCCACAACTTCAAGTGAGTGAAAATTGTTCAGATTTGACAAAATGGAGGTCATCTGTTTTCAAATATTGCTGATTGATGTCACATTTTATCTTTACCATGTTTAAAATGTGGTGCTTAATGTGCTAATAAAAAATTGAAAAAACGAATATATGCGACACCGGCGGTTAAAGGGTTAACCCTTAGAGCGCTGAAATATTGTTATACAATCCAAGAGACCAAGAGCCGTCAGATTCTGACGTCTAAAGTCGATCCCTGCTCTGACAGGGTTAGCGTTTGGGTATTTTATAAACTTTTGCAATTTGCTATTCACTGAGAGGTAAAAAATGCTGCTGCAATTCAAAGTTTTTTCAAAGTGAAAATTTTAACATAATATTTCGCTCTAGCTTAACAATTGAACAGGGATAGTAATTATTTTAAAACTTTGAAATAAGCACATGTTGACAGGTCATGTTATAATAGACCAGTCCGAGTACGGAATTATACTCCTAAGTAGGAGCCTATAAAACGTATTGACGATGAGCTGAACAAAACATTGATGTGTGTTGCGGAATAGCATACCGTTAATAGCCCAGGGAATAGCGAACTTTTCTTCGAGCAGTAGAACCGTAATATCGTAATATACGCGCTGACTAGGTCGATTCGAAGTGATTCATTCTTCAAATTACCACATTTAGTGTTGGAATCGACCACTATAACGTTGAATTTGAACTCTTGAGCTGTTTCTCTTATTTTTCTCCCGATGTTTTGCAGAATAAAATATTCCAGCTGGTAGATATGTAGCAGCTGTACCATTATGTAAAATAATGCAGAGATGCAGAGCATATACATAATAATACATATATGGTAATACAAATATTAGTTTCCTAATTCTACTTGGAAATTGTGTTATCAGCTCGATGGAAAGAAAGATGTTAAAAAACAGAAAACGTTCGTAATGTACTTCACTGTGAAGTCAAGCAACAGTAACCATGGTAACTGCTTACTTGAAGCAGTAGAGGGTGAACCCGATGAGCTGAAGCTCATCTGCCTTGAGGCTCTCAAGGCGTACCTGTTAATACCACAAGTATAAATGTAATAAACATGAAGTGTTTAATAAGATAAAGATGTACAAAGGCAAAAAGCGGCACCTGCTCACAGTTTCTGCTCTTTAGCTCTGCAAAGCAGGATAGAACATGAGTGAGATATTATGAAATGATATAATGCATTGAATAATGAGACATTTCAAGCTAAAATGTGACATTCATATCATCAAATGTAATAATGTGCTGGTCATTATTGGTCACATGGTACATATATTCAATAATAAATTAAACAACGATACAAAGTGAAATAATACACGAAAGGTCACAAATAAATGTAATAATGTGTTGGTCATTATCGGTCACATGGTACATATATTCAATAATAAATTAAACAACGATACAAAGTGAAATAATACACGAAAGGTTACACACGAAACATTACACAACTGCTTACTTGAAAAGTAAACAGATACAGCTGTTTCACTGTGCAGTCCACTACATTCCCAGGAGTTTGCCGTCAGCTCGTTGTTTAATACCGACTTCGCACATGCAGCCATCGTGTGTTTTTTGAGTGAATCCTGTATTTACACAATCTTAAATCCAGATAAAACCCGATCCTCTTTTATCGCCCATCTTGCTTCCCCTGCACTTGCCAGCCTAGACGAAAAAGCGGCACTGCGCCACTGAGCCAACGTTAAAACTGTATAGTATTGACACCGCGACTTTGTCTTGGTGGTTGTATTAATATTCCTTGATGTGCTAAGTTATAAAATGTAATTTTTCACGTACTTGAAGTTGTGTCTCGCTGCCGCGACCCACAACTTCAAGTGCGTGTAAATTACAATTGCATATGTGTACAATATTACTGTATATATTTGTGCATATGAAGCCTAAGAAAATAAAATTATTCCCATTTGTTTAATCTGCGACGAACCTTGTGGAAATCTTAATGTTTAACCCTTTCACCGCGAAATTATTCAATTTGAATTTTTACCCACTTAAAGTGGTGTCTCGCTGACGCGATCCACAACTTCAAGTGAGTAAAAATTATTCAGATTTGACAAAATGGAGATCAACTCTTTTCAAATCTTGCTGGTTGATGTCGCATTTTCAAAAATTTTCAAAAATGAAAACCCGAATATATTCGGCACCGGTTGTTTAGGGTTTAAACACCCATTTTATTCCCAATAACTGAGATTTATTCTGACCATAAAACAGTTGACAAACACGATTATAATCGTCCTTAGAGATGAGAGGGTTTAGATTTTTCCAGAGATATAAACGGCGAATGCGAACTCTTCCAACAAACACGGCGGCCTCAACACCTCCCGGTTATTTTCTCAGCCGAGTTTATTCTCCCGTTTTAGTCGAACGCTGATTTACGCACGTATACATATCAGTATCTACGACGCTTCGTAAATGTCACTAGGAAAATAACACGCGCTATAGACATTATACCAAGCTGCGCAGGCAAAATGTTTTCTCCTGGTGCTGAAAACATCCCAGTTGATCAAGTACGTTAGAAATAATAATGGGACCATTTTACTTGCAATTCAGAGCAAATTCTGAAAACGATGTTGATCATCTTTAATCAGGTAAAATAGAACCACGCTTACAGACATTCTCGTAGCCTATTGTTGTAATCATCGTCAATAAATTATTTATTGCAAACACTTTTTGGCCACCTTTTTTAGTAAATGTCTTATAGTATAAATAATATAATCAAATAAGGGGTTTTCTTTGAAATCACGCATATGCACATTTAGAGATAATACGTCATTAACCAACCGTCGCTGTATACGTTCTTTCTCCAATTTAATCATTTAACCGCCGGTGCCGTCAATATTCGTTTTTTACATTTTATGTTAGCACATTACATATCAGCTATTAAACCTGGTAAAGATAGAAAGTAACATCAATCAGCAAGATTTGAAATTTTTTGACATCCATTTTGTCAAAACTGAATAATTTTCACTCACTTGAAGTTGTGGATCGCGTCAGCGAGACACAACTTCAAGTGGGTGAAAATTCAAATTGAATAATTTGGCGACTAAAGGCTTAATATATAATTTGGTTATTTACAAAAATGAATGTGAATCTGACGTCTATGGACGTCAGATTCTGACGTCTCAGTCAATTCTCACTGAATTTTATATTCAGAATGGCTCGTAAGATAGGTATTCAAATGTAGCGGTAAGAGTAATAAATAAGACATCAATGTTGAATTCATGGCCTTAAGGGTTAAAAGAAGCACATAAAGGTGAACGTGGATTTTTTTATTTCAATATGTTACTTTCATTTTTGCATGATTCATTGTGTGTGGTTCTGTATTCTAACAAAGTAAAGAAAAGGCCCCTGCCCACATTATCGACTCGACACCATAGATGTGCGGAATAATAATACATCAATGGCCCAGACAATAACGATGTCGGCGCGTAATACACGGTGCTATAATTAGCGCACTTGGTACGAGTTCATCTCTTGTTATTCCCGACATCTAGTAGACCTATGAATTGATCATTTATACTATATAGGCCCTAACAATAGTTAAAAGACGGGCCAACGTCTGCAGCGTTGGCACAGTGCGTCGCAGTAGACAGGGATATATATAGGCCTATAGTTTTATTCATGCAATTTTATGTATGCGCAATCATGTAAATATACCTATATAAAAAGTTACAAAGCCAAGATGAATAATGTGATAATTGGCAAATCACACGGCGGCCATCTAGGATTTATGCAGCTGCATGTTGTGAAGGCGGGCGTTTGTTCTAAAAAATATCACAAAGATTATTATAAGGAGTCCCTGTGCCAAACGGCGTAGGTATATGCAAAAAATCACATCTTTGTGAAAGAGTCCATGAATTAAAAGTTATTGTTTCCTAAAATTATGGGTTGGCGCGCTTTTGGCCCGTTTTTCCATTTTGTGGACAACTTTAAAAAGGCACCCCTATCTAGATTCGATGTAGATATGATACACTTTAATTTGATACTAAGAAGCTAATAATTCTTAAAAAAGTTACACGAAAAAAATAGATTTCGAGACTCAGCCCACATACCAACTGTACAATTTTGAAAAAATGTTCAGATTCCCATTTTTTTGCAAAGTCATCCTCTTGGTTACTGTATGGTACACATTTAACTAGTCACTTAGAGGCGATGAAAAAGCATTAAAGCGATTGGGATGCGCTATAATGCGAAGGGAAAGCGTAAAGGTCGACAGACAGGTCGAAGGAAAGACAGGTTAAAGGGCGTTGGAAGAGGGGTGTTGGAAGAGGGGCAGTGAAGGGCGACCGGGAGGCGTTTAATGGCTTTGGGGAGCGTTAAAGCGGGACAAAGAGGCGTTAAATGACAATGGGGCGGCATTGACGGGCAATGGGAAAGTGTTTGAGGACAGTGACCAGGCGGTAAAGGGCGTTTAATGGAACTTTTAATTCAGTTTTATATTTGTATCTTATTGTTATTATATGCATGCTGTGAATCAATGTTGTCAACTTCCTTTAAATGTGCTTAATGTTGTCATGTCATGATGGAGCATTTTCTTGTTAACCAGGTAAAAAAAGTGCCTGCAAAATGTGCTCTCATCATTGTGCTCATTTGACAAAACAATATTGGGTCATCATGGACAAATGCCCCAGCGCAGACAAAAATACACATTGATTTGTCCGCAGCTCGATTATTTCCACAGATATATCAGTTACAACAACAAAGATACACTATACATGCTATACTTGGACCTGACAAGGCTGACATTGAAAAAATAAAGTCAGATAGACTGTGCTGTGAAAAATCGGGAACGCTGTTCTTTTTTTTTATCAAGACAAGATAATTATCACGTAGGCCTACCTGTGGCTAACGTAACAATGTGCAACAAGGAAAAGATAAGCATTCATATGCAGTGTTGAAATTTAGAAAAAAAGAGAATCTCGTATGAAGTATTGCACCGTTATTTATGTAAATTTAAAACGATTTTGTATTATTTTTAAAGCTACATACTAGCGTAAAATAGCTTGTATGATGTCGTAAATCATATTCGTTTGTCAGAAATCATATATATAATTGGCATGTCAAAACAGTAATTATATAATTATATTTTGTATGATTGAAACAGTGAATACCGGAAATACTTATAATTTTGTAGCCATTGTACCACTGACGCATCAGTCAGAAATTCTTCAAATGTGCCTAAATGAGCAAAGGGTATTTATATCTCTATATATTTTGCTGAAGTATGCGTGAATAATGTCAGTGTCAAATTTTGAAACAATTGATGCACTCGGCACTAAAGGGGTCTTAGGATGGAATCCATATAGCAGAGGATCACACGTGGATCGCCGTCTTATCCACGATGGGGTGTAGTCATCGGAACATCATCACGTCAGCTGCCACCCATTTAACCCTTTAACCGCCAAATTATTCAATCTGAATTTTTACCAACTTGAAGTTGCGTCTCGCTGACGCGATCCACAACTTCAAGTGAGTGAAAATTATTCAGATTTGACAAAATGGAGGTCAACTGTTTTCAGATATTGCTGATTGATGTCACATTTTATCTTTGATATGTTTAAAATGTGCTAATAAAAAATGTAAATTTGAATATAAGCGGCACCGGCGGTTAAAGGGTTAACACACTCCACATCTAGTTCATGCCAACTGACGACACCTTATCAACTGATCCACAATGGAAGTCATTTAACTGTAAGAAACATGCTGACTTCTTTTGAAATTGATGCTTTCCGCGATGTTGAGGTTCCTTACATCACCTCACCTCATTTCCCCTCACTTCAGCCACCCCCTCATCTCCTCATCTACTCACTCACTCACTCACTCACTCACTCACTCACTCACTCACTCACTCACTCACTCACTCACTCACTCACTCACTCACTCACTCACTCACTCACTCACTCACTCACTCACTCACTCACTCACTCACTCACTCACTCACTCACTCACTCACTCACTCACTCACTCACTCACTCACTCACTCACTCACTCACTCACTCACTCACTCAATCACTCACTCACTCACTCACTCACTCACTCACTCACTCACTCACTCACTCACTCACTCACTCACTCACTCACTCACTCACGCACCCACCCACTCACTCACTCACTCACTCACTCACTCACTCACTCACCCCCTCGCTCGCTCGCTCGCTCGCTCGCTCGCTCACTCACTCACATTTGTTATCTTCGTCTTGATTAAATCCCAACTCACTGTGGTCATTCATTTTTTATCCAAAAAGGAAGTACAGTACTGCTGTACGAAGACAAAATACAGTATCGGCTTACTTGGAATGCAAGATGTTGTCTACCTTTTGGTTTGCACGATAAAGTGTGTAATCAAGGCTCTATTATTTGAAGTAGCTTGTTATACCGGGCGTTTGTACTTTTAACCAAATGAACTCGCTAGCTTTCTTTCACATTAAAATGATATCACACCTTGAAAGCATATAGGTAAATGTCCTGATTTCAAGTTTTGTCAGATACAACACGGCTCGCAGTGGACAAAGCGTCGTGAAAGCCTAATCTTATTTGCAAACGTCTGATCAGCATAATCCAGCGCAATGTGGGAAGGTAAACTCTCATAAATAGGGTATGGCGCTGTTGGATAAACATTACGTAATATTGTTACATAATTGTACATAATAATTAGGAGGCCTGATAAGCCCACTGATAATACAGTGCTTCGTGGGAGGTGTGGGTGGAGTGGACTATGCGGTATGTCAAGAAATCTGAATTCTGATTTAGCTCAAAATATTATTGGTCTACCTGGTGGTGGTGGCTTGTTATTCTGTGAAGGCAAACATCAGGAAATGATGACTTATTAATCTTTTCAGTGCGGGGATCGACTTTAGTCGTCAGAATCTGACGTCTAAAGACGTCAGATTCTGACGTCTAAAGTCGATCCCGCACTGTAAGAGTCAAAATATTTATAATGGCCGTAGACCCATAGCATAGGTATTCAAATGAAGCGGAAAGAGCTGACTAAGACATTTATGATTATTTCACAAATAATCAGAGCTTAAAGGGTTAACACTAGAAGCTCTAAGTACGACTATCATTGTTTTTAATCCGTGTTACTAGCCGATCATATCAATGAAATGAAGGTTTAGACATCGATATATACAAATATATCGAATTAAACAACATTTTATATGAGTAATTGTCACCAACTTGAAGCGGTAGTGAGACACAATTCAAGTGGATGAAAATTTATGTCTGCTATTAAGCCGTCTTTGGAATTTAGTGTGACTTACTAAATTATTAAACGGAATTGTCTAGAGATAATAACCCCTCAAATGTTTGTTGGAGAGGGAGATTTCCTCACACATTGACCAACAAGAAAAAACTTAAACAATTGCACTAAACTTACCACTGAACTACATTAAGGTAGATACTATCACTCTGTTGCAGGACACCATCGCTAATGAAAACGTATTTTGATTCACAACAAATTTATCAATTGTTTAGCTTTTGGTCGAATACTCGACCTGAATGAGAAAGCAATCTACCGCGCACACGACGCTGTATCTACGTTGAATCAACGTTAAATGACGTTGAGTCAACGTTGTCAGAACGACTTGTGGCCAATGGGGGATATGTATTCCAATAAGTAGGATAACATCCAGTAAATCTGATGATCGCTCCATTTATATCTGCATAAATGTCATTAAGAGTTGACCGGCATTCCGTCTACGAGCAACAAGGCAAATCTCATGGGATCTGGCAAATTAGACCAATATTCATGTAAATCTACCGCAGGAATACTTCAACGAGTTTACAATTACAATGTAAATGTCCTTCCTCGCTTAAATCATCAGACGAAGAATTATATAAATGATTATAATAAAATATAATTTGGGAAATTAATATAGTAAATGTTATTAGGTATATTTTATTTTGTCACCTTGCTCTTACAATTTATGTATACCTAACAAAATCTAAATAAGTATCCATTTTCAAAATATAGGCTAATTTTATGATTTCATTATTTTAAGTGATTAAATACTAGGCAGGGCCCATTTTCGAAATTTCTGACTTGGTAAGGCATTTTCTAGTAGAATTTGGCATGCAGTTGTTCTTACAAAATTTGGGAACGCTGATTCCAAATCTGCACCATGCCAAGCTCTATTTTGTCTTTTTCCTTCTCAAAATTCAAAAACAAAATGGCCGCCAAAATTAGTGAAAATGTCACAACTTTACATCACGGCTTGGCTTACTATGAACATAAAAACATCATTTCGGTGTATTAAAACCCACCTGAGCAACATACTCAAAGTCCCCTGAATTTCACCTTGTGCGTTTGCCGCTGTAGGACAAAATCCAAAATGGCCGCCACTGCAAGGCAATGTGCTATAACTTTGCTTCCAAATAACGTAGAGATGTGTTTTTGGTGTTTACATATAGGTTTCTCACACTCGGGAAACCAATTCAATATATCAATATTTCACAAAGTTATGGGGGAAAAAACAAATGTTGCGCCAGGAAAACGACACATCGTAGGCCAGTGTAATAATAATGATTTATTTAATAAAGTCATTATTTCACATTTAGAAGCCGAGGGAAAACAAACGTAATATCCGGCATGTTGTAAAAATGTTTAGCCTATTAGTATGTGACCTATGTGATATCCACCTGCATCGTGTTATTACAGCACTGTGAGGAAGAAAGCTATATTTAAATGTGAGTGGGCCACGGGTGGCGCCCTCCTGCCCAAGCCCTGTACTAGGGTTAAGCAAAACATAAGGTTAATCCATCAAGGTGGTCTGCATAACCATGGCAATAATGACACACATACATGTTCCGTTCCTATTCAGACAAGAAGTCGCTTAAATTTAACAATTTATGATTCTAGTAACTAGGTATATTGTGCTGGTTGAAACTACCCGTATGACTGGGCCGCCTAACTCATTTACTGCGCGAGGCCCAGTCACACTGACCGCCATTTTGTTTCCACAGCCAGCCGTGTAAAAACGACACTCGCGCTGCCTACCAAAAAACTCGGATGCCATGAAATTGAGACGAATATTTCAAGTGCCTACGAAAACTAGGCCATTTTAAGCAGGCGTAAACTTTTGATCGTATTAGAACTATTACATTTAAAAATGGAGGTCACGGTGTCAGAGCCTTGCGATGTCATCAGGGTAGGTTGAAACGTGCACATCACATAAAAATTATGTTTCTCAATCGGATTGACAATTTACATAATCATGATAATAGTATCATTTTAATTTTTATATTTTTGATCAAAGTAGATACCGTGCAAAAGCCTGGTAATGCGCTGATAACACAGTTGTCAGACATAATTGAGCGAATAAAGTCCCAACCATCGGCTCAGAGATCCACACAAAACCGTAATGTAGGCTACACATATTTCTACTCCCCTAACTTGAATGAGATAGATAATATCACCATCAATAACTTTGATAAAATACAGTTACACGATATCGGGAATCTGTAATTTGGTGCAGAAGTTATATATGTTTTGGGCATATACGATTGATGGTTGAGGACACGCTGGGGTAATGTTGAAAATACTGACAATGAATTTATTTTATAAATATAGTATGAACATACACCATCTTCAGAAGATGTTAGTAACTAACCTAGTCTTGGCAACTAAATGCTATAGAGTGTCATGAACAAGTCACCAAAGATTATTGGGTACACTATTGCAACAAGATATGATGCAGAATATGTGGTAATTGGGGCAATAATACAGTTCGTAGCACGATCAGGATGTTTTTATGAAGATTAACATAAAATACAGAAACTTTCTAGATGTGGTCGTGATATGGTGGTATGTATGAGGAATCAGTAGGTTCTGGTCATGCATACTTCTAATCAGATATAAGCTCTCACTCTCACATGATATACAATAACCCAACAGGTTTAGTTGTGTCTTGAAGTGGTATGGGAGCGACCACCCTATTTTGACAATAAGTCTTACCATATATAAAGTGATGAAATCATAATGATGGACGTGAATATATTTAGGTCCATAGTAACTATATGTCTCCTCCAGATATAGTAGATTAATTATCATTCATACAGAGTATTTATTACTTATATATTATATTCTTTAGTAATAAACATTGATCATCTAATAATCTATGCAAGACACATGTATCCTACATCAAAAACATTTCCATGCACACTGCCATGTTATCTCAGATGAATATATAACAGATAAAGTACAGAATCAGGGAGGATGGCAATACAGTTTCAGTTCAATGTTCAAATTCACCACTTTTGGTAGAGAACAATGCCATTCAACTATTCAATTAACACTGGTATTTAAGTGTGAACAATACTGAGGTACATAATAAGACGTTAAATGTTATTACGGCAATCAGACTGTCAGATACTGACAATGAGGTAGCCGTAGGAACTGATGTAAACTTGCTCATTCTGCTTTCAAAACGTTCTCATCATAGCAATGCCTAGCTGTGTAAACCTAGAAATGGTGATATTTATCGTACCATTCAACCGTCTCCATGGCTTCCACAACACCAGCACATCAATTCTAAAAGAAAGACATTTAAATTAATTCATAAACACCCAGAACTAGAACTTGAGCCAATTGAAGTATTTCAATGTATCCTCTTCGTCAATAACCCCTGCCACAAACAGTGGATATTGTTACCGTTGTATTTTAGGCCTGCTTAGCGATAAATACAGCTCTGGCCAGATAACAATATTATAAACATCAATGAGATTGTGGTTGGAGCTTCATTGATGGACAACTGCAACTAGTTCTCGTGTAAAAGCTTCCTGCTCAACCTGAATAACTATCACATTTAGTTTGATTAAGTGTGAATTAGGACCACGAGAAAATAGCCAATGGCGTTCTATCAAGTAGTCGCTACATCAATTCCGAAGCTGCACACATATATGATCAATATATTGATGAGGGTGACTATTCTCTCATTATCATTATGCAAGATGATGGCATTCATGCAGATCTGAGATATACACTGCAAGCCTATGTAGCTACAGTAATGAAAGTAACACATGCTACTTTTGTGAAATTTCCTCATAGTTAATGTGTTGTTTTTAAATAATCATATTTTTTGTACTCCCCGTAACTACATGTAAAATGGAAGTTGAGTTTATTATACTGTGTAATTTTTTTCTATCAGAAAACTATTTAAGCGCAAAAAATAACTTCCTACGGCATTTAGAAAAATGGTTATTGTATTGCTGTATAATTGGCGGCCATCTTGGGTTTTCCCCTGAAACTACATGTAGTATATACGTTCCAGGAGGTTATTACTGTATTGTACTAGATTTATTGGTATTAAAAACCTATATTTAGCCACCAAAAACAACTTTCTATGACTTTTAGAAAAACGTTATGGTACTTTATGTATTATTGGCGGCCATCTTGGATTTCTTGCGTGATAGGTGACCAGGTCTTAGAACATGAAATTCCTCAAAACAAAAATGTTATTTTGAACACGAAAGTCAAGTTTGTATGTCCGCTGTGCACCCATACATGAAGTATAATCATGATAATTGAGACTTTATCTGCTATTTTGGCGGCCATTTTGTTTTGCAATTTTGAAAGGGAAAAACTAAAAATAGAGCTTGGCATGGGGCAGATTTGGAATCAGCATATCCGAATTGTGTGAAAACAACTGCATGACAAATTCTACTAAGAAATGCCTTACAAACTTTAAGAATGCCTCTTTTTGAAAAATGGACCCTGACTACGCCAATATAAGCCTTGTGACGTATTATACGAAGCAAAACAAAATAAAATAACAGCAACAACTCAAATACGCTGTATCAATATGTCAATTTGATGAGAGTATGGTAATCTACCTTTACTCAACAACCACAATATAACTGAGGGGGTGGTGTGATTAAAAATCAAGTGCTAGCCGTGTCACTTTATAATCAGAATGAACTACTGTACTTGCTTCGAAAATACAATATCACGCTTATTACCTGACAAACACAGCAACATCATATTTTGAGATCATACTATTAAATTTTAGCTGGAATTAATAAGTGATTGCTATATCATTTTACCAAATTATATAATTATTTGATGAGATACTACACAATGGAAATGTGAAATGTGATGATGTTAAATCCATATATCGGAATTTATATATGTACCTTTTGCATTTTTAAATAGAAATACTAAAAGACACGTGTTATGAATCATTTCAATACAAATTGAAACGATTAGATATACATGTGAAGCTATGTATCACTATATACGGAAATATCAAATTATAATATAATGAATTAACTTGTTTCCGAATAATCATGACTACAATTTGTGGACAGGGAATATCAAAGACTTGACACGGGGCGGGTCGTGCGACAAACACAAATTGGCAGTGATACTTTTCTTATGAATACACACTTAACATCTTTGACCTTATCAGTCACGCACATACATGACCTTTTCAGATCAGAGTCCAATGAGTGGCGATATCGAAGCTAGCAACGCATTGCTAATGCACAAATTTATAGCTTGAAGATATAAAATACCCAGTGGAACATTTTTTATATTTTTTTTTTATCAAACTATCTGTTTAAGAAAGCAAAAAATCTTTATCCATCTATATACAAAGCTCGAATTGCATCTTTGAATCTGACCTCAGATTCTGACGTCAAAATACGGTCCCCACATTGAATGAATTGAAAAAAATATAATGGCCACAGCCCTATGACTTAGTTATGAAGCAGAAAAAGATAACTAAGACATTTGTGATGATTTCAAATTAAAAACATTTGGACACCATTGTTTGAACGAAAAATTCGTCAGCTTTGTAAGGATGGATAGACAATATGAATTGCTACAACTCTAATGGCGAGTTGACAGCTTAAACTAGTACAATAATACAAACAAATAATACAACAATAATATGATACAACAATTGATCCTATTATATCCGTGTGTCACAAATATATGAATGTAATAAATAGTTCTGACCTCATAACATTGATACATTTAAGATTACACAATGTAAATACAAAAACAAAAAACGAACATGAGATTGATAAGAATCAGCTGTTAAGATTAGACACGGACATTCGAGGATCTCTAAGTACTGTGGTGCTAAATAGCAATACGATCTGTCAGCATTGTAATAATATTTACTCGAGCAATAGGCAGCACCCTTATTGCTGATAATTTTACTTACGATCAGTTTACTTAACCCTTGAAGCGCTAAGAACGACTATAGTGGTTTTAACCCTGTAAACCCACACGATGATTCAAAGCGTCATTTTGCATCTCTGAGGAATGACTTAATTTCCTACACCTAGTTGTTTTAAAACGACCATTTTCATGGAACTATTTTAATAATAACGATATATCTCTTTTTAATTTGTCTCCCACTTCAAGTCATCTTCATCCACTACAAGTCGAGAATTGCGACAGCAATTCGCGGCTTGTAGTGGGTGAAGATGATAATGGTAAATTCAGGCTTGAAAGGGTTAATCTGCTTTACTATGAGGTTAAACCATAGTTTTTTGGAATGAAATGGTTTTTTAACATTAATATTTGTAAATGTTTGTTCCGAAATTAAACAAAAATGGGTAATTTTCTCCCACTTGAAGTTGTGGGTCGCGGTAGCGAGACACAACTTCAAGTGGGCGAAAATTTAAATTTGATACTGCAGCGCTTTAAGGGTCAGGTACAGCTCTGAACTATAACATTTTTCTGTGTGATACAGATGTTTTACCTTTGTGTGATTATCTAAATAAGAAATCATGTTAGTACAAAATTAACCTAACACCCAAACGAGCATATTTTTACAACCATTTTAATCACTAATAATAGATATCAAAATAATGTATCAAGCCTAGAATGGGCCATACATTTTTCGTTAGAGCAGCGAACAGGAACAGCAGGAATATGTCGATATAAAACATAATATCCCTCAATATTTAAATACAAGATCTTTTAAATATGTATGCGCTTTTTTTTAAATGATCTTTTATATATATATATTATATGTATAGATATTTGTGGAAAACAAGCAACCAGCACATCTTTGATCCCAGTTAAAATATGGATCAATTTATGACACGTTCTAAAAAAACACACTATCTGACCTTTCCATTATCCATTAACCCAGCAAACACAAAACATTTTCATAATATGTGTACGACGTCGGCCCAACGTCTGTGACCATGGTCCAACGTTGAACAAATATCATAAAAATAAAAATGTTTTGCGTTTACTGGGTTTACATTTTTTGTTAGAGCAGCGAACAAGAATAGTCGGGATATGTCAATATAAAACAACATTTAAATACAAGATATTTAAATATGGATGCGGTTTCAATGATGGCTTAATGTTGGGCCAACGTATACGACTGAATCCAATGCCGAGCGGTGCCAAGCTCAAGTATTTATGCAAAGGCGCGAATTTACAATTCAAAATTGGTCTCGAAAACCTATCAAAACAAAGGTGTCAACAAGTTATGGGCCAGTACAAGACACATACATGCTGTCTTTATATGTGACCCACCGTATGAGGCGTGTTAAAACTAATTTTACAATGTTTTAACCATTTTCGTGTATGCTGAATCTGATTTCGAGCGGGATAAGCTCAACTATTTATGCAAAGGCTCGAATTTTACGATTTAAAATTGGCCACGAAAATCACTCAACAAGAACACTGATGAAGGGACCAGTAAGGAGTCTGATCCAATATACGGCCCATATATATATGCTTGCTTTATATATTTTAAACTATTTTCGCGTATGCTGAATATAATGCCGAGAGGTTCTAAGCTCAACTATTTATGCAAAAACTCGTATTTTGCGATTTAAGGGTGTGTTTGACCGAAAATCGCACAGCAAGAAAGGGCCAGCAACGTGTCTGAGGTATAAAATACATAATATGCCTGTTTCATATCTGACACACAGCGTGTCAAAAAAAAAGTTTTCAATGTTTTTAACCATTTTCGAATGTGCTAAATCTAATGCCGAGTGGTTCTCAGTTCAACTATTTATGCAAAGGCTCGAATTCTACGATTTAAAATTGGCGACGAAAATCACTCAAGAAGAACACTGATGAAGGGGCCAGCAAAGTGTCTGATCCAATAAATGGCCCATATATATATGCATGATCTATATGTTTTTAAACTATTTTCGAGTTTCGAGTATGCTGAATATAATGCCAAGCGGTGCTAAATTCAGCCATTCATGCAAAAAAACTAGAATTTTACGATTTTAGTAGTTTTTTTGCCTATAGTGGTCGAGTTAGGGGCGGATTTGAGGTCCTTGTGAGTTCTTTCAACATAAAATCATGGGGTTCGATTTTTCCATTATTTTGAGGTCATCTAAAGCTCAAATTAAATTGCCGCATTGTTGTAAGAAAAGCTTTATCTCTATCAACCGATTTGTTTCATTTTTTTGCCGAAAATTTGGTTTCAGATGGTGAAGAATTAGACCTATTTTAGACTGGTTTAAAGGTGCTGATAGGTTGTGTTGTACAGGTCAAAGCCATTATTTTTTTTCAAATCAAGGTCATTTAACTGTCAAAATCAACATCTAAACATTTATAATGATTTTTTTGAATTGAAATAATGCAAATGATGACATGCTTCTATGTCACTCTGAGTAATCAACGTATAAAAAATGCATTATATAACGTGACTGTAGTTGTCGGGGAGCGTTCAAAAAATAAAAATACCATTTTCCTGACCAATGTCTGCTCTGCAAGGCGAAACCTAAAGGCAGTATCTGCTTACTTTACAAGCCTTTTGGCTTTGCATGACAGTGATATAGGTGTATGCTAACAAATTAATGGCTCAGGGGTAAAGTGATCTTCGATTTTTTAATGTCATTTTGGAAAAGTTAAATACATAGGAATTAATATACTAAAATAGCCAAGCCATTCGTTTAAAATTTCGAAACATATTAATTATTTACTTTCAAAATTGACATTTTTATTCGATGGTAAAGTGATCCAAGTCCATCAGTTGATATCTAAGACCTTTTGAATTAGATCAGTTTACCTTTGATACATAAGAATGGCAGCTGAAATATTATAAAATGTTTGTGACATTTATGAAAAAATGATATTTCTAAATTTTAAAAGTTTATTTATAAAATAAAATAAAAATTGCCTAAAATAGGATTTACGACATCAATAACTATATTCTTTCCCATGGGAAATAATAATAAACACGAATGCATAACTTCCCACATGCTTCTAATTGTTGACGTGACTAGTTGAATTAAAAGCGAAATAGATAATTATGTTAATTGTTTTTACCTTTGAAGCTTTCTATAGGAAAATGAACAGAGTGTATTGTTTTTTGCTGATTACACTGAGGGGGTCTGTAGAACATATTCAGCATGTTGGCCACAGCTTAACATTTGGGAAAACAGTAAAATATGCATAAATCCAAGATGATCGCCATGACCTTGGTAATCTAGACGACATACAGGTACATGAAATGATGATAGAAGCATAACATGTGCAGATGTTCTTCGAATAATGGGTTTTCAGAATAATTTGTTGGCCGTTCAAAATTTTCAAATTGGCGGCATAATGCAGGATGACATCCATTATTTTCTGCAAGGTCAAACAATAAAATGACAATAAAATGACATCATTTTCGACAGAATAGAGTCAGATTTATGATTGTTATGTCCACCATAGGGTTTTCTGTATGCCCGACATAGTGGTATGACCAAAAAGTACTTTAGACATTGCATTGTGTGTAAATGCCGGGATGGGCGCCATTAAGTTTGTGCAAGGTCACACAAAAAAATAATATCATATTCGACAGAATAGAAGCAGATTTTGGTGTCTACCACAGGGCTTCGGGTATACCCTACATAGTTCTGTGTCAAGTAAGTACCTTACTTAGACATTACATTGTGGGTAAAATTCAAGATGACTGCCATTTTTGCAAGGTTAAACAATCAATTGACATAATTTTTGATAAGATTTATCATTTTTAGTGTCTACCATAGAAATTTTCATGTATGCCCGACATAGTGGTATGTCGAGAAAGTACTTTAACGCCCCCTCGTCACATTTTATCGCCACTCTGTCGTCCTTTAATGCTTTACTTTGCTCTTTAACGACACTCCCTCACCCTTCAACACAACCACATCACCCTCTAGCGCTTTTCCATCAGCTTTTAACGCTTCCTCGTCGCACTCTAATCCCCCAATAGCCCTTCGGTTCATCCCCATCGACATCTAACGCCTATATGTCACCCTAAAACGCTGTCATTTCTGTATTCAGCGCATTACATCTCCTATACCGCGTTTCGTTGCTTTTAATGCCTATCATTGGCCCTTAAACATTTTCTTGTGGGCCTTTAGCGCCTCTCGGGCAACCTTTAACGCCTTTTCATCGCCATTAAGCGTCTCCCCATCTCCCTTTAGTCGCTCCTCCATTGCGCAGTAAGGCCTCTTTTTCCAGACCCGTTGTCACCAACAACGGTGTTAAACAAGTTGGAGTGTTATCAACTGTATTATTTACATTGTATGTGGATGAATTTGCGTCAATCAAAGTTAGGATGTTATATTTGTATGGGCGCGTTTGCTTATGCAGATGATGTAGCACTACTGGTGCCGACTATTATGGCACTTAATAAACTAATCACTGCATGTGTATCATTTGCTCGAGAGTATCATGTTTTATTTGATCTTATAAAAAATAAACTCATAGCTTTTAACTGTGCTACCACTGAAGATATATATGTAACCTTTGATGGTGAAAAAATACAAGGAACTTTCTACCTAGGCAATATTGTCGGTGATTGTAATAACGAAATACGGATCAAAGTAACAACAGATGACTTTATTAGAAGAGCTAATACAGTAATGTCACAATTAAAGTTAGCACCTTACTCAATAAGTATAAATTATTTAAATCGTTCTGTTCTGTTCTGTTCTGTTCTGTTCTGTTCTGTTCTGTTCTGTTCTGTTCTGTTCTGTTCTGTTCTGTTCTGTTCTGTTCTGTTCTGTTCTGTTCTGTTCTGTTCTGTTCTGTTCTGTTCTGTTCTGTTCTGTTCTGTTCTGTTCTGTTCTGTTCTGTTCTGTTCTGTTCTGTTCTGTTCTGTTCTGTTCTGTTCTGTTCTGTTCTGTTCTGTTCTGTTCTGTTCTGTTCTTCACTCTGGGATGTGTCAGCAAAGTCGATCAATAAGTTGTATAATTCTTGGAGAAAATGCGTGCGACAACTGTATAAATTACATTATATAACGCACAATAATTTGTTGCATCTCTTTTCTAAGGACCAGCCAGTGAATGCACCCACGAATAATGAAATATGTAATGTCTAACCTGAAAAGCACCAACTCACTTGTACGGTTATCCACAAAATTATGTACGTCAGGAAGCAAATCGTTCACATGTAAGAGTATCAATCACATTATGTCAATATATGGTTTAAATAAATTTCAAGTAAGTAATTATGACTCATGGAGTACTATAAAAAATGCAATAATTAATGTTTCTGAGTCGACAGTAAAGGATGAAAGCAGAAAGCTGCAGGTAATGTGATAGATTTATTGAAAATGAGGGGAAACTCTTACGAATTCTCGCATGACGAAATAAATGATATGTGTTAAACTACGTTCGTACAGAAAGATTTTTATATAGACACCTGAGACCAGATTAATTTAACTTAGTTTTTTGCATTTTTTGTTAACAATTGTATGATGTAATGTGTTCTTTGAACGAATAAAGATTTATTTATTGCCTATTCGTTTTATCCCCATTGCCCATTAGCGCATCACCCTTTAAAGCCCTCACATTGACATTTTAACGCATCTTCGTTCCTCTTTAACACCTCCCCATTGACCATCAACACCTTACCGTCACCTTTTTTCTCCTCCCCATTGATGCCTATCTGTCGCCCTTCAATGTTTTGGCTAACCGACCTGTAGACTTGAAAGAAGTGTTAACTCATGCGCCTAGTTCCCATCGCCATATTTGAAACCAGTGGGAACATTTAATCTGATGTGAAGTCAACTATGGTGTTGCCACTTATGGGCGAACAACAGCATATACCATTACCACCACAGCCTCCAGAGCAATCAACAAAAGATCATTGACATATCCAAGCAATTGATTTACCAACAAAAGCACGCCATTTTGGATACTGAGCACATATATTTGCGTTCTCTATTATTTCATTTGGGCGTGATTTCCATATGATTGTGGTGCTTGGCGACCAGTATTTGCCCATTCTATCAAGGATAGCACTCATTCTAAGAGAACCAAAAAGCACAAAGACTAGTACTGGTAACTGACAGTCGTATAAGTGACCCTTCTCGTGTCAGTACCCCTTCCCGAGACAGACAAAGACTATATTACGTGCTTACTGAACACGAAAACAAATCTTGCCTTCAAAACTTCGTTGGAAAATGCACTATTTTCCAAGCTCCCAATAATGTAGCAGCTGATGTATTCAGGAATGTGGAATCTGTAAGATGCAACAAGCAGTATCTATATCTCACAAGCCCCTATTGTTCCAAATCAGAGCAACTGCCCATGACATCACATGCATTTGGTCTTCATACTGATCTATATCAACATTTATGCTAGCCGTGTGGAGGAGTGGGCTATTGAATTACACCCCAATCTTCCTTCTGCTACTGTATCAAAGAGTGGCTGGTACGAAAATGATGGAAAGCTGTCACCAATCACCATGACAAAGAAGAAGCTTTTCCATAAGCCATCAAAGTAATCATCTATTTAGGCTGTTTATTGGGCTATCAAACATTGAGGTGGAGGTGTTTCCGAGAAGGATTGGGGTGCACTCGGCTTTGTCATAAAAAACTAACCGTTGGGGCGTGTAATGACAATACACGGAGTGATAGATGTAGATAATCATTTTCCAGTGTATATATTCAATAGGATTATACTCGTGTTTAACATTCAACAACTGACATATTTACATCCTAAAATGAATAGAGTTAGAAAGTAAACTTTATGTACGTTTATCAGGGCGTTAGAGATTTAATCATATTCTATGACATTCAAAATGAAACTACCATAAAATATATGTTTGTGGTTATTATTAGGTGTTTTCGAGAGAGACTGACGTGCACTCTGTCATCATAGATTATCAGTTGGTTTTGTCGTAATATCAAGTAAAAAGATAACATAATACACAAAGTAGATTGCTGCTTCAAAAACATGCATAACTATGTTTGTTGTTGTATTATATTACCATAATTATAATATATTACATTATAAAATGAAAACAATTTGAAGCAAAACATGCGCATGCGTTTTGTGAAGGTGTTAGAAATTTACGCCATTGTAGTCTACCCTTTATTACAATCATTATGGAGAATATTTTCTACTTATCTGTCGCCAAATAATATATATAATTGCTTAAAATTGCATCTGTGAGTTATTTCTACATAATTGTAAAAGCATAAAGAGGTCAAGATGTATCACTGAGTCATGCATGCAGTCGTCGAGCACACATATATATAGCAGTTTTCCAGATTGTTAGGGCTTCTTTTGAACCGAAATTTCGGAGCTTTATAATAATTTCTCAGCTTGGCACCGCTCGGCATTCGATCAAACATGCCCTAAAATCGCAAAATTTGAGCTTTGGCATGAATAGTTGACCTTAGCACCGTTCGGTATTATATTCAGAATACACGAAAATTGTTTAAAATATATAAACAAGCTTATATATATGTGCCGTATATTGGATCAGACTCCTTGTTGGCCCCTTCGTCAGTGCTCTTGTTGAGTGATTTTCGAGGCCAATTTTAAATCCTAAAAATTGAGTCTTTGCATAAATAGTTGAACTTAGCACCGCTCGGCATTCAATTCAGCATACTCGAAAAAGGTTAAAAACATTGTAAAATTAATTTTGGCACGCCTCATACGGTGGGCCACATATAAAGCAAACATACGTATGCCTTGTACTGGCTCATTCCTTGCTAACACCTTTGTTTTTGAGAGATTTTAGAGCGATTTTCGAGGCCAATTTTAAATCGTAAAATTCGAGTCTTTGCATAAATAGTTGAGCTTGGCACCGCTCGGCATCGGATTCAGCATACTCGAAAATGATTAAACACACCATAAAATCAATTTCGGCAAGCTTCGTATCGTGGGTCAGCATATACTGGAATAGCAAACAGTCTATAAAACATAGAATAATTTTTGACACGTTCTAAAAAACATACTATCTGACCTTCCCATCATCCATTGATGCACTAAAGAGAGAAGTGACAGTGTTTAAATAGGCTACCATAAAACCTGCATCATTTATTCAGATCCATATTCAAGGGACTGCCGCCATTGCATCGTTATCCATCTGAGTGCTATGTTGGCCTGTGGATTGTGTCATTTCAAACAGTAACTGATAGCGCGATACTTTTAGGCAGAGAGCCCTTATGCGTGACATAGCGGAATCAGCGAAACCATATATTGTTTCATATACTGTCAAGTATAAGAATTTAATACGGAAAGGCATATGTTCATTTATTATTTCCACATCATGTTTATGCCTTACGCTTTACTGAAGAAAAACAAACTTCTAGTTTATTGTAGACCTATATTGATCACAAATATAATGAGCTCACTGATATGAATCGTCGCTGTTATCTCAGAAGAACTAATTATAGATTGAGCTATTCAAAAATCACCAGTCAAGAGAAATAGTCTGCATGCGAGTATTATTAGTTCATGGCAGTGAAACCGCTGTTGAAACATTGTTGTTTTAGTGTTGGGACACCGGCGGAGCCGGTGGCCTAACACTAAAACAACATTGGTTAAACGCTTTGTGTTTGGCAGGAAGGAGTATACCGGGTGCCCAATCAACAATACATTGACCTGGATCATCGCATGAGCGAATCTATCAACACCACGAGCCATTGTGTCTGGAAAGCAACCTGGTAGTTTTTTACGGAGCATGTAACATGATACATTTGGTTGGATGCACAGCACTCAGTTGACATTTGGCTCCGGATATTAAAATAATATTACTTATGAATTAGTGAAGACGATGACAAACATTTTAGGTGTACGCAGTGTGTGAAATGCGGCAGCATGGGACAACTAACAAATCGTTGTACAATACCAAATATTTGTAAATTATAATATTTTTTGATGAAGGCTATTTCAAAGTTACCAAAAAAAAAAAAATTCAAAACGTCGTACTCGCGGGCTATCGCCCGACTCGAGGGCCCTACCTGGGGCTAGTTAGAGACCAAACCGCGCATGTTACTTTTGAAATCAATCTGATTTGGAATTTGGGTATGAATATACATTAGAAGTGTCGTCGAAGTGAGACTTGCGATGCAATTTTACATAATTTATAATATACATTTAGGAAATATTAATGACAAATTATAGCACTTTGTCAGAAAAAAATGTGTATTCTATGCATGCCTTGTGTGGCTTATTAAAATCTGCATGGAGTTCTTAATCATACCAGTGTCTCTAAAGCAAGCATTTGTCATTTTAAAGACCTAAATGCCCATTTGTCTGAACTTACGGCAGACCAAATATAAGACTAGCTGATGCTGTGTCCGATGTAAGTACGATAGAGTGAGCCAATGCTGTGTTACTGTCGGACCAGCGTCCGCGACGCTGGCCCAACGGTATCACAGCATTGGGTCAAATTGCCGCGTTCACTGGCTCTGACTCGAGTGGGTGAAGATTTATAATCTATCATTTAGCGCTTTAAGGGTTAAAGTAATGTAATTCGTACTGTCAAAAAATCCAAAACTAAATTATTTTTTCTTTTTTTACCCGCTCACAAGTACGAAAATCACCAGAAGGCATCAACCCTAAGAAAGCTTCTGGACTTGATGACAGTCAGGCAAAACTTTTGAAAATTTCAACTCCGGCTTTTTTATAGAGTTTATGCTTTATTATGCATTTGCCCTCAACAAGTGAACAAGTAAGTACCCAACGATTTAGAAAAAAGCAAAAATATCCGCTATTTTCCAAAAAAGGTTTAAAATTAGACCCGGGTAATTATTGCCCAATTTCAGTACTTCCTGTGATTTCTAAACTCCTTGGCCGTATTGGGCGGAGGCCCTAGGGTAGTGGTTAGCACCGCTGCCTTTCACGCCAGAGTTCGGGGTTCGATTCCCGGTCTCGGCGGTTTGAAAGAAACAAAAATGTTTCTTCCCCATCCACGTGTGAAACTCAGTATTGTGGGGAGCCTCCATGACCGGGAGGTAGCGTGCTCGGCCTCAGACCGCCAGGGCTCGAATTTCGAATCCGTGTCTGGAGGACAGTGTCATCTCATCCATCTCACCATCCTCAGGAGGTTCTCCTGGCCCAGTTTAGCCTATATGTGCACAGAGGTGGCCTAAAGCCCGATTCATTTCATTTATTTCATTGGCCGTATTGTGTTTTTAAATTTATAACTACCTAACCAGCACAGAGCAGCTGCCGCAAAAGCAATCTGAGTTTCGGAAATATCATTCAACACAAACAAGCCTTCATAAATTAGTAGAAAATTTATATTCCAACATTTGTCGATGTCGATTACTATGTATCAACTTTGGCTACAGTAAATGTATGCATTTAGGAAAACAACCATTGTTCTTTCAAGTGAGTTGAGCTTAATTAGGCTAATATAATAGGCCTACTCATAAAAAATAATTAGCCTGTGTACAACTAAACACATAACTGACTTGAAATGAAGTATTGTTGGAATTCGATATTTGAAAACTCTCTAAAACGATAAAATGACGTCTGAGATTTTTGAAAAGCAGTTGAAGAAAAGTTGAAATTACATTTACAAGACATTGCAATTACACATAAAAGAGGTTGAAAAGTGGTTGAAAAACTCGTTGAAATTACCAGATAATGTGAACGTAGAAATCACATTGCACATTGGCAAAAAAACGTTGAATCGATTTTGCAACGTTGCTTCCACGACAGCTTATTATGTGACAGCAGCATTGATTCAAAGTTGTTTTGCCTGCTGGGTAGGTCCAATGTCTTGTGTTTCCATGGGATCATCATCAACGATTTTCTAGAGTCGCTCAAGCACACCACTCGACACATACGATTTGTACTATCAGTAGGTTTCAACAACTTCTGTATTTTTTTTTTATTTCATTGATGCAATGAGTTAGAGGTAATTATTTGTGATGGAAGTATTTTTTTATTCAATCACAAGTACAACTTCTATTTCGTCAACTGTTCTATCACCCTTTCCAATATAAACTGTGTGACGTATATTTGCCATCTTTTTATGTTACATAATCTCCATTTGTGACCAACATGTGAGTAAAAATTACAAAAAAATATATAATTTGAACCAAAACATATGCTAATTTAGTCTATTTTATTATTCATTTCTCATTAAATTTTTCTTTTTTAAAGACCAAAAAACTGTTATAAGCGTGATGAAGCAGCCCACCACCTGAATATAGCCAGGGTTGTTAACAAATCTGAAGATGAACCATCCTAAAACACATCTCAGCTAACCGGGGAGACCCGATGCTGACTTAATGCTGGGCCACAGTCTGAGACGCTGCCTCAGCATTAAATAAACATTCAAAAAACGCCCCGTGTTGGCTGAGACGGAGGCATTTCATAACCAAAGATTACGGTTACGCAATGCTGTAATTTTTGGTGCTCGAAAACAACTGTGTATATTTGTCATAGTGCCTGGGGCATCTGGTGAGGATATAAACGCGTTCCACACTCGGCGACCTGACATTGTGTGTATGTGGACTGACAGCCCTGACGAGTGAACCGCGAATGACATGAGAAGAGATTCATCAGATTCTCAACGTTGTTTTAAAGTTGGGCCGACGTCAATGACGTCGGCCTAACTTTGAAACAACGTTGATTCACACAATCTACGTATTAGTAACGTGCTAGACGTTAATAAACAATCAGTTTTGCATGCTGATCTGTTGACCGGAGGACCAAGCTCAAAGGCTCAAGAACACTGATTGCACCAGTTGTCCCACCAATATCTTATCCATTTATGTCACGTATGATAGGCCTATATATGAAACTCTACATGTTAATTCACAAAAATAAATATATCTTTCATTCCGAATCGTACACCGGAGACTGTACCTAGAAACAAACAAAAAGTTACATCGCTTCTATGTAACATTAATGAAAGAACATTTTCAAAAGTCATAACACATACATCATAACAATTCGTTTTTATGATTGTGTTTATGTTTTCTGATATTACAAGAGCAGTGGCAGTCTAAATAGGTTTATTCTGCATCTCAACTACTCTAAGTATTGTGCATTTTTGTATCCAATTAAGAGTTAAATAATTTGGCTTTTTCTGAAAAATAATTATACAGAATTTACAATAAAAAATTGTTATTTTCAGTAATATTAGTAACAAAACT
Organism: Flabesymbios commensalis; assembly: GCA_964017125.1. Taxonomy (NCBI): domain Eukaryota; kingdom Metazoa; phylum Annelida; class Polychaeta; order Terebellida; family Flabelligeridae; genus Flabesymbios; species Flabesymbios commensalis. The sequence goes on from OZ024912.1 coordinate 25,199,363, forward strand.
ATTTTTGCAACATACATGTTTTTTATAGTAACGGCAAAATATATAATTAAAACGTGTTTAATTTTAAATTATTTTACATTGCATGATATTATAATTATGGAACTTAGATTTCATTTTTATAAAGTAAAACGTGCCCATCTGTCCAACTACGATATAGATATACGATCTATCAATCACAATAAATTAAATAATGTGTTTTGCTGGTACACAGTATCCTATGAACACAAAACCTTTTGCTTTTTTAACGTTGGCTAACCGTCTTTTAAGTCGGCTCAACATTAGAACAGCATTGGGTCGACGCCTTATTCGCTGGGATAAGTTGCCCAGCGAACACGAGGCGTTGACCCAATACTAGTTTAATGTCGGCCCACCGTCTACGACGCTGGGCCAACATTAAACCAGCATTGGGTCAACGTCTCGTGTTTGTTGGGTAAGTTGTCCTGATGATTGAGTTGTGATTCGGGATTCTGGATCTTGCGGACAATCCCGGGATCCATCTATCCCTCTTCACACTACTTCCCGTGTCTTTCAGACCTACATTAAGCCACTTTACCAGGAAAGTCCTGTGAGTAAATCCCCTTACATTCCATAAGAAGCACAATAGGATCGTATTCATCTACGTTTGATTCATTCTCAGCCGAATTATATACGCTTTATAATAGCAAAGAGAAGGATATATTAACCCTTTAACCGCCGGTGTCGCATATATTCGGGTTTTCTTTTTTTATTAGCACATTAAGTACCACCTGTTAAACATGGAAAATAATTTGACATCAATCAGCAATATTTGAAAACAGTTGACCTCCATTTTGTCAAATCTGAATAATTTTCACTCTCTTGAAGTTGTGGATCGCGTCAGCGAGACACAATTTCAAGTGGGTGAAAATTCAGATTGAATAATTTGGCGGGTAAAGGGTTAAGGGAATATATCACTAGTGAAAATAGAACAATAAAATTATTGCAATCCATTTAAAGTTTTTCGTTTCCTAATATGATGTTGCTACCGTGTTCAACGTGACAAAATAATGTAGCCGTGTGTGTGTAGCACTGGTAAGGTGGACTGGAGTGATTGCTACTCTGACCATAGAGTTGATTCTTTAGCTCGATTGGTAGGGCTCAGGCATCACGATGTCAGGTTCGGTGGTTCCATCTCTGGGCTGGGCAGTTTCAACACTGTTACAATGCCATATAGTGTAAATATTTTATTCCGATTTCTACCAGTTCTTGCAAAAACATCCATGTATACATGCAAATACCGTTTATTTACATGATTTAGTAAATACAATTATTTACTTAAATATGTAGGCGTAAAATTATATTCAGATAGTGTAAATAAAATATTTACATTGTATTGCATATTTTCCCAACCGAATAGGCCTACTTATCTAAATGAAGCATGGGCTGGTATATTAAAAAATGGTTGATGTTTAGTTTATCCTATTATCTCTTATGTGCAGGTTCTCGTACTGAAAGAATTCAAATATTTATAATGGGCGTAGACCCATAACATAGGTATTCAAATGAAGCTGAAATAGCCAACTAGGACATTTTATGATGATTTAAAAATGAAAGCCTCTTTCGTCTCCATGATTTATATAAAAATATGTCAGCACTTGAGGGTTAAGCTATTCCGGATACTGGTTTGTAACATGGGGCCATGGATCCATATGCATTGACAAAGTGGGATCCTCATAAAACGCAAATTACTGAAAAATTGTAGGTTTGATGTTGGCCCACCGTCTACGACTCCGGCCCAACATACATTCTACATTGGGTCGAAGTCTCGTTCTTTTCCTGTAACTCCTGTAATACAGTGGTGAGTTAATGTGGCTTTATTATATTTAGGGTCGTTTACGAACCCTTAGTCCAGGAACGTCAGTTTTTTATGTGGTCAAAACTGCAAAAAAACATACAGAAAAGATGCCTTGATGTAGGCCTATATGTATCTTATGTTTAGAACACCACTCAAATTGAAAACGTCGTATACTAGCGAGTACTACCTCGTTTTGTACTTTTTTGAGAATTCCTTGCTAACTGATTCAATGGAATCTCTCTTAAGAAAATATTTAATTTAAAAAGTTTTATTAGTAAGGAGCGCTCTGAAATAAGTATATTAAATGTTGTCTTTCAAAAGGATCATCAGTATGTCTATATTGTTCTTAAAAAGCCCCCTCAGCATAAAACTAGCGATACAGATAGAGAACAAAATATCATATTTGCTGATAGAAGAACATGACTCTGAATTGAAGTAATACTAATTTGCACACTAAAAGTATGGATAGGATAATCAGCACAGAGCAGCCTCTCATTATTAATAATTTAATATTGCTAGACAATAATATACTCATAAAAATTATCAAATAACGTTAAACTGTGATATATAATCGCAACCAGCAGGTCAGTTATTGTGAAGTAATTATTTAACCCTTTAAACCCTCACGATGTATTAAAGCATCATTTTACATCCATGAAAACATACTTAATTTTCCTAAAACAAAGTAACCTAAAAAGGGTTTTAGAACCAAAATTTCCATGGAATTGGTTTACCTATACATGTCAATTTTCTTTAATTTTCAAACCACATCAAATCATCTTCATCCACTGCAACTCGAGAATTGCGGCTTGTAGTGGATAAAAATGACAATGGTAAGCCTAGGTTTGAAAGGGTTATGTAATATATTAAAAATAACTGTGATAAAATTCAGCAGTCAATGAGTCAAATACTTACAAATTCAAAATACTACTGGTACTTAAAGTTAAATACGTCAAGGATAGGATAACAATCGTCGGTGCACAAATGATGTGGTTTGAATATTTCACGAGGAGGTCAATCCGCATCATATTATTACGTTTCGCGATTACAGCATCGGATTATTTATTCAAGATCGATAATGTTGACAGTGGCGACGATCGTTAATGTGTTCTCTCAGGGATTAGCGCCCGACCTGTTATTCTGCCAGATCACAATCTAGCCCTTCCAAGAGGTAACTAGTACAATGATCATCATTAAATATTCAATACTTATGTTGTTTCATCAACATGTATAAGTTCATTGTGGGAAATGTGGATGTTATTGTTTAATAAACTACTTGCGGCTCCATTTCCCCATTCCGCATCTTAAATCAATGTAAAATATTTGTATATCAGAAGACAATTGCAGAACAGAAATGTTTTAGCTGCCGGCCCACCCTGATTCACACCAATTTATCGATAGCAAGACAACAAACTACAGATACTCCCGTCTTGTTCAGCTGAAATCCACTGCATATTGATTTAATCAATGAGAGTAGGTAGTTTTTATTATCATAGTGCCTGAGAGTTACACAAGCTTTCACTCTCGATGTCGATTTTATTGTGATCGGGCTTGGTGTGGCTATGATTAGGATTATGTGACTATATTACATGTATTGTACTATAGAAGTTAATGAATTGGTGGCTGATAAATATCAAGTAGGCATGCTTAAAGTAGGTGGGTCGTTATATATATGCTTCACTGAATCAAGATATTACGTTACGTCAGATTTCATTCCTGCATGCGTACCGTTGTAATGGGCGCCCTAAATGTTTACTTAGCGAATCATAACAACCCGCTGACTTTGAACTAGTTAGTTCTAAAAAACTAAGGAATATTCTTCTAAATTCCTTGCAAAAGCAAACTTACAACAAATACGAAATACTATAAAAATCATTTAATTTTGAAAATTACGTGATTTTTTAAATATTTATATTTCAAAATGGAAATGTTGACACAATTTGCAGCTTAACTTTACAAACATATTTGTAGATTTGTAGTTTATCGAGTAATCATTAATGAAATCATTCGATCTTGCAAATGTATTTTTCATGTAAATATACATAATTGTTGTTACTTAAAGGTGAAATTGTTTAGTGTATTGAAATGACATATATTATTTATATTTACATTGAAAATTATCGAAATAATAAATTAGCATCCAGCGACCAAAGGGATAAGAGACTTAGTGAAGTACGATGAGCTTTAGCTGCCATACTGTCAAAATGTCAATCAAAATATAGAGCACTCTCACTTAATAATACAGAGGATTAGGGGGGACTCTACACAATAGAGGATATGATTCTAGTGTTATATAACCCAGTGAATGATATCCTAACGTTGCATTTAGAGCTCATCGAGTGCATGTTATATGGACTTCACTTATGATCCATGTGACGTGCAAGAGCCGTCACACATTATTACACTGCAGACATATTTAACCTGCAGACATATTTAACGAAACCATTTGTTTTATACATTATCATTAGTAGTTTTCTTCGATTGGTTTTCTGACGCGGGTAATCTACTAGGTGTCAATAAAACATTATATTTTGCCAAATTGTAGAATTTAGTATGTTTTGTACAAACATTTTTTGCAAGGGTCACTTTATATCAATACACGTGAGAAACGGAAATGTTTAAATGCAATCGAAGTATACCATTTGAATAATTCCGAAGCTGCCAAAAATAATTGATTGATTGTCTCCGATTAGTTTTTGTTCGTCCGCGTGTAAGGTGGTTAATATGCAGCACATAACGCCACCTGAAATCAATCAGTAATAACCAATTATAACATAAAGAATAAAGAATCAGTATTGGCGTATAAGCTATACCTACATAACAACAGATGATATGATATTCGGGTAATAGATTATTATCAGATTATTGTTAATTTAAAATGGTCAATTGCTAACCAGGCAAACATTTGAGCGATATTGACCTAATGTTGGCCCACCGTCTCGACGCTGGCTCATCAATAAACCAAAATAGGGTCAACGTCTCATGTTTATTGGGAATTTAACATTGAACAATCTTATAGTACCACACCACCTGGTGCACAAAATCAAATGCCTCGGCCTGGAGTTGGTGGATGCCTTTTATATGATCATAATCTTTGATGGTAGTGTGAATTTTTTTCCTATTATCATAATTACGAGATAATAAGAAGTTTATTTGCCTAGATCAACTTGCTAATTAAATCCAAACAAATTACCACACATTATTTTACTGGTGGTCATTTATGTAAATTTTATGTAATTTCATTTATGTAAATCAATCAATCAATCAATCAATCAATCAATCAATCGATCAATTGATCAATCAATCAATCAATCAATCAATCAATCAATCAATCAATCAATCAATCAATCAATCAATCAATCAATCAATCAATCAATCAATCAATCAATCAATCAATCAATCAATCAATCAATCAATCAATCAATCAATCAATCAATCAATCAATCAATCAATCAATCAATCAATCAATCAATCAATCAATCAATCAATCAATCAATCAATCAATCAATCAATCAATCAATCAATCAATCAATCAATCAATCAATCAATCAATCAATCAATCAATCAATCAATCAATCAATCAATCAATCAATCAATCAATCAATCAAAATTATTTAATCAATCAACTTCTATAACGAATCCATAGAATAATCATGTGTCATAATTCAGGACAAAGCATGTTCGTCAACAAGGAGGCAGACCACCGAAGAGCTAGGGCGCGGAAGCCAGATCATATAGTTGAGATTTAAGTAATTTCCGGAATGTTAATTACTGAAGGTATCGTTGCATCGTCCACCTCCCAGCAAACTACAGGCATAGATGTTGATTTAATGTTGGGTCATCGACTGTAACAGTGATACAACATTAAATCAATTGCGGATCAACAGCTTGTGTTTTACTAAGGTACAAACTAAAGACAAAAATGTGAATACATCTGGTGATCGACAGTGTAGGCCCCTATAACTTTTCTAAAGATGAATTTCATGTCAATAGGCCTTATTAATATTGCTTGCCTAACATTTTTAGCTTGAGATCACAAACCCCACCAGAAGGTCGCTGGCGCCTAGAATGATATTATTGATACGATAAATGAATTCTGAGCCATGAAGCCATGAACAACATTTCACATGTAACTATAGGACCACTCATAAAAAATCTCCTAACAAAAATCAGAACAATATTCATATTATCAAGTATATCATCGACTAGTTCCAGGGATGTAGTAAGTGTGGAGTGGTGTTTACGAAAGGCTGATCAATTGGTCACAGGGGAGTAGTTCATGATTCTCGAATTAATTCAACAATGGAGAATTGATAAATTTTACTAAAAAAATTGAAATGTGGGACATAGCAGATATGGGTGACGTGACGCATCAGGTGGGAGAATATTGTTATAATGTCATGCTTGAGATGTTGACGATTCTGGCATCTGGGCTAGCACGCGACAAAAGATGATAGTCCGACACTGGCCCAATGTTGAGGCAGCGTCGGACTACAATACCTTGTCATCTCAGATTGCTCGTTAGTAAATATTTTGTTGGGGGCAGTCCCTTCACTTCCTTCGCTTCAACTTTAAAATATGTCTGATGTTGATTCTTAAACATTGTTGAATGTAACCCTGGGGACCATCCCACTAATAGCTCTAAAATTAAGTTCTCTTATTTACATTGAAAAATATAAGATTATCCTAACTATTTAAATGAAAATAAGAGAAAGTTAAGATAATCATAAATTTAAGATTCTTAGTGGAATGAGCCCCCCGGCCATTTACAAGAGAAATATCAGCACACATGCATGTACAAAATAGCCGTGTATAGCACTTTTCTATTGTTATCACATAGCTCAGCCTGTTCAAAAAGTATTACTTTCTGTATTATTTACTCTATTAATCATTATTGTTTTAACTAGAACTTACACTAACGACAGCTTTAAAAAACTATGTCAATGTCACTGCTAGATCTTCTTTAACCCAAAGAATTATTTCAATTCTAAACATCAGTCAATCCATGGTAAAAATAACTTAATATATAGTATGTCTAAAACTCTGTTGATACATCATTAACTCTTTATTATTCATTAACTCTTCAAGTGCTTTAATTGTTAATACGTGATATTTTGTGTGGAGATTTTTCGAACTATTTCAACCTTGAAAGCGCTAAATTTAAAAAAATTCACCCACTCGAATTTGTGTGTCGGCACCGCGACCCATCCTGACTCAGTGTTTCCGTTACACTCTAAATGAGAACGAATAATTCTGAAGACTGCAGGATGCCGCGACCCATTACTTCAAGTGGGTAAACATTACTCATATTTACTTTAACTTGAGAGCAAAGATTTGCAAATATTGATGTTTAAGCAGATTACACCGATTTGACGCAATTAAAACTGTGTGGGTGGGGAAATTCATCAAGTTGATTTTCTCGCGGTTTCTGGAGAATTCATTCTGAACAACATGCCACTTTCAACCGCCGCGTCGATACAACAGCAAGCGAAACATTCTAGAATTCTTCCTGTCAAAGAAAAGGTTTGAAACTCGTCACGGTTAGAATCAGAAGCCTCTCCTGGCTATACGACCACACAAAGTCAAACAGCAGTAATGGCTTACTTTTAAAGTAATTAGTTACTTTTGCTTGCATTTGCGCTGAGCATCCATCTCTGAATGATCGATGTGGCATAGCTTTCGGCCCTCTGTGATTTACAACTGCACATACATCTCTGAGAGCTGAGTGACAGAGCGGGGTTAAAGTTACCTCTGGAATGTGGATTTACACCATAAATCGTACATTAGGCCTGCCAAGAACTTTATATATAAAGTTCTTGGGCCTACTGACGGCTTTTGGCTTAACTCTTAAAGCGCTGAATTATTTTGTATAAATCCTGGCGGTCAAAGGGTTTATTTCAATTTGAAATCATAATAAATGTCTTAGTCAGCTCTTTCCGATTCATTTGAATACCTATGTTATGGGTCTAAGACCATTAGAAATATTTTAGTCTTACAGTGCGGGGATAGACTTAAGTTGTCAGAATATGACGTCTAACGCGTCTTTCCCCGCACTGTAAGGTTAGAGTGACACAATCAGGCTAAAATCATTAAATAAACATTATTTTTTTGGCTTCTGAATATGCCCATAAGATGTGAACATGCCCTTAGACTAGAATTGCAGATTTTTTTTTTTAATTTTAGGTTGCTGTGTGCAACGTAGCAGGTGTGTCGAAAGCCCCATTTATCAGTAATTCCCGTATTTCTTAATTTAGACATGCATGTCCGAAATTAAATCTCGCCTAACTGGCAAATGCGCAACACACAATTTAAAAAAATTACGCAATTCTAGTCTATGGACATGCTGACATATTATGGACATATCAAGGAGCCAAAATAGAAATTATTACTGATTTTTTTGATGATTTTAGCCTGCTTGTTTCGCTTTAACCCATTATAATAGATTCATAGGCATATTTGTGTTGAATAAGTTAGTTATTTATTAAAGAAAACCGTTTGAATTAGCATTTAGTTGTGATGTTCCATACACTTCACCAGCGCTGGGGAATACTAATAAAACGTATTTAAACATGTTTTCAATAAAAAGTGGCAAGGTGCTACGTGGCTTTTATAAAAACAACAATATTGTTATAAAAATGTTTTACACATCTAAATGATAAACTAGCCCTAACTTACATAATATCGCCCCCTTATATATGAAAGGGTGTATCTGCCACTTTACCAAGTGGCAGATACACCCTTTCATATCTAAGGGGGCGATATGTCTAATATAGAGACATGCTGACAGATCCATGCTGGGAGATCCCCGTCAGACAAACAGCTGATCCAGATCACTCAGCAAACATGAGAAGAAAAACCACAAATGATGGGGAGCCACGGATTAAAGAAAGCTCATTTGTTTCCCCGTCTCGTTGATCATGATGTATGGCTGGCATTCGGCGATGACTCTGCGAGTTTTTACATCAATTCTAAGAAGTGATATCTATTTGAAGGATTGAATTATCTTATAGAAAGCTCACTTCTTTGACTTTCATGTATAGTTTAATTACCCAATATTTGTAAACTAAAACACAGTCTGTATCTGACCTAACTATTTTATATCCAAACGTCAACCGTCAAATCAGTGAATATGTTATGATTTCAAACAACGGTTCAAAAATATATCCATCTAGGAAGAGGCCAGGTTAAATACATATGATATATGGTCTAGATAAATGTTGTGAGTTTATGATGTTTCTGTCAACTATTTTCTGTCAAATGTAGTACATCGTTTCTTTTATCAACTTGTCAATTGATGTACCTTTGTATATGACCTGTTCAGTCTGATGTGGTTTTGTAGTATAAGAGTAATTTGTATTATATTGTTAAATATAGTCCAGCTCCATTATGTCATTCTGTATATTTTATCTGATTGACTCATTCATGATATTGCACATTAGATTATATTATCAGTGAAAAATGTATATTTTTGTCATACATGTATATAATCTGTTGATTCATGTAGAATAGTCTTGTCATAATGTAATTAGTTAAGTGTGTATTATGATTTTCCAACAACGGCTATTTTCCAGGAATCAGCCATTTATTCATGTAGCACAATCCACGCACTCGCTTATAATTGTTCCAATTGTGCGCTAGGACAGACGTTCACCCAGCCACTTTGTGCTAAAGTCTTGCGCTTGCAGGTTATTACTCGCACCGAGTGGAGCGCTAAGAGCTGTTGTTCTGTCTAAAAGTAGAATCTGGAGGCTATTTTACTCGGATCATGGAGTGCCTCAGTTTTCTCGTTTTACTCCAGGGGTGTGGTCTGGTGGCTTATTACGATCAGGTTATTGGCCCAACACCGGCTCAAATATGGTTCCACCTCTGACGTTGAACCATCTTCCAGTCGGTATTGAGCCACCATCAGAGACCTTTGACGCAGTCTTCAGGATGAATCGTAGCCCAATTAGCGTACGGTGTTGTCCCAACGCGTCTTCTTCAGCTGGCGTTACTTTGGCAGCCGCTCCCAGCTTCTTCAATACCTGCAGGCCACCTGGCCAGCAGAAGACGTCTGCGTAGAATTGGCCCAATATTGTGCCGAGAAGTAAGCCGCTGGCCCAAGACTGGGCCCGACTTACAAACGTGCAAGAAGACGACAATTTAAAGTAGCAACTGTTTCGCTAAGGATCACCACACGGCGACTGCCGACAACCCTCTCCCGAGACGGGCTGTTCTGGATCTGATTGCCCGGGGATACAGGTCCCTGTCCAGATTGATCCATGATTTGGAAATGCCAAGCTATTTCTTTTACATGTTTACAATGAAGGAATATATTTCTCCATTCACAATCGGGAACGCCTAAAATATAGAGCCTGTATTTTTTAGGGTTTATAATATTGTGTTCTTTTTATTTATTTATTTATTTATTTATTAGATAATTCATTTCCGAGATCATTATATCATTCATTTGTTCTGTCTTAGCTCGTTCCTGAAGTTGGTGTATTAAAATTCAATACTGTCAATTAGAATTCAATTTCAACATGTTCCAGGTGTGTTGCAGTGAATTAAAAATAACACACACCAGTTTCAGGTCACCTTGACCTCATCTATTTCACAGTAAACTCGAGACGTTCTCCCAACATCAAACCAACATTAGGTGAACTGCGGGGTTGAGACTCACCTTTAACCATGCCAATTGTGTTATGTGGATAAACAACATCATCTGCTAATTCTGTACTCGCCTTAACCATTTAAGCGCGGGGACCGTCTTCATACGTCAGAATCTGACGTCTGTAGACAGCAGATTCTGACGTATGAGGACGGTCCCCGCGCTTAAACAATGAAAATATTTCTAACGGCCGTAGAACCATGACATAGGTATTCAAATGAAGCGGAAACATATAACTAAGCCATTTATGATCACTTCAAATTGAAAAAATACAAGTCAGCGTCTTGAGGGTTAAACCACGCAAATAGTGGTATCTGGATGAGCAGCATTATCTGCTAACACGATGTGCACTCCGCCATCTGCTATTCTAAGGAAAACAACACCTTTTTATAAAAGGTAAACTGTGCAGGTTTATAGTCTAATATCAAGTATTTCATCCGACTTTTACATTTCACCCCCTGGTCACTGGACCTGTTCATTCGTGTGCCGTCTCAACTCGACGGAGAGCATACAGTCCTGCAGCCATTTCGGCGCATTGAACTTATCATACACATCACCATATCTGTCCTACCAGGTGCTCATTTTCACCTGAGTGAAGTGAAACCAAGTGTCTTGCCCAAGGACACAACATCGAAACAATGTCCCAATATTGAGAGGGAAGAAATATGATCTTGCACCAAGCGGGATTCGAAACCTCACGACAGGCAGCGACATTGATAAAGCTCCGCACTCTAGCCGTTGTGCCACGTCCCTCTCTTATAGATGCAGTATGGTACTTTATGCGTCGATGTCAGTGTTTGTTTTCAATGTGACTAGGCGATCACGTTAATGGCGGCCTCGTCGAGTTAAGATTGAAACATGTGTATCGACGTCAATTTCTGCGCGCTCCTCACATCTTTTTTGTTCACCATCTCTGTCTAATCAATTAAGATTTAGCTCCAGGTGGTCTATTACAGATAGGCACATCACATTTTAAATATATTTAAAAAAAAACATGAAAAAAGGATTTTCAAAACGACGAAATATTTTAGGAGCTGATTCACAAAGCGGAACATAAGGGGTCGCGTAATCAACTGATGTATAATCGCTGATCTGTCCTGATCTCTCTTGTTGAGTGTTTAAGTTGATCCATTCACAAAGCGTCCTGTCATCATAAAGCATCCTGTCATCACAGGGACGCCATGTTTTCACAACATAATCACAGATTTCATGAAACAACACTGTTAATCTCGCCGGCAGAGTGACCACTCAGTCCGTAACGCGTTATAATCAATCTCTTGAACTCAGGTCAAGCACTGGTCATTTTAACCCTTTAACCGCCAAATTATTCAATCTGAATTTACACCCACTTGAAGTTGTGTCTCGCTGACGCGATCCACAACTTCAAGTGAGTGAAAATTATTCAGATTTGACAAAATGGAGGTCAACTGTTTTCAAATATTGCTGATTGATGTAACATTTTATCTTTAACATGTTTAAAAGGTGGTATTTAATGTGCTAATAAAAAATGAAAATCCGAATATATGCGGCACCGGCAGTTAAAGGGTTAAAGCGGATTACTTCAAGTACTGTAGAATGTAGTGATGAAGCGAGCTAATGCTGGTTTACTGTTGTATGTTCATCGACTACGGCGGTAACCCAGCATTGAGCCACAGCTGAGCTACCATCTGTTGTGTGCTGGAACCCTCGAATTATTGCGATTAATACCAGGCTTCAAAGCACAGTATTTCTTGAACCAGTGTACATGTAAGTGTAATGCTGAGCCAGGGTCATAAACGGTCATCCAATATTAAACCTGTACTGGTTCACCGTGTCCCAATAGCTGACCAGAGTGTTTTTTTAGTAATTTAACCCTTTAAGCGCTAAATTGAATCTTTTACATTTTTAACCAGTTGAAGTTATGTCTTGCTACCGCGACCCACAACTTCAAGCGGGTGAAATTTACCTATATTAGCTAAATTTGACACTAAACATTTGCAAACATTAGTAAATATTTAAAAAAATAAGGACTAATTTCTTTTTCCAATAACAGTGATTTGATCGGGTAATAAAACAAATTAAAATCGAGTATAGTGGCATATTTTAAATTACATTCAAGACAGCTTAATATAATAAAAATAAAAAACATTACGAACGCTTTCACTTGGGCATACAATAAAAATGTCATCCTCTTTTACATTGTGATTGTGGTGATATGGTCAACATGCATAAATACATTATTTTCACAGTGATGGTCTATTTTGTAAGCACGGTAATGTATTTGTAGCATTAACTCTGTTTTTATATATTAATATTTATTCCATGAAGATTGAAATAAAATGTTGTTTGTTTATTCAATTGTTTTATATGTGTAAAATTACAATACATTGTAAATTGTAATTAGCTGCTGTTAGAATGTCTATTAAATATTTTAATTTGTTATATTGTAATTACTAACAATCTCCAACCTTTCCAATCTGTATTATATTTGCCCAATCATATGTCATTAAGTGAATGTAATATATTGATATTATACCTAATACAATAACTCACAAGTTAAGATATATTTTCTATATTCAATTACATTCAAATTATATTTGAATACATATCAAATAGCACGACTTTCATTCAATTCGCTATTAACAAGCTAATCCAGTTACGAAACTTTACTTGGCTAGATTTGAGATCAATCTGTTCTTTTCAATACAGGATAATCTTGGGATAATCACTCAAATGATCACATTATGTCAGCCCTATGGTCTTTGATGTCGGTTACCACACGTTTTAACATATAGCGCACTTGATGAGATTGGTCATGTAATAGTTTATGGTTCGGCTTGTTATAGCCAATGGATCGTGTGGGATTTGATGTGATTATTATTATTATTATTATTTCCAGCAAAATGTATTCATAACATTGACATATTGTGAAAAAGACTTACTATCAGTTATTTTGTTGTGGAAAAGCACAAAAATAGAACAACCTGAATATTATGAGCTGATTGTCATGGTATAAAAACTATTTCACATTAACGTGGGTTTCTGATTTTAACTACGATAAAACTATGTTACATCTTCTAGATATTGCTTGTATATGTGTATGTTTATTACAAATATTATATAACCGATTGCGAAAGTATTTCTAATATTGAATTTGGTACATCAAAACGGACAGATCTGATGAAGTTCTCAACTCTTTTCATGATGACAAATTCCCAGAAAAACAAACGCAATGCCGTATCAATGCTGGACCATCGTTTAAGATGCTGGCCCGACATTGATCCAGCATTTGGTCAATGTATCCTCTTTTATTAGAAGTGAGTTGACTGTGGGTATAGCGACCAAGTGGGACAGAGGTGCATGGATGTCTAGCAAACACTAGAAGTCGACCCAATGTTGGTTTGATGTTGGACCACCGTCTGTGACGTTGGCCATACATTAAGTCAACATCGTCTCAATGTATGCTGACTGCTGGGTTATTTTGTGTTGCCATGGAAATCTGCATGTGACTCACAGAAATCAAATATGTGCTGCGATAATCAAGTGTCATCAATGTTAACCCTTTACCCTTTAAAGGTAATTAATTAAAATTGTCACCGACTTGAAGCTGTATCTCGCTGAGCGATTCACAACTTGAAGTGGCTGGAAATTACAAACAACATTTAAATAAATACTGATATTTGCAAATGTTGATGTTTAAACACACATTTCCTTTAAAATAATTGCGATTTGAACGGCTAAGAAAACAATGATTATAAATGATTAGCGTGGTGATTAGCGGTGAAAGGGTTAATATAATAATTATCAGCGTGATGTAAGGCTTGGTGATTATAACAATTAGTTTTTGATTCGTCTATTAGGATTCGAAAATACAATTGCGTTGGGCTTCATATAGCAATATGTATTTAAAAAAAAAATCTGACAAGGCTGCTAATGAATACAAATAGGGGACTACCTAAAACGCGGAACATTTTGACAGAACATCTACGGACAGGACGGAGCATTGGCGGATAGTTTACCCCACCCCACCAGTCAGTTACTGCTGAATAAACACTGTCACTCCCCACCCTAACGCCCGGTCAGCTGCCTAGGAAAATCCGCGGCCCATTGTCAGTGCACGGACCATTGAACGGCTCAGTTTTTATGGAACAAAAATGGAACAAATAAAAAACACGAGTCATGTAATGAATAAGTAGTATTTTTTAATAACGGTAATATGTTACAATATAGATATCACAATATATAGAAAATTCCAGATATTATATCATAAATCAGTTATCGTTGCATGTAGAATTGAAAACATAATTACATATAAAAGTATACTGATACATATATTATTATCGTAAACCTGCAAAAACATTTATATCAAAAGTATTATGTATGATAACGGTAATGGAAAACACATTAGGAGACAAATGAACATACATGTTCAAACACAAAAATAATATATACATAGCAATTCACTAGAAAGTGTGGCCTACAAATAAGCTAAAAGTCAAGATCACAATTAAGGTCACAATTAAATATTTATGTGGGAATAATGTAAATTCAGATGATAAAAATGATATTGTTATGTGTCCTCGGCAGTCAGATCAACTCGTATAATGGCCGTAAACCCATAACATAGGTACTCAAATCAATCGGAAAATAGCACAAAGACATTTCGGATTATTTCAAATTAATAAAAACCCTTTTGACTCCATGGTATACACAAATATTTCAGCGATTTAGGGGTAATAAGCCGAACATAATAAACGTTTCTGAAGTGACAGAAACAAAGAATCAGACTATATTTTCCTGGCAACGGGCAAACGAGACGGCGAGGTTTGGGGTCCAATTACATGCGTGTGTCAAACAGTAGAGGTGACACGATAAGTAATAGACTCAATGCTGGCTGATTGGTGATCCACGCCCCAACACCGTCTGATAAAGCCAAATTATTTAAAATATAATATCCATCAAACTGAACGGTAAAAAAAAACCGAGCGATGGAGTAATATGGCCGTTCATTTATAATTTTTCTGGTGAATCGGTTTTGTTATGTGTAAAGTACCCTCCCAGTTGTGAAAAAACCCACCAAACATGAGACACTGAACCAATGTTGATTTAATATCGCCCCAACGTCATTGACTCTGGGCCAACATTAAATCAACATTGGTTGGGTGTCTGGGAAACTTACAACTTATTATTTTCACCCATGATTATAATTGTACATAATTTTTCAAACTAATTTCGAAACTCATTATAATTTATAACATCACTGTGACAGAGATTTGTAAAACAATACTATACAACTTTTTATTTGCAATTATTTATAGTCGAATTGAGGCAGACAATTAAAAAATATCATTTTTCCAAACATTGCGTGGTAGATTTACCAAACCCACGAAATAATACAAGAGCTGATGACAAAACGTACACGATCACTGTCGATAAATCAATCTGAAAAAAACCGTTGTCAAAGTCAGCTGTTGCTCACAATTATCATAACTTATTTGAACGACAAAAATAAATATGAAATAATATCCAAATATGGCACGCACGATAAAATAAGATTACCCGTCTTCAATTATTTTTGGCATAATTGATCTCTTCTACGAACAAACTGTCGCTGGGTATGACCACTCCTACACACGGCCTGCAGTGAGTAAACATCGGATAGTTATCAATCGAGTCCCCGGTAGTGATTCACTATTAAGACAAACGACTAGTAGTTAACTGTTTATGGGGTTCATTACTGGAGGTGTGATGTTTGCATGTGAGATATCAGTTAGGCGGGTACTGTAGTGTGGACTGTGCTACACAGTACACACTGCAATACCTGCCTGACTGTCTGTGTATAATCCTTATTATAAAGTACTATAGCTGATCCTTGCCAGAGGCAGGTCGTCTGGATCATACAACATCCTATATTATATCATGGATTTGGTGCTGCTCCATCGTCACAGACCTTGGAACAACATCAAATCAACACCAGCCGCTGTAGCCATCCAACAGACTGGTCTGCGCAGTGTCCGCACGACGAACATATCAATTCTTAACATGTCCAGTCTAATGTATGCGGAGATATCCTGTGAAATCGATGACTACATAATGGCTGATCTAAAACGACTAGGGGGGTTTGATTGCCAGGTAAATAAGTCCGCTGTGTAAATTGAATAGGAAGGTTGTCGTGAATGCCCCGTCAATCCATAATAGTCCATACACCTGACACAAAATCAATGACCTATTGACCTCGGGTGTCCCAGTAGTCCTCCTCAGGAACTCAGTGAAGTTCTGGGCGATCAATTGCAAATTGTTTCTAAATGTGTTTAGATTATTGGATCAATATCTGATAAGTTAGCCCTACTTCAATTAGACATAAGACTGATATTGTGTCGGCTTTACATAGGACCTACTGGACCTAACTAAATACTATCAAAGCGGGGATGCCGGTAGCGATTCAAGCTCCATAATAAATTACAATGAGAAAAAAACTACAGTTTTCAGAAGTTTGATCGACCGGTCTCTATAATCAACCCTTTAACCACTGGTGCCGATTCTATTCGTTTCTTTTTATAAGCACATTGAATATCAATTTTGAATATGTTAAAGAAAAAAACGTGACATCAATCAAGTTTTCACAATGTTGCCAAATCTGAATAATTGTCACCCAATTGAAATTGTGGATCACGTCAGCGAGGCACAACTTCAAGTGGGTGAAAATTCCCATTAAATAAGTTGGCGGCTAAAGGATCAAGCGATTTAATAACTATTTATAGCCGGATAATAAATCCATCATAATAATCCTTCCGCTGTGTATAATCAATTCTGCGGGGTCTAATGTGAAGCACAAAGGGTCACTTGACCTACTCAATAAACGGTGGCCCAGCATTGGGTCAACATTTCAACTGACTAATTCCTAGAAATTAGTTTTCAACTATAGTCAGATTCACATAAAATTCATCAACCAAGATTATTGAAGTTCGCGGATTTCTCAGTCAATTCTGAACCAATTTTCATGAAATTTTACGCACACTATTTTCCATTCATGTCGTGACTACCCTAAAAATTTCGCGAAGTTTCGATAAGTATAATAAAGGTTAAACCATTTGACATGTAATAAAATTCTGCGACGCAGCTGATGGGTTTATAGAGGGCAACATTTTTATTTATTCACTACATGTCAAATGGTCTAACTTCTTAAATACTTATCAAAACTTCCCGAAATTTTCAGGGTAGGCACGTCATGAATGGAAAATAGTGTGTAAAATTTCATAAAAATTGGTTGAGAACTGACCGAGAAATCGACGAAATTCATACACCACGGTTAATGTGAATCCGACTATAATTACTGAAATGAAGGATAAAGACACGTTTTAAAACGTCACAAATGCAGCCTCATAACATAGCCCGTACAGATCTGGGGACCATCCCACTGAAGTTCTCATTTGCATTAGAAAAGTTAAGAGCACCCTAACTTTTCTATTGGAAATGATAGAAAGTTAAGATAATCTGAATTGTCAGATATTATTTGTTAACCCTTAACCCTTTCACCACTGAAGCCCATTTTTAAGTGCTGAATGCCATAGCATTCAGCACTTAAAAACGGGCTTCAGTGGTGATAGGGTTAAAGCGCTACTACAACAAACACAATATCCACTAGAAGTTGTGTCTTTCTACTGCGACCCACAACAGCTCAAGTCTGTGAAAAATAGTCATATTTCTGCAATTTAAGACTAAACGTTTTTCAATCTTTATGCTTAAACACATTTTATATTCCCAATTACAGTAATTTATTCGGCTGAAGAAAAGTTTTTAAAAGACTATTGTTGTGCTCAGTGCTGACACTTAAATTTTCAAGCTACCGCTATCCACAACTTCAACTGTTCAACAGGCTGAAAACTACTGGGATTTAACCTTTTCACTACCATACATGACGGAAATTTCCGTCGTCATTCGTCAATGAACGTAACCATAAAATGACACAAATTTTCTTCAAATATATACTTCATTTATGTATTTTTCGTCATTTGAAGCTGGAAATTGCGTTAGCAATTCCAGCTTCAAATGACGAAAAATAGAACTCGTACACCAGTATATCTGGATCCTGGCATGCACCCCGGCCTGGAAGTCAAAGGGTTAACTCACAACGTAAACGTGTCCCAAGTCTCGTATTCTACCCACTAATTTAAATAACAACTGAATAACGTCGGTTATTGGTCGATCTCGGCATGTGACAAGCTGAACCACTGTTCGATTGGTTCGGGTAGAATATAAGACTTGGACCCGTTTCTCAATATCACATATTAATTTTAACCCTTTAACCCTTGGAGCGCTGAAATATTTTTGTAAACACCATGAAAATCAAAGGGTTTTTGTCGCTTTGAAATCATCATAAATGTCTTAGTTAGCTCTTTCAGATTCATTTGAATACTCATGTTATAGGTCTAAGGCCATTAGAAATATTTTTACTCTTACAGTTCAAGGATCGACTTTAGTTGTCAGAATCTGACGTCTACAGACGTCAGATTCTGACAACTAAAGTCGATCTTCCCGCTGTAAGGGTTAACCGCCAAATTATTTAAATTTTCACCCACTTGAACCATCTTTCCGGCAGCAAGTCTTGACACAACGAGGCCGTCAGGAGTAGCCAGCCTTGTGGGGGAAGATGATTTGAACTTCATTTCGTCAAATATGAATAAATTTAACTTATTAGAGGTCAACGATTTTAAAATCTAGCAGATTGATGTCACGCTTTATCTTTAGCATGTTCAACAGCTGGTTCCGTATTAATCTGCTAATGACAAAAAAAAATATAATCGTAACCGGCGGTCTAAGAGTAAAGACAAAATTCAATTTATTTAGAATTTTATTACACAAGTGCTAATCAAAGCCCAAAAAACTACTTGATCTGCATGAGAGCTCTGGAGATTAAATATAATCAGAAATAGAAATTATACATTCATTCTAATCCGACATTGTCGATGCAATCGCTGGCTTCAAATGAATAAAAAACATTTCCTGAATAAATGTACATGCGCTATGCACGGCATAATCCTACTTAATAATTGACACAGCTACATCTGACAGCTCCGTCATCAGAAATCACCATAACTAACACTTTGCGTCAGTCAGTTTGTTAAATCAATCAGTTGATCAATTCAAAAAAGCATTAACACGTTATCTTTTATTAGACTTGACACACCAGGATCTAACCAAGTAATTTAATAAAGTCAAAATACGACAATGAGTGTTAGGGTGCTTGAAAAGATCAGCGAATATTCAATCAAGCTTATTTATGTTTTAGGAACATAATCTAAATGACAATAAGTAAAAATATGCAAGATCGTGTTGTCTGAGAAAAATAAAAACATATAGTGACAGCAGAGGATTCATAATGAAAGAGTGAACGAGCGAACAGATTAGCTGGTGAATTAACAAACGAATGAGTGAGTGAATAAACGAATAAACGAATGGATAAGCTAATGAATGAACGTGCGAGCGGGCGAACGAATGAGTCAATAAATGAAATAATGAATAATGGAATGGACGAACGAATAAGCGAACGTTAAAGTGAATGAATCGATGGATGGATGGATGAATGGATGAAAGGGTGGGTGGGTGGGTGGGTGGGTGGGTTTGTGGGTGGGTGGTTGGGTGGGTGGGTGGGTGGGTGGGTGGGTCGGTGTGTGGGTGGGTGGGTGGGTGAGTAGATGGATGGATGGATGGATGGATGGATGGATGGATGGATGGATGGATGGATGGATGAATGGATGGATGGATGGATGGATGGATGGATGGATGGTTGGATGGATGGATGGATGGATTGATGGATGGATGGATGGATGGATGGATAGATGGATGGATGGATGGATGGATGGATGAATGGATGGATGGATGGATGGATGGATGGATGGATGGATGGATGGATGGATGGATGGATGGATGGATGGATGGATGGATGGATGGATGGATGGATGGATGGATGGATGGATGGATGGATGGATGGATGGATGGATGGATGGATGGATGGATGGATGGATGGATGGATGGATGGACGAAAGGACGGACGGACGGACGGACGGACGGATGGATGGATGGATCGATGGGTGGGTGGGTTGGTGGGTGGGTGGATGGATGGATGGATGGATGGATGGATGAATGAATGAATGAATGAATGAATGAATTAATGAATGAATGAATGAATGAATGAATGAATGAATGAATGAATGAATGAATGAATGAATGAATGAATGAATGAATAAATGAATGAATGAATGAATGAATGAATGCATGAATGAATGAATGAATGAATGAATGAATGAATGAATGAATGAATGAATGAATGAATGAATGAATGAAAGCAAGTCACTCACGCTGTGACTTGAGTACGCATTTAATAAATTATCAAAATGGTGCTTATATATTGCTTGATCAAGTTATTGACTAATAAGTATCGCTCGAGCTGCGTGTATATTATTTCTGGCCCAGAAACTAGGCCACACAGGGTTCAATGCTAGATCATAAACCAGCATTAAACCATCATTGGGGCAGCATGTTTTCGCCAACCTGGCGGGACTATTTCAAATATTGCCCTTCTTCCATTAGCTCACAAGGCAGTGACACCTAATTTCTACTTCAAATAAAGCAGCCATTTATTGCACGCAGTGAGTCCGGCAAAATTATATTTGTTCAGAAAAATGTAATGAATAAATTAAGGAGTCAGCTCAGTAGACATTACCCTGGACAGCAAAACACCCCCATACCTTTGAACTAACCTGAATTTCTTACAATGTTTACTCGTGAATGGTGCTGTGTGAATTGAGGGCGCAATTTCACTATTGAGGTAAATAGAAACGACAGTTTCTTAATTAGAAAAGCGTACATAGACCCCTATCACATGATAACTCAAAGCATTCTTCTCTTAGATGACTTGTCGCCTTGTCTAAAAAGCAAAACAATATTCCACATAATTTGATGCCATATGTTGTAAGTCATTTTTTTCGCCATCTAGGTAAATACTGTTATTTACTTGAACAAATTTTAGAACAAATAATCAAGCAATTCTTGACAAGGGAAGTATGATAGATGCAAATTCACTTTTATAATTATAGAAAGATAGTTTACCTAAGAGAAAGTTTATAGTCGGCGATTTTTTGCCTAAATTGAAAGTGCTACTGAACAGATTATTATGCGGCACGTTTTTAATAACATCAAGAAAGCCAGCCATTTTTATCGTCAACGTTTTGAAAGACCGATCTCCGAAAATTTCAAGTTGATCTTTGCCCCAGTATGCGGTATATAAGCTGCGATGTTTACGCTGTTGGGCTGTCAGTCTGACATAATATGGGAGCTGTTTTCACACGGATGACGCACGACCCCGCACGAAAGAGCAACTATATACTCCCATAATAGCAATCAATCAATTTCGTCACTACTAGCATAAATCCTCGGCGTGTAGAGCTGAGAGGCGCAGAAATCAGAATAAATATAAATCTCGGTGTTCATTAGCAGCAAATCAATGATTCGTCAGTTCAATTTAAAAGGTGTCTTTTTCCATTGATAGTGATATTTTTCGTCATTTGAAGCTGGAAATGGCGCTAGCAATTCCAGCTTTAAATGAATGAAAAATAGATAATCTTTGCAGAGTTAACATATTAGTGGTAGCAGATGATCTAAGCCATTGAGATTTTTTTCTGTGGTACTAATAAAGCAAAGAGATGTGTGGGCTGATGGGAAATCATGGCTTCAAAAGTGATGGTGGTCAGTTACAAGCATATGCAATATTGTATTTGTAGCCAATAAAGTGATCTCAGAAGCGTGAAGCTTTGCACATCACCCGCGCCAGACAATTTTAAACACGCTGCGACCAGTCGATGTCAGGAAATTCGTACAACAAGTAGTTGCGATAATGAAGATGACTACATGTAGCTGGTAACCAGAGCACACGAAATATAATTAGAATGGTGAGGTAGCTTTCGATGCACCGTGATTCGCTCATATTTTGAGGAAATTCGTACAACAAGTAGTTGCGATAATGAAGATGACTACATGTAGCTGGTAACCAGAGCACACGAAATATAATTAGAATGGTAAGGTAGCT
Source organism: Flabesymbios commensalis (assembly GCA_964017125.1). Classification (NCBI taxonomy): domain Eukaryota; kingdom Metazoa; phylum Annelida; class Polychaeta; order Terebellida; family Flabelligeridae; genus Flabesymbios; species Flabesymbios commensalis. The sequence continues at coordinate 25,221,890 of OZ024912.1, forward strand.
TTCGATGCACCGTGATTCGCTCATATTTTGAGCGTCTGGGAAATTCGCCCATTTGAAATCAAAATCACAATCGAAAATGAATCCTAAGGTTCTAACGCTAGCAATATGTATAATTTTATAATTTCATCCACATCATGTCGCGATCGCTGTCGCGATTCACGAAATGATGTGGATGACAATTATCTAGAAACATACATCAGCCTATATTTATTTAGGCTTGGCTATATAATAGCTAGAGAATATATAACAGTTCAACTTTTTACTGATTCATGGTACATCGCTCATAATCTATTGTCGATTAGCGTATTAAAATAGTTCAACATTTATAAACAAATTCCAAACACGTTGATCTGATCGATACCTGCCGATTTATGTGCTTAGAGCAGGCCTGCTTTGTTTTTGCTACATAAATTCATCGGTAGAATGTCTCCGTTTGCAGCACAACGTATCAGATTCGAAAGAAAAGAAAGTTTAAGCCTTGATGATTATACAATATAGCACGAACATGTATGAAGTGAATAATATGCCCTATGCATTTTTGTAAAATTTAACAGAAATATATAGTTGTGCACATCTCTAGGTGACTCCGCAATCAGAGGCTTCAGTATACATTGTAACAGAATGGTAAATGGATAAGGCGGGAAGTGGCACAGTGGTCAACATATCAATTTCAGTGTGGATTTCTTCATTCAACAATTTGTAGGTGACGCGGAAGTCATGACGTCACGTCGAGTTGTTCATAATAACATTTCTAGTGAAGTCATGACGTAACACGGGATAGGATTGTTCATAATAAGCTTTCTGGCGCTGAAGTATTGTATGACTTAATCTTGACCCAGCGTCGTAGACGGTTGGTCAACGTCTCGTGTTTACTGGATTAGGAGGGATAATTATGAATAATATATATTATGTACATAAATGTAAGTGTTGGAGGAATAATTTATTTTATTTATGTGATCCACTTTGAATGTTGATATGGGTAGGCCTAACCATAGTAATCCTCATATTTATTTTACATTATTACATTATTATTCTACTATTTTTGATCATCTTTATTCCTCCCTACTTAACTGTACTTTATTGACGTCAGATTTCATTTATTACACCATTGAAAGTTTGTGTTACTTGGGTGTTTATGTGTACAGTAAAATATATCTCGTTAGATTGAAATGCAATATGCTTTTAAAATATTTTCTTGTTTATTAGTGATAGATAGATAGTTGGATGAATAAAACTTCTAATGTACCTAAGTCTCTGTATGACAAGCTCAGAGGCGCTTCAAACCAAATTTTAGTCAAGAATCGTGTCTATGGTCAGTCAAAGTCATCAAAGTAAGATCAATATGAGGTCAGACCATTAGGATGGAAAACAAAATGCAGAGAAGTGTGGCTTTAAGTTTTTGCGAAAGATGGAATACGTCTCAGCTGTTCGTACTTTTACAGGAAGGGAATTTCAGAGGTATGGATGGAGCAACAACATAGAAAAAAAAAGAACTAGTCTTGGTTTTTGGAGAGCGATGTCGAATAAGCTCTCTAGTTCCTGTGTTATTTTGAAATCAATTCTGTATCTGAATTTCAGTCGATGCAACGAATGGAGAACAGGTGTTATATGCCTTATATGACTTAAATGTCTTACAAACGACTTGAGCTAATGAGTTTTGCACTCGCTGTAACTGTTTCATGTAGTTGTCATCAACATTAAAAAGGAGATAATTGCAGTAATCTAGTCGACTGGTGATTAGGGAATTTGCAATCATTTTAGCGGAGTCCATAAAAACGTGTCTTCAGATTCGCCTCAAATCACGAATATGATAAAAGCAGGATTTACAGATCTGTCTTGTATGATGATCAAATGTTAATTCACTATCAAAGGTGACTCCGATGTTACGTGTCGAAGAAGCTGGTGATGTATCATGGTCTAAAATAGATGTCGGAAAAAGAGGCAGAAAACGTTTTCGCTGTTGCCAATCAACAATAATTTAGTTTTTAATGGATTTAGCTTTAGCTTAGCGTTTGTCATCCAGGCCTTGATATGATTTAGGCATAATTTCAATTTCTCCATCGAGTCGCATCCTGTAATGATATCCCCAAGTACACCTGAGTGTCATCGGCGTACAGTTGGAATATTATATATGGAATTATTAAATAAGAATAAGCATCGGCTACAAAATTCCTGATATTGAATTATGATATTAAATAAGCATCGGCTACAGTATATTTCTCACTTTCAGGGGACTTTTATTTGGCTTGGGACTTGAAAACGCAGACGGAGTAATTGAGGTACACCAGACACACATGTCACCCGTCTGCACGGATTTATATATCTAGTGTAGGATCTTATGTCAGTAAATGTGGTTCCGTGGGAATTGCATGGTAATTCTTGAAACCTATGTTCAATTTAAAGAACAATTAATACTGAACAAAATAACAAAGGGTGTCATTTTTTCTGAAGCTCTAAAAGTCATTTCTGAGGTCTTAAAGGTCATGACCCCAAAAACACACGGGGATCCACCCCCCACCCCCCACTACTCACCCACACCAACTTTTTGTTAAGCTTTGATATGTCCAAAACATGAAATGAGATGTTACCAGCAAAAAAATAAGGCCGAAAGATTAATTTTGAACGCTTATGTGGGGGTACCCCCAAACCTAAAATTAGGGTTTAGTGTTACGCAAACGTCTGTCGTTGCAGTTGTAGCTGACCAATCTACACATGTAATATACCATATAAAAGATAACTAAATATCCGTTCTACTGATGTATTGCATTATGCAGTGGATTCAACAGTTATCTCTACACATACGTTTAAACATTTTTTTTATTACAAATAATCAAAATCGACAACAAAACAAACTAGTAAACATGGTCAATAGAAACGACTTGATGAAACATAATTATTGGCCATAAATATATTTGACCTATGTTTTCTAAACCCATGTATGTGTATATGATGGATGTGTATATCCTTAAAATGAGTGGTTTTTAGATTTGTGCATTGTACATTGCATATTTATTTTTAAACGAAAGAATATTGCAGACTTTTTTAAAAATGCGTGTATTTATCCTGGGCTGAAATATGAAACATTAAATTTTGTGCTCTGCAATTAAGACTACATTTTTTGTCCCGTTTGTTTTCACATAATTGTTGTGTGCTGAATTCTAATCTGTCGGATAAAATTATGTATTTATTGTCCTTCACCTTTAAATAAGCAAAACAAAAATTGCCTCCAAAACCACATCTTTTCTATATTTTTGTTAAAAATTATTGCGCGATTTCTGGTTTCTGCATGATTTCGCGTTGATGTTTTTCTATCAAAATGACCTTTATTTGACCTTCACATTCAAAATGGTTGCTGTCAACAGACAAATAAAAGTGTTTTTTATGCACGTGAACTATAATATCATAAACAACATTTGTTTAATGGAAATCTAAAAAGTAGACTACTTATTACGGTAGATTAGGTTGCAAGGCATTCAAAACTGCGTTTATGTACAGTATATTCTAACATGCTTTGATGTGCTTAGTATTGAGAATGACATCATGATTTTAATAGTAAATATGCAAAATGACGTCCATCTTGAATTTTACGAAAAACTATAGATCAGACGATGAACAAAAAACGCCAGAAATGCTTGTTTCGGCCCCCAAGTCACACAAAATCAATAAATAGAGCAATTCCGAGCCACAAATTAAAAAAGAGGTTAAATTTACATTTTGATAGACGTTTCATTTTTTGTTCATATGAAGGTAAATTTCGCGGCCATTTTGGCTTTTTTCTTTCAAATTTACTCGTCAGTAACGTTTAGTCCTAATCCACTATGTTACAACAAAAACATCATATTATTGTCAACATGTTTAGCAGTATACTTATAGTAACAGTAAATACTTAAAAAATGGCGGATGTCTTGGATCTAAAGATCAAATAAAGGTCATTTATTTCCAAAGACACAAGAACAAATTAACAAGAAAAAATCTTGTAGAAACGCAAATTGTGCGTTTATCTGCGACAAACTATGGAAAATATGGGATTTTCTTAACATTTTGGTGGCCATTGTGTTTTGCTAATTTGAAGATAAAGGTCTCCCAAAATAGAACGTTATCTGGCAGATTCACATTCAGCACACGCATATTATGTAAAAACAAGTGACTACAAAGGTATAGGCCTACACTAAAATCCCGAGCAAAGTTGCATGTTTCAGATTTCAACCCAGGCTAACTAGACTTATTCTCATAAAAGGCTGCAATATTCTTTCATTAAAAAAATATGTATTATATATATAAATATAAATAACATACATTTGAAAGCATACACATATCTGGGTTTAGAAAACATAGGCCAGATATGGATATGTCCAATAGCTACCATTCAATATGTTGTTTTTAATGACCATACTGACTAGTTTGTTTTGCTGTTCATTCTGATTATTTTATAATAAAAACATATTTGAGCGTATGTGGAGAGACGACTATTTACTCTACAGTAATGGATGATGTATTATTAGAACGGGAATTTAATTATCTGTTATATGGTATGTTGCATGTGCAGATTGGTAATAAGAACACCAACGACACACGCTTACATAACCCTACCCCCTAGTTTAAGAGGGTATTTGAGGGTACCCCCATAAAAGCCGTCAAAATATAAAGTTCGTCCCTTTTTTTCACTGGTAACATCTCATTTCATGTTTTGAACATATCAAAGCTTAAAAAAAGTTGGTGGGGGTGAGTAAGTTGGGGGGGGGGGGATGCATGGTGACCGATCCATGGACTAATATGTATGTTGAGAAATAGTTGCAATAGTTGACCTTGAAATGACCTTCGAGGGGTTTCATAATGTTATTGCATTTTTTTTTGTTGAACAAAAGAAAGACAAGAATTAACACGAGACCCTACACTAATCACTGGAATGGATAAGTCAATTGTAGTACTTTAACCCTTTAACCACCGGTGCCGTCCATATTCATTTTTTACATTTTATATTAGCACATGACATGTCAGCTTTTAAACAGCAATATTTAAAAGCAGTTGCCCTCCATTTTGTCAGATCTGAATAATTTTCACTCAATTGAAGTTGTGGATCGCGTCAGCGAGACACAACTTTAAGTGGGTGAAAATTCAGATTGAATAATTTGGCGCTTAAAGGGTTAACCCTTACAGCGCTAGGCACGATTATAGTCATTTTCAGTCTGTTTTATTAGCCGATAAAATCACTGATATTGGGAATGAAATGTATGTTTAATCATCACAATTTGGAAAAGTCTGGCATCAGATTGAACTAATATGAATAATTCTCAGCCACTTGAAGTTTTGGGTTGCTTATGTTAGGGATAGAATGATTCCTTTTTCATTGATGTGAGGGAAATCACGCCGATAAAGTGCTAAGACTGAGTGTTTTGTAAGTGTTGTGTTTCTGATGAAAATGTATTATGTTTATAATTTCCATCCACATCTCGTCACGACTGCTGTCCCGATTCGCGACACGACATGGATGAAAATTACCTTAATTTATTTAGAATGTCACTATCTTTAAGATAAAATAGTTTAACAGCTTTGAAACTAATTCCATAGCACTGCCCTCACCAAATGTGCCATCGTAAAATATGTTATTTATATAACAAACTTCAAATACCATGCTTTGAAATAAACACATGTAGTTTCCTACTATTATATCCATCCATACAAATACTGTGTGTCAATACCTGTTGATAGATTACTTTGTAATTTGGAATTTAATGTACCTTACGAAATATATCAGACCTATCAGAGCGTCACCTAGTGAATGGATGTCGTGAACGGATGTCGTTAACGGTAGTTGATGCCTTGCTTGCAGAGGCTTTTATAAGCCTTTTCTAGCGCAGCACGACCAATATTGTATATTATTATAATGATATAATGTGTATATTTTTGTATCTGTTTTTAAATAGATGTATTGGTCAAAAGCTAAATAAAATAAAAAAAAAAAAAAAAAAATGTGATTATATTTACAAGGTGGCAAACACGACACTGACTGTATGATAAACGTGATAAAGGTCATCAAACCGTAGAGCACTAATGTCCAATACTATCCTCGCACATAATGCGTCACCCCAATATCACCAGTGGGCGATGCTTGTCTTCTCATATGAGAACAGATTCAATCTGTCTTACAACGATGGGTGTGATAGGGTTTGGAGTACACACGGTGAGAGGTTCCAGAGTGCCTGCTCAAAACCAGGAAAACACCGCCCAATCCGTCATGGTGTGGGGTCGGAAATGAATCGGGCTTTAGGCCACCTTTGTGCGTGTGTGGGGTCGGGAGCGGAATAACACGATCTGTGAAAGGGTAGTATATAATTACACACATGATACTTAAGACCATTTTCTGATGGTATCCCCCTAAATTCTTCTTTGTTTTAATGTTGGATCAACATTTTCGCGAGTATCCCACTTTGATAAGACATCACACTCTTATAGAAATATTACATTTTATTGAATTGCCCTAGTCCGATACAGGCCTGTTCTAAAGATTGACACCGCTTCTTAAACATTATCTGGCATGTTTAGTATACTAGACACGTCACGCAAGCTGCTTTAAAGATATCAAACAATTTGGATCACCGACATATCTATTTTTCAATTCTATATACAATTATTATCGCATTTAACCTTATTCAAAAGTTTACTGAATAACATTTATTAGTGTTATGCCTTAGGTTGTCCAGCTATTTAAAATTAACAGAAGAAAAACGTATACCCAGAGGGTACCACCCGTACCATCGCCTGTTGGATGTTTTAATGCCGAGAGATCTGTACGGATTAAATGATCCTAAAAGCGAAAACATAGGCTTTATGATTGGATGCATAATTGGCCAAACAAGTTGTGTTCCGGACAACACAGGAGATTGATCCGGAGTTGTTTCAACTTTGGGCTGGAGTTGCAGACTTTGGGCCAGAATTATACCAGCATCGGGTCACAGTCTGGTGTTCACTGGGACTGAGATCTGAAACCTCCCAAGCAAACACGAGACGTTGACCCAATGTTGGCATGATGCTGGACTAGGGTCTATGTCGCTGGCCCACCAGCATATTCATCAATCAAAACTTTTATTCTTTTACAGGTAAAGCCTGCTTTCTATCCAGCCAAATAAATAGATAGAGTACACTTGTACGATGTCTTTGATCTTTGTACAATGCGGCCTACATAAATCAATCAGCAGCTCCAATGAACGTAACACAACCGAACATAATCTTAAAATAATAGTTCTTTTTAGAATGGAGGACATGCTCTTATTAATGGTCCTGAATGTGGTGGTTTTGTCTCCGTAATTGTTTTTTATCAACTAATATCAAACGAAAGGATAATTCTATATGAGGTGTTAAGAACACCATAGTGGCCTATTTTATCCTATATTTTATTGAGCTATATATTATTCATACCGTGTATTAAATGTTAAAACAATTTATAAATATTTACCATATATTCTAATTATATAAGTATGTACTTAGTGCTTCAAGAAACCCTTATCTTAATAATACAGAGCAGTGCCATCAAGCACGATACGTTCAGCCAATGTAGGTTTCATCCAAAATTCGCATTGTGCTTGCTAGGTCGCACCGCAGTGCATTGCAGCGCAGGCAGCGAGGTGTGGTGTTGTGCAGTGCAATGCAGTGCAGTGCAATGCAGTGCAGTGCAGTGCAGTGCAGTGCAGTAAAGTGCAGTGCAGTGCAGTGCAGTAAGGTGCAGTGCAGTGCAGTGCAGTGCAGTGCAGTGCAGTGCAGTGCAGTGCAGTGCAGTGCAGTGCAATATGGTGTGATGCATGCATGCAGTACATGCAGTGTATGCAGTGCATGCAATACATTACAGTGCGGTGCAGTGCAGTGTAGTGCAGTGCAGTGCAGTGCAGTGCAGTGCAGTGCAGTGCAATATGGTGTGATGCATGCATGCAGTACATGCAGTGTATGCAGTGCATGCAATACATTACAGTGCGGTGCAGTGCAGTGTAGTGCATTGCAGTGACTGCATGCAATGCGGTGCAGTACATTGCGGTGCAGTGTGTATTGCGGTCCATTGCAGTGTGGCGTAGTGCAGTGCGCATGTAGTGCTATGCAGTCAGTGCATACACTGAATTGCATTGCAGTGCAGTGCAGTGCAGTGCGGTGCAGTGCGGTGCAGTGCAGTCCTGTGCAATGACGTGGCGCAACACATTGAACTGCAATATTATATCAGGCGACTGTTTTATATTAGTCTATCTGATCTTATACATCCAGCAGTAGCCTGGAGTATACATGTAGTTGTGATAAAACTGCATGTTGTTATTCCCAGTGGATCGAGGAGAAACAAATGAATGCGTAGACAAAACACTATGTATCTACCGATCCCGAGATGTCGGGCTATTCTGGAATTACCACCTGGCCACTTGACAATAGCCCAACGTTGGATCACAATTAAGCCAGCAGCATAGAGGGTGAGCAAAGCGGTCTATAAAAAACTATCGAATGTAATGCTTTATGCATGGTTCCGTACAGGTCTCTGTATTTTTTCAAATTTCGACTTGGTTATAGTTGAGCGGATCTTTCTCAAATGCATCTTTATTAAAAAACAATATCACCATCACGAAATAAGGCCCATATTGTATAATGATTTTTAGATTGAATAATATACTTGTTTTTGACCACTTCAGTGCGGGGATCGACTTCAGACGTCAGAACCTAACGTCTAAATCGTCAGATTCTGACGTCCAAAGTAGATCCCCGCACTGAAAGAGTAAACTATTTCTAATGGTCATAAACCCATAACACATTTATTCAAATGAAGCAGAAAGAGCCAACTTAGACTTTTATGATTTTAAATTGAAAGAATGCTTTGGTCTCCATGTTTTATCAACATATATATCAGTGTTGTAAGGGTTAAACATTATCAATTCAGAGGAAATAGTATCTACAAGACGCGATGCCATCAAATTTAAACCTGATAAATTACAGTGAGGTGTTTCTCTATTTACATGATCAACGCTACATTGAAGGTAATGAGTCTTCTCTCTAGAACTGCACTCCCGTGATTCAGGGGAAAATAACAGGCTATACGGATGCGAGAATATGACGCTCGAAAACTAAGAATGGGCCTGAAGCAGACAGATAAATGACCGACAACATCAAGCAGACCGATAAATGACCGACGACATGAAGCAGACCGATAAATGACTGACAACATGAAGCAGAACGATAAATGACTGACAACATGAAGCAGACCTATAAATGCCTGACAACATGAAGCAGACCGATAAATGACTGACGACATGAAGCAGACCGATAAATGACTGACAACATGAAGCAGAACGATAAATGACCGACAACATGAAGAAGACCTATAAATGACCGACAACATGAAGCAGACCGATAAATGACCGACAACATGAAGCAGACCGATAAATGACTGACAACATGAAGCAGACCGATAAATGACCGACAACATGAAGCAGACCGATAAATGCCCGACAACATGAAGCAGACCGATAAATGACCGACAACATGAAGCAGACCGATAAATGACCGACAGCATGAAGCAGACCGATAAATGACTGACAACATGAAGCAGACCGATAAATGCCCGACAACATGAAGCAGACCGATAAATGACCGACAACATGAAGAAGACCTATAAATGACCGACAACATGAAGAAGACCTATAAATGACCGACAACATGAAGCAGACCGATAAATGACCGACAACATGAAGCAGACCGATAAATGACCGACAACATGAAGCAGACCGATAAATGACCGACAACATGAAGCAGACCGATAAATGCCCGACAACATGAAGCAGACCGATAAATGACCGACAACATGAAACAGACCGATGAATGACCGACAACATGAAGCAGACCGATAAATGACCGACAACATGAAGCAGACTGATAAATGACCGACAACATGAAGCAGACCTATAAATGACCGACAACATGAAGCAGACCGATAAATGATCGACAACATGAAGCAGACCAATAAATGACCGACAACATGAAGCAGACCGATAAATGACCGACAACATGAAGCAGACCGATAAATGTCTGACAACATGAAGAAGACCGATAAATGACCGACAACATGAAGCAGACCGATAAATGACCGACAACATGAAGCAGACCGATAAATGACTGACAGCATGAAGCAGACCTATAAATGACTGACAACATGAAGCAGACCGATAAATGACCGACAACATGAAGCAGACCGATAAATGACCGACAACATGAAGCAGACCGATAAATGACTGACAACATGAAGCAGACCTATAAATGACTGACAACATGAAGCAGACCGATAAATGACCGACAACATAAAGCAGACCGATAAATGACCGACAACATGAAGCAGACCGATAAATGACTGACAACATGAAGCAGACCTATAAATGACTGACAACATGAAGAAGACCGATAAATGACCGACAACATGAAGCAGACCGATAAATGACCGACAACATAAAGCAGACCGATAAATGACCGACAACATGAAGCAGACCGATAAATGACTGACAACATGAAGCAGACCTATAAATGACTGACAACATGAAGAAGACCGATAAATGACCGACAACATGAAGCAGACCGATAAATGACCGACAACATAAAGCAGACCGATAAATGACCGACAACATGAAGCAGACCGATAAATGACCGACAACATGAAGCAGACCGATAAATGACCGACAACATGAAGCAGACCGATAAATGACCGACAACATGAAGCAGACCGATAAATGACCGACAACATGAAGCAGACCGATAAATGACCGACAACATGAAGCAGAGCGATAAATGACCGACAACATGAAGCAGACCGATAAATGACTGACAACATGAAGCAGACCTATAAATGACCGACAACATGAAGCAGACCGATAAATGACCGACAACATGAAGCAGACCGATAAATGCCCGACAACATGAAGCAGCCCGATAAATGACCGACAACATGAAGCAGACCGATAAATGCCCGACAACATGAAGCAGCCCGATAAATGACCGACAACATAAAGCAGACCGATAAATGACCGACAACATGAAGCAGCCCGATAAATGACCGACAACATAAAGCAGACCGATAAATGACCGACAACATGAAGCAGACCTATAAATGACCGACAACATGAAGCAGACCGATAAATGACCGACAACATGAAGCAGCCTGATAAATGACCGACAACATGAAGCAGACCGTTAAAAATGCCCGACAACATGAAGCAGACCGATAAATGCCCGACAACATGAAGCAGACCGATAAATGACCGACAACATGAAGCAGACCGATAAATGACCGACAACATGAAGCAGACCGATAAATGACCGACAACATGAAACAGACCTATAAATGACCGACAACATGAAGCAGACCTATAAATGACCGACAACATGAAGAAGACCTATAAATGACCGACAACATGAAGCGGACCGATAAATGACTGACAACATGAAGCAGACCGATAAATGACCGACAACATGAAGCAGACCGATAAATGACCGACAACATGAAGCAGACCGATAAATGACCGACAACATGAAGCAGACCGATAAATGCCCGACAACATGAAGCAGACCGATAAATGCCCGACACCATGAAACAGACCTATAAATGCCCGACAACATGAAGCAGACCTATAAATGACCGACAACATGAAGAAGACCTATAAATGACCGACAACATGAAGCGGACCGATAAATGACTGACAACATGAAGCAGACCGATAAATGACCGACAACATGAAGCAGACCGATAAATGCCTGACAACATGAAGCAGACCGATAAATGCCCGACACCATGAAGCAGACCGATAAATGACCGACAACATGAAGCAGACCTATAAATGACTGACAACATGAAGCAGACCGATAAATGACCGACAACATGAAGCAGACCGATAAATGACCGACAACATGAAGCAGACCGATAAATGACCGACAACATGAAGCAGACCGATAAATGACTGACAACATGATGCAGACCGATAAATGACCAACACCATGAAGCAGACCGATAAATGACCGACAACATGAAGCAGACCGATAAATGCCCGACAACATGAAACAGACCGATAAATGCCCGACACCATGAAACAGACCTATAAATGCCCGACAACATGAAGCAGACCTATAAATGACCGACAACATGAAGAAGACCTATAAATGACCGACAACATGAAGCGGACCGATAAATGACTGACAACATGAAGCAGACCGATAAATGCCCGACACCATGAAACAGACCTATAAATGACCGACAACATGAAGAAGACCTATAAATGACCGACAACATGAAGCGGACCGATAAATGACTGACAACATGAAGCAGACAGATAAATGCCCGACACCATGATGCAGACCGATAAATGACCGACAACATGAAGCAGACCTATAAATGACTGACAACATGAAGCAGACCGATAAATGACCGACAACATGAAGCAGACCTATAAATGACAGACAACATGAAGCAGACCGATAAATGCCCGACAACATGAAGCAGAACGATAAATGCAAGACAACATGAAGCAGACCATTAAATGCCCGACAACATGAAGCAGACGAATAAATGACCGACAACATGAAGCAGACCGATAAATTCTCGACAACATGAAGCAGTCTGATAAATGACCGACAACATGAAGCAGACCGATAAATGCCCGACAACATAAAGCAGACCGATAAATGTCTGACAAATTTAATTTCTTAATCGCAGTTTCCTATTTGTCAGTAATTGTGGACACTCAGCTTTTGTATTGTATTCAATATTTCCTTTTTTGGTGCAGAAATAGTTAACATACACTATATAGGTCAAAAATCACCCATATATATTGTTTTATTTAATCGCATTCATATCTTGGCTGGGTCATATTTGTGTGGGTCATCGTCCATGTGAGCATAAAGTACTCCAAACTGTCAGAATGTATATACGACACAATCATGGATATGTTATTGTGCATTATATACAGGGTTCTCGCCTTGGGGATAATCCACTTTATGTCGCTTTGTATACGATGTCGTGTTTCATTCAGAGTATACAAGCAGCAGGTAGGGGTCGATACTAAGGTGTTTTTGATGAATTCTTACGAGGGAGATGCTCAGTGAATATTTTTCCTGTGTCTTCACGTGCAATTAAACTGTTTTATCACATCAGTGATACACTGCTACAAGGGGACTGAGACCCCCACATTTTTATTACAGATAAATATTATCATTATGACTAGTATTGAAACATATTATGAAACAACGGAAAGTTTTTTATTTACAGTTTTTGTTTGTGTATATTGATATTTAATAAGAATTTACAATAAAAAGACTTTGATCGGGGAATAGTGTACACAAATGAAACATTTTATATATTTCTAAATGAGTATAATATAGTTCAGGTTTCGGGGTTCCTCTAATATCAATAATAACTGGTAAAAAACATGGTAAATGCGACTACCTTCGCCAACTGAGACGTTAATGTATTATTCAGCGACGGTCATTCTTTTCAAAGAAAACAAAACAATGACCGAATCGCTGAATAATAATACATTAGCGTCTCAGCATAATAATATTACTCGACGACTCTGTCATTGTTTTGTTTTCAAAATACAATTCAGGAGCCCTCGTGCAATGGTTTAAGCTGCCTGCTTGGAAAGTCGGAGATCGCAGGTTTGAACACCACTCTGTTTTTCCCCCGCTCACTCGTGAAGATTGAATACTGTGGGGAGCCCATGACAGAGAGCTTGCTCGGCCTCAGACAGTCAGGGCTCGAATTTCTAATCTCGTGTCTGGAGTGCTGTGTAATCTCATACATCTCAACATCCTCAGGAGGTACTCCTGGCCCGGTTTATAGCCTATATGTACACAAAGGTGGCCTAAAACCCCATTCATTTTCTTTTTGAAGAAAACATTACCATTGTTCGTTGTATTTGTCTTTAGCAGGGTACACCACCAAATAACCCATCAAACACAAAACTTGTACACAATTCTTGTATATTATTGGTTCAGCAGTGTTTACGGTGGGCCAACATTAATCCAAAATGCTTTGCCACATACAGATGCGCTTGATGAATGTGAAATTGAGGGTTGTGGTATCTGCACACATAGGCAGAAACATGCAACACACCAGCTGTCTCTTGCAGCACCTCCAGATAAGCAGTCAAAAACACTAAACTGGAACAAAGGTTTAGTACGGTGATTGAAGTACATCTAAGTGCAGTAGTACAAAAAGCACATCTTCAGCACCCAAGGATCATTTGAACCAAATAACTATAATAACAATCAGCCAATATGTTGTTGATATATCGTCCGTAATAAACTAGTTGTTGTCCGTTACAAATAAACCGCTTATTTGGATAGACGGTACCATACCTTTGACGATTTCAAAATCACACTGGCACTGACAGGCACTTTACAGGCATCAGACAAATGCAGACGAATGTAGGAGTAGAGAAAATATTTAAAAGAAGAATAAAATGGGGAATCGATGCACTTATTTTCTAATACGTAGTATGAAACGACCACTGGAAGTGAGTACAAGGTTATTAACTAAAACGTATTCACATATATTTAATGACAACATAACCAACATATCCCTTTATATATTTTTTTAAAAATAAAAAAGCTGGGCAAAAACAAAGATTTACACATAAAAAATAGGAAAAATAGGAATATAATAAAGTAGCAGAAGTAAGAGCATGTTGATGACTGGAGTATACGATTACAAAGTCACATTTGCCTGACAGACAAGATATCGAAGGAATCAGCACCAGACATGTCAATATTTGAGGGACATAAAGAACAAGACGATTCCCTACTTGGAACGAAAAAGTCAAGCATGTCCAAAATAAGTAATACATGAATAGCTGATAAACGGAGTTTCGGTACACTTGCTACGTTGCCACAGCAACAACTCAAAATGTAGAAGACTTACCCGGTACGCAATTCTGGTCTATGGACATGTTCACATAGTCTATTATGGACACATTAAGGAACCAATTTAGAAAGGTAAAAGACTGCGTCGAAGAGTTCAAATCTCTCAATAAAGACGAACGGTTCATAATGATTAATGGATATTAAGATCTGGGAGTAGAATTATACAAATGTCTGATCACAAATTTACCGATTCTATGGCTTTGGCATATTGATTATATATCATGCATGTGCATGTAGTTATCCATATGTATCCATATGTATATATTTCATGTATTTTGTCACAGCTCTTATCATAGCCATGTACTTTTTTTAATACAGCTGCAAAACATCAATTGTTGAATATACTGTGAAGTTTGCCGTCCATCATTACTGGCTCAAGAATTTTGTTGTGTTCGTCACTCTCTCTAATCAGTTAAGTATTTCTCAGATGAGGTGGGAATCTATTGACACCTGTGAGCTCGGTGCGATTAATCAGCTCTAATGGCTTCACACCCCAGGCTCAGTCCAAATCTCAATCATTCCGCTCTCTTTTCCGTAACTGATAGAAGTATTCATCTTCTTCACATGAATAGATCTTTTTCTGGATTTTTCGGTCGCAGAGGGGGTCGTTTGGTAGCCTTCTGAAGCGACATCTCATAATAAAATGTTTGTATTTGGATTTTACCATTGATCAATTTTAATCATGATTTAATCTAATCGTGAGTTAAAACAGAAATAAAAAGAGGGAAATAACTGTTATTGGGAAGGAAAGGTATGTATAAACATCAAGATTTACAAATATTTCGTTTCAAATTAAACAAATATAGTATAGTAATTTTCACTCACTTGAAGTTGTGGATCGTGGTAACAAGACACAACTTCAAGTGTGTGAATATTGCAATAATGATTTTTTATTTTAGCGCTATAATGCCTAACTGTGCCTCAGCACGTTTTAAACAGTTGTGTATACTGTTCTTTTGAGTACATATATATAAAAAAATATATTAAAAATTGGGCCGAAATGTCGAAATCTATCTCCAAGCAAAATGTAGGATATGTTCCAATCAATCAACGTGATAAGCTCATTGGAATTCCATTACATTAGTCCTACATGCTACAGAGCAAAGTGACAGTCATGCATGCGTGCGAATTCTCCTAAACCTGTGTGAGTTTTTCAGGATAATATATTTTTATCTCCCCTCTAAATGTAGCTAGACGATCGCGTTAATGGTTGCTCAAGGTATTTTCACAATGGACAAATATTTTTTTACTTGCACCTTGCATGAATGAGCGAATGAATGAATGAATGAATGACTGAATGAATGAATGAATGAATGAATGAATGAATGAATGAATGAATGAATGAATGAATGAATAAATGAATGAATGAATGAATGAATAAAAAAATAAATAAATAAATAAATGAATGAATGAATGAATGAATGAATGAATGAATAAATGAATGAATGAATGAATGAATGAATAAATGAATGAATGAATGAGTGAATGAATGAATGAATGAATGAATGGATGAATGAATGAATGAATGAATGAATGAATGAATGAATGAATGAATGAATGAATGAATGAATGAATGAATGAATGAATGAATGAATGAATGAATGAATGAATGAATGAATGAATGGATGAATGAATGAATGAATGAATGAATGAATGAATGAATGAATGAATGAATGAATGAATGAATGAATGAATGAATGAATGAATGAATGAATGAGACATTCATAATTAAAATTATCACCTTCATCCGAAAATGCATAAATGATCACTCATATGACATGAAAACTCATTTTCCGACAATAGATTTCATAGTAACTACCGATTTTTGAATCCAATAATTGATCAATCGATAGATCGATCGATTAATCAATCAATCAATCAATCAATCAATCAATCAATCAATCAATCAATCAATCAATCAATCAATCAATCAATCAATCAATCAATCAATCAATCAATCAATCAATCAATCAATCAATCAATCAATCAATCAATCAACCAATCAATCAATCAATCAATCAATCAATCAATCAATCAATTAATCAATCAATCAATCAATTAATCAATCAATCAATCAATCAATCAATCAATCAATCAATCAATCAATTAATCAATCAATCAATCAATCAATCAATCAATCAATCAATCAATCAATCAATCAATCAATCAATCAATCAATCAATCAATTAATCAATCAATCAATCAATCAATCAATCAATCAATCAATCAATCAATCAATCAATCAATCAATCAATCAATCAATCAATCAATCAATTAATTAATTGATTAATCAATCAATCAATCAATCAATCAGTCAATCAATCAAATAATCAATCATACACAAACCCCATCACCACTACCACTTCCCTCGTTAAACATGTCAAAGCTCAGAAGATGGGTCGGGATCTGACTGTAATAAAATGCTAGTTCAGGCAATGTGGGATTGAGTTGGAAAATACACGTCAATTATCCTGTCTCATACGAGGACGCTCAGCCCGGCTTAAATAATGGCCCCAGCAAAACCGAAGATTTTCGAGGCAAAACTATTCATTTCCAGTTAAAACACCAATAACTAACCGTTGGCCTAGCATAGGACCTATGTCGCATGCTATTGGTTATATCATAATGTACATATATCATGACATTATAATCGCGCTACCCTGCTTTCTCATGAGATCATGTCGCTATCGTGAACAGTAGATGGTGACATTTCCTGCTTGTGTTAATACCATGATGCAGATGGCATAGAGATGATGACAGCTCCACGGCGCCTGACCGAGTGATCAGATAAAAGGCTTGACCTTCTGAACACTCTCATCACAGATAGATAATAGCAGAACCCGGTGTGTTTCTGTCATGTTCGTCAAATGTTGAACAAACGGTAAACTGTTTATCGACACTACAATTATGATTGTAGTCGAGAAGGATATCATACTATTCTGGGAAGACATAGGCAGTATATGTTTACTTGCAAAGTGAGCAGATTCTGCCTTTTGGCTTTGCACGACAAGATAAAGTATTTATATGGGCATCATAATTATATTAAAAAATAAACACATCGGCGGTGTTGAAATAACTATGTAGACGGCTAAAATAATTATGTAGACCAAGGGGAAAATATAGATATTAAAGATGCTGAATCGATTGAGACGAAAAAGCAATTTTGTATAATATGGAAATGATCGATCACCTATTGAAAAAATAGTCATGAATACAAATTCAGTTCAAATAACTTTTGAAAAAAAATGTCATCGATTTCATCACAGACTGATATTACTCTGCACAAAGCCAACATGAAGCAACTGTTTACGTGTTTGTTGAATTTGCAATTAAGTTGTGAATTGCGTAAGCTGCACATACACAAGGCAATAGTCCAACTTCACCGAAAGTGCGCTGCGAGTGCTTATAAACGCACAGTCGTTTTTAAGAGTAGTCCAGTAAGTAAAAGTGCCATTGTACAGAGAAATTCAACAAAAATGTAGGAGAAGGTTTCTCAGCACATTTCTCTACATTGGCATGTCCACGATGCGTAAAAAAGGCCCACGAAAAATATGCAGAGGAAATGTCAGAAAAAGATAAAATTCAAGATGGTCTCCATCACAATTAGGACATTTTAAAAACGTGATATTTATAAAACTAATTCATAGAGACGCCTGTGTGATACATTTATTAATACCGGCTTCAAACGATGCAACAAATGAACTTATTACTGGAGCTGTGTAATTGAAATTTAACCTTCTCCGACAATTTTGTTCAACCTCAGTACTTTGCTTACCGGACTAATGAGTAGAAGTGTAGGCACTTTGCGTACTCATTAACATAATCTGCCCCCACCCCCTCCCCTTGGCTGTGATTGGTGGAGCCCCCCTCTCCTCAATTGGGACACGCCCCTTTTGAATCAATCATCACGGTCTCCACACCCCTCTTTGGCAAGGAGTCGTCCAACATGTATTGAGTTAATGCCTGCCCACCGTCGTAGCCCGCAGAAAAGGATAACTCATCACTGTCCCCCCACCACCTTCTTGGAAAGGGTGACTCATCACGGTCTCCCCTCCCCTTGGCTCCCCCTCTCCTTGGTGCTTGTTACAGACGGGTACGCCCCCTCCCTTTGGCTCCGCAGGGGGTCCCCCTCCCCCTGAAAAGGATGACTCATCATCGAATGATGAATGAGCGTCATGACGCCAAGTGCTTTATTTTGATTGGGTGGTTCAAAATATTAATGAGCATCTCTGCATAATGGCAACATATTTTTTATTTAGTGTCATTGGGTTGATGACTCATCATCGAATGATGAATGAGCATCATGTTTGGAGGCTGGGAACATCAATCTGCATGATGAATGCACGTCATTGTCATATTATATGAAATTAACTTTATTTTCAATATTAAACAAACATTAATCAATATATCAATACCAATATATCAATATCAATTTATCACTATATCACTATATCGATATATCAATATATCGATATATCGATATATCAATATATCAATATATCAATATATCAATAATATCATATTCAATAAACAAGGGTATTTTTATAGAATTGTTTTATTCCTTCAGTATGCACACATTTGATTGGCTGGTTCAAAAATTGGGTGTCTTTGAATATTGGCAACATATTTTAAATTTAGTGTCATTAGGATGATGACTCATTCTAGGGTGATAAATGAGCGGCATGTTTAAGGTCATTCTCCCCCAGAAAATGATGACTCACCATTGCCCTCTCCCCATGGGTGATAAATGAGCATCATGTTTTGACACTGGGAACATCAATGTACATGATTGGGCGTCAGAATGAAAACTCATCCTCAGATGATGAATGGGCGTCATGACGCGGGTCCACCTCCCCCAGAAAATGATGACTCATCATTGCCCCCTCTCCATGGGTGATAAATGAGCGTCATGTTTTGACACTGGGAGCATCAATGTACATGATTGATGAGCGTCAGAATGATGACTCATCCTCAGATGATGGATGGGTGTCATGTCATGACGTCAATTAGTTTATTTTGTATGGATGGTTCAAAATATTAACAAGCATAGAACTATAGATCTCTATAATGTCAATTCTCAGCAAGAGTAAGTGCGTGTTTTACAAAGCATGAGATGTTATTAGTTATATATTATTTAGATATTATATAGATATTATTTTTACATTATTTATACATTAATTATATGTGATTTAGATATTATTTAGATATTATTTTTACATAAATACTTGCTGCTGCTGCTGCTGCTGATGCTGCTGCAGCTTGAATAATTTTGTGGGCCTATGTGGATTTTAAAATGTTATTATTACGCCTAGATATATATACATTACATGTAATTTGAATATGGTAATAAAATATTGTTTTTATTTGCATGTATTTATTTTAAAAAAGTGCTAGCTTATACCAGAATGAATGGAAATTACCTCGCGTTTTATAACAACATTCCGTAAATTCTGGGTCGTTTAACAGTGGTAGAAACAGGTAAAAGAATATGCTTAATAGAATCAACCGCATTGAAAGGGTGGCATAATTATCATTACATTATATTATTACATAATTATTATTGCACAGTTCTGTTGCGAAATGATGAATGTAAATGACAAATGGAGTTGTTGTTTTTTTATAAATGACTGATGAGATTGTGAAAATATATTTTTATTATTACAAATCTTCTAAAAACTTATCATAAGACATATTTTAAGAGAGGAAGTGTATATTATATCCAGTTAATTGACCATAAATTACAAAGGGTTAAACACGGCTGAATGATTCACACCTGCTGCATGTACAATATAGGCATTGGTGTTATGTGACCTTGGACTCTATATGGGCGGGGGCCCTAGGGTAGTGGTTAGCACCGCTGCCTTTCACGCCAGAGTTCGGGGTTCGGTTTTAAAGAAACAAAAATGCTTCTTCCCCATCCACGTGTGAAAGTCAGTATTGTGGGGAGCCTCCGTTACCGAGAGGTAGCGTGCTCGGCCTCAGACCGCCAGGGCTCGAATTTTGAATCCTGTGTCTGGAGAACAGTGTCATCTCATTCATCTCATCATCCTCAGGAGGTTCTCCTGGCCCAGTTTAGCCTATATGTGCACAAAGGTGGCCTAAAGCGCGATTCATTTAATTTCATTTGGACTCTATATATGCCTGACGGCGATATTTTTGTTCTAAAGAGTGGTAACCTGGGTGGTGACAGTAAGTCAGACACGGTGCATTGTAATTTGTGATCAGTTAGCTGTAACAGCAACACTTTAGGTACCACTATGTAAATAAAAATCTTCAGACTCAATAAATTTATTTTCATTTTCATATGTTAATTATTATTATTATTATAATCAAGGGTACAATATATTCAAATCAGTGTCTATAGATTAGATTGTATGCATATATCAGATAGTTCAATGGGGTACAGTCTTGACATACAAAAAATAAAAACTTATAAAATCAAAATTATAAAATAAAAAAAATTAAAAATTAAAAGATTGACCGCGTACAAAATCGCGAGACATTTCTATGGACTATTATATCTCAAAGTATCGGACAATAATCAGGTCGAAAATATTTTTTTAGAATCAGTCACATTTCAGTTCTATGCCCGCATGCGTAGCTCAGAGGTTGCACAGTCATTAAAAAGTTATGGACATTTCTCTGACCATGGGGTCGAGACCGCTCTCAGTCACTTCCATGATGCATTTTTTGGGTATAGCAAATACATCAATCCACGGCCACGAAGAGGTTGCCACGGCAACCTGAGATCAGACTGGCTTATAATGACGGCGGCGCTCGGTTCATATATGTACATGTATACATGTTAGGGGAGAGCGCATGCGTGGGAAATATCTTCTCAGCTAGAGTTAGAATAACAGCTATAAAACACAGCAAAAATGTAGTGTTGTAACCCATTGTATTGCATGATTCATGGTTTATCCATCCCCATGCGATCACCACACTTCCATTGGTCATTTGGATTTCTGTCATAGACTGGTATTCCCCAATCAACAACACATTGTTCGCTAAACAGCAGCCTAGGTGTAGGTCATTGACACGTGTGGCACCTTGCTGTTTGCTGTCCTTTTGCCTGATACTCCATTAAGAAGGCCTGGTTTCTTAACATTGTTGTTGCCCTATGTCTGATATTCTGTTCAGGAGGACTGCAAAGAAAACAATTTAAACAATTTTAACAAACGTTGGAACTGTTGAAGCATTTTAGCATTGTCAATGTTTGTCCATGCTGGCATTTGACATGTCAACAATCCTATGTACCCCATTCCCTTTTGTCTGTGATGATTCACCACTATTATTAAATACTCCACCCCATGGTATGACTCATCACTACTCCCCACTTCCCTCGTGAACATGTTGAAACTTGTTTGTGCTTTGTCAACAATAAAAGGACGCCAAACACTTCAATCTGATTGGCTCGTTGGTGTATTGCACAATCAATAAAATGACTCACTACCCCCCCCCCCCCCACCCCGAGGGTCCCCTCCTTTTGTGAAGACTCATCGCAGATCACTCTACATGAAAAAACATTGCAAAATAAAAAAATTAAAAAAATTAAAAACTTACAAAATAAATTTGCAATAAATACAAACTTACAAAATAAAAGTTGCAAAATCAATTTTAAAAAAACTAAAAACTTACAAAATAAAATTTGTGAAATAAAAAATTACAAAAAGAAAAAAATTGTAAAATATAAATTAATAAAAAAAAGTATGTAAAATAAAAAATAAAAAAAATGGCAAAAAAATAATGGTTTTGTTGGTTGCAATGTAGAGCTGAGATCAGCAAAGCCTGTATCGATAGCATCAAAGTTATGCGATCGTATCTGAGAAAACAGAGAGTAAAAATTGGAAATGGCACAAGTGAATGGGCTGATATCCTTAAAGGCGTACCCCAGTGTTCTATCCTGGGGCCTATTTTATTCAACATTTTCCTTAATGACATGTTCAAATTTATCAGAAAAGCAGAGCTTGTAAGCTACGCCAATGACAATACCATCAATGCCATAGAATCCTCACAACAGCTGGTTGTACAAACTCTCCAGATTGAATCCAAGGCTGCCATTAATTGGTTTACTCTAAATGAAATGCTGGCAAGTGAATGGGCTGATATCCTTAAAGGCGTACCCCAGGGTTCTATCCTGTGGCCTATTTTATTCAACATTTTCCTTAATGACATGTTCAAATTTATCAGAAAAGCAGAGCTTGTAAACTACGCCGATGACAATACCATCAATGCCATAGAATCCTCACAACAGCTTGTTGTACAAACTCTCCAGATTGAATCCAAGGCTGCCATTAATTGGTTTACTCTAAATGAAATGCTGGCAAATCCCCACAAATTTCAGGCAATTTTCCTGGCATCAGCAGATATGGAATTAAAATTGGAAATTGATGACATCACACTAGTTGCAGAAGATTATGTTAAGCTCCTTGGAGTAAATCTGGATATAAATCCAAATTACGACACACATATTAAACAGATTTGTAAAAAAGCTGGCAACCATTTTAATGCATTAAACGACTCCCACCATATATCAGTATCAACCATAGAATGGCAATATTTCGCTGTCTCATATTGTGTCATTTCCAGTTCTGTAGCATTGTGTGGCATTTTTGTGGAGTGGGGAACACTAAAAAGATGAGGCGAGAGGGCTGCGTTTTGTTTATGGTGACTATACTTCAGATTATGATTCTCTTCTTTGCAAATCCAAAATGCCAAGCTTGAAATTGGGGAGGGAAAGAGACATTGCGATTCAGACATACAAAATTAAAAACAATCCGGCTCCTACACATTTGAAAGAACTAATAACACCAATAAAAAATTCAAAATTTCACCTGCCTTTGTTTAAATCAACAAGGCATGGTCTAAATTCATTTGCTTATATGGCCCCTAGGATTTGGAACACTCCACCTGAATGCACACGCAATGCTACCTCTCTGCAAAACTTTAAGGCGCGAATAAATAAGTGGTCAGGTATACACAGAAGCCAGCACAAATATGAAAATTGCTAGTGACATCAAATAACATAGCTCTTTTATTATTTGTTTTATCATGTTATTTCAAACTATGTCTAGGATCTTAAAATATTCCAGGATAATTATTTAATCTATCTTTGCTTTTAATTATATTTATACATAGATGCAGGACGTCATTAATTTAATTGATAAATAATGTAACTGTGATACTTATATTCATAATCTTAGCTCTGTGATAAAACCATTGTGCTATAGTTTATATATATATAAGTATATATAATTATATAGTAATTGACCATTTTGACTATAATATATTATAAGTAGTATTTATTTTTTATCATGCTATTTTAAACTATGTCAAAGATCTTAAAATATTCTATGATAATTATTTAGTCCATCTTCGCTTTTAATCACAATTATACATTGATGCAGGACGTCATTAATTTAATTTACTTTTTACATAGTGTGATCGTGATATTTTATTCATAATCTTAACTCTTTGATAAAGACAATTTGCTGTACTTTACATATATAAGTATTTACAATAATATAGTATTTGATAATTTGACTATAATATAATATTAGTATTAAAATTATATTGAGAAGGTGCAGGACTAGAAAAACATAATATAATGTTTTGAATAGGCCTATGTGTTGCATACTATGTGATATTGTTAATGTTATTCATTGTTTAATTTTAGTAACACAAATCGGATGAATAGCCTCAGGCTAATGTTTTATGGTTAACTATACCATGCCGATTAAAAATAAAATTTATCTCATCTTATCTTATTTTCTCAGGCACTGCCCGTATCGATACAACTTATGTCTTACAACGCAACCCATAACCATTATTTTTTTTACCATTTTTATTTTTTTCCTTTTTTATTTTACATTTTTTTTTTTGTTAGTTTATATTTTCAATTTTTTTTATTTTTGTAATTTTTATTTTTGTAATTTTTCATTTGACAAATTTTATTTTGTAAGTTTTTAATTTTTTTAAATTTGATAATTTTGCAACTTTTATTTTGTAAGTTTTTATTTATTGCAAATTTTTTTTGTAAGTTTTTAATTTTTTTCATTTTTAAATTTTATAAATTACATTTTGTAAGTTTTTCTTTTTATCAGTTTAGTTTTTACAAGTTTTTTTTTGTAAGTTTTTATTTTTGTAGTTTTTATTTTTGTAGTTTTTATTTTTGTAATATTTTTATTTTATGTAATTGTATTTTGTGAAGTCTCATCAACATTATGTTTGATGTCGTCAGAGTAATATTAACACTGTGAAACGTTTCAGTATAACTTCACCATTTATGTATGGTATGTTTAGTGCGAAGTGTGTGTTGCAATATGTGCGGTATGTTGTTTGTGATGATATGTTTGTAGTGTATGATGTGCGTATTGTGATGCGTGAAGTATGATGTGTGTATTATGATGTGCATAGTGCTGTGTTTATGCTGTGTGGTGAGTAGTGTGAAGTGCAATGTGTGTGATGTGTTGTATGTAATGGGATGTGTGTGGGGGAACATGTGTGGTGTGTAGTGTGATGTGTGTGGATTGATGTATGTAGTATGCTGTGTGTTGTGTATGTGGTGCAATGTGTGTGGTGTGCTGTATGTGTTACAATGTGTGTGATTGGTTGTGTGCGGTGTGTAGAGTGTTGTATGATGTATGTAGTACAGTATGTGTGGTGTGATGTATGTTATGATTGTGTTGTGCATGATGTGTGTAGTCTGATTTGTGTAGGGTGATGTGCTGTATGGGATGTGTGCCGTATGATGTACATGTGTGTGATGTGTGTAGTGATGTGTGTAGTATGGTGTGTGTAGTGCTGTGTTCATGATGTGTGGTATGTATTGTGAAGTGCAATGTGTGTTGTATGAAATGAGTTATGTGGGGTGTGTGGTGTGCTGTGTGTATTGTGATGCGTATGTGTTGTGATGTATGTGATGAGATGTGTATAGTGTGTGGTGTTGTGTATGCAGTGTGATGTGTGTGTTGCAATGTGTCTGATGTGTCGTATGTGAAGTGTTGTGTGTAGTGTGTTGTGGTGTGTGCTGTGCACAGTATGATGCATGTAGTGTTCTGTGTGTATGGTGTAGTGTATGTAGTGTATGGTGTGTGTTGTGTATGGTGTTGTATATGGTGTTGTGTATGTGGTTCGATGTGCATGTGTATGTATTTTATGTGTTGTGTGTAGTATGATGTACATGTGTGTGTGTATGTATGTAGTGTATGTAGTGTGATGTGTGTGTGGTGGGTTGTGTGTGGTGTGTAGAGTGTTGTATGATGTGTGTGGTGTAATGTGTGTGGTGTGATGTACCTGTGTGTGATGTGTGTAGTGCTATGCTGTATGCGATGTGATGTATCTAGCATGGTGTGTGTAGTATGATGTGTGCAGTATGATGTGAGTAGTGGTGTGTTCATGCTGTGTCGTGTCTAGTGTGAAGTGTGCAATGTGTGTGGTGTGCTGTATGTAATGGGCTGCGTGTGGTGTGTGTTGTGATGTGTGTATTGTGATGCGTATGTGTTGTAATGTATATGATAAGATGTGTATGGTGTGTGGTGTGGTGTATGTAGTGTGGTGTGTGTGTTGCAATGTGTGTGATGTGTTGTATGTGAAGTGTTGTGTGTAGGGTGTTGTATGTAGTGTAATGTGTGTTATGTCTTGTATGTGAAGTGTTTTCCACTTTTCAATTTTTATTTTGTAAGTTTTTATTTACTGCATATTTTATTTTGTTTTTATTGTTGTAATTTTTTATTTTCTAAATTTTATTTTGTAAGTTTATATTTAGGTTTTATTTTTCAAATATTATATTTTATGTATTTTTTTTTTTGCTTTTGACAAATTATATTTTGTAAGTTTTTATTTTTATCATGATGTGTGGTGTGTAGTGTGAAGTGCAATGTGTGTGGTGTGTTGTATGTAATGGGATGTGTGTGGTGGAACATGTCTGGTGTGTAGTGTGTGATGTGTGTAGTGTGAAGTGTGCATGTGTATGTAGTTTATGTGTTATGTGTAGTATATTGTGTGTGTGTGTGGTGCGAAGTGTGCAGTTCAATGTGTGTATGTATGTAGTGTATGTATTGTGATGTGTATGGTGTAATGTGTGATATAATATGGTAATGAAATATCTAACAACCAATCTAGTTATATTTTAATCACGATGCGTCAACACTGTCATACAAGTGTTTATATTACAAATAAAGAAATAGGACACATTGTATTACATAAGCTTTTATTGTTATTACAATATTATTGGTACAATACCATCAAATGAGCATGCATAACAGTCTCGACATGGCAATTCACCAAGCTGATTATTGTAATTTTCACTCAGAAACCACATACTGTGTATGTACCTGCTAGGTGCAATCAAAAGTTATGTCAAAGTCTTTCTGAAAAAAGTAGCCATTGGAAACCGGCATAGAAGGGATGGGTTTTGCGAAAAAACCAGCACAGTCTATGAATACCATGATGATGACCCTGATGATAAACGTGTTAAGCAGCAGCAAACTAAACAGAGCATGAGTGAGCTATACGCCCTCACCTTGTGAAAAAAACGTCTTTGAAAGAATTAGGCTATATGTATATATGTATGTAGGACCATGAATTCCGAAATGAATTGTCAAATAATAAATGTTTGAGTAAATTTGTCAAGTCTGTGGATGTTAGATTCATTTTTCGGGGTGGAGATTGAACGCAGCAACCCTTCACTATAGTATCAAGGAGGGGGAGACGATCGAGTATGTAGATTTTACATCACTCTACCCAGCCGTCAATAAATATGACAAGTACATGTTTGGACATCCCCAAATTATCCTCAACAACTTCAAGTCTATAGACAAATATTTTGGGTTGGCAAAAGTTACAATATTACCGCCAACGGGCCTTTTTCACCTCTTATTACTATATAAATTTGGTAAATTATTATTTGGTCTATGCCGTACATGTATGGAGTCGGAATCTACTGAACCATGCACATGCAACGATGCGGATCATACCATGCATGGTACGTTTTGCACCCCATATTTGCAGAAAGCAGTAGAGCTTGGCTATAAAATCATTAAGATATATGAGGTGTATCATTGGGATGAAACAACTATAATCCATATAATCCAGTCGCCAAGTGGGGAGGATTGTTTGCAGGTTATTTGAATATGTTTCTGAAAATAAAACAAGAAGCTTCTGGCTGGCCACCAGGTGTTGATCACGCCACCAGGTGTTGATCACGAAAAATATATTATTGATTCTTTAGAAAAGGAAGGGTTAACTTTAAACCCCGAGAAAATACAATTGTTCATTGTTTTTTTAAATACATCATATTTTATTCATTCATCGTGTACATAAATAATTCAATTTCAAAAATAAGTACAATAGTTATAACATCATCTGATGTTTTTAAACCTACACAAACCATTTTTCCACTAGTAAATATATTAAAATGTATATTATGGCGTTTAGTCATAAATCCTGGAAAAATTTCTGGCTCATAATATCCTACTATGTTCTTATATAATTCACTGAATTTTATTTGAAATCCAAAGTCGTATGTTGCAGTGACTGTTTCAAGTTTCACATTATAGTATATGCCATTATGTATTTTCGTGCAAAATGTTTGTTAAAAGTTATTTTTTTGTTTATTCCGATTTGGAACATAGTTGTAATGAGGAAAAAAAAGAATGCATTTTTTTCTAGCTCTTTAAATCTATGAAAATTGACTAAATCCAAAATGGCCGCCGTGTTTCCAAGATGTTATCTATTTCACCATAACTTTTGAAATAATGAACCCCAAAACATGTATAATATATCGATTTGTATAGTTTTGAAGACAAGAAAACTGATAACACCGTTATATTTTAGAAATAAACAGTTTAAATACGATTTTTCTCGATTTTAACCAAAACAATATTTAAAAAAACATAGCATAATATATCTGCTACGTGTCCTAGATGTTGTGTGCTAGGCCTTGAACTATATTTAGGATACTGTGTGGAGGGCAGTGTCATCTGATACATCTCACCATGCTCAGGAGGTTATTCCCCGATAGAGAATGGGGAAGTAGGTGAAAATTTGGGTTCGGTGTGCAGACAGGATAGTCAAACCCTTAGACTTGAATATGCATTTGTGGCCAAAAATATACCTTCGAATATACAAATTTTGTCGCAAATAACTAGGCCCTATACAGTTTCGGGCGAAAACATATCATGTAATAGGCCTTCACAGATTTGAACGATAACACACCCTTTCTGAATAGACACAATGCTCGGGATAGCCTAAAAGTTTTAACAAACAATCCGCTACTGTCTTAAAACATGAAAACTCTGCTTTTTGCACATCACACTCATCTAGGTTTAATGTTCGAGACACAAAGCAGCCTTTGAATAAACACATAATACGGCTGGGTTATTTTATTGACCCTTGAATATGCAGTACATGTGATTTTCATACCCTCAGATGTACAAAAAGTGTCACTTCTTGAAAATACAGAAATCGGCACAGCTCTAATACACCAAGTACACAGGAAGTTATCCTGGTCATAACTAACTAACTGGGGTCACTTATTTACCCATTTATTTTCACCCTCCCCCCTATGATATATATTATCAACAAATTTCTGAAATTGTATTCAATTAGTTACCATTTATTAAATATTACATAAACATTATCTTCAATGCAAGAAAATACCAAAGGCACTTACTAAAATTACATTCTTGCACAAAGTAAATTTCAAATTGTTTTAATGATAATATATAACTATAATGTAGAAGTTTAAACAGTCTGTGATTCAAACGTACGTCATATCACATTTTTGAACCTCCACTAGAGTTGTGACCTCAAACATGTCGAGCATGAAGTTATATAATGATAATATTAAAAATGCTGCCCCAAAAAACATGTAAAAGTTACAATTTTTGTTTAATTCTAGCAGTCAAATAATGTAATATGACAAAACTTATTAAACTGTCATTTTTACCACTCCGAAAACATGTAACTTGATTTACTTTATGCTACTAGCACCATATTATATGTGCATAGATTCATGCAATGATTGTATAATAAGTGTCTCATCTGCCTGATATGCCTACTTCATTTATCTGATATAACAATAAGAGTTGGAATGTTTAATATATTGCTGATTATATTATCGGAACTATCATTTCTCTAAATATAATATCGAAAAAGAAGATAATTAAAAATAAAGTATGTTTTAGAGTGTTTCTGAGAGTGGTTCTCCGGATCAACTATTAAAAAAAGGCTTCGACTCTGTGCGTACTTTTGCTTTACGTTTCACACATGTGTTGCCATTACATAATTATAACTACATCTCTATATCTATCTTATAATATTGAGATACCATTGAATTAAATGTACTGATAATAATTTTCATAAAGTTATTGACAAAATCCGTATTTACACAACATAGTTTACAATATACATTTAAGGATAATGGCGTTACACAATCATGGTGATAGCTATAACAGCTCTTTAAAAACTAACGATTAGATAATAAGTTTCTTTCATTTAAGATTATGTTTTCTTTCATTTCAGATTACCTCATTCAAATTTTATAATGTACCGTACATTTATTTATTATGAATAATATTCTGCAATAAATTAATATGTATCGTAGCAGGGCAATAACTCTAACGCTAATTACCTCGAGGCCAGACCAGTAAGGTCATCTTAACATCAAACACACTAAAATGTTGAGTCATCTTAACTTCAAACTCTCAAAAATGTTTAGTAAATTTTTCAGGCATACGTGCCACAAGGATACATTAGGCCTGCTCCTAACTTACATTCCAGGAATTTCACAACAGCAATGCAAGATCCAGACGGTATTGCCGGCTTTTGCCATCACATTTTGAGTAATGTTAGTTTCAACTCTACCAAAATTGGAAAAGAAATATAGGCCTAGCTAAAATAATATATTGAATGCTACAAATGAATGTTTATGGGTACCGGGCAGTCTTACTACACACGCAATGAATAGATGTGCCGGTATGTAATTTACTTGGGAATATATATAATTAAGCTTATCGTAGCATTTTAGGCATTATAATGATGTCGAATGATGGTAGGATTTGTTTTATTGTATCCTGATAAAAATATCATGGTTTGTTGCTCAAAATATAACTTCAGTGATTTCATGGCAGCCATTTTGAATTTTATGTTATACAAAAAACCCATAAGGAAAAGAACTCCACATCCGCCCAGATATCACCATAAGGGAACCAGCCAAGCATAATCGAAACAGAAAAAAATCTATCAGCCAAACCAATCCTAGTCTCAGTTTCACTGCGATTTGCAGTTGTTTTTGCTTATATTTGCTTAAATATAGACCTGACATTTTTTTCTGAAAACAAATGACAGAATTTGCTTTCTCATACCTGAAAACATAAGAATAGACATATTATTTATGTCTCTAGTGTATGAAGTTGCCAAATTATTTGCAAAAATGTTATTTTTTATATACGTTGGCGGCCATCTTGGATTTCGCCATTTTGGACCATTTTCTCAACCTACAAAAAAATGCAATCCCCTTTTTTCTTGATCTTCATGATATTTTGAGTCAGAATCAAGTGAAAAATCAATTTTAACAGACAAAATGTACGAAAGTGTTATGGGTGACATATGAGCCTACACTATTAAGTAATTGTCCACATCCGATTTTAGACTGAATAATCCGTACATATCTTCGTAAAGTTGTGTGTCCAAATCGCTGGCATTCATCCATATCTGTAAGAACTGTGTTGGGGTTACCCATAAGCATCAACTTGCCGCTTTTGTATACCATACATGTCAATAGTGATTTCTGACATTTCCATACAAGTGATGATTTCTCTTAATGACATTCGATAGCTGTGGTTCTAGAATGTCCAAGTTCAGTTTGACACTATATAATCCAGAGCACACAATGTTATTATATTTCAAGTCAATCATGATTTTCAATAGAAGTCTCTAAAACATGGCTGATTGAAGCATACATATCCTGTAGCTTATACCACTCCATAGTAGATAATGGAAAGCATAATTGCGACTTATGCCTGTTTAGGAATAGAATCTGTCCATTTGGTTTACAAAGAGCAAATTTTCTATATTCCAGACACACGTTGGTATCCAGACAATCATCTAGTTTAGATACCCAATCAGTTTTCAGCCACACATCTGATGATATAAAGTATCCATTGGTTTCTGATGATAATTCAACATAACAGTTCTGGTTTTTTTTACGTATTGTCACTTTCACACGATCAGAGAGTTCATATGATACATCCATGGTGGTGTCCTAATTTATATATATTATCAAGAATCATCCTGTCTTATACCACCTAGCTCACGATTCGCAAACAAATTTCAACATGTTTTTTCATGTAGAGTGGTCTGCGATGAGTCATCACAAGGGGAGGGGGACCCTAGGGGTGGGGGGGAGTGGTGAGTCATTTTATTGATTGTGCAATACACCTACGAACCAATCAGATTGAAGTGTTTGGCGTCCTTTTATTGTTGACAAAGCACAAACAAGTTTCAACATGTTCATGAGGGAAGTTGGGAGGTGTGAGGAGCCATACCATGGGGTGGAGTACCTAATAATAGTGGTGAATCATCACAGACAAAAGGGAATGGGGTACATAGGATTGTTGACATGTCAAATGCCAGCATGGACAAACATTGACAATGCTAAAACTTCGATTCTTCAACAGTACCAACGTTTGTTTAAATTCTATAAATTGTTTTCTTTGCAGTCCTCCTTAACAGAATATAAGACACAGGGCAACAACAATGTTAAAAAATCAGGCCTCCGTAATTGAGTATCAGGCAAAAGGACCGCAAACAAGGTGCAAGGTGCAAGGTGCCAAACGTCTCAATGACCTACACCTAGGCTGCTGTTTAGCGAACGATGTGTTGTTGATTGGGGCATACCAGTCTATGACAGAAATCCAAATGACCAATGGAAGTATGGTGCTCGCATGGGGATGGATAAACCATGAATCATGTAATACAATGGGTTATAACACTACATTTTTGCTGTTTTTTTTATAGTTATTCTAACTCTAGCTGAGAAGAAATTTCTTACACATCCGCTCTCCCCTAACATGTATACATGTACATACATAAACCGAGCGCCGCCGTCATTATAAGCCAGTCTGAACTCAGGTTGCCGTGGCAACCTCTTTGTGGCCGTGGATTGATGTATTTGCTATACCCGAAAAATGCATCATGGCAGTGACTGAGAGCGGTCTCGACCCCATGGTCAGAGAAATGTCCATAGCTTTTTAATGACTGTGCTACCTCTGAGCTACGCATGCGGGCATGGAACTGAAATGTTACTAATTCTAAAAAAAATTTCGACCTGATTATTGTCCGATATTTCGAGATATGACTGTCCATAGAAATGTCCCACGATTTTGTACGCTGTCAATCTTTTTTTTTTTTTTTTTTTTTTTATAATTTTTTATTTTATAAGTTTTTATTTTTTGTATGTCAAGACTGTACCCCATTCAACTATCTGATATATGCATACAATCTAATCTATACACACTGATTGATTATATTGTAGCCTTGACTATAATAATAATAATAATTAGCATATGAAAATGAAAATAAATTTATTGATTCTGATGAATTTTATTTCCATAGTTGTACCTAAAGTGTAGCTGTCATGGCTAACTGATCACAAATTACAATGCACCGTATCTGACTTACTGTCACCACCCAGGTTACCACTCTTTAGAACAAAAATATCGCCGTCAGGCATATATAGAGTCCAAGGTCACACAGCACCAATGCCTATATTGTACATGCAGCAGGTGTGAATCATTCAACCGTGTTTAACCCTTTGTAACTTATGGTCAATTAACTGTATATAATATACACTTCCTCTCTTAAAATATGTCTTATGATAAGTTTTTAGAATATTTGTAATAATAAAAATATATTTTTAAAATCTCATCAGTCATTTCTAAAAAACAACAACTCCATTTGTTATTTACATTCATCATTTCGCAACAAAACTGTGCAATAATAATTATGCCACCCTTTCAATGCGGTTGATTCTATTAAGCATATTCTTTTAACTGTTTCTACCACTGTTAAACGACCCAAAATTTACGGAATGTTGTTATAAAACGTGAGGTGATTTCCATTCATTCTGGTATAAGCTAGCACTCTTTTTTAAATAAATACATGCAAATAAAAACAAAATTGTATTACCATAATCATAATACATGTAATGCATATATATCTAGGCGTAATGATAACATTTTAAAATTCACATAGGCCCACAAAATTATTCAAGCTGCAGCAGCATCAGCAGCAGCAGCAGCAGCAGCAGCAGCAAGTATTTATGTAAAAATAATATCTAAATAATATCTAAATTACATATAATTAATGTATGAATAATTTAAAAATAATATCTAAATAATATATAAATAATATATAAATAATAACATCTCATGCTTTGTAAAACACGCACTTACTCTTACTGAGAATTGACATTATACAGATCTATAGTCCTATGCTTGTGAATATTTTGAACAATCCATACAAAATAACCTAATTGACGTCATGACATGACGCCCATTCATCATCTGAGGATGAGTCATCATTCTGACGCTCATCAATCATGTACATTGATGCTCCCAGTGTCAAAACATGACACTCATTTATCACCCATGGAGAGGGGGCAATGATGAGTCATCATTTTCTTGGAGAGGAGGACCCGCGTCATGACGCCCATTCATCATCTGAGGATGAGTCATCATTCTAACGCTCAATCATGTACATTGATGCTCCCAGTGTCAAAACATGACGCTCATTTATCACCCATGGAAAGGGGGCAATGGCGAGTCATCATTTTCTGGGGGAGGGGGACCTCAAAAATGACGCTCATTTATCACCCTAGAATGAGTCATCATCCTGATAACACTAAATTTAAAATATGTTGCCAATATTCAAAGACACTCGATAATATTTTGAACCAGCCAATCAAATGTGTGCATACTGAAGGAACAAAACAATTCTATAAAAATACCCTTGTTTATTGTAAAGGATAATATTGATATATTGATATATTGATATATTGATATTTTGATATATCGATATATCGATATATTGATATAGAGATATAGTGATAAATTGATATTGATATTGATATATTGGTATTGATATATTGATTAATGTTTGTTTAATATTGAAAATAAAGTTAATTTCATATAATATGACAATGACGTGCATTCATCATGCACATTGATGTTCCCAGCCTCAAAACATGATGCTCATTCATCATTCGATGATGAGTCATCAACCCAATGACACTAAATTTAAAATATGTTGCCATTATGCAGAGATGCTCATTAATATTTTGAACCACCCAATCAAAATAAAGCACTTGGCATCATGACGCTCATTCATCATTTGATGATGATTCATCAACCCAATGACCCTAAATTTAAAATATGTTGTCATTATGCAGAGACGCTCAATAATATTTTGAACCATCCAATCAAAATAAAGCACTTGGCGTCCTGACGTCCATTCATCATCCGAGGATGAGTCATTTTTTTCAGGGAGAGGGGGACCCCCTGCGGAGCCAAGGGGAGGGGGCTCACCAGTCTGTAACAAGCACCAAGGAGAGGGGGAGCCAACGGGAGGGGGGACCGTGATGAGTCACCCTATCCAAGAAGGTGGTGGGGGGACCCTGATGAGTTATCCTTTTCTGGGGGAGGGGGACGCCCTGCGGACTCATAGGGAGGGGCTACGACGGTGGGCCGGCATTAACCCAATATTGGTTGGACGACTCCTTTCCAAAGACAGGGGGGGGGACCGTGATGAGTCATTCAAAAGGGGCGTGTCCCAAGGGAGGAGAGGGGGCTTTACCAATCACATCCAAGGGGAGGGGTGGGGGGCAGATTATGTTAATGAGTACGCAAAGTGCCTACACTTCTACTCTAATGGGCGGCCATTTATAAACGACTGGACCCGTACCTGATATTGTTGTGGTGCAGCGTTGACTAACCCAGAGCGACTTATTGTGGACTTTGTGAATATGCTCAATATGTTTTTTTATCACCGTCACGTTATTTACGAACTGTGTGAACTGGTCATTAGACCTATATCAACTTCCAGCTTTAGAGAGATCAAGCGAGTTCAAAAACACTTTAATTATATGTTAACCAAACAATGAAGTTTCTCACAATGACATTACAAACAAATGCAAATGTGAGACAAAGTGTAGATGGATGTCCATGTTCACTATTTCCTAGAGTTGCATTTGTCTGTAGTCGCTGATACTGTTCGGACAAATCTACAACATCCCCACAACCCTTGAGCCACATTTCGTCAATTCTTTACAGTGAAAGAAAATGAATTGAGTATTCTATGGCCTACGTCTGTGGCCAAATACCATAATTGTAGTTAAATCTGCACAATATTCCCCCTACCCCTTACTACAGCACGGGGATCGATTTTAGACGTCAGAATCTGACATATGTAGCCTACACGTCAGATTCTGACGACAAAAGTCACTCTGTAAGAATTAAAAAAAGTTTAATGGCCGTAGATCCATAAATAAAAATTCAAAAGAAACAGAGAGAGCTAACTAAGACATTTATGATGATTTAAAATAGAAAAATCCCTTTGGCCTCCATGGTTTATATAAAAATATTTCAGCTAAAAGCCCGGACTATAATGAATTATGACGCAAGCTGCTCATTTGTTATTAGTCACTTGTGTGAAAAGTATTCTGATAAGGCAAAATCTGCTTACTTGTAAAGTGAGTAGATACTGCATTTTGACTTTGCAGAGCAATATTGGAGGTTAATGTATGTGACTGGACATGTATCGCCATCTGTTGAGCGCATTTCATGGAGCCGTTTAAGTGTAAGTGCCACCTGGTGAATGCTCAGCTATTATAATGCACTGCACGTCGTTGATTTACATCAACCATTTTCCTGCTAAGTTGTCTTATTTAAATTCATCCACTTGAAGTTGTATCTCGCTACGCAAACCACAACTTAATGTGGTTGAAAATTACATATAATTATATCTAAATTTGTAACCGAACATTATTTTTTGCAAATATTGATGTTTAAGCACTTTTTTCATTCACAATAATGGCTAACAAAACGGATAAAATCGACTGTTGACAAACGTTTAATCATGGAAGGACGTATCTCCTTACCATAAAAACAATGTAAACCTATTGCTGCTAAGACCGTATAATAATACACGGTTTCAAGCAATTTCCAGACCAAATACAATGCCATAAAAAATAGTATCATATCTTGTGGTGGGATATGTCTATTCTCCATAGACATTTTATCATAAAAGTGGGGCTCATGATCAGAAAATCTGACAATCGTACCTGTGATATGACGACAGTAACTGGTTTGGCCATATTGTTGCAATTGGCCCCTATCATCATGATCAGGCTCTTAAAAAAAAACATTGTTACCAGATGTAACAATTTACTGTAAGTCGACATCGTATTAATAATATTAATTGTCCATACAATTACTAGAGTCAGTCGCGATAAGTTTTAAAACAAAAAGTACAACAGTCCTTCAGGCAGTGAAAGTTAGGCAATATTTTAGAACTTGTATGTCATGCTTCATCCGTGATCTGAGTCGAAATCATATAAAATATGCACATTAGCTTTCTGAACGCTGAAAGACAACCAACCTGCAAATCTGGCTGACTTTCTAGTTCGGCCGAAATCATCAAAATACCTAAGATCCGCAAATTTAAATAGACTTTTTGTTGTTGATCCTCGAATAAAAACCAAGACTGGGCCAAGGGCTTTCTCTATAGCCGGCTCAGTCCCATGGAACGGAATTTAAATTAAATCTCACATATTTGATCTGGCTTTCCCACTTTACCTCCTCGGTGGCCCGACCCCATGTTGACTAATTTGCTTTGGCCTTGATTATGACATATGATGCATGGTAAGGATTTGTGCGCCCTCGAGCTTGGTCCTCTGAGGATTTAGGCGCTATAGAAGTTGCATTGTTTGATTGATTGATTGATTGATTGATTGATTGATTGATTGATTGATTGATTGATTGATTAATTGATTGATTGATTGATTGATTGATTGATTGATTGATTGATTGATTGATTGATTGATTGATTGATTGATTGATTGATTGATTAATTGATTGATTGATTGATTGATTGATTGATTGATTGATTGATTGATTGATTGATTGATTGATTGATTGATTGATTGATTGATTGATTGATTGATTGATTGATTGATTGATTGATTGATTGATTGATTGATTGATTGATTGATTGATTGATTGATTGATTGATTGATTGATTGATTGATTGATTGATTGATTGATTGATTGATTGATTGATTGATTGATTGATTGATTGATTGATTGATTGATTGATTGATTGATTGATTGATTGATTGATTGATTGATTGATTGATTGATTGATTGATTGATTGATTGATTGATTGATTGATTGATTGATTGATTGATTGATTGATTGATTGATTGATTGATTGATTGATTGATTGATTGATTGATATAGAAATAAAAATGACGCAGACAAGTCGAATGGCCGCTAAAAACAGCAAAGCAAGATGGTTATCAGTTGAGGATTGTCATGTTTTTAATAATTGTATCGCCTTATTATATTAATTTTCAATGTTGATGCAATGTTAAGTCAGTAACATTATATAAATTAATAATGTTAAAAACGTCAAAATCACACATTACTCCAGCTATAAGCGTTTTTTTCTTTTTTTTTCAAATATTTTTGTGTTTACTAAGGTGGCTTGCTGTCGACACGGCATTTTAAAACACTAAGAAATGCACAGAACAAAAACATTAATAAAATGAATAACGTTGCTTGGGCTTGATTTACTCAGAACAGCTATCCAAAACACAACAGCCCCGAACTGGTTTCATTATTTTATTATTTTCTCCGGTTTGAAAATCGCAACATGCAAATCATATATTATAGATTTTGTATATTTACTGGAATGAATGAATTAAAAAAAATGAATAAATGAATGAATGAATGAATAAATGAATGAATGAAAGAATGGATGGGGTTTTAGCCCACCTTTGTGCACATACAGGCTGGTTCATGAGAACCTCCTGAGGATGGTGAAATTAATGAGATGACACTGCCCTAGACACAGGATTCGTAATTCGAACCCTGGCGGTCGGAGGTCGAGCACGCTACCTCTCTGTCACGAGTTTCCTCACAATACTGAATCATTATGAATGAAGGAATAATCAAAAGCCTTGAACAATACAATTTCAATGACTCATTTCAGCTCATCTGAAGAAAAGAACATTGACAATTGGAATCATTATCTTGTGTGTTCTAGATAAAAACCTACCGTATGAACCATTCTAGTCATTTTTTCCTGTAAAATGTATGCAGTCCCCCCCCCCCCTCCCCCAAAAAACTTTCAAAACAGTAATGCTACGGTCCCACGAGGGCCAAAATGTCTGGCGATGCACTGGCGATGAAAATTACGTGTTCTGGTGGCGATGGGTGCCGATGTCGAACGTGTGGTCCCACGAGAAAACTAACACGGGATGTCTAGACGAATCTTCTGGGAACCTTCGGGGAAGCATCACCGATGCATCGCCGATTATTCGGCAATGCATCGGGGAATATTCGGGGATTAATAACAGTTAACGATGTACTTTTAGATTCGGAGACGGTCGGTGATCCTTCGGCGATGCGTCGCCGTGTAATGGTGATGTCTTGACGATATCGTGCCGATGTCTTGACGACGTCATGGCGATGGTATATGTAGCCTTGTTGAGAGCAGGGATGGGGTAATAGTAGGCTAATATAAAGTAATAGTAATATATATATAGGTGGTAATGTAATATGTGATAGTCTATTACCTTTATATACCACTGTTCTATTTTTGCTAGATTATTCACATCAATTTCACCTAAACCAGCAATCTCAGAAAAAATATTTGATTATAAATATTGATATTGATGTCGATTATTTATAAGGTCAAATGCATAATAATTTAGCATGATGATTTGTATTAGTTCTCTTGACTGGGCTAATATTGCAGAGGGCGTGTCAACATTAAAACAACATCTCTCTCTTCTGGGAGGCGTGGCGTTAATATGTTTGTTTATCCAGCTTAATGTGCGGAGAACAACATTTAATTACCGTTATTGGTGGTCAATTAGTGTAGTGGTCAATGAGGCAAAACTTCAAATCTTAATGCTTAATCCCCCCCCCCCCCCCCAGAGCCAATCCCAGGAGACGATAGACCAGTACCATACTCTTAGCAGTTGCACAAAAATTATTATTTGCGTATTTTTTTAATAACAGTTATCACTATATATGACAACATATGCACGTACTTCACACAAACGATACTGTGGCAAACCTCCATAACAACTTTAAATAGAAAACCGATTTCGTATGAAATATAATGCAGTTGGTGAATATTAAAAAAAAAGCCTACATTCGATTATCCTTTTTTATTTGGCACTTGACTTGGAATGAATGCGATAAAATAGTTTTTTGCAACTGTTATTGATAATGACGCATTGTCCGTACGCATAAAATTTATTCCACGAAATTAGAATAAATAAAAATAATTTGAAATAATTATATCAGATTCACCTTTGAAATGAAATGAATGGGGTTTTAGGCCACCTTTGTGCACATATAGGCTAAACCTTGCCAGAAGAACCTCCTGAGGAGGATGGTGAGATGAATGCTTATTCGATTATATATTCTTATTTTGACTTTGGGATGATGTCATGACACAATTTATTTATAGGTTTTAGAAATTATATTGTTAATACCTGATTGGAATCACACACCACATACCTCGCTTTCACTTTCAATGGGTTATAATAGTGCTCATGTGATCATCGGTGACTAATCAGAAGGAAGATTTCTGACGCTCAGCGAAGCATCGCCGTAGCACCGTCGATGCTTCGCCGAGCAGCTCGGGAACATCGGCGATGGATCGGCGATGGATCACCAAACCATCGGCGATACTATCACATTGAATATGCATCGCCGATGTTTACACGAGCATCGCCGATGTGTCGCGATGTGTCTGGGACATTTTTGGCCTTGGTGTACATCGTCTAATGCACGCCGACTACTCGGCGCTGTTCGGCGATATATCGCCGATGGTATTTGGCGTCGAAACATCGGGAGAAAATTTCAATGCATGCATTGAAATTTATCTCGATGTCCCGATGCCTTGGCGAAGCATGGCGATTACTTGCGTACGTCGCCGATCATTCGCCGAACCACTGGTGCATAGTGGCGCTGCCCTGGCGATGCCCAAATGTGTGCATCGCGAGAGCATCGGGAGGATTAAAAAGCCTCGTGGGACCGTAGCATTATAGG
Organism: Flabesymbios commensalis; assembly: GCA_964017125.1. NCBI lineage: Eukaryota > Metazoa > Annelida > Polychaeta > Terebellida > Flabelligeridae > Flabesymbios > Flabesymbios commensalis. The sequence continues at coordinate 25,263,164 of OZ024912.1, forward strand.
TATGTTAAGCCTAGTTGATGATTTTAATTTATTAAAACCACTATAAAATTAGTGTTATTCGCTTTATCTATAAATTCCGTACATATACAATTTTTTTTTTTTTTTACTTCTACAGAAAATTATATATTTTGTCTTAGAGATGTTCAAAGATAATTTATCTAAAAGTAAACCACTTTTTTAGCCTCATTACCCATCACAAGTAGATAAATTCAAACTCTCAATGTCTATCCTTGTATAAAATAAATGTGTTTCATCTGTAAATATAATAAACTTAAAGATCGTTGATACATTTACGATATAATTTACATATAAAGTAAACAATTTGGGTTCAAAGGCACCGCAACAGATATTCGTTGGATATTGATTTTCATTATTCTAAAAAAACACGATTTTTAGTTTAAATAACTGCTAAACCATGTAGGTATTTGTATCAAAAATGAATGGTCAATGGTATCAAAAGCTGCAGTATTAATTTATTTTTATACTAGAAAAGCAGTTCTCAAACTCCGAGGCCCGGCTTTAGTCTTTTTGAGTGCTACTATTTTGTAAAAATGACCGTATTGGTCTTCATCATGGGCCAGAATCCTAAATGCCCAGGATTTAAAGCAGAAAAGAACCAAAGAGTTAAAATATATCTTCAACGTGTATTCCTTCCACCACCATCGCCGGTGCTGGCCAACATTCCTTCAATACTTACCAGTGAATCGTGCTGCCGCTGTCTTTTTCATTCCTGAAAGTAATGTGACATTCACTGATAAGTCCGTCTTTATGTTGTACCACGTACACACGTTGTAGGCCTGCCCATCCGATACCGGCTCAATGTTGGGCCAGCGTCGCAGCCCATTGCTGGTTCAATAACAGGCAATCGTCTACGACGCTGGTCCAACATTTACAAAACACTGGGTCCGATGTATACTTTGCGCCAGCACATCAGCAAGAGTATGGCATTCACCCAATGCTGTTTCAATATTAACCCACAGTCTTCGACGCTGGCACAACATTGAAATATAACTGGGTGATTGCCTCGTGTTTGCTCTGAATGCTGTGCGGGTGACACTTTTCACTCCCGTCACCAGAAAGGCAAGATGCCAAAAAGGCCACTTCCCACATAACATGATACAATAGCCCAATGCTGATGTAATTCTGGGCCACCATCTGCGACGCTGGGCCAACAATAATCCAATCAGAACACTTTAAGCTCTAATCAATATTATAATCATAATTTTTTTTGCTGAACACTTTTTAAAGACGAAAGTACTTAACCTAGGGACTTCAAAGTTATATTCGACATGTTCATAAGAAATGTCAACCGTTTCCCACACACAGCACCCGTCTTCTCTCTAATAACTCAGGCAAACATAAACTTAATAGGCTCCTGGCCTACGCCCGGGCCTAATAACGGCTTAAATATGTTGAGGCCTGCTCAATGAAGCAGAACATATATCTACCTTAGTGGTGCTAACGGGTTGTGTGTAGCATAAGCCTACCATTGGGCCTTTTTCAGTGTATTTTTTATCACTGGTGGCAAGTATGGTGACTCCCTTGTATTTATTATATGTTGATGTTTTAATCTATCTATTTATATCTTTCAATCTATCTATATTTAGATCTATCTATCTATATTAACTGCTCACGAAGGCGTGATTATCAGATTAGTCATCTGCATGTTAAAAATCAGGTATTATAAAGCATATGACTACACATGCCGCACTGAATAAACAGTAGATGACATCGCGACCAATCCGATGGCTATTATGTGGTATTGGTGAGCAGAGAAAAATCTTTAGAATTAGGCCAATCAGATATAGATCGGCCACCCTCGAGCCGTGGCAATTTGTTTTCACCAAAGGTCAAAGATTTAAAAAAAAACTTGTTAACGCGATAATTTGAAAAATCAATATTGGATGTCCCCTTTTTTATGTGAAGTTACCCATGAGTATGGTGTTGGTCTGATTTGATTTTCAGCTTTCTACTGATATTTTTCTTGATTTTTTTTCCAGAATTCACAATAGCCTTAAAACCTGATAAATATAGGTGTTCGAGGTCTGTGAGTGTATTGGCACTGTCCATTTTCATGTGCACCCGAAAAAATCTTAATTTTGTTAGTTTTCATAAATCGTTCTGATTAATTTCTTTAACATTTTAATTAAATGTCTTGAAACCTGGTATATATAGGGCTCTTTGCCAGGGATCGCAGTATTTCTGATCTGTCGTCATGTGGTCAGAATTGACGACACTGCCGAAAAACATTCCATTCTGACGACAATTTTCAGAAATCATTTCCAGAGGTACTTTCCAGTGTTTCATTAGTGTGAAATGAGTTGTTTCAAAGTTTGAAAATTATGTACCTTTAGATATCACCAGAAGCCACCTAAAGCCTCCTTTGAAAAAAATCCTTGGGGGCGTGCCCGGAACATCCCCTCCCTCGGGCCTGTGTGCTGACTCCAACACCAGTTTTACAGTCAGAATCTTCATATTGCCTGATACCAAATTTTTTCAGAGGCAGAAAAAATAGATCTACAACCACCTCTTGAAATCCCAGCCGCCCACGACCAACTCCCCATGGCCAGTTCCCACCTGACGGCACAAGTTTCGAATAGTAACGTAGAGTGATCAAAAATGGAGTCCTCGTTCGGAAGCTCTCACAAGTATGCTTTCAAATATAACGTTGTGAGATAAATTTTACTAATACTGGTGTATAGGTTTTCGAAGTCTGCGCCTCTATAAGCATTGTCCTTTTCATGTGCGTCCAAAAACGAAGCTGTGACGGCAATGTTCAGTTAAATATCTTGACACCTCGTATATAGATTTGCGATATAAGTATAAAAAATATGTATAATATATGACATGCACAACAGGGCTAGTTCTGTGATATCGCATGTAAATAGACATGATAATATGTACACTCAAAATCAGGCTCGCCATTTATATATTTAAACAAGCACAGGTTATTTAAAATATACTATCATAACTAACCAAAATAAAGTTTAACTGCAAAACAGCGTTATCATGATGTATTATATGTACATGGGGGCATGTATATGTCTCCCTCAACAAAACCAGACTGTATATCGTAACTTGTTTTTCAAGTCCGAGTTAGCAAAAACTGAGACATTTAAAATTGTGTCATTCAAACACAAACTGGGTTCCATTCTAAAACAGACTTACAACAATAGTTCAATGGTAATTATATGTGTGAGCCTATTGGATATCGACTGGATGTCAGAAGAAGAAAAAGAAGAAGAAGAAGAAGAAGAAGAAGAAGAAGAAGAAGAAGAAGAAGAAGAAGAAGAAGAAGAAGAAGAAGAAGAAGAAGAAGAAGAAGAAGAAGAAGAAGAAGAAGAAGAAGAAGAAGAAGAAGAAGAAGAAGAAGAAGAAGAAGAAGGAGAAGAAGAAATTATTTTAACAATTAATGATATATTACATTATTTTAGTAAATTATAATATGAATTGGATTAGGAGACCTCCATTAAGACATTAAGCCACTAACATGAAGGCCACCTTGTAATTTAAAAAATAATAATAACAGTGCACCAAACATTTTACATAATAAAAATACAAATAAATAAATATACATACAGTCAAAAAGAAAAAATACCATATACATAAAACAAATTTTGTAAATAAATTCTCATAAACATTTAAAAAAAATGCAGAAATGATCCAAATGATGAAATCATTGACCATTTATAAACCTATTGACATTTTTAAAGACATTAAGAGGTTTAGAGTTAATTATTGGGCAGCCAAGCGATGACAGACATAGCAATTTTCAACAATACAAACATTTGTGTATTTTTCAGAACCTAATGTAATGTATGCGTAAAAAATGTATCCATAATATTAGTACAGGTAGGTAGTGTTAATAATTTTGGGTATAATATAACGGAGACATTTTTTACAAAACATTTTGACAATACCTAGTTTTGTAATTGTGATAGGTACAGTTCCTGGGCATGTTAAAAGAGTCAAAGTATTTTGGTAATACGCATGTGAATTTATGGAAATGTTTTGACTCATAGCCCCAGGCAAGTAACCAGTAATTAAGTTGATATAATATGAGTGAATTATAAATAGTAAGTAAAATATTCTGTGGCAGCTGAAATTTTAATCTGTTCATAATCCCAATGATTTTTAAAAAATTATTTGAAAGTCGTTGACATGATCGGCCCAACCCAACAAGCCTGATAAAACACGTATTATTCATCTCAGTTATGTGTACATTATAATAATTGGCATTAAAATAACCAGGAGCTGATAAGCTATGAAGAAATGAAAAATACACTTTTCTTAAATTAAAATTAAATCAAATTAAAATAATATATCAAGTAAAAGTATTATCCACATTAGTAGTTATTTAATATCCATACGAATCAATATATAAATAGCAATTTATTATAACACAATTTCAGTGATCACAAGTGAACATTTGTGGCATTCGTTAATTTCGCGCTTAATTTGATAGTAGGCCTAGCCATTGCCATAAATCTTATCTCCTTAACGAGAGACATTCCGCTGATGGTCTATGTAAAATTACACCATTTGATTACTTAAGAATGAAAAACATCACCATGTAATTTTTAATTAGTTTCCATTTGTTTGTCTGTTGGAAATAGTTCCTTCTAGATTACATGTATCAGGTACTGGTGGTATGCCCTTCAATTTACAAAAAGCCTGTGCATCAGCGAGCATATCGCTTGGCAGACATATTCCAGGTGCATATTTTCTCAAGTTGTGTCTGCTCAGTGTAGAATACCTCTGGGAGTCACGATCCATTCCACGAACAGCTTTCTCTACATAAGTCTCAGGTAGATCACAATAAATAAACAACTGCTGCATGGTGTACGCGGGGTCATTCACCAAATCTTCGTACTTTACAGCTGATATGGGACATCCTTCTTGACGTAAGTCCAAATACTTCCTGCACATTGTCACCCACACAATCAATGTAAACAGTACTTGGTGTTTAATACGATAGGAGAGGTCTTTAGCAGGCATTCCTGTCACAGCTTCATAGAAACCACGAGTGAAAACCTTGTGAATTCTTCCCAGTGTGAACATCAACCGTAATACAGGCAATCTGTAAGAGATCTTAGCTAAAGACACGGCCACATCCAATCCTTCCCTGTACATGAAGAGGAACTTTGTGTCGGGAAACACGCGTTTTACCTGGTCCATCGCAGACATGGCTGGTGTGGAGATTTTGATAAAATAAGCAGCTGGTTTCTTCTTCATCGGCTTACACAACATCCCAATGCCACTGGCAATATAACGATCCAACTCTTTGCCAGTGAATAGTTTCTCTTGGCAGGCCATCGCAACTGCTTCGAAGGCAGCAGGCTCGCTCATTGATACTATTTGTTCCGTACTGTCCATTATCTGTGATAGTAGCGTGGAGCCGCACCTGGATGTATTACCCAGTAAAATAAGAGGAGCTGCTGGCCTTCCAACATTCTCGGCCAGTTTATAGAATGATTCAATAGGCATGACATACAGTTTCCGTCCGTGAATAAACTGGCCTTCTTTCACAAACGAGGCGACATTGCTGTCGTAAATATCAATATGAGTAGGAGATTCTATAAATACAGCTTGGCTTGGAGAGAGATCATACAAAGTGATGTTGTCCTTAAGAACATGTTCAGGGTGTATAAATCCGCTATGTGTTGTCAAATAGTCGGAGCTAGATGGTTTACTCAGTAGACGATCGAATCGGTACTTGAACCAAATATTCAATACCTGCGTGCTTCTGCTGTAATTTGTAGGTTGCTTAGCGTTTTGTAACTCGCTGTGTGTCCCGTTCAGTAACCACACTACCTTTTGGCAGGCCGAATATACTGTGCGTAGTAAGGTAAATAAAAATAATTTGAATAATTCAACGCCTATCATCTTGAGGGCATGTGAATATTCTCACAGTTATAATAAACTCGTTTTGTTACTGATACTTCTCAGACTCTTGAGACTTGCAACCTTCTAAACAAAATGGCTGGCAACACTGATGTGGATTTGCATGCATGAACATAGTGTTAGGAATTAGAATGGAATTTGGAATTGATAAAAAAAAATTGACCCCAACTCTGGTTAGTGCATAACATAAAAGCCTCGCAAGCACGAGACGTTAGCCCAGCATTGGTTCAACGTGTCGTGTTTGCAGGGGTGGTGGTTTAATGGCGGGTCAGCGTTGTATTCGGCGTGTCAACCATGATACAACCTCAGTTGATTGTGACGCGCCTGAGGGATAGTCGTCACTAGCTCATGCCTCTGAGGTTCAGCCAGGGCTTATACCATATACAGGCCTGCATGATATGCGCTCTGTAAATGCGCTTGTGTAAATATTTAACGGAATATCCCTTTAACCTGTTAACTATTAAGGACACGTACACATAGATCTATATGACTGTGTACATGCCGAGCGAGGTATGTGCTACTACATATTGGGGATATCTGGCATGATAGGTTAGTGAGAGATATCATAGCGTTTATTTTGTGTTTTCAATCGATCTCCGCTTGACGACCAAGCTTCAGTCAGAAGTCGGAATCAGGCAGACAAGTATGCCCATCGTAGATTCAAGCAAGTGATCCGAATTTATTTTGATGCTGGCTCGCCGTCTTTGACGGTGACCCAGCATCAAAACAAAATTGGTTCAACGTATCTCGTTTGCAGGGTGTTATTAAACCAAGTCGGTCCATTCAGCGCACTGCGCAAGCGGTGACACTAACGCTAGTACATATACTCTGATATAGGTCAGGTGAACAGACAGGTAACGTTTGTAGGCCTACATGTGTAAGGTGACTGGATCCAGATTGGCTACTGTGAGTAAAGATTAAGCCTACTACCAATAAGGTTATTATATATTCTTGCTACTACATAATTAGGTGAAGTCAAGTCAGATGACGTAGCGTAGCGAATAAGGTCAGGTGACCAGAGAGCAAGGTGCATGTATGTGACGTGTGCAAAGATCAGTATATAGTGTGATCTATTTTATCTATTAAGACAAGAGTTTTGGATAAAATATGTCAACACATTTTATTTGACAATAGCTCATATTGGGCCTAATATTAAGTCAGACTAGATTGGTGGATCAGTAGGCCTACATATCAGTCGCCCAAAGTTATATCGAAGAATATGTGATAGGCCCTATACTGGTCGTGTTTTGCTACAAGTTATATTAATTATAAATGCCCACGATAACAATTAGCTTAAAGGTACTTGTCAATAACTAATGCTAGATTCGATCTCTATCTATACATGCTATTGTCATCTGTGTAGTCCTACAGACTCGCGATCAATATACACTGATATATGTGGAACAATGTACACATATCTTGCACGTGTGATCCATACACAATTTACTATTAGTAGGCCTACAGGCTGTATATAAATGGTCGTATCTACCGTTAATACAAAGTGGCGATTTCATAACGAAATTGAAAATCTTAAAACCTCGTATCACATATGTGTGCAACAGTCGCCCAGTCTGAAATTAGAAGTACCTTAGACCAGTTTAATACCAATATCGATTACTTGACAACGTATTAGAAACACCAAAACACAAACAAAATCATTATATATAATACAATGATACAGCAGCTTTGAAAGAGTCAGGGCACGTCTAAGCAAACACGAGACAATGAATTAATGTTGGGTCAATGTTGGCCCGCCGTCTACGATGTCGGCCCAACATTGTCCTAACATTGATTCAATGTATCGTGTTTGCTCGGGTATTCTCGTACAAGTTACGATATATCGTAGGCTTCGGAATTGTCGAGATGACCATCTCGACCAATACGTGTGATCAAATATATTATACAACATGAACGGAACATGTATGTCGTGGATAATCAGATCACTTTGCCATTGATGGATCATCACCTTCATATTTTCACACGTTCAGGTCAATGGAAATTTAAATTTGAATTAACCTAATTGATTTATCCTAGTTAGGAGACAGGAAAATAGAATCAGATTATATTTACCTTGTTAGGACACACACATCTCTACTACTCTGTCTGATATCGTCCCAGTCAACACGACACTTTGACTTAATGTTGCTTCAATATTGGACCGACAGGTGGGCGACAGGTTATCTAGCTGAAAACAATAGACGGACCTTATACTTATATTATTCCCCATTAACATGATTAAGCTTTGTAATATGAATATTTAACTAGGGAAGCTGACAAAGCTTCCCAGTCCACTAATCTTCAACGGAACACTGAAATAGGGTAATAAATCAATCTAAATGTTATTCGGCTGATGGTTTTGTCAGACCAAACAGACAAATCCCAAGATTTATGGCTTCAAGATGTGTTTTGGTATCATATCCCAGCAAACAATGCTGGGCCAGCATCGCAGACGATGCACCAACATTACGCCGCCGTTGGTTAAATGTCTAGTGTTGCTGTTATGACATGTGTGCTACATTTCCAGATCTGATGCACACATAGTGTCCTCCAGCATCCATGCATACCAAACATGGGAGGATGCACTTCTAAAAAATCTGGTTACAATGCCAAGCATGAAGCTGGCCAGAGAATGGTTCGAGCTGTTCAAAACGGGGACATGCATACGCTCAAAATGTGTATTGAGCAGGTGGGTATAGCTTTTATGACACACCTAAACTTTATTAAACTAAACATTCAATAAATTATCCTATGTAACAGTCTTATGAACCGGCGCAGTGAAACGCACCTAAACTTAAACTAGACTTACCTATATGTAGCAGTGTCTAAACTGCACAGCCCTGGATTCATATATTCCCCCCAAAACACGAGACATTGACCTAATGTTTGTTTAACGTTGGGCCACCGTCAAAGACGTTGGCCCAACAGTAAGCCAGCATTGTGTTTGCTGTGTCCTATTTTAATATAATTATTATGAAAACGACCAAGCAATTGAAGTACACATATTTAGTATCAGATTTTATGACTTTTTTCTATTTCAGCAAGATGCAGATATCGACGTAACTGATGGAACAGGCCAAAGTGCTGTGTTCTATGCAGTCAAACGAGGCACTGAGCAGCCATTGCGTTATTTGATAGAACATTCAGCAAATCAAAGTATTTTAAACATAAGAGGTAATATTCAGAGCAGTGTCATATTTTGAAGAAAATGCTAGTAATAAAAGAGGTAAAGTGAGATATTATAGTCTGATATGGAGCCTGTGAGCCTCTGAAGTCGACTACACACTTACCCACTGGCCACGGGACCCGTTTATTTCAACTCCCTGGGGAGCATACAGCTCTGTAGCCTTTTATGTGCTGGGAATTTATCGTACACGTGTGAAAAGATACCGAATAATTACACAGTACGATTGACTAAAATATGTCTCCTTTAAGCTTTTTAAAACACGTCCATAGTAGGGCTCAAAATGCCCATTTACACTGTGTGTGAATTCATGCCAGTGTCTTATATATTCAGAAAAATGCATTTAAACTCTTTCAACGCTTAAAGAATTAAAAAAAATTATAATGGCCGTAGTCCCTTAACCATTTAACCGCCAATGTATGCAATCTGAATTTTCACCCACTTAAAATTGTGTCTCGCTGACGCGATCCACAAATTCAAGTGAGTGAAAATTATTCAGATTTGGCAAAATGGAGGTCAACTTTTTTCAAATATTGCTGATTGATGACACATTTTATCTTTAACATGTTTAAAAGGAGGTACTTAATGTGCTAATAAAAAATAAAAACCCGAATATATGCGGCACCGGCGGTTAAAGGTTTAGCATATGTCAAAATGAAGCGGAGCGAGCTAAGATATTTGTTATGCTTTTAAATGAAAAAACCCTTTGGTCTCCATGGTTTCTACAAACATATTTCAGCGTTGTAAGGGTTAATGCTCCCCATTTATGTCGATTATATCGTCCCCTTGGAGTTAGAATGTGCTAAACTGCCACTTTGTAAAGTGGCAGTTTAGCACCTTCTAACTCCAAGGGGACGATATGTTGTAAACTTGTAATTGCAGGACTGTCTCCGTTGATGTGGTGTGCTGATGCTGGTCACGCTAAAGTGCTCAGGGTCCTCCTGTCTGATCCAGGCTGTCCAGTCAACCTCCACAGATCCAGTGACAACAGAGCCGCCCTGCATCTGGCAGCAGAGAAGGGACATACGGAGTGCGTGAAAGCTTTAATAGGTAAACACATGCTGGCTTGATGTTCGGTAGACGTCGTAGACTGTAGTGCAAAATTAATCCAACATTTACCCGCCAATCAGGCCATAGTCGTTTTAAATCAGTAATCAGCCTATCAAATCACTTTTATAGGGAACAAGATGGGTGTAATAGTGTTTAAACACCAAGATTTGCAAATGTGTGGTCTCAACTTCAACAAATAAGAGTAATTTTCACCCACTTGAAGTTGTGGGTCGCGATAGGGTGGGTGAAAAATTGGTGAAAATTTAAATTATTTAATTTACCGCTTTAAGGATCAACTGGACATGTCGGGTCCGCTGGGGTTATATTATCTAAACAAATTCTTATTAGAAACCATCTGTTGTATGGATCTACACATGTTTTTGACCGTATTTATATGATATGTTCGTCTACATATATGACAATCGCTCAGCGGCTTGAAATGATTGATTGTATTCTTAAAACAGACATATTTTATTTTGTATGATCAGATTCATAGCTGGCATTCTGAAGATCTTATGATTAGATTATACATGAACTGTGCCAATCATGTCACAGGTAGATTCAGACAATTTGAACATATTTTGACGTGAGCTGTGAATTGCTACCATTATTCCCACTTCAAAATGAATTAAAATTACCCAATTCGATGACATATAAAAGTGTATTGTAACGAAACTAAGACTTAAAACTTCATAATTTAGATGGGCTTTATAATTGTCTACGGGATTGAAATAACTCCCCCCCCCCCCCGCCCAACTCATATAGCCGATAGTTCTTTGCAAAACCAAAGGCAGTATCTTGTAAACTAGATACTGTTATGTGGCTTTGCACGACAGTCACCACTAGTTGAGAGTAAACCAACAAAGAGTTACACTGAGCTACACTGAAACGGCTGATTCCTAGCGTCACCTTTTTGCAATTTAAAATGGTGAAAACATGCAATCTTCCAGTGCATAGACACCTAACGGAGTATATAAAATAGCATATCATGTATATCATATCGCACAGATTGGAGCTATGAAACAAAGTAATGCAACAGAATGCAATAGTTCTAAATATAAATTATGCGCGCATACTACCCACCCACATTTTGAAAAACCCCCACTTGGGGAAATTTTCTCTTTTTTATCGTCCCTTATTATTTATTGTTTTCATTTCATTTTTAGTATCATATGTATCAAAGATACTATAAAACCACAAAATTAGTGCGATATTAAATCTGATGATAAATTTTATTTATCGTGGCAGGTTTCCCTGGAATTGATGTCAACATCAAAGATGAGCTTCAGATAACACCTCTCCATGACTCTGTGGCGGCTGGACACCATGAGATAGCCATGCTGCTGCTGATAGAAGCTGACGCAGACCCCTCCCTAAAACCCAGTCTGGCCAGGAGCGTGGTGGAGATCTCTGCTGAGCGGATGGCCCAGGAGTCAGACAAGGAGGCATTCAAGCTGGAGGAGTCCCTCATGAGAGAGCTCCTACTGCGGCTGTGTGAACGCAAAGGCAGGTTAGCAAGGTCTACCTTACACTGGGCCGCACACACCGCATGTATAGATGCCGTCAAAAAAATGCTTTCCACCAATGCTGATTTTCTGAATTTGAAGGACAATAAAGGTCAGACGGCTCTGATGCTGGCGGCTGATGGAACAAGTATTAAGAGAAACAAGTTACAGGTGGTGCGTCTATTACTGGAAGCAAGAGCCGATGTCAACATCTGTGATCTAGCTAATAACACAGCTCTCCACATAAGCATCACTTCACACTTTATCGAATGTAGTCTGATTTTACTAGAGGAGGGTACAGGTGCGGAGTGTAAGTACGCTTTGCAACTGAATAAACGGAACAATGCAGGATTCACGGCGCTTTATAGTGCTGTACTTGAGAATCAGTATAAGGTGGTACAGACCCTGGTAGATGCTGGAGCAGAGCTTGAACTGTACCCACTCGGTGAGTTGCCTTTGCTCCATCTAGCTGCAGCTCTGGGAAATTCCGATATTCTCAGTTGTTTGATAAGTGCTGGTGTTGATATCAATATGTCCAGTGATAATGGACGGTCAGCCTTACACACGGCATGTATCCACCAGCAGTACAACTCCATACAGAGGCTGGTGGATGCTGGAGCCATATCATCTCCAGACACTGAAGGTGATACACCTCTTCATCTGCTTATAAGGAACTCACTCAAGACGACAGTGCAAACCCAGGAAGACTCTCCACCCAGTGTCAAATTAGAAATGATTGATATAGTTGAATCATCCACGTCAGATGCCCCATCCCCTGATATTCAGCTGGAGTCTCTGGTTAGGGTACTGATGGACAAAGGAGCTGAGGTTAACGCCACTAATAAACAGGGATTAACTATACTGCACGACTCTGTGAAGGCGAAATGTAAACCATCAACCATCAGACTTCTATTACAAAGCGGTGCCAAACATAGCGTTGATACAACTGGTAGAAGTGCTTTGATGGAGGCGTGTTCCCTTGTAGTCCCTCACAAAAGGGATGTTTTGACAGAATTGTTGAGTTCAGGGGCCGACGTGAATGCTAGAGATGGGACAAATAACACAGCATTACATATCTTGCTTGATAATTCAATGTGGGTCCAGAGTGACATTGTATGCATGCAAATATTACTGGACGCTGGAGCGGGGACAAACATATATGACTCCAATGGATATTCCCCTTTGCATGTAGCACTGTCTAATTCAAGTGTACAAATACAGTGTATCGAGCTTCTGCTAAAGTTAACAAGTTCGGATACAAAGTCAAAAACTATCACCGGCGGTAAAAGTTTGCTGCACCTGGCAGTGAACAGCACACAATATCTAAAGAATGATGACAGGGAAGTCGACGAAGCGCATGGGAGCTCAGAAGATGGAATAGATAGATTAGAAGTAGTTAGGACCATTCTCGAGGATACACAAAGTGTTGATGTAGCAGATGATGACGGTAAAACGCCTTTGTTATTAGCAGTCAAACTTGGAAACGCAAAGTGTGCCAGTTTATTGATAGTCAATGGTGCGGACGTACACGTCAAAGAGAATCGTACTACATCACTACCTTATATCGCAGTGAAAAACAAGGACATCTGTATGCTTCAATTATTGTTAGATACGAAGAAATTTACACCGTTGGACTTGAGCAAGACGGGACCCACGGGAATGCCATTAGACATTGCCTATACATATTCCGAACCAGACTTTTTTACAGCTCTCGCCAAAGCTGGGGTTGATGTCTACAAATATCTGCCGGAAAGTCAGAAAATAGTGGAGCAAATTATGCAAGGTTTTTTTGCGCAAGCCCGAAAAATGACGTGGGTCATCAAGGATATCAATGATGTGCTAATCTATAATGGTCGCGGTGAGTATGCTTGTCTCTCTTGATCATGTTTACGGTGTTTTTTTGAGCCCCCACAAATACAAGCTAGACGTTGTGAAAATACAAGTTATAGTTGTCGCAATGCAAGTTAGACCTGTAAAAATACAAGTTATTGTTGTCGAACTACATCTTAGCTGTGTTGAAATACATGTTAGAATTGTTAAAAAAACAAGTTAGTGCTTATTAAAATTAACTTGTATTTCGACAAAAACAACTTGTATATCATCAACACTATCTTGTATTTCAACAATTCTTAACTTGCATGTCGCGAAATGGAAATTAATTTTGTCAAACATCATGTTAGTCTTTAAACTATATCTTTTGTTTCAAATGACAGTATTTTCCCTTCTCAATAGACCTTGTTTGTCCGCATGTATTTCCACACTTCGCATTACATGTAGCAGCAAATTTTCACTTCTGCTGAAAATCACGTTATTTGACCTTGAGGAAGGGGATGAAGATATGTAATCCATGTCGCGGGGCCAAACACAGGATACACCAAACAGTCCTGGTAACGTTGGGCTAGCGTCGCAGACGGTGGCCCAACATTAAAAAAACACCGGCTCAGTGTCTCGTGACTGATGGGTAGAAATACCTATGTTATGGGTCTACTGTCAATATAAATATTTTACTCAGTGTGGGGATCGAATTTAGACGTCAGAATCTGACGTCTATTGGCGATCTCTGCGCTGTAAGGTTTAAATATTATACATAAAAATATTGCCAACACTAAAAAAGTCAATGACCTGTCCATTACAGGTGCCTGCTTCTCTTGCACCCTTGGACACTTGACATAGTCACCAGCCTCTTTATGGCATAGTGGCCGTTAATAGGCAAATGTAAATTTGGTAGATGTCGGCCATTGATAAATAGCGTCAGATTCCGAACTACTATATTTACTTATCTTATATCTGTATATCTAAATTTGAATTAGGAAAATTCGACTAATTTGTCGTTCACTGACTTGAACACATATTTCAAAATACATTTGTATTCTTAGAATGAAATAACAACTTGTGAAATACAGTGTGGTCACATTCTATCATTATCTAATTTGAAACTTGAGAATCAAATTATATAATGTATTAATAACATCCCCAAAAAGAGACCATAACTTGTTAATGAGTGTTATTCAGAAGTTTAGCAGTGTATGATGCTTTTTTTGTCTTGTTAAAATTGAGCATTTCGATAAAATGATAAACTTGATAAGGAGTGAAGACTTGCTGACATTAAGCTTGTCCATTGAGATACAATGATACAAATATATTGGTCATTATCAATTTATCATAGCATTTGTTAAAAGTCGAATGTTGCCACAATGTATTTCCCCATGATGGCAATTTTAAATATTGATGTACGTATTTCCTTTCCTTTGTGGGCTCCACCTACTCTGGTCGGAGAGTGCATGTTATCAGCATAATCAGTGGACACTAGAATGATGCTGTTTGTTTGGCTGTCCATCGAACTTTTAAAAGCGTCTTGCTATTTTATAATTTAGAGCTAAAATAGCAAAACGTGTGAGACCGTTGGCCACCCAATGCTAATCTCCAAACCAACACCGTCCAACACAACACGTCCACTGATAATGCATTGGATGCAACATTTATTCTTTAGCACATTGACCCTAGGTGCTCTTTGTTTCCCCAGGCTACACACCACTGGGCGCAGCAGTGAGGTGCGCATTTGGTGATGTTCTGGACTTGGTGAAGGACATGCTGGAACGTGGAGCCGACCCCAACTCACCTAAAGAGGAATACGCGCCCACATACTCCGCTCTGTCTAATAAAAAATCCAAAGTGTTTCGTGTAAGTGAATTTCAATACGTTCTAATTCACCCTGGTTTTGTAAACGACTATATGTACGGTTACCATCATGTTCCAAATAAATTTAAATGTCACTCAAATTAAAAAATTATAGTTTAGTAGTTGCTTAGTTAATCACATAATTTGATTTGGGAGATGCTTATTTTTCATAAATAGTTTATAGATATATTCCATTTTTTAGGCTGGATATTGTGTAAGCAATTTCTGCTTAAAATGAAATAAATAAAACAAATAATAAATTCAACAGTACCATGATTGCATACGTTAAACCTATGCATCCCAAGTGATGACAATTAAATCTTAAATAAATAGGATTTGAAAGCAGCTATTTTAGCCCCAACTTTTTATATGTATTTTCACCCACTGAGAGATCTAGATCGCGTTTAACCTTCCAAACGCTAAGTTACAGAATACAAATCTTCACCCACTTGAAGTCGTGTCTCGCTACCGCGACCCACAACTTCAAGTAGGTGAAAATTACTCATAGCTGTTTAATTTGAGACTAAACATTTGAAAATCTTGATGTTTGAACACCCATTTCATTTCCAATAACAGTGATTTGGTCTGCTAATAAAACAGATTAAAAACGTGCTGTAGTCGTGCTCAGTGGTGAAAGGGTTAAATAATGAAAACTATATAAATTCGTGAAATAGGAGGAAATTTATTATTTTTTACTTGTCACATAGCATTCTAATGCTCAGCATACTATTGTGTTTATTTTCAGATGCTAATTGAGGCAGGTGCCGATGTAAACCCTGTGAAGACAGGGTCATCAAGTCTAATCTGGCAAGCAATTCACCAACGTGACAATGACAGTTTAAAACTATTGTTGGAGTTAGGTACTGATTTTTTAATCCAAAGAAATATTAACTTGACAGTTCTTGCTTCTCAGTAAAGCTTTGATGTTAGGTTCCTGAACACATATTTACCCATTACCCCATTGTACGTAGCTTCAACGTCCTTCACACAATACACTAGAATTCAAGTTCTATCCTGCTTACCTGCTAATAAATATGCAATAATGCAACTTTCCTCTCTGCAAAGAACGATAAACTGTTGATAAAAGCTGAGATTTTTTAAAAGTGTACGGGTTATACTTTAGATATGCTGTGACGGCCAAACCCGGGCGTGGTGGGTCATATACCTCCCACACAGCAGTAACATGAAATCTGGAGAACGCGCTATGTCGTAATTTGGATCCCCTTACAACGCTGAAAAATGTGTTTATAAACCATCAATTTGAAATCATCATCATTGACTTAGTTGACTCTTTCCGCTTCATTTGAATACCTATGTTATGGGTCTTCGGCCATTAGAAATATTTTAATTTTTTTAACGCGGGGATAGTCTTTATACGTTAGAATCTGAATCACTCACTCACTCACTCACTCACTCACTCACTCACTCACTCACTCACTCACTCACTCACTCACTCACTCACTCACTCACTCACTCACTCACTCACTCACTCACTCACTCACTCACTCACTCACTCACTCACTCAACTATGCATATTGTAGAAAGTTGAATACGCTAAAAATACTGCTTCAAATAAAAGGGGATATAACCCGCATTTTCTGTCATGTTTACCAGGCGGCAAAGGTTTGGCGTGTAGTCCTTCTGCCAGCAGCGGAGAGCCACCGATCTGTCTGGCCACTATGCTGAAGTCACATCAGAGCATGGCGTGTCTTCTGGAGTATGGAGCTGATCCCGACGTGAGACTTCCAGAGACCATGAAAACCTACGATGTCTGCTGTCCCCTGGAAATAGCCCTCTATAAACAAGATGCCAGGTTTGTCAAATGTATACCATTGTTTGTAATAGTGGA
The DNA here is from genome assembly GCA_964017125.1 of Flabesymbios commensalis. NCBI lineage: Eukaryota > Metazoa > Annelida > Polychaeta > Terebellida > Flabelligeridae > Flabesymbios > Flabesymbios commensalis. The sequence goes on from OZ024912.1 coordinate 25,280,331, forward strand.
TCAGCCAACCTACAGAAACAATAACGGCCTGAAGAGGTAATAGCAGGCATCCATTCTGGAAAGGTCCTATGATGGCAAACGCATATGGGCAGTTGTCTAGTAGTTAAGGTCAATAGCATATTTTTCTTATATATAATTTTTCACTATTATGATTATATTATTTATCTATTTTATAGTTCAATGTTTGTATTACATTATCACAAATTTATTGCTAGCTTAGTATTAATTTATATTTTTTAATATAATTTAAACAAATATTGTAATTATTAATATATACCAAGTGCAGGACTGCCAGTAACTGCTGCTCGTATGGCAATAACAAAAAGGTGTTCCGAGCTTCTCAAAAGAAAACTTGCAACATATTTATTGAGAAGGAGTATACCGTCTTGTAATTAATGAAGTCACGTAGAATATGCGCATCTGTGATATGACTTTGTTAAACAGGGGCATTCAGCTTTTACTTGCAGCCGGTGCCAGCATCTTTCAAGCTCGACAATACGTTAGTTTTTGTGGAGGTCCCCGCAAAAACATATTAGGAAAGAATATACCAGTGAGTATAAGCCCTCGGGTCGGCCATAGTATATTCATAGTATTTTTTCATTGTCAGTATTCCATTTTACATATTTAAATAAGATTACTGTGTAATCGCTGTGTAAACATTGGCCAACTTATGTTTTTTCATACATGTGATTAAATACTGAAATGTCTCGAATAAAAATCTGGCAATTCGCGCTCACCCCGCATAAATACGGAGCATATAAGTTGAGGTAAGATAAGATTATAAAATCTTGAGAAGCATGTAATTAAACCCTTATCCTGTTAAGTCAATATATTTATATTCTCAACCACCTGGGGTTGTGTCTCGCTACCGCGATCCACAACCTTAAGTGATTGAAAATTGTTCATATTTGTTTATTTTGGGACTAAATATTTACAAATCTTGGTGTTTAAACAGTCATTTTATTCCCAATAAGTGATTTATCTGGCTAATAAAACAAATAAACAACGACTATAGTCGTGATGAGCGGTGTGAGAGCCAAGCTCATGTTATAGGTACCGTATAATGAAACGGATATTTAAGTTAGTTAGCAGGTTAGGTACTGCAGTTTTCATAACCATGTCAAGAACGACAAATGTATTTATATTTCTGATGAAGTCTCTGGAACAAAGGTGTTTTTTAATTTGAGATCATCACAAATGTCTCGGTCAGCTCTTTCTGCTTCATTTCAATACCTCTGTTATTGGTCTATGGCCATTATAAATATTTTACTCGTTCAGTGCGGGGATTAACTTTAGATGTCATAATCTGACGCCTGTAGACGTCAGATTCTGACGTCTGAAGTTGATTCTCCTCGCTGTAAGGGTAAAACAGTTTCTTGTTGTGAATTTCGTGGCTGTAAACTTGGTTTTCCATTTTATTTTCGAGTGGAGAAAAATGCCTACGGCAATTCGGAAGTGAAAGGGGTTCACTTTACGGGGTTGCTTTCCAGAAAACAGCACACATTGAGCCAATGCCAGGGGACCCTGATGCAGTGGTTAAAGCTGCCTGCTTGGAAAGTCGGAGATCGCGGGTTCGAACCCTGCACTGGCCTTCAAAATTTATATGAACAAAATGTTTTTCTTCTGCTCACTCGCAAAGATTTAATATAGTAGGAGGCCTTCGTGACCGAGAAGTAGCGTGCTCGGTCTCAGGCCGCCAAGGCCTGAATTTCGAACCATGTGTTTGGAGGGCATTTTAGCCTATATGTGCACAAAGGTGGCATAAAACCCCACTCACTCATTCATTCGCAGACGTGCAGCATTAAAAAAACATTGTGTCAATGTCTCGTATTTGCTGCTATGCTTGGTGAATGTTGTTGTTTGTTTATTATTTATGCTTTATCTGCAGACGCGATTGCATGAAGCGAAGACGAAGATGAAGGAATACATAGCATCCCACGACCTGAACAAGAAAGTGAAAGTTAGAAGTCGTGTCCGCCACAGGCGGCACTCACTCAGCCAGTCGTCCTTGGTGTCTGACGCCAACAATGACACGAGCGACAAAGACGCGGCTCTGACTGCCACAGGCTTGATGACAGCGGCTATGATAGCGTTTGCCGATGAAGACCATCACCACCCTGATCACGATGCATCGTGTGATTTCACCTGCGTTGACTTCTCCGCGTTGTGCGACATTAACCCATTCAGTGACGATTCCGGAGACGTTGGAACCTCTGGAGGAGGTGGTGGAGGAGGAGGTTGGAGTGACTCCGGCTGGAGTGACTTTACTGGAGTCTGTGAGACCAGTACTGACGTAGGAGGAGGAGGAGGTGGTGGTGGTACCAGTGACTATGGTGGTGGAGGTGGAAGTGATTGTGGTGGAGGTGGGAGTGACTGTGGTGGAGGAGGTGGTAGTGATTGTGGTGGAGGAGGTGGTTGTGGTGGAGGTTGTGGAGGAAGCGATGATTGATCTGCAACCCTGCGAAGAAATACAGCAGTAACTGCTCACTTTCTAAGTGAGCAGTTACTGCTGTCTTGCCTTGGCGGGACAATTGCAGATCAGTTACTGCTGTTAACCTCTATATATGGGATATCGCGTCCATATTGGTTCACTGCTGGGTCAGTTAGTGACCGAAACAAAACCATCGACCATCCATCATTTATATATCTCAAAAGAGGAAAATAATATGGGTGTTTTGTATGGTACCACTTCGCCTCTGGCTTTCGACACTGAGACATCATTTCAAGCTGACACTTTATTTTATGGCTGTTTACATAATATATACGTGTACAATGTAACATAAATATTTTAATTGTTTAAGTATTTATTATCAGTTTATTTAATATAGAATAATTTTAAATTTAAAATTAAATCTTTTTAAATGTGGATAAGCTAATTGTTTTTGTGAGTCGTCATATCTCCTGCCTTCTGCCTTTTTCCTCATCTCAAAGTACTTAGGCGGCACAGAGGACAACCTGCAAGCAAAAAAACACATTTTTTAATTGCCGAGACCCACCATATTCAGAAAGTACTAAATAAGTCAGGTATTGCCTTCTCAGCTGCCTATCAAAGACAAAAAGTCCACGTGAAAATATGTTCTTCCTCTTGGCGTGTCATGAATCATTAGAGCATGGACACCTGAAGTGAATGCCCATTTTGAGCATTATATGTTCGTGTTAGTTATATTTATACTGGTTGGAATAGCTTCACATATTTCATCATGAAATGTATGAGCACTATTATAGAGGAACAATCACATAAGCTATCATTGGTAGCCTTTTAAGTGATTTTATTGAATTGTTCACCCTCGCGAACCCACAAATCCAAATGGGTGAAAATTACTCTTATTGTTTAATTTGTGACAAAAAACTTATTTCCTGGTGAAATTTGTAAATTGTATCATCATCAAGAACCGATAGTTGTAATGCCGATAGAATGATTAAAGGATATAAAAATATAATATCCAATTGAGACGTAAAGTGCTAATCACGCCTGTGACCGATTTAGCTATTTGTTTGTCCTTCCGAGAAGGTGATCCAATACATTAAATATGCTTATTGTGAATGAAATGAGTCTTTTAACATCAAGGTTTGCAAATATTTAGTCTCAAATTAAACAAATACGAGAAATTTTCACCCACCTAGAGTTGTGGGTCGCGCTAGCGAGACACACCTTGAGGTGGGTGAAAATGTATTTTTATCATTCAATAATTTAAAGACGAGGACTTTTTTGCTCAAAACTACCTTGGGTTTACAGCCATAGTGAACTTGGACCCTCTCCACGTCGCATTCGCTTAGGTGATCTCGCTGACCAATCACAGCTCCGCCATTCTTCGGGAGAATGGTCGGATCACCATTCTTGGTAAATGCTATGCTGCGATAATGCATGATGGAATTGTAGTCGTAACGGGTACTCAAGTCTTTGATCCAGTCTCCGCCTTTAGCAAAGTTGGTCGTGGCTTCTGCAATAAACGACAGAGAATATTATCGTCTGTTCACCGAATACCATGTTTATCCAAGAGCTGAGTACGATTTTTTTTTCTTATTGTCGTCTTAAAAGGTGGCAATAAATATTCCACATTCATTGTACGGGTTTTTTAATCGTTTGCAACAGTAGTAACTACTTACTTGAAAAACAACAGAAACAACGTCCACTTGAAAAGTTAAAACACATCACTAAATTATTTTCTTTGTCCGATCACTACATTCTAAGCCGGGAATGGAGAGTCATTGCTGATCAAGTACAGACCAATTATCATGGTAGGCCTATTGTGCTTTAATCAATCAGGTGTGACGAGGGATTCTCATTATGGTTGGATGTGTTTTAAGTCAGTTAAAACCCTCGGAACTCGACATTCTTAGCTGTCTGAGCCTCGGCCTTTTCCACAGCTAAGAATGTAGAGCTCCTCGGGCTTTATCCTATACATAAACAGCAAAAACTGCTTATTTTTCAAGTCAGCCGTTGAGGTTATTTGCCATTTCATATAAAGCGGAGTCGACATCAGTGTTTAGATGTCTGGAATAAAAACAAATTGTGTAGCCTGCGGAGCAGCGCGGGTGGCGGACGGGATGAAGTCAACTTGTAGACCTATGTGGAGCTGAATTAACAAAGTGGAAAACCTGATGATGTGAGATTCATCCATGTTAAAACACAGCCCTAAATTATTTTCTTTGTCCGACCTCTACATTCTAAGCCTGGAATGGAGAGTTAATGTTGATCATGTAGGCCCTACAGACCAATTATTATCATGGTAGGCTTATGATATTAAAATCAGTCAGGTGTGACCGAGCTCTTGGTAATAAGGGATCCTGATATGTTTTAAGTCAGTTAAAACCCTCAGGGTTCTCCATTCTCAGCTGTGAAAAAGGTCAAGGCGGAAGGTATAACTCCTATCCTATACATAGACGAGTATCACACAGCTTGGTAAATGAAAATGAAATGAAATGAATCGGGCTTTAGGCCACCTTTGTGCACATATAGGCTAAACTGGGCCAGGAGAACCTCCTGAGGATGGTGAGATGATTGAGATGACACTGTCCTCCAGACACAGGATTCGAAATTCGAGCCCTGGCGGTCTGAGGCCGAGCACGCTACCTCTCGGTCACGGAGGCTCCCCACAATACTAACTTTCACACGTGGATGGGGAAGAAACAATTTTGTTTCTTTCAAACCGCCGAGACCGGGAACCGAACCCCGGACTCTGGCGTGAAAGGCAGCGGTGCTAACCACTACCCTAGGGCCCCCGCCCCACACAGCTTGGTAAAGCAGCGCAAATGAAAACAGCAGTAACTACTTGAAAGGTGAGCTGTTACCGCTGTTTGCATTTGCGTTGCAGTGAAGCTAAAAAAACCCACAATCTGTACATATGTTAGTTCCCTTTTTATGGTACCCGGGAATCTAACTAAGATATATTTAACATGAGATCGTTTATCTTACGAGGAAACATCGGGATAAGAAGACCGTTTCAAGCTTCTTTATTCATGATTCATAATTTATTTCACAGGATTCAGTCTCATGTATATAGATGGTAAATATGATAATGATAGTCTTAGTGAGAGCGTGGTAGTCTTATTTAAAAAAATACTATTGTAAAAGTTATGTGTCTCAATCACTGTGAGTAGCCCTTTCTGACAGCGGCCGGGTCGACACTGACACACGACACTGACTCACTCAGGCCGCACCACTTGCCTTTCTCTGTTCGCGTCCCATACCAGGCAAATCGCCCGAGGGCCGCGTGTCCACATTCCAGTGCCTTGCGGATCTGGCCTCCCTGCCATTGTCAGTACGGCGTTGGTACAACGCTAAAACTCGAGCCAATCTCTGATTGATTGGCTGAATGTTTGCATAGCACACTCTACTTGATATTCTACGATTTCAAACTTTAACACATACCTGGGCGGACGTTGTTCCAGTCGATAGTAACATACTGATCCCGGTCGTTTCGAGACTGCTCGTGGAAGAGTCCAATGGTGTGCATCAACTCATGCATCATGATTCCTACTGTGCATTCCGTGGACATCAGTACTGGAGTGGGGGATTGCCATCTGCCAATCCCAGCTGCACATCTGAAGTCAAGGCAGGTGTGCAGACCACATTTTGATGGCAGATCTGATTTTTTCCCTATTTCACAATTGTTTCAAATGTGGAAAAAATGCATTGTTTTGTGTTGTAATTTGCTGTAGTGAATACATGTTTTACCTTTTAATTACCCTAGCGATCTATGAATAACTGTTGAAATATCTGAATGTGTATACACATCGTTCTCACAAGCCCTCTTCCTCCTAATACATTTTATTTAGAAGATTGTATTTTTTAATTTATTTGCATTTATATGCATTCATATGCATTGTTGTGAATACGTCAATCATATCTATTGTTGGTATTTTTAGTTTAAAAAGAGATAAAAAAAATTGATTATTTCACATATCCGAATGTACTCCTACATTCGTGTTTCGTTCAGCATTTGACATATAATCATATATCAAACGACCGGCTTCTGATCATTGTAATCATTGCGTATTTTGTGAAACTCAACAGCCTGGACCTGCATTGAATGTTATCACCTGGGAATCTGATCAAATGAAGTATGTGGAGGGGGACTTATATACCATTGCTTTCACTGAGTAGCCATTCAAAAGGGTTAAGTGACGTCACTGCGTAAAATTGCTTACCCTTCCTCGAGCTGCACCACATCGATGTAAGAAGCCATTTTCGCCTCCTTTGGCTTGAATTCTATACAAAGTGACCCGTCTGGATTCTTTAACTCACTTTCGATTTTCTCCATTGCCTCCAGGATACTCTGCTGGTTTTGGGATTCTGTGGAATCATGATTATGGCTGTTTCTTCTTTTCATTCATTAAAAGCTGGAATTGCTGGCGCAATTTCCAGCATTTAATGAATGAAAACAAGTAGATGTCACTAAAGATGACAATACTTCCGCCTGTAGTTCTGTCATAACAGGTTAAGGGAAAACAGGAACATTAGGAAGATACCGACAAAACGCCATAAATATTAAAGATAAATATGTTCCTAAATCTTAATTATGATACAGTGTATTACTCTATGAATATGCTGATGATCCTGACGTAATATATAGTGAAAACGAGGCTTCTCATTGGCATTAGCATTAGAGCAGCAACGTTATGATTTGTAAAGCATATGATACTGTATACTTTCAAAAACGGTACTGCATAATTTGATAAATGTAAATGCAAAACACCACCTCACCCTCCCACCAAAAAGCAGATATCATCGGTTAATCAGTGAATTGAAATAATTTATATTATTATTATTTATTCACTTTCTTCACGCCCCCTCTCAAAAACATTCGAAAACGTTTCAAAAAGCCAGATTTGTTTAAACTACCCCTCCACCACAAAACAACAGCAAAAATAGTACTCTCATCAGTTAAGAGCCATTAACCACATTTTTTTGTATTTTTTAATGTTTCCACCCCTACCCTCTCACCACCCTCAATAAACAAATTTAAGGAACGTTTTAAAACAAGGTATGCGTTTTATATTACTTTCACCACAAGTAGCCCTTCCATCTTTAGGGCTATTTAATGTTGGGTGTCAATCTTTAGTTGATGGTTTGATTTTTTTCTGTACAAAGTTTGACAGTTTAATATAACATGCAACATGTCTCTGAACAAAAGTATGAATATCCCAACCTAGCAAACATTAGACGTCGGCCCAACGTTAGTTTACTGCTGGCCCACGGTACGACGTTGGCCCAACAGTAGACCAATGTTGGGCCAACGTATCATGTTTGCTGGGAAGGTGAGGTCCAAGCTGATGACCACTGGGCTCAAAATGAACCGTCACAATTTTATCCTTTGAGATATACTTTATATAGAGAGCATTATTCTATAGTGTTAACATTCATCTTTTGCTCACCTAGGTTATTCAGCTGGTAATAAACAATTCCCTGTGGCCATTTGAAAAATGGATGTGCAGCCATGGAAAACTTTCCTGTGCCCTAAAAATAATAATTGTGCATTACCAGATGTATTATAATTATCTTGTAGCACAATTAATAATAAGACATAATTTTGCCAATTGTTGGTTTAAGTACGGTTCATCTGCATTTAATATAAACCTCCACTGTCCCAACGTATGACCAACGGACAAGCTGATGCTCTACTGTACTGTACTACTGTACCAATCAGATATTTAACGTTTTGAAATCTCCGTGCTTGAAACATTAATACATTCAAATGATTGCTATACAATCATTTAGGCCCTATATATTGTCTCACTTTCTGTATGATATATTTGTTATTAACACTGAGCACAAATTGTTGATCTGGTGATCAAAACCAAACAATAACAATGATATTATTAACATAGCAAGGAATATATCTTAAAAATTCAATTGAATTCATATAAATAGTTGTATAATGTTAAAACCAGAAAAAAAATGTTTTAATTATGGTCTAACCTCAGGCAACATGATGTCTCCTTCTGTCTGGCCTGAAACATTTTAAAGAAGCGTGCAGTTTGAATCTTAATTTCTTTGTAAAATACAGGTGGAACATTTTGCTGTGGAACTGGTTTATTTTTTGTGTGTGTGTTTTATATTTAGTTTTCACATAAACTAACGTGTATGTACTTTATCGTTTACATTACGTAAAAAGATAACCGATACCATCGGCTCAGCAATAAGTTAAAATTTAATGACAAATTAGGCTACATCGTGAGTGGTAAAATATATATCCCGCTAAAATCAGTTTCAAGGGTTATTATTAATTTCCTATCCTATCTTCATTCATTCTTGGGCCGCTGTTCTAGATAGTGACCCTAAAAAACAGCATAGAAGCCATGCCTCATGGTTGCCGGTTTACTAACCTGCTTCCTCTCCGTGACCAGATTGTCCTGAAAAAATGAAAGGATCATTGACAGATTTATTATATTATAATCAATAAATTAAATAACGAAATTAAATCTATTTAATTTGCCTCAGATACTTCACAATATGATTGATTTTTTGCTGTGTATTAAAAATCCTGTTTAGTTTGGAAAATCCGGAATAGCTTCAGTTATAACAATGTCCCCTGATCACTCCACGCAATGTGAGTAGCCTGGTTTAGCCGGGTAATGACAATGTATTTGTAATACGTAATATAACTTTTATGGTTCATGGCAATACCAACATTTGATACCAAATAGGTGTGTGCCGATAACTTAAAAAGACCATCACCAAATCCTGAACAAAAAATGGACAAGCGCGGTCAACCCTCCATCAATATTAGTTCAGCATCGAAGACCCTTCTCCAACATCGAGGAAGTATTGGGGAAATAAATTCGACATAGTTATTGGCCCCTAGAATGTTATTTAAAGTATCACTCTATAAAATACTTATCAGCACCTTCTAATTCCCAGGTATATATATAAATATGCGGCTATAAGACAACAATGGCAATGTCATGTTTGTCACGTTAATTATAATTAACTCTTACACCGCTGCGATGAGAAACATAGTCCTTTTCTGGCCTTATGTATTACTGAGAGAGTAATAATAACTTTAATAAAAGACCACGCAACGGTTTTTCCGTAGTTTACCTGAAATCAATTAAATTAATTTTAATGACATAATTACCTCTTCGGTCAACAGGAGCATCACGTGATAGAACTGGATCAGAGAGCACAGCTTGACACAGCAAGTAGCCAAGCGCCAGGGAGAGTAAATACTTCATGATTAATCAAATCTGCAGAGAAAGATATTATTACATAAAACAGCAAGTAGCCGAGCGCCACGGAAAGTAAATACCTCATGATAAATCAAATCTACAGAAAAAGATAATAAAACATTAACTGTTAATCAAATTATTATATTATTATAAATTACTTGAATATAGTATATACAGAAAAAATATTAGACATGTTGAAGGTTGTTTGGTGTGTCGTGGGGTAGAAGTTCACATCTCGCATGAGAAGGCGAACAGTGGTGACTGAAAAGTAAACACACTTAGCTACTGCTGCTTACCTTTATACGATGTATAGATATGTATTTGGTATGCATGCAAACGTACTATAATAATATTTTATTATTGCAATCTCAAATATATGAAGATTCTAAATTCATAATAGTACAATGGGATCACATCAGGACAATGTAAAAAACAGTCAAATTAACGTTGATGTAGAATACGCCTTACTAGTACAATTATCGTGTTTGAACATTTCTAATGACCGATCTGCAAAAATTAAGAGGAAATATTTTTTCTCATGTAACATGTGTAACGTTACATGTAGTAGGAGACGGTACTGTGCACGGGTCAAACCTTTGTATTAATATACACTCGATGAGAGGTAATCTGGGGACTATCCGGCATTTCAGCATAAACTTTCACAGCAAATTAAATCAATATTAGCGCTTGTCTGGGTGTAAACTCCCATGGCATGCACCGAATTCCGTACCGAGTGAAGGAAATCACACTCAATAACTCGCTATGTCGAAGCAGCCCAGCCTTATGTCCTCGTTTATGGGGCTGGCTAACCAAACCCCGCATCGCAACGAATGGGGCGCACGATCCGAATGAAAAAATCCCCGAACCATACCGAACCATACGCATTATTTTACATTTTATCTACGAAACAGCCATTCGTGGCGGTTCGGGGCTGGAGATACGTACTTGCCGACATGCATCCAAACCACTGCCGTACCTGACGAAAGTACTCCCGCATCAATACATATCATCACATATTCATGCCGTATGGGCCAAACCTTACGAATAAATTCGCAAGTAAAAAAAAAGAAAAAAAGTGAAGGATTAGTTGAAAAGAAAAGTCAAACTGGGCCACAACAGGACTCTGCTATGCGAAATGGAGAAAGAAGATATTGCCAGCGTCAAGAATTACCTCAGAATCCAGATACATTTATTGAGATTCTGGAGAGAATCACACCCAGAATAAAGAAGCTGACAACTAACTATAACCAGTCAAAATGTCCCCAAGGGATGAAAATGTTAAATTTGCTTCGGAATTACGCTGTTTGCGGCCGCCATCTTGAATTCATGCTCAAGAATATGTTTAAGGTTAAAATAATTAGCAGAAATAAAATCCCCATGGCAGAATTAGTCAAAATTGACCTTTTGTTTGTCAAAATAGCTCCACAAATGAAAAAATTCTGTTCGACCGAAACCGATGGCGGCCATTTTTGAAAACGCTGTTTTTCGGGACTTTTCCCCAGACATCGAGAGGGGCATAGTAGCTCATTTTTAAGATCACCATCTAAAGTCCCTAAAACCACCAAGAAACTGAGCTTTCATGAAAATGGTCACGGAATCCAGAAAAATGACCAAACTAACAGGGGTATTAGTAGCACCATTTTTATTAACAGATTGCACTGATATCAATGTATGACGAAGTCATCTAAATGACAGTCCTTGTCGATAAATGATGTTGTTTAGGTGATATTTTCACATATGGGCCATTTACTACAGTGAACCCTACTCGTTCCCGTTTCCAACACGTGTAAGCATTTTGTCTGTGAAAAATATATCGGCAACTATGTGATTTCTAACGCACGTCAGGCTCATTATCATATTAATAGAGTAAGAAACTGTAAATGCGTGTCTTGTCATAATGAAGTGTTAGGAAACTAGTTATTATTAATAGTAAAAAGGGACATGGCGCAATGGTTGGAGCGTGGCGCTCTGCCGATGTCGCTGCCTGCCGCGAGTTTCGAGCCCAGCTTGATGCAGAATTTTCAGAGAAATATCATGTTTCTCTCCTCTCAATCTTGGGACATTGTTTCGATGTTGTGTCCTTATAGTAAGCACTTCACCCTTTACTTGGGTTAAAATGAGTACCTGGTAGGACAGATATGGCATTGTGTACGATAAGTTCAATGCGTCGAAATAGCTGCAGGACTGCATGCTCTCTGTGTATTTGAAATGACACACGAATTGACAAGTTCTAGTGACCAGGAAATGAAATGAAATGAATCGGGCTTTAGGACACCTTTGTGCACTTATAGGCTAAACTGGGCCAGGAGAACCTCCTGAGGATGGTGAGATGATTGAGATGACACTGTACTCCAGACACAGGATTCGTAATTCGAGCCCTGGCGGTCTGAGGCCGAGCACGCTACCTCTCGTTCACGGAGGCTCCCCACAATACTGACTTTCACACGTGGATGGGGAAGAAACATTTTTTGCTTCTTTCAAACCGCCGAGACCGGGAACTGAACCCCGAACTCTGGCGTGAAAGGCAGCGGTGCTAACCAACACCCTAGGGCCCCCGCCCTCCAGTGACCAGGGGGTAAAATGTGAAGTCGGCCGATAAGTCTTCATACCTGATATCAGACAATAAACCTGCACCTTTACCTTTATTAAATAACTCTCACCTTGCTATGCTTGTCGCTGAAGAGACTCTCTCTTGTGGACGTCTGTGTGTATTCTGTAAATAGCGTTCTCCTTTATATAGGGGCTATACCTTAATGGGGTGGGGCTGAACAGGGCCACCCCCAATTAAGCAACAGTAAACTTTATCCACGGCGCTTAATTCGCAATACTACTTTAATTCTTGTAGCGATAAATTAAATATCTTAATTTTTACCCACTTGAAGTTGTGTCTCGCTACCGCGACCCATAACTTCTAGTGGGTAAAAATTGTCATATTTGCTTCATTAAAGGCCAAACACTTGATGTTTCTACACACTTTTCGTTCCAAATGAACCTTTCATCGGTTGATAGAAGGATTTTAAAAGACTACACTCGTGCTTAGTGCTTAAATGGTTAATGGAGGTGTGGCTGATTATATCATTGACTGCTTAACGTCTTTATAGGGCGGGGGCCCTAGGGTAGTGGTTAGCACCGCTGCCCTTCACGCCAGAGTTCGGGGTTCGGTTCTCGGTCTCGGCGGTTTGAAAGAAACAAAAATGTTTCTTCCCCATCCACGTGTGAAAGTCAGTATTGTGGGGAGCCTCCGTGACCGAGAGGTAGCGTGCTCGGCCTCAGACCGCCAGGGCTCGAATTTCGAATCCTGTGTCTGGAGGGCAGTGTCATCTCAATCATCTCACCATCCTCAGGAGGTTCTCCTGGCCCAGTTTAGCCTATATGTGCACAAAGGTGGCCTAAAGCCCGATTCATCTCTCTCTCTCTTAACGTCTTTATATGTCTGAATCTGACGTCTGTAGACGTCAGATTCAGACACTGACAGAATTAAAATCTTTATAATGGCCGTAGACTCATAGCATATGTATTCAAATGAAGCGGAAAAGCTAACTAAGACATTTATGATAATTTTAAATTGAATACAATTTTTGGTTTCCATGGTTTATACAAAAATACTTCGTAGTTGTAAGGGTTAAGTACTCAATACTATATTAACCCTTTACCAGCTCTTAGTTAATATTCACCCATATGAAGTTACGGTGAGTTACAAGTGGGTTGAAATTACCTGTGCGATTTGTACGATTTGCATCAAAACATTTGTCAATCTAGCAATACTGGTCATTTCTCCTTGAAATGATCATCTTTCAAGAACAAACAAAAATGCTACAAACCGCTATAGCCGTGGTTAGTGTTCAAAAGGTTAATTGTAACTTGAAGCATTTCTCAAATGTCTTTAAGAAAAAATAAACGGATAAATAATGACAAGTAATACAATTTTTAAAAGAATGACAAGTAATACAATTTTTAAACATAAAGCAATCATGTTTAGCGTACATAATTTACGCAATATGACCGCACAACAATTATTAGCGGTCTTTATCACGTAGGAGGTAAACACGAAGCCGTTAATTCTAGATTAGCGTGCTCAAATAAAAACGTTGAAACACGCGACATTACTCTAGAGCTATCATTTCCAGACATGTTACAAAAATGCTGTACGATTATAATGTACGCATTCATAATATTTAACAGATTACTTTTTGCATTGACGTGATGAGGCTGTCATTATGTCATTAACCCTTCCCCCGCTAAATTATCTTATTTAATTTTCACCTACTTGAAGTTGTGTCTCGCTACCGCGATCCACAACGTCAAGTAGGTGAAAAAACTCATTTTATTTAAGTTTATACATAAAAATAAAATGCTGATGTTGACTCACACATTCCATTCACAATACCGGTTATTTGACCAGTTGATAAAAAGTAATATAGAGGACTGTAGTCGTGATTAGCGCTTAAAGGGTTAACATCGTAGTATTTGACATTTTAGTTGTAATACCCGCATGGCGGTTTGTATCGTCGAATTATACACTTGCCGAGACAAACATCCACGTCAATGTAGGTACGGAAAAATACTGAGATAAAATAATTAAAACCAAGGTCCCACGGTTGTAAGACAGACTATAATGTAAAAAATAGTTAGTCATAGCTATTCTAGACTATGATAAATTTATAAAGAAATTAGGTATATTTGTATATTTGCTCGGGAAATATATAAAAAATGACTTTTCAGTTTATGTTTGACGGACTTTCTATAAAATCTCTCATAACGTGAAAGCTATTTCACTTATAAACGTGGTCCTTTGTCATAAGAAAGAGCGATTATTTATCTTTGCATTACAGCTGTTAATACTATGTTTAATATTGCATGGTAATTGTTATGTGGTAGAATATCAGGTACCACAGTGAAATTCTCTGTTCACATGTTTGTCCCGGGGTTTTCCGTGGTAAAATTAGTAACTCATAACTATAAATCATCTTGTAGTGAAGACAACTAACTTACCTTCCTGATAGTTCACCGTTGCATTGGTTTCTCGTGGTAGGCCTACCTCTGGCCTGAGAACTAGATCATTCAAAGGTTTTTTACGACCTGGGCGCTAAACATCGGGGCGTGTGTCATCTGGACGTGTTCATCTGGGCGCTGGGCAACGGGGCGCTTGACATATACAACTCTATATAATTAACATTATTTCAACTTAAACACTCCCTAGTAAAATTACATTAAACACTAAACACATGCATAGTTCGTGTTTTAATCGAAAAGAAACCTGAGATGGTCATGAAAAAGTCATCACAGATAAAGAGCAGGACGTTTACCATCGTATACTTATTTTACAAATAAGTACGCATAACTACATCTTAACGTATATTGTATTAAATAGTACAATATTGCCGTCGTATAGTATGTATACAAAATTTGGGAATCCCGTTTATAATTAAATATTTCTTCGTGAAATATCAATTAGTGGACAGAACTTATCTGGCCTGCTGCGAAGAGAGATTATAAATATGTCAAAACTGATACAAGTGAGGGGAATAGCTCCACAATTGTCATCGATACAGTCTTGAACTTCGTGTGACATATTTGGATAATGGGTGTGACGTTGGTCTATCAAGGGACAAATACTTCAATTACTATGATGATTAATGAACATGTTAGCCTTTTTTTCTTACACTGTCCCGGATGCTCTTTGCATGACTGAGTGTTGTGGAGTGCTGTACAGTCATGTCATGTAATGTCATGTCATGTTGTCATTTATATTAACTCTTTAACCGCCGTGCCGCATATATTCGGGTTCTCATTTTTTATTAGCACATTAAGTACCACCTTTTAAACATGTTAAAGATAAAATGCGACATCAATCAGCAATATTTGACAACAGTTGACTTTCATTTTGTCAAATCTGAATAATTTGCACTCACCTGAAGTTGTGGATCGCGTCAGCGAGACACAGCTTCAAGTGGGTGAGAATTCAAATTGAATGATTTAGCGGTTAAAGGGTTAATCCCTGGCTAGAATACATATTCTCAGATAACATAGCTTGTAAGATAGTTTGAGATCCACAGTACATTTAATATGGTAAATAGAATTACATCGAATACCATACTAATCATACGACGGCAGCACATGTCCTGACTTTTAAATTTGAGAATAGAATAAGAATAATCTATCTGAATCTATCTGAATCTATCTGAATAAAACTCTATCTATGGATATAGAACAAGACACGACGGATACATTTTATTTTCATGATAATTTTGGGGGGGGTGACTGAATGCGAGTCTATAATAAAGTGTGTTGCACAGTAATATATTATATAACAGAATATTAATAACTTTCCTCCTCCAGGTAGATAGAAATATATAAAATTAGTTACTATCAGAATACAATTTGACTTATTTTGCTCTACACCTTAGTGGGCAGGATATGAAGTAGACATGTTCTTACTAGTAGTCTGTGTGATTTTTTTCAAAAGGGGCTTAAAAACAAAATTCGTGTAAACTTTACAGGAATTGGGTTTTTTAGTACCAAATGAAAGCTTATATAGGATATATCTAGACCAAGGTACAGTACTGATTTCACAAAATGGGACAGATTTTTCGTCTGTGGCTGGCCTGCGTTAACGCTGGCCAGCCCGTCATTAGCCCGGGCGCAAGCCCGGCGAGACAGGCGCAGAATTGGTTGCGCCCAGCGCATGAAATGGGCTCGAGCCCCCACACGGTTCGGGCCAGGAAAATATACTCGCCCAAATCCTACTTGGGCTTGCACCCAGTATACTGTGTGGCGGCTAACATGGATGCTGTGAACCATGTGTCAGCTCGCCGGGCTGGCCAGGCTCGCTCTGGGCAAGACAGGGCGCGCTTAGCTTGACCACATTCAGCATCATCTAAACAGCTCTGAGTTGATCTAAACGTGCAATAATTGAGTGTCCGTACGCGTATACATCTAGACCTGTTGCAGTCCTCAATTATTTCTGCTTAGCCATTTAGCATTTAGCCTTTAGCATTTAGACATTATCTTTAGTATCGGAAAAGCAGTTCAGTGTATAAATTCAGAAAATGGGTGGTTTTATGAAGCTACGGTCACTGGAATAGACCTAACTGAAGATGAAAAAGCAGGCACCTGGAAAGTCAGGCTCGCCCGGCGCACCGGTCGAGCTTGAAACTGGACCAGACGAGAAGCGCGCCTGACTAACACATACAGGCGTTGACTCAATTCGCCGAGGCTCTAGATTGGCTTGAGCCACGGCGATATGAGCGCGGCTCCAGTTATATGAACTTATACCAAAACGCACATTGCGGCCCGGCTAAAGGATTTTATAACTTTGGGCGCATACATGCGAGCCCCAAATGGGGTGGGGAGAGAACATGGGGCTAGCCCAGGGCTAGCCTGCGTTAGCCGGTGCTAGCCCCACTGAAAAAGCTTGTCCCATTTTGCTAAATCAGTACTGTACGTTTTTTTAAAGTTGTCCTAAAAAGGCTAAACCGGGCCAAAAGTACGCCTACCCAAAATTTCAGGAATTCGTCACTTTTAGTCTATGGATTCTTTCAACTGGGTGTGAATATTGGTATAAAGCCACGAAAGGGACTCCTTATAATGCGCTTTAAGATAGACAAAGGAAGACAAAAAACCCTCTTTCATAAGAGACATCATTTTCATAAATTCAAGATGGCCGCCATATGATTTACTAAATATCACACTATCCCCCATAACTACTATGGAACAGGTAAAAATGAAAAAATAAATAAGGTATCAAAATAATCAAAATTAAATTCAGAACATCATGCAATCATATGATAATAACAAAAGCCTCATTTGCATAAATTTAAGATGGTCGCCATGTGATTTGACTATTATCACATTATGCATCGTAACAAATGAAGATAGAAACATATAATGTCCCTAAATAATCAGGATTGAAATTTTAAAACCGTGTATGTATATGGCAATAGCAAAAGTCTATTTCGCATTTGCCAATCATCACATGATGCAATGATCACATGCTTATGTATCGTAACTTTGGAACAAATGAAGAAACATGTGAAGTAAAAGAAACATGTGTGAGGTGTCTAAATATTCAAGATTAAATGATGTTATGTCACATCATCAAAATGACATATCCTAAAATTAAAATGTATTTTTTGTTATGTTGAGGGCCTTATTTGGACAATATATTACCATATCATGACGTTTAAAGGCGCATTCTCAGGCAAATGTCATGCTTTTGTTTTAGCTCTGTTATCTTTTTTTGAGTGTTTGAATGAGTGAAGGCAACATTCCGATAGATTACAACTTTAAAAAACATCCGTTGGCAACGCAATTAGGTCTCGAAAAAAATGGATTATGTCAAATTGACGGTCATTACATTTTCGCCTTTTAGATCGACCCCTTTTATAGTGGAGTTATCAAATTTGATAGGAAAAGGACACTACTCAACAATTTTATAATTTCATTCTAAAGATTGTTTTTTTTAATTTACTAGCAGTAATCTATTGCAAAAAGTTCATAACTCGTATTAGGATAAGTATGTAAGGTCTCAGATGTATCGCATCGTTAAAGACGTGCTAGTTTAATTACAATGTCATCGGAGAACCACAGCTTAACGGCGTTTTCCCAACGGGTTTCATATTTCTAAACACGAAGGGTCAGCACCTCTATACTCGGCCAATTGACGTGCTTTTACATCTTTGTGGGACATCGTGAACATCGTCAAAATACACAGATAACACTCATGGGATTTTCGTGCCTGGAGTAGTGACAAAATAGAAGGGATTTTCCTCGGTGTTGATCCGTCCGAAGAAAAAACAAAAGAACGTCGGACCCTTTATCTAGACCCTCATCGCCTTGGTCAAAACCATTATAATAAAGAGATGGTTGCTATTAATTGTGTGAACATTGCGAAATACACACTTATCGGGTACATATATCTTTTAAATGGAGGGTGGGGAAAGATAATATAGATTTACGATGATATATACATTTTTAACACAATTTTAAACTTTGAAGCTTTTTAAGTTTAAGGCACTTGGGTATGGACCTTTAAGTGTCATACCATAATATCACAATCTACTATCCTGAATTAAAACAGTCATATCATGACTTTCAACTGTCACATCTTCTGTTTTAATATCAAAGTATGAAATTATAATACATTATTGTTACATTATATTACCCTTTTGTATTAATGCCACATTTTGACGTTTAGGTGTCACACAACAACTTTATGGTTAGAATTCAAGACAATGCAAATGTTGCCAAGTATTCGTAGAGCATAATAGAGAATCACCATATCATTTCACAAAGACGTATAGTTACAAACACCGAATTAATGCATTTTTAATGAGGATATTGACGACAGTAGCGTAATGGATGACTTGTGGTGACACCTAATATAAGCACTATAAGCACTATTGTGTGGTCAGATATACACAATCTGGTCTATACTTCTCATTTGATTTTACAAATTGATTAACCTTAAGAGTAGTCATTTAAAATATTAGGTTCAGTATTCCTGCAGTTTTTTTCCCGTTAGGTGGCATAAACATGTGTTTTAACACGTTATTTCAAACTGTGAATTGTACACATAACGAGATAGATTTTAGCTGTTCTGAGAATTTTCAGTTAAATGTATAGACTGATTGGGCCAATACATTAAGAAAAAGTTTATTTAATAATTAGGAAAAAATAATAAATAATAACATTATACAGTTATAAGAACTTGATTCCGGGACCGATCATCCATTTTAAAACACAGCAATGTCGGCCAGAAAACAAATATTGCAGTCATTTTGAGTCAGATCTGCAACATTTGAACAGTCTCTACATTATTGTTACACTAATTCCGGAATGTTGAAAAAGGGGCTTAATTAGAATGATTTTAACGGTCGTCAGATAATAAAAAAAAGCGCTGTGACAGTTATTAGTTGTAAATCCTAACCGCTAGAGCACTGAGCTATTCAATTTAAATTTTTAGTCATTTGAAGTTGTGTCTCGCTACCGCGGCACACAACTTCAAGTGACTAAAAATAGATGTAATTTGTGAAAATTAAGTCCCAACAAATTTCAGTATTTCAAGATTTAAGACATAAGTTACTTTTAATAACTGGTTATACAGGTCCTGATAAAAAGGCAGAATGTCTCCTGTAGTCGACATCAGTCTTCTGAGGGTTAATAGTGGTGGACAGAGGGATGACGGGTGTACACAATGTATGACAACAATATATTGGCTCTCAGCTAAAATTTGGCTGAATTGATCTCTGACAATGTAGGTATAAATATGACAATTAGAACTGCAAATTCATTTTTATTGATTTTTGTGACCTTTGACTCCATACTGAGGTTAAATGACCAGCTGCCGCTTTTATGTCCAGACAGTATATTATCAAATTTAAAGTCAAATCTAATGGATCTCGACAGTCCTACTAAACCTTAGATAGCTCTTGCGTTAAAATTGTTAAAATCATGCATGGAATGAGTCAAATTTCCGAAATCTGGCGGCAATTTTGGTCCGACTTCTTAGATTTCAAAAAATATATTTTGATCTAAAATAGGTGACAATGCATAAAAATTAGTTATTTCGGATTATTAATGGGCAAATAATTAGAGTTATAATGATTTGGCGGCCATCTTGGCCGCAATCTTTAAAATAATAGTTTTTGCATGGTTATATGTTGGTAGACTTTTGATATGTTAATAAACCCTCGTGATACTAAAATAAACCGTTGGGAAACTTTTAGTAGCATTTTTTCTGGGTCACACCATTTATGCAGCCGACTAACTGGATTGATTGATTTTCTCGTGGCCATGGTTGTATTAATACTACTCTGGTTCCCAGAGCCACACTACACGGCGTGGCTGAGCTTCATGTAGCCTCTGGTATGCCCCAGTGGCGAATGTTTGTGCTTTGTTGCTATTTTTAGATGAAAATATAGGCCAGTAAGAATTGACAGTAAATTTAGCTAACCCGAACATTTTCGATAAAAAGCAAGTTTTGTGTTTTTTTGGTTCATAAGGGTCTCAGGGTGTTGCAAAAAAAAATTCAACCAAATTCAACCTTGAGGAAACCGGATTTCGGGCCTGTTTAGGCGGCCATTATTGAAAAATGTAAATTCATTAATAACTTTTAAACGGTTTCAAATATCACCAAAAAAATTGTGTCTAGACCCATGTTTATTGGGTCAAAGAATACAATTATATACCACAATCTAGCTAATTAATGTGCCAACATATATTTAAACCGTTTTTAACGTTTTTATGGTCTGCCCCCTGTCCATCGGTAGACGATGGTCCAACCTGAAAGTAGTTTTTCATTGATAACTTTGTCAATTCTCAACCGATTTTCATTTAAATTGTTATGGCGCCAAATGTTGGCACTTTGTGGTAATATTTTAGCCTGATATTCCCAAAAAGCATCTAGCTGGCAAGTGTTTATGTCCACAATTGTGGAGAGTATATGAATGCACTGATCCCGTGGAACCCTAACGAGAAACGAAGCCGTATTTATTACAATGATTTTTGTCCAGTCTCAAGCATTAAAATGTGGCATGTGCTGTAGAACTCTCACATTTGATCAGCCACTGTATTTGACGAGTTTCAAAATCAAGCAGGACAATCATCAACAGTTCCGACATCTATTTCTTCGTGTTGTAGGTGGGGTACTGGGATGGTTGCTAGTAGTAGTATTTTTCGCCCCCATCTGGAGAGGGTCATTAGGGATCTGTTCTGTCAGTTGCATGCTGTACTGCATGGTGCGGAAGCACTGGTCTACAGCAATCATCCAAGGGAAGCTGCAGCCTCCTCGTATCTGGCTATACTGATAATCTTCGGGCGGATTGCCAGTGGCGTAGCCTGGTTCCTCCGCTCAACAGCGGTACCAATGCATCTCTTGCATCAGTGCAGGCGCTGGTGTAGGCCGTGGTAGCCTTGAATAGCCGGCAATAGAGTGTTTGACTTTAGGTCTCTCACGGGGGATGAATGGAGTTTCCCTTCCTATTGTTACTCTAGGGACTATCCGACCCGACGGTAGGGAAATGCCACGGAGTTTCAGCATTAAATTGCACAGCGAAACCCAAATCTCTGGCCGTCTGGGGTTAGATCCCCTAGACATGCCTAGAACCGTTTATCGGGTGAGCGAAGGAAAACGCTCTCAATGACCCACCATGCCCTATCA
The DNA here is from genome assembly GCA_964017125.1 of Flabesymbios commensalis. Lineage (NCBI taxonomy): Eukaryota > Metazoa > Annelida > Polychaeta > Terebellida > Flabelligeridae > Flabesymbios > Flabesymbios commensalis. Next base: position 25,302,163 of record OZ024912.1, read on the forward strand.
CCCCCACCCTCACATCATCACTTGTACATCATTCATCTCATCAATTGACTACAACGTTTTTATTGTATTACAATGTCACTTAAAAGACCATTTATGCAAAGCAATGATTTACTACTACTAATATTACTACTACTACTACTACTACTACTACTATTACTACTACTACTACTACTACTACTACTACTACTACGTGTTGGTGAAATATGCGCTCTCAAAGACAAATACAATGAGCCACGAACAGCTAAGGTGTTCTTAGATATTCCCCCATGTTAGTAATTGGACATAATTCAGGCGACCATTGTCTGGATATCACCACAGAAGGTCAAATATGTCCAGGTCGATCCCGTTTTATTCCGAAAGTAAGAATAAAGCGCCAAGAATCTCTTCACAAAAACATATGATTTTCATCAATATGCATAGAGAACGATCGCTCGCCAGGCTAGTAACATAGCCCCCAAAGAGAACTTGGGTCTGCCTAAATCTCGAACAGGACCCCATTCTCTGAGCATATCTAAAACTGCTGCAACGATCCAAATAAATTTCACAATCCTACGAGGTGGTCTTGATGAAAAAAATACCTCCAAAAATTTCTGACCATATGCTGTTGGCTCAACAGATTCCGAATCAAAGGGTACCTGGTATGACTGAGCCGCCTAACTCATTTACTTCCCTGTAGGCCTAATCATACTGACCGCCATTTTGTTTTCACAGCCAGCTTTGTAAAAACGACACTCGCGTTGCCTACCAAAAAACTCAGATGCCATGAAATTGAGACGAATATTTCAAGTGGCTACGAAAACTAGGCCATTTTCAGCAGGCGTAAACTTTTGATCGTATTAGAACTATTACAATTAAAAATGGAGGTTAAGTACTGTGTCAGAGCCTTGAGATGTCTTCAGGGTATCCAAAGGGTCCACAATCGCAGCAATGGCAGATTTGTGAACCTTCAATGCTGTTCCTTTCCCTAAACAAGGTATTTAGTTAAACTCCCTACAGAGGGTCGTGTTTTAGATCATATCTGTCGCACCACTCAGACCTTGATTGCCATGCATATTTATACAGAATCAGTTGAGGAGGTGAAAACGCATACTTCTTCTTGAACTTCCACCTCAAAACCAGAGCATTGATCCCTCTGCTCCCATGTCCTTCCTGTATATGGAGAAATATACTGGAGGATGAGCGGACTCGCGTGATGCGAAGAGATCCACCTGTGTATCCTGTTCACCACCTGAGGATTCAAGAACCACTCCTTTGACTCCTGACCCCTAGAAAGAGGGTCCACACTCAGATTGCCAACTCCCGGGAGATAAGTTGGTATCAGAAAAATTCCATGATCCTGACAAAATATCAGAATGTCCAACGGCAGCCTGTTCAGAGGAACTGATCGAGTCCGCCCCTCCTTGTTGAGGTGAGACGTGGCTGTCACGTTGTCAAAATATATGGCTATTGTCCTGTTCCTCAGAATCCTCGTGAAGCGCTTTCAGAACTGCTAATAGCTCGAGGTGGTTGACGTGCAGCTACAATTCTACCTGTGACCACCTGACACTGGCAGATCTGTGTCCCAAAGAAGCGACACATCCCCAATTTGAAGCGTTTGTCATAAGTCGTAAGTTAAATAAGGATTATATTTCTCTAGGTCCACCCCCCCCCACCCCCCACCCCCCGGAGGGTCCGTCCACCATTTACCGACTCACTGACCTCTCTGTTCAGTACAAAAACAGAGGATCCTATCCCCTTTCTCACCTGTATCTGAAGGGCACGAAGATGTATTCGACCCAAGCTCACAGCTGCCTAGAAATGTTGGAGCCGACCTCAGATGGGGATTTGATAGAGATCATAATCGACAAAAAAATTGTGATCTTGTCCGCCGGAAGCATCACTCGCAACTTCTTCGAGTCCCACTGCAGGCACAAGTATTCGAACTTCTGTCTGGTTTGCAGATGGCATTTCTTCAAGTTTCGCCGGAATTCAGCCTGGTCTAAAAAGTCTAAGACTATACTGGTCTGAGGAATCAACTGCCTCCCGTTCCGAGCCAACACCAGGAAATCGTCCAAATAGGCTATCGATCGAATCCCCTTTGCCCTGCACATAGCCACAACTGGCCGGCTGATCGTCGTGAAGGTCCGAGTAGCAGAACTGAATGGGAGCCGACGGAACTGAAAACTTCTGTCTTGCCACCAGAACCCGATGAACCTTTTGTGACCCTCGCAATAGGCACGTGAAGGTAAGCGTCCTTGAGGTCGATTGTAGCCGCCCAGTCTCCTTTCCTGATGCTCTGAGAAGCGTCTTTCAACGTTGCCATCATGAAAGTTTGTTTCTTTGTATATGAGTTCAGGCTCCTTAAGTTGATGACAGATCTGAACTTCCGTCCTTACCAGGAACATATTGGCGTAGAGGCATCTGTGCTCGTCCCTCACTGGTCTCTTCTCCTTTCTCAGTGTCTGAGGTAGTGTACTGGAAGGGATACTGGTGGTCAGGCCGAGAACTCCAACTTGTGTCCTCTCCCTGTCTCACTGACAAAGGCGTTTCTTGCAACGGCATCCCACCAACTCTTTCTTCCCTCCAGCTAGCCCAGAAAGTCATGATCTCTTGGAGAATGAACGGACTGAGACTTATGTCTCTGATGTTGCTGGCTCTGCTGGTGCTGAGGCTGCCTTCTCACTGGGCCTTCTAGCTGAGCTCGCCGTCACATCAGATTCAATAGACATAGAGTCAAAGGCAGTACGAGTCTGCCGAAGTATGACAACGTCCTATTGGCTATGCTGGATGCCAGGTAGTTCCTAACAAGCGTAGAGCATGTCCCAAAGGGTGTCTGGTGCTTGATACATCTCCTTGTGGGCCTCCAGCACCCTATCCTAAGCCCTCAGAGGCTCGCTGTATGCGGACCGAAGCTCCCTCTAAATCTTTAAGTCCTGTCAACAGAGCATGACCCACTAAGTCCAAGTCTCTGCCTTAGCGACATCTGGACATCCACGAGAGGCTCTTCGTCCAGGATAAGCTTGGCGTCAAAGTGGCCTGAGTACAACCGCTCCACGTTATAAGTACGGGTAGTCTCCATCTTCCTGACCTCTCGCACTTGGCGCCACAACACAAGCCACTGGCTGGAAGGCACCACCAGTGTCTTCTGTCTCGAGAGGGCTGACTCCAAACCGTCAATCCTCTGAAAGGGGTTATACCTCCTGTTCCAGCAATTCTCCAAACGCACTGTCCTCCATCTCAATATCCATCCCCGTGCTCGTGATGGATACTTGTCTGGCATCAGTAGTAGGAGCGTGAGCTGGTGTCTGTGCCACCGACCGACCCAGCCTCAAATGGGGATTTCCTTTAATTTCATCAAAATTAACCTGATGTTGTTTCAGAAATGGTTTTATTCAATTCTTTGACCATGAAAACCCTGGTATAGAACTCATCTATAATGTTGTATCATTTATATTTTAGGAGTTATGTCCCTTTCTTTAAATTTTGGCAATGGTGGTCATTTTAGGCTCAAATGGTGATTTCTCTTAATTTTATTGACAACAAACTTTCAAAAAGAGTTTTATTGTATTATTTGACCATGGTATAGAGCTCATCCATATCATCTTCCTGACAGCCAGGCTCGCTGCTCTCGAGGTCGCAGACCGAGCCTTGCTGAATTAGTGTTATCATCCACCTATTGGGGTAGGGAGGATGATTTAGATATTGAATATTCATTAATTTTTCAACCAAATGCCAACCTAATGTTGGCCCACTGTCTGCGACATTGGCTCAACATTAATCCAACCCTGCCGCATGTAACGTCTCTTGTCTGGTGAGATGTGGTGGGAGCTGTCTGTGATACTTCCTGTGACATTGTCGGCCACCAGACATGTGCTGCTTAATGCAGGGCCAGTGTCGTAGACAGTGGCCCTGCATTAAAGCAGCACTCATGCCAGAGGTCAAACTTGGGTCAAACAGAAAAAATCTTTCTTGAAAGTCCCCACTCCAATAGATGGTTTTGACACTGATTCAGCAAGGCCTCGGTCTACGACCTCGGGAGAAGCGAGCCTTGTGTAGGAAGATGATCCATATGAGCATTAATATTTTAGGAGTTATGGCACAATTTACAAATGTTGGTAATGGCGGCCATTTTAGGCTAAAAAAGGGGTTTCCCCAGGGTTGATTTTGGTTGAATTTTTTTTGACGTGACCTGGCATGTCAGGGAAGTCACTGAACCCCAAACTTGCTTTTTATCGAAAATGTCCGGGTTCATGTCAATTCTTACTGGACTAATAGGGTAATCCCCGATTTCAGACATTTTTGAAAAGTCACTTCCCGGGATGAAGAGTTGTTCACAGTATTGTATTTCCCCTCTGAAGCATTTCCTATGACTTGACCCAATTATTCACCGGCCTCAATGGCACAGGCATGATGGAACCTTGGCCAATACCCGGCCATAAATGAAATTGGCCGGGCTCGCCAGGCAATATTAATACCAACCTTTTATAGAGCATCACAGGTCATGCGGACCATATACATTGTGAAGCGCAGGTCATCAGGGTCATAGCAATGGTTTATGGCTACTGTATTAGTCCCAGAGCTAGGGGGGTTTTATTTGTGTTGAAAGGTCTATACGATCTAAGAGTTCCACCTGTAGTGAAATTTTCTCAGGAATCCGAATCTGCGCGTCTTACAAAAATCATCCTGTCCAAAAGTACCGTAAAAACCCTTTAAACGCTAGTACCGTCGAAATCGCAAACCGCAATTTGAAATATTGCGTATGAAGTGATTGTTTGCTAAAATTGTGGTAATTTTCTATTTAAAGAATTTTTAAATTATTTATTATCCTCACGTATGACACACGCTTTCACATGGATGTAAAATATTTTGTGTCTGATCAATGACAAATCCACAATATAGCTTTAAGTTGGTATTTTAACACGTAATTTTATCCATTTTTCATACTTTTTCACTAAATAGACAAACTACTTTTCTCTCAGCCGATTTTTGTATAGTATAAATGTTTATTTTTGATTCAAACATGTTCTTGAACTATTGTTGACTTAAAATTAACCCATTTGGAATAAAAATAATGAGTTATGTGAACATATTACTCGCCTTTTTCGTTAGACGTAAAATTAGCTCGCTTTTTTTCAGGCTTGGGAAAATTGACCATATCTCACATTTTTGCCCACTGAGTAGTCAAATTTTGCGCTAAATCAATATGTTTAATATCAATAGAAAGCTACTGGCACATGCCTTCACATGGATGTAAAATATTTTGTGTCTGGTTATTGACAAATGCACAAGAAAGCTTTAAGTTGGTATTTCAACCTTTAATTTGACCTTTTTTTATACTTTTTCAGTAAATAGTCAAAATACTTTTTTCTCAGCTTTTCTGTATAATAAATATTTAGTTTTAATTCAAACATGTTCTAGAACTATTGTTGACTTGAAATAAACCCATTTGGAATAAAAATAGTGAGTTATGTGAACATATTTTATACTTTTTTGGTTAGACGTAAAATGTGCGCGCTTTTCTTTGGGCTCAGGAAAATTGTATGTATCTCACAGTTTTGCCCAATGAGTAGTCAAATTTTGAGCTATATCAATATATTTGATATCAATAGAAAGCTACTGGCACAGGCCACGGATGTATAATATTTTGTGTCTAATCTTTGACAAATGCACAAGAAAGCTTGAAGTTGGTACTTTAACCCATTAATTTTACCTATTTTTCATACTTTTTTAGTACATAGTCAATATACTTTTCTCTCAACTGATTTTTGTGTATAATAAATATTTAGTTTTGATTCAAACATGTTCTAGAATTATTGTTGTCTTAAAATAAACCCATTTGGAATATAAAAAATAATGAGCTATTCGAACATATTACACACTTTTTGGGTTGGATGTAAAATTTGGGCACTTTTCTTCCAGCCCGGGGAAATTGACAGTGTTTCACATTTTGTCCGATGAGTACCCGGTACCCAAAATAAAAAAATGTACTTTGATATCATCTTTGATATCAGTTAAAAGTAACTATCAAGGGCTTTAACGTGGATACATAATATTTTATTTCTGTTAAATACGAAATGTACAAAAAATAAGCGCTAACTTTGTATTTTATCCCTCCATTTAAACAATTTCCAGCGTTTTCTTAGTGAATACCAGCAAGCCTTCTCGCTCTTGTTAACTTTATATAGTATAAATGTTTGTTATCACTTTTACATTATCTGGAGCCATTTTTCAAAAGTTATCTTGACGATTGAAGAAGTGATCACAGCTATTTTTAAAGTTATCTCAGCCACTACAAAAGTTATCTTAGCCACTGAAGAAGTGATCATCACAAATTTAAACGACATCTCAGCCACTAGAAATGTGATCTTGGTCACTGAAGAAGTTATCACAGCGACTTTAAAAGTTATCTCAGTCACTACAAAAGTGATCTTGGCCACTGAAGAAGTGATTACAACCACTTTAAAAGTTACCTCAACCACTACAAAAATTATCTTGGCCACTGAAGAAGTGAACACAGCGACCTTAAAAGTTATCTCAGCCCCTACAAAAGTGATCTTGGTCACTGATGAAATTATCACAGCAACTTAAAAAGTCATCTCGCCAATGCAACAGTTATCTTGGCGAGTGAAGAAGTGCTCACAGCCACTTTAGAAGTTATCTCAGCCACTACAAAGGTGATCTTGGCCACTAACAAACTGGTGTCAGCCAATTTACAGGTTAGCTAAGCCACTACAAAGTCATCTGGGCCACTGAAGAAGTGATCACAGCCACTGTGAAAAATATCTAACCGACTACAAAAGTGATCTTGACCTGTGAAGAAGTGGTTACAATAACTTTGAAAGTTTTCTCTGCCACTATAAAAATGATCTTGGCCACTGACGAAGTGCTCACAGCGACTTTAAAAGTGATCTCAGCCACTACAACAGTTATCTTGGCCACTGAAGAAGTGATCTCAGTCACTTTAAAAGTTATCTCAGCCACTACAAAAGTCATCTTTACCGCTAACAATCTTATGTCAGCCCGTAAAAGTGATCTTGGCCACAAAAAACTGATCTTGTCCTCCGTAGAAGTGATCACATTCACTTTAAAAGTCATCTCAGCCGATACAAAAGTGATATTGGCCACTAATAATCTTATGTCAGTCCCAAAAAAAAAAGATCTAGGTCACTACAAAAGTGATTTTGACCACTTAAGAAGCCATCACAGCCATTTTAAAAATCATCCCATCCGCCATAAAGCTGATCTTGGTCACAAACAAACTGATCTTGTCCACTAAAGAAGTGATCACAGCAACTTAGTAGTGGTTAAGATAACATTTTAAGTGGCTGTGATCATTTCTTCAGTGGCCAACATCACTTTGTAGTGGCTTAGATAATTTTGTCAGTGGCTGACAACAGTTTGTTACTGACCAAGATCACCTTTGCAATGGCTGAGATAACCTTTAATGTGGCTGTGATCACTTCTTCAGTAGCCAAGATCACCTTTGCAATGGCTGAGATAACCTTTAAAGTGGCTATGATTACTTCTTCAGTGGCCAAGATCACTTTTGTAGTGGCTGTGATAACTTTCAGATTCGCTGTGATCACTTCTTCAGTGACTAAGATCATTTTTTTGTGGCCAAGATCACTTTTACGGGCTGACATAAGATTGTTAGTGGTCAAGATCACTTTTGCAGTGGCTGAGATAATTTTTACTGTGACTGAGATCACTTCTTAAGTGTCCAAGATCACTTTTGAAGTGGCTGAGATCACTTTTAAAGTCGTTATGAGCACTTCGTCAGTGGCCAAAATCAATTTTATAGTGGCAGAGATAACTCTTAAAGTTATTGTAACCACTTCTTCAGTGGCCAAGATCACTTTTGTAGTCGTTTAGATATTTTTAAAAGTGGCTATTATCACTTCTTCAGTGGCCCAGATAACTTTGTAGTGGCTTAGATAACCTTTAAATTGGCTGACATCAGTTTGTAAGTGGCCAAGATCACCTTTGTAGTGGCTGAGATAACTTCTAACGTGGCTGTGATCAAATCTTCACTCGCCAAGATAACTTTTGCATTGACGAGGTAACTTTTTAAATTGCTGTGATCACTTCATCAGTGGCCAAGTTCACATTTGTAGTGGATGAAAAAACTGTTAAAGTCGCTGTATTTACTTCTTCAGTGGCCAAGATAGCTTTTGTAGTGGTTGAGGTAACTTTTAAGATGGTTGTTATCACTTCTGCAGTGGCCAAGATCACTTTTGTAGTGGCTGAGATAACGTTTAAAGTTGCTATGATCACTTCTTCAGTGACTAAAATAACTTTTGTAGTGGCTGTGATCACTTCTTCAGTCGTCAAGATAACTTTTGAAAAATGGCTCCAGAGAATGTAAAAGTAATGATATTCCGCAAAATCTTTTAATCGGATTTACCGATGTTATAAATTAGGTCAAAGTGCTGGGTCAACTTCAAGGTCAAGGTTCAAAAACCTGAAAAGGCACAACTAGGGACCTTAGAGAACATGTATGTGCAATATGACTGTCATCGGCCCAGTACTTTTCGAGATCTGCTCCGGAAACGAAGTGCGCTTTAAAACGTCTAAATAGGTCATAGTTCTGAACCAGAAGTAGGTCAAAGGTCAAATATCCCAAAAGGCACAACTAGACCCCCTAGGGGTGTTGTGTGTAAAATTTGAAGACAATCGGACAAGTACTTTCAGAGATATGCTCCGGAAACGAATTGTTTACGGACGGCCCAACGGCCCAACGGCCCAACGGCCCAACGCCGTAACATCATCATTTTCTCCTCTGCAACCTCGCGTATTGAATTCAGATTAAAAATAGTTTAACCTGTCCATTAGCCACCTGGAAGTAACCCACATACCAAAAATTGTTATCCTAGCTTATTTTCTTACAAAGTTATAGACAGAAGAAGAGGCCAAAAAAAACGGAGGTAGAATCCATAGCTCCCTCCGTCTCACCTACGGTGACGGCGGGAGCTAATAACAAACATTTATACCATATAAAGTTAACATGAGCGAGAAGTCTTAATGGTATTGACCAAGAAAACGTTGGAAATTGCTCAAATGGAGGGATAAAATACAAAGTTAGCGCTTAATTGTTGTACATTTCGTATTTAACATAAATAAAATATTATGTATCCACTTTAAAGCCCTTGATAGTTACTTTCACCTGATATTAAAGATTTTTTTAAAATTTGGGTAACCAGTACTCATTGGGCAAAAATGTGAAACACTGTCAATTTCCCCGGGGGGGGGGGAGAAAAGTGCCCAAATTTTACATCCAACCCAAAAATGTGTGTATAATGTTCAAATAGCTCATCATTTTTTATTCCAAACGGGTTTATTTTAAGTCAACAATAATTCTATGTTTGCATTAAAACTAAATATTTATTATACACAAAAACCAGTTGAGGGAAAAGTATTTTGAATATGTACCGAAAAAGTATGAAAAATAGGTAAAATTAGGTGTTAAATGATCAACTTCAAGCTCTCTTGTGCATTTGTCAAAGATTAGACAAAACATATTTTACATCCATGGCCTGTGCCAGTAGCTTTCTATTGATATCAAATATATTGATATAGCCCAAAATTTGACTACTCATTGGGCAAAACTGTGAGATACATACAATTTTCCTGAGCCCATAGAAAAGCGCGCAAATTTTACGTGTAAACAAAAAAGCATGTAATATGTTTACATAACTCACTATTTTTATTCCAAATGAATTTTTTTTAAGTCAACAATAGTTCTAGAACATGTTTGAATCAAAACTACATATTTATTATACACAAAAATTAGTTGAGAAAAAAGTATTTTGCCTATTTACTGAAAAAGTATGAAAAAAAGGTCAAATTAAGGGTTAAAATACCAACTTAAAGTTTTCTTGTGCATTTGTCAATGATCAGATACAAAATATCTTACATCCATGTGACGGCCTGTGCCAGTAGCTTTCTATTGATATCAAATATATTGATATAGCTTAAAATTTGACTTCTCAGTGGGCAAAAATGTGAGATCTGGTCAATTTTCCCGAGCCTGAAGAAAAGCGAGCTAATTTCACGTCTAACGAAAAAAGCGAGTAATATGTTCACATAACTCATTATTTTTATTCCAAATGGGTTAATTTTAAGTCAACAATAGTTCTAGAACATGTTTGAATCAAAACTAAACATTTGTACTATATAAAAATCGGCTGAGAGAAAAGTATTTTGTCTATTTAGTGAAAAAGTATGAAAAATGAGTAAAATTACGTGTTAAAATACCAACTTAAAGCTATATTGTGTATTTGTCATTGATCAGACACAAAATATTTTACATCCATGTGAAAGCCTGTGTCATATGTGAGGATAATAAATAATTAAAAAAATATTTAAATAGAAAATCAACACAATTTTAGCAAACAATCACTTCATACGCAATATTTCAAATTGCGGTTTGCGATTTTGACGGTACTAGTGTTTAAAGGGTTTTTACGGTACTTTTGGACAGGATGATTTTTGTAAGACGCGCAGATTCGGATTCCTGAGAAAATTTCACTATAGGTGGAACTCTTGGATCGTATGGACCTTTCAACACAAATAAAACCCCCCTAGCTCTGGGACTATATGTACAGATATGCGACCTAAAACTCCATTCATTCAAGTGGACCCTACATCACTGTGATTATACAGCTCGCATCTTCACATCACTGCGTTTCTCATGGAATGTGGAGCTTAGCGCAATGCTGATTTAATTACGGGCCATCATTATTCTCGCGTGGGCCAACGATGTGCTAAAGTTATCATTGGCGCGCTACGGTCCATTTATTTGGGGTACCAAATATCTACCTATTTACAGACCAGCGTTGTCACGGTTCAGAAGAATTTACAAGTTGACATGATACTGTTGGTGCTGAACGCTTCTTTTAAACACAGCGAAATAATAATGAAGTAAACATCTAACGTACCAAACATAGAGATGTATAATATGATGGCTCAGTACACGTGGAATCTATCAAACCTACTGTGATTTCTATCGGATACCACCTATCGGATTGTGCATAAACAGACGTGTATTTAGTGATTACGTCTTGGAAAACTGTCCTCAGCAGCACGTTTGGCCTTCCAGCCACAAACACGCGAAATAAGAAAAATGGGGAGATTTCGGTTGTTATTTCTGCTTCTCGTCACAGTCTATATCTTGATGTTGGCTACCTTTATGTTGATCAGATACCCATCATTCACCTACAGGATCGCACAGGGATTCACTCTGTACGATGATAAGCTACTGTCTTCAGATAATGCCCTGTGTACCAACATAGAGTGGTCGTCCTTGACCGCCAGGACAGCCGTGTGGCAGGATGTGAGTGCGGATAGATCAGATATCCTGGTTTACTCCGCTTTCTGGGAATCCCGTCTCTCGTCCCCTACAGTGCTCATCCTGGGCCTAAAGAACCTGTCTTATACGGAACCCTTCACGTGTCTCCTGTGGTATCAACACCAGCGCCATCCCGTGACTACTGAAGCCAAGGTCAACCAGGCTGTCATCAATAAGCCAGTCAGGTGAGGCAACATTAGAATATTCTCCTGAAATGAAGGAGCGGTAATTTGGTGTTAAAACATTATATAATCAAGTAAATGACGAATAAATAACAACACACACGTCAGCAGAGTGTTTTCATTTTAGGCCACTATGTTTTTTTTCTGTTTTAGATGAGCGCGCGTATTGGATTGTTGCCCATTTCCAAAAAAAACTTTTATTTAAACGTTTATTTCAGGAAATAAAAAAAATAAGTATTTTTTCTTAAATGATTTTTTCGTCCACACTCATTGGATTTTGGATTTGTTCTGATCTAAAACAGATAAATTAAACATAGTGGCCTTATAAAAGTATAATCTGTCATTCTGTGACCACCTGAAAAAGGTGACTGTCTTTCAACTAATTTTAACATGCAATATAGCATCAATACATGCTGCCATTTGTTAACAAGTAGGAATTTTTCGAACAAATCATTAGAATAAAAAAGCACCACATGGTCAACCCATAGGTTACTGGCTATAAACAATACTACTTAAAACACGCACCTGTGTAGACCTACATGTACTAGCTACCCATACGCATGTGAGGCGTAAATAGTCAGCAGCATGATACAATGCCTTACATTAATGCCCTTTCATTAAGTATAAGTCGTTATGACTACTTATAAGTCGTTAAAACGACTTAGTAGAAGTCGTTAAATCGACTTGATTTAAGTCGTTATAACAACTTATAAGTCGTTCAATCAACTTAGCATAAGTCGCTATAACGACTTATAAGTCGCTAAATCGACTTAGTATACGTCGTTCAATCGACTTAACATAAGTCGTTATGACCACTTATAATTTGTTAAATCGATTTAGTATGAGTCGCTAAATCGACTTAGTATAAGTCGTTAAATCGACTTAGCATAGGTCGTTATAATGAATTATAAGTTGGTAAATCAACTTATGATAAGTCGTTATAACGACTTATAAGTCGCTATAGCGACTTATAGTAAGTTGATTTAACGGTTTAAGTTATGTCGTTATAACCACGTATAGCTTACTAAGTCTATTTAACGACATGTAAGACGTTTTAAAGACGTATACTTAGTCGATTTAACAATTTAAAAGTTGTTAGGACGCTTTTTACTAAATCGATTTAACGACTTATAAGTCGTTATAACTACTTATTCTAAGTCGATTTAACGACTTATAAATCGTTAAAAAGACTTAACTTACTAAACGATTTAACTTTAAGTTGTTATAACGACTTATACTAAGTGGATCAACTCAAATTCACACATTGTCCTCAGAACACAAGTCATTGTCATGTCAAGCATAATTGTATTATTACTTTTATTATTATTCAAATTAAAATTCGTTACTAAAATTCGCAAAAGAAAAATCTTCATTTAAACATTTTGCAGATATAACTTTTTCCAGCTTGGATAATTCAATTAGCAGACTTTCCAAAACGTGGCCTAAAAACATTTCATTTCCTGAATATTCTATTTTGATGTAACATTTGTCCACTCGCGCATAGACATATTGCATCGCCACATTTATCTATCGTACATTAAAAAACAAAAATTACAAGCTCTCTGGCGACTTTCAAAACTAAATATCAAGGGCCTATAATACTCTACAACTAGTTGTGTTCATCGCTGATTTTTTCTTGTGATTTATTTTATATATATGATTGTTATAAATATTATTTACAAATTGTAAATTGTTGTATACGTAATGTTTCAGCATGAAGGACGTATTCTACTGGTGTCAAACTCCTACGGGCGAGTCACGTGTTCCCACAGCAGTGTCATTAACCTTGTCACGGTGTCAGACGCCAGTGAATTTATTGTCTGTTCAGAATGACAAGTCTCAGTTTGAAGCTGGTCGTCGCAGATTGACAGTTTGTCTGGGTCCTCTACATAGTGGATACAGTGATGTGAGCCACCTGGTGGAGACTACAGAAATCAACACCATGTTCGGCGTGGATCTCACGGTCATCTATAATTTTTCAATGTCTGAAAAAATGCATCCTTATATCAGACAATATGAGAAAGAGGACAGACTGCACCTTTACAACCTTTATTCTCCGATTGTAGAGCACTCATGGTACTTTGCCCAGCGTGTTCTGATCAATGATTGTATATATCGTTATATGTATCAGTCAGACTATGTGATGGTTACTGACATAGATGAGATAATAGTACCCCGTGGAAACTATTCTACATTGCTACAGGTTCTGGACGATTTACCACGCTCTCACGTGGCCGAGTACAATGTACGTCAAGTGTGTTTTCCTGATAATTACACCAACAATGTAAGATTGAGCGATCCTGCGATCACGAAATACCACATCAGGACCCTGCTACACACAAATCGCACCTCACAGACTGCCCCACATGGACAGCGATCTAAATACATAGCGAATCCGAGGTATATTCTGGAAGGAGATATACATAACGTGACAATCAAACTGGCCGACCATAATATAACGCATGAGGTATCAGAGAGTGTGGCTAGAGTTCACCATTACAGAGAGGCCATGATTAAACACCCCTCGGCACGATCCACGGAGAGTGACACCATCATGCATGCTAACTCAGAAAATATAATACAGAGAATAACCAAGAGATATCTAGCAATAAACGATGTCAATTATACACCGGGCTCTTAGGACTTAGGCGATTATGTGAAGCGCAGTCACGTCACCGGAAACAGTTTTGATGATTTTAGACCTGGGCATGTTCCTTTAAGGCTATAGGACCTAATTTCTCCTCTGTAGGGGAAGCAAAATGGAACCACATTTCAAATCTACCGCAAATAAATAAGTAGATAGACCACAATCTACGTTATAATAGCGACAAAAGTGTGGTCCCTCACCTGTTAATGTGGCCCAGTAATGGGACCGCCCTATATCGGTATAGCGACGCAAATGTGATACAATTACGAAGGAATGTGATCCCAAAATGTTGTCCGATAATGTCTCACCACCCTAAGAAACGAGATCCACGGAGGTGTCACAGAAAATATTTTTAATGTGACTTTTCCAACCTCTAGTAAAACAAAATAAATTACAGAGAATTATCATTTTGTGTATATTAATTAAGCACACGTTATATCTTTTGTCAAAGATATCAGATATAACTGTTGTGTGATAATCTCGCATGGATACAGTGGGTTGGGCTGATGTGTGTCTGGTCTGTGGGAGAGGGTACGGATTTTAGCCCAATTTAAACTGTGGTCACATTTTTACACGCTAGGGGAGGGGGGGGGGCGTAGCCCCAAACTGGTGAGCATACCCATAGCGGCCATGTTTTTCAATAAGGACCTTTTAAGCTCATAATTATGCTACACTATATGTTTAATAGGGCGAAAAATGGTGAAATTGGCTGAATTGCGGAATTGAGACAGTTTACACGTTTTTCAATGGGACTGGCATTTGGGGTGGTCAGACCATAACGACAATATTGTGTTCCACTTGGCCATGTCGACAGCGTAGTAATACATTGTGCGTCATTCGTCAACAATGGGAATTTTTTTAAGTATACATGCATTATAGCTTATAAACTAAAAGACGTGTGTAATTTTTGTTATGACCTCTCATTTGGGTCGCTAGGGCGTATAACTTGAGGGACACTGACATAGTATCAATGCATATCTCATTTTCAGTTTTTTTTATTAATAATTTTGTAAAATGCAAAACAAATAAACAGTGCGATTCAATTATCACACATAATTAAAGTATAGTCGTGAAACTTTTAACTTACAAATGTATATTGAGCCATCATTATTGCCATACTGTATATGCCATTGCCATACTGTATATATTATTGCCATACAATATATTTCTCAAAGTTCACGGACTGTTCACGATGTTCAATATAAATTGTAATAGTTCAAGTGACTTTTACTGTATACCCAATGCACGAAAAAAACCACATTTCTCAGCTTATATTGTTGTGTTTCTTTTAGTTACAATTTAATATTGTTTGCAAAATACAAAACATGCAATTAAGAGCAATTCTAAAATGCAGTTAAATAGCATGCTATACTCGTACAACAAAACCATTTGCAGGCTGTGCGAGATCTCGCACACATCTAGATCGTTCTCGTTACAAACATCAATGCCACCTGTGTAATAGAATGATAACAAAAACTAAATCGAAATATTTCAGCTGATGTTATTTCCGGCGCATATGGAACTCAATAAATAACATTCTGCATGGAATTCCACCTCCGGCTCTGCCAGAATTCACATCGGTAAAATCACTTTGTGATCATTTCTCTAAGTATTTTGTTAATAAAATTGAACCTATCCGTTTAAAATGTCCAGATAAAGAGCAGAATATACAACAAGTGCAAAAAAACAGAAATTAAAGTCAAAATGAACGTTTTTGAACGTGCGTCAGAAGATGAAATTAAAAAGCTTATGTTGAGCTCATCATCAAAATCATGTGATCTGGACCCGATTCCTAAAAGCGTGTTGAAAAATTGTCTTGACATATTAATAACTCCCATAACTGACATAATTAACATTTCAATGGAAACTAGTACATTTCCACAACATTTAAAAAAAAACCCTCATGGAAGACCACTGCTTAAGGGGACCCTTTGGGATGAGACATTTTCAATGTTGTCAATTTTGAAAATTTAATTTATATGAAGCTATATAGCCTACTGATCTTAAATCAAAATACGAAAAAGCTAATTGGTGTCTTATAGTCAGGACACAGGTGGACACACCTGCAGCACTGAGTGTCTACCCAACGCTGGGCCGATACCATCAGCATGTGGCCCAATGCTGTGAAAACATTCAATCGTCCTTCAGGTATACAAATAGTTTGCTTGGGTTACTTCTGGTTTCATAGAAATGCTGATTAAAAATATTTGTAAAAATCTGAAAATTCTGAAAAAAATAAAAACATGATCCGTGGGATACACTACTTCAGTGCGGAATTAAAACGAAAATTGATGTCGTCCCAAGGGGCTGCTTTTATAAAAATCTCATCCCAAAGACTATCTGAACAATTACAGGCCTGTATCCAACTTAAGTTTATTTTCCAAAATCTTAGAAGAGGTAGTAACCAATCGGCTGCAAGTTCATATAAAAAATAACTATCATCAAATCCATTACAATCAGCCTACAGGAAACATCATTCTACAGAATTGGCTCTACTGAAAGTACATAGCGATACCATTGTTAGTATGGACAAGGGTGAAGTTGCAGCTCTGACCTGACTTGACTTGTCGGCAGTTTCCGACACCATTGACCATGCTACATTAACTGATAGACTTTCTGATTGGTATGGAATATCTGGCCTGGCTCAAATTTGGTTTTCTTCTTATCTGGAAAATAGGCACCAATCCGTAAAAAATAAAGACACTCAGATAAAGTCACACTCTAATATGGAGTTCCACAGGGCTATGTACTGGGACCAGTGCTTTTTACCTCATCCACTACACTATTCAGCGCTATTATCTCCAGTTTTGACATAAACCACCGTCTTTTTGCCAATGATACCCAACTTTACATGTCTTTATCAGCCTCAAACGCTAAGGAATCTCTTGATCAGTTGCAACATTGTGTCGGGGTCTAAGCTGAAGCTTAATCCTAGCAAGACAGAATTTCTTCTTATTGTGACCAAACTTCAGCGGGAAAAATTATTGAATAATTTATCATGCCTAATTCTAGGTCAAAACACAAATCCATCTACATCAGCAAAAATTTTTGGTGTACTATTCGACAGTAGCCTGAATTTCCGAAAACACAACAAATCCCAAACATGTAGGGCATGCTTCTGTCATACCGTGGCCTGCGTCTGATTCGAAAAAAAAAATTCTTAGATCTTGCCAAGATAATTGCATTTGCTCAGTAGTAGGTTTGATTATTGTAACTCACTTTTTCCCAATATGCCAGAAAAGGATATCGCTAGATTACAATGCGTCCAAAACTGCCTTGCAAGCGTGGTAACCAAGGCCCCACGATTTAGTTTTACCGTTCCTATTCTAAAACGACTACATTGGCTTCCTGTCAAGTTTCGCATTCATTTAAAATATGCGCAATAACTTTCCGAACCCTAGAAGACAACCCACCTGCATATCTGGCTTACTTACTGGCTTCCTTTCTGGCTTACTTACTTGTTCGACCGAAATGGTCAAAATTCCGAGGGTTGTTTGAGTGCTTGCACGGTATTTTTATATCTACAGTAATAAATCGTCTTTAGGCTCAATCAGTTAGGCAACAGTTTTAATATCTTCACACCCGGCGATGTGCAATGTGCGAAACACAATGTGTCCTGTCAACACTCCCAGCAAACACGAGATGTTGACCCAATGCTGGTTCAATTCTGGCAGTGCATACTCTGGCGGCGAGTACTAGCCGACACTGACCCAATGTCTGTTACATGTTGGGCCAGCATCGCCGGTGCTGGCTTATCTATTCAGCTCTAGTCAGTACTTCATGCTGGTGGCACGATGCTTTGAACAAAAGCTCGGTTAATGGTGGCCCGCCGTATGTGACGCTGGCCCACATTCAGCCTAGCGCCAAACACGACACGGTAACCCAAATACTGGGTTAATGTTAGCTCAGCGTCGTAGACGGTGGGCCAACATTATCCCAGCATTGGGTCAACGTCTCGTGTTTGACTGCCTGCTAGATAGAAAGCGCTGAACATAAATGCATGGGAAACACAGACACACAGAGTGAGACAAACGGAGCGGACAAGGGTAAACCAACATGTCCCCACCTCTCTGTGAGAGGGGGGACATAGCAAAAACATAACCCTTGCATTTCTAAATCTACGTGTTAAAAAGTCACTCTCTAGCAATCCTGTCTCAAAATAATTGATTTGATTATTCTTCACTGTTCGTCTAATAACATTGACATAATTGGTCTTCATGAGACATTGTTGGACGACTCCATTTATAATACCGGCATTCTTACTCCTGGATATTTACTACCACTGAAAAAATGAAATGAAAAGTTCCCACCTCTCGCTGCTAATATAAAGATAAGAACAACATATTACAGTTTCGAATTTTTTTATTAAATTAGTAACAATACCTGACACTTTTCAGAAAATAATGCAAAACTTTTAATGGATTGGTTGTATTATCCGTAGATATAAAAAAAAAATGTGGTCACGTGCCGTGAGAAAGATGACTTCGGCAGCTCAACAATTCAAACAAATAACACATTGATAAAAATAGAACACGATAACAGGCATCCTACGTTGCTGTAGCGTCATCTGGTGATTGAAAAAGATTTTGCCTTTATCAGCTCATTTACACAACATTAAAATGAGCATTAAGCAAAAGAAGCGGCATGGGATTTTAAATATGTCACAAAATATCAAACAAGTTCTGGACTTTTTACTGAAGCACATGTTCAAGTGATTATTGTTTCAAAATATTTTACGCATTAAGCGTGTTTGTGTAATTATTGTGGACAACATTTGATTGGGCAGATCCCCTCGTTCCACACCACTGTGGGCCTAGAAAAACAAGATTGATCATTAAAACGTTCAGTTTTTTATTTAAATGTTCACCCACTTGAAATTGTGCCTCGCTGTCACGACACACAACTTAAAAAATCATATTTTTTAAAAATGTCATATTTTTTAATTTGGGACCAAATATTTGCAAATCTTGATGTTTAAACTCATTTAATCCCCAATCACAGTGCTGATGAAGCAGATTAAGAATGACTGTAGTCGTACTTAGCTCTTTAAGGATTAACCCTTTAACGGCCGGTGCCGCATATATTCGGGTTTTCATTTTTTATTAGCACATCAAGTACCACCTTTCGAACATGTTAAAGATAAAATTTGACATCGATCAGCAATATTTGAAAACTGTTGACCTCCATTTTTCAAATCTGAATAATTTTCACTCACTTGAAGTTGTGGGTCGCGTTAGCAGGACACAACTACAAGTGGGTGAAAATTCAGATTGAATAATTTGGCGGTTAAAGGGTTAAGAGACACGGTTGCTTCAGTCAAATTGAAGATTTATGGCCAATACAAGGAGTGATTTATCCATGGTATATATTGGTGCGCTGCAGAGAGCGGATGCTTGCGAAAATGTCAACACAATGACATATCCAAGTAAACAAAAAACATTTATATGACATTTATACAACGTCAGCCCAACGGCTTCGAAGTTGATCCAGCATTGTATAAATGTCATACAAATGTTTCATGTTTACCGGATATAACCGAGATATATGCTACAGTTGGCCAGTTGTAAATGCCACAATCAATATGAGTATATATGGCAGAATGATTGTAGCATCACTGGTTACTTTGCTCTTCTCTCGTCTTCCTGGTAGGTAACACAGATCTGTCTGACACAGACACAATTCCCCTCAGAGCATGCTAACACTAAAGAACGGCTCTATAGGAGACATTACGCATAAAGATGTCAGAAGGAGCTGTGAGACTGGAACGCATCTGGTCGAGCTCATGTCCAAGTTTTCAACTTTAGCTAAATCCTCAGCATTGACATATTTGTGATGAGTCATATTCAACGCGCCTGATACTCCTTGATCTGAAAAAACACACATGATAATTTTTAAACATAATGCCCGATATTTGACAGAATTCTAACTATTGTCAACTTCATGTACATGTAGACTACGCAGGTGCGCACGACTATATAGTCGTTTTTAAATTGTTTTGTTAGCCGATCAAATCACTGTTATTGTGAAAGCAATGAGTGTTTAATAAACAAGATTTGCCATTTTTTGTTCCCAAGTTAAACAAATATGACTAATTTCCACAGACTTCAAGTCTGTGAAAATTTGAAGCAGATAACTTGGCGCTTTAAGGATTAACTGGGAAAAAACACAATTTTTGTTTTTGAGCTTTCCCAGAAAGGAGGATATGTTGACTCAATGTTATTTTAACGTTAGCCTACCGTCTTCAACGCTGGTCCAACATTAACACAGCATTGGTTATATTTCTCTTGTTTTCTGGCTTCAATTATTTTCAGAATTTACTGATTCCTTGAATGCTGATATCCAAAGTAGCACAAACTCCTCCTCGGGGACATTCATGCTGTCCACTGTGGGGGTACCAAAGTGGCTCATCTCTCAGGCATCCCAACATTGTGTCTATTTCCAGCTGGCGGTTAACAGATCCAAAGGAAGCTTGCACATCTTTTACATTGGCTGCAATACAATGAACTTGCTTCTTCCGTTTCTGAAAAGACAATTCTGGTGAACATTAGCATGATTGAGGAGTCTATATGGGTCTTTATTGCTCACGAGAAATTTCCAGGTTATAATGTAGCATCCCACATACTCGAGCTTATCTGAGATAATGTATGGTCGGTCAAACAAATCAATCGTATATAAAGGAGTGCTTGAAGGAATTTTAAAGTTTTTAATGGCAGCGGCGACTCCAATCATAATGGAACTGCCCTCATTTTCAAACAAAGTTAGGGGGAGTCACATGCATATAAAAAAAATCAGAGCAATCAGTTAAATATCGGGACGTGACTACGATTTTAAGAAATTTAAGGGTATGTTTAAAAACAAATGGGATAACAAAAATAAAATAAAAGCGAATGTAATCGCGGCGGTTCAAGGTTAAATTTAGGACAATTATTGACGAACGCATAACGCTGACAAGGATCCATACAGAATGTATCTCCTTGGGTAATAGTCCCTTGACTTCCCCAAAAAGGGCAATCAAATCATATTTCATAACTACACTAATTTCTAACCTTGTGGTTTGTTACATCCTGCTTCTTCACATGCACAAGCATCACCTGTCAACTCCGTGAATGTGCTACTAACATAAGCCCCCCCCCCCCCCCCCCACTCATCCTTGTCAAACGCTTTAGCTACGTCAACACAGCCTGCAGATTCCATATTCTGAAATCCAGAATAGGCAGAGTTATATCCAGACAACGGGAAGCCTCAACGTGAACTGTACCGATGACTCCAGCATCTGTAAATAAACCGGGTGATGTCAAGGTGTAAACGCTTTCTGGACTTTTAGTGCTGTTAAATTGAACACATTGGTCATTGCTAGCCTTTACATTGTGGGGATCGACTTGGTGGACATCATATTCTAACGTCTAATGTCGATCCCCGCCACTGTAAAAGTGAAAGTATTTATACTGGCCGTAGACCCATAACATAGGTAGAAAAATGAAGCGGAAAGAACTAACCAAGATATTTATGATGATTTCAAATTAAAGAAAAACTTTGGTCTCCATTGTTTATGCAAAAATATTCATACATTAGGATATGATTTAGTTGACTGACCGTACCCATGAATGTTAAATAGGCATAATAACTGTTGCATAGGCATAGAGGAACTGAGTTCTGCTTATATTAGCATCGCGGCGCCACAGCAGTAGGTTAATAGAATGAGATCTTGATGGAAGACTTTGTTCAGTTTTAAGACACACTGCCAAGCCCTGATATTTACTATTTCCTTGGATCTAGAATAGTATCGAAAGAATCACCTACTTTCAATATAACAATTCCACAGACATGATATTATCTGATTATCTCAGCTAAGTGGTCACTAAGCAATTTTTTACTATGAATAATATTTCATTTCCATGAATACATCTACGTTGTTTAAAAAAAAAAAAAATTGAGAATAATGTCCTCGGACATAATTATTGTCTTTGCAAGGCCTTTTCTAAAAAATAGCCGAGCAGACATGATACGTTGACCCAATGTTGGTTCACTGCTGGGCCGACATCGCATACGGTGGGTTAACAGTAAACCAGCAGTAGGTAAACGTTTCGATGTCGGCTGGGGATGTTTTTGCGACTGCCATTTGTGTCGAATGCTTTATTGCTACTCACATGTCCCACTAACGGTGGTGTCGATGTGAAAACAGGCTTCCTCTCTTTCACATTGTACTAATTCTGGGTCGCCACAGTCAGATGGATTGATTCCCCCGTAAGCTGACGATCCCATCATAAAGATGAATTGTCGAGGCGTTCGGATGGTCTTCATAATCCAGAATATTGATGTCAAGGCAAGAATAACAAAAGCGCTCGCTGTGATCTAAGAAAAACGTCAAAGGAACAATCAATAGACGTAACAAAATCTGACAGGGCGTCCGGGTGCTCTTCACAACCCTAAATGTTAAACCGTAAACACTGGTAAAGCCGTAAGATTGTCTTTTCACCACTTGAAGTTGTGTCTCGCTACCGCGACCCACAACTTCGGGTGGGTAAAAATACTTCCATTTGCAGAATTGTAATCAAAACAAATGCCAATCTAGAAAACTTACCGCTCATTTTTTTCAAATGACCTTGTTTGAAGGACATCTGCTATAGACGTGATTAGTATGTTAACCCTTATCCCGCTAAGTTAATTTATTTAAATTTTCACCCACTTAAAGTTGTGTCTTGCTACCGCAACCCACAACTTCAGGTGGGTGAAAATTACACGTATTTGTTTAATTTGGGACCAAGCATTTGTAAATCGTGATGTTGAGGCATACATTTCATTCCAAACAACAGTCATTTAATCGGTTAATAAAATGGATCAAAAACGACTATAGTCGTGATTAGCAGGCAAAGGGTTAAGGGTCAACATTCAGGCAGATGTAACAAAACACTGCTCTTAAGCCAAAAGTCGGTATCTGCTTAATTGCAAAGTAAGCAGATACCGCCTTTCGGCTTTGCACGGCAGAACAGCTCTCCATGAGCTGTGAAAAATGTGATGGTAAAAATCGCAGATAAGACGCAACATGAACTGTCGAGGACAATAGGAATCATTGACAAGATATATAATTGTAACATTAAACCTTTTTTTGCCAAGTATTTTCTTATTTAAATTTCAGCTTTAACTTTAGAGTCTTAAAATTACTCATATTTGCCTAATATTCAAGTGAGTGAATATTCAGCGGATTACCCAGCAAACACAAAACATTTGCATAACATTTGCACAACGTCGGCCCAACGTCCTCAACGTTGATCCAGCATTGTACAACTGTTGTACAAATGTTTTGAGATTACTAGATAAGGATAAAATATCTGCTTTGGATGAATTTTGCAGCAGTAACAAAAACGGAGGCGTAGGCTAAGTGATGAAAGTAACGTTAGTAATATCAGTATTGTTGAGAATGGGCTATGACAGGAGTGACAGCTACAGTATGTAAGTGATAAAAGAAAAGCAATATCCAATAATATTAATAACACAACCGCATATCCCCAGTGGCGGATCCAGAAAAGGGGTCAGGGGGGGGGGTCAACTAAATTCCCTAAGCATCAATCAAAATTTCTAAATATCGGTATTTGAAACGGAAAATTTCCCAGGGTAGTGCATCAACTTGTAAATTTAAAGTGTCCAGACCCTCATTATACTGGTTGATAAGACTTAACCCTTACAACGCGGGGATCGACATTAGACGTCAGAATCTCGCCAGATTCTGACGTCTAAAGTCAATCCCCGCACTGAAAGAGTAAAATATTTGTTATGGCACTAGACCCATAACATAGGTATTCAAATTAAGCGTAAAATGCTAACTTAGACATTTATGATTAAAAACCCTTTGGTCTCCATTGTCTATGCAAAAAGAATTCAGCGTTGTAAGGGTTAAAAATGATTGATTGATACATGCATTTTTATTTCTTCAATCCAAACCCCTCCCCTTGCCAAATTCTAGATCTGCCCCTCAGTGCCCAATAGACACCAATGGCATTCATTTGCAGTGAGAGGATTTTTCTGGAATAATTCCCCCCCCCCCCCCTGATTACCTGCTGGCTCATTGCATCCCGGAGTGAGACAACTACACGCCGCACCAGACATGTTCACAAATTCAAATTCTATCATTTGCTTTCCGATAAAAAATGTCTCCACTGCGTCATTTGTGTCTATACACCCATCCTGAGGCGGCAATTCCACAAATCCCTGGTGGCCATCCTTGAAACACAGGGAAAGCTGTACTTCAGCTTTGGATCTGACATTACTGTCACCTCGGTCTGAAATAATAAAAAAAAAATTAAATAGGCTATAATACATGATATCTTATATATATATATGATAACGAAGCAATTGAGCAGTATTCCGGGACTGACCGTACAACAACTTCGCAATCGACCTACCCGGAAAACACAAAACATTAGTACAACATTTGTACAATGTTGGACCAACGTCGAAGACGTTGGGCCGACGTTGTGCAAATGTTATATGTCTCTTGGGTATCAAACAAATATACTAACTCTTACAACGCTGAAATATTTTTGTATAAATCATGAAGACCAAAGCTTTTCTTAAATTTAAAAACATCATAATGTAGCTCTTTCTCCCTCATTTGAGTACCTGCGTTATCGGCATACGACCATTATAAATATTGTAGTCTTTCAGTACAGGGATCGACATTAGCCGCCAGATTAAATAGCAAGATTTGCACATTTTTAGTCTCAAATTACCAGAAATGAGTAATTTTCACCCAACTACTGTGGTTCGCGATAGAAAAACTCAAATTTGAGTGGGTGAAGAATTAAATTATATAATTTAGCGCCTTAAGGGTTAAATGGTGGTGTTTGTCACGACACAAAGTGACAAAATGACCCTTTAATATCAAGATCACGAAAACATATGAAAATTAGATAGGATTTTTTACATATATTGAATACATTGGTTTTTGTGACGAAACAGAAGAATATTAGATATGATGGCATTAACCCTTTGATCTCCGGTCACGATTATATACGTTTTTATTTTATTTTACTAACATTCAATACCAGCTTTCAAACATGCTAAAGAGAAAAAGTGACATCAATCAGTAAGATTTCAAAAATATCCACCACCATTTTATCAAATCTGTATAATTTTCACCCATTTGATTGCGTCAGCGGGACACAACAACGAGTTAGTGAAATTTCAGATTATATAACTTGGTGATTAAAGGGTTAAACATAATATTTTTGTTTTCTGAGTTTACATATCGCGTCCACTGCGTTTTGCACTTTCCCACACGTTTGCCCAGCACCACATTTTATGAGGGACTGCGACATGTCAGATCTACAAGGACCGGGGTCAACTCCACCAAAGAACCTATCAACATGAATGTCATAAAGCATGCCATAAAACTCAGAGTCTGCTGATACGTTAGGCTCCAGGGTGTTGACATCCAAGCACTTGTAGCAGTATTCTTGCCAGTTGTCTGAAAATAGAAAAAATACATTTATATAATCATAATAGCCTACATTAATTCAAAGAGAATCATAATACTGATTGAAACAATTAAAAATCAATGTAATGTAAATCATAATTGTAAAGGATATATGAATTGGCTATTTCTGTTTTTTTATCATTTATACTGTCGATTGGATAATATTCACGTGTTTAAATGTTCGTGAATTCTAGCCTTCTGTTATGCCCAACTCAACTGATAGTAGGGTTGAGCCTAAGTTTCACATTGTAACCCACCATGATCATTAGTAGTAATCTTTAGGAGGCGATGCTCATAAAATGCTGCCAAATACTTATAAACTCGATCACATTGTTTATTAGCTACAGAGAGCTACACCTAGTAAAACGAATGGTTACTAGTTTTTTTCGAAAGCTCAGTATGCATGAGACAGTACTTAGCCTGCACGAGTGCATAATTTATGTGGCCAGCATCTTAGATCAATTCTCCCCAAGGCGCAAATACGAATACATCATCTATATATTAACAGCGACAGGGTAAAGTTTCGGCACACGATTACTCAGCTGCTTCGGCGTTGACCTGTTTCACACATGGACAGATAGTATATGATGTCCTAATCTGGTGACAGTAAACAGTAAATGGTTTGTGCACACATGTGTACGGTAATGTACGCTCATAGAGATTTCGGATGAATATGTTCTGACATAAGATCACTATCTTGATTTGTTTTGACGGCAATAAATCTGACAATAATTATTGTTTTAAATAGATGTCACTGTTTATAGCTCATCGACAACGTGAGTGAGTTTATGAGTATTTGCCAGTATTTTATAAACATCGTGTCCTAAAAATCTGCTACCAAATACCGTTAATGAGTGCGAACAATTACAATATGCTTGGTGTTTCCAGCTTACTGGCGAACTTGGTTGGGCCTATCAGTTGGACTTAATATTAGGCTACGTGGCATATAACATGCACATGCTGACTCGCAAACTCAAATGAGTAATCCACTGTATACGAGCAGCGGGACACATCTGTACCCAGAATGCACCACGCTGATTACAGAGCAACTGGGGTAGAACTAAACCAGAAACATACATGGAGTGGTCTACAACGTTACACATAACCAATGGCTAAGTCACAGAGGAGCCCAGTTAATGCCCACCCCAGCAAACTCGGTATGTTGTCCCAATGATAGCTCAATGTTGACCCACTGTCTGCGACACTGGCCCTCCGTTTAACCAGTTTATTAGCGTGATATTTTCATACTGCTCTGCAAAGATAAAATGCAGTATCTGATTACATGTAAAGTAAACAGATACTGCCTTTTGGCTTTGCAGGGCAGTATGATTTTTTCTTGCTCTCACCTGCGGGATCATTGCACCCTGTGCTGGAGCAGCTACATGATATACCCGCCATGTCGTTAAATCTAACCATCAATTGATTCCCCACAACCCTTTTGCTCATTGCTATGTTCGCATGCAGGCATTCGTTATCTGGCATTACCGTATAAGCCCTGTGGTCCTGGTAAAGACAAAGGGCGAATTGGACTAAAACTTTGGCTGCAATTTGTGGATAGGGGTGCTACGCGGCCCAGAACTGAAAACAAAAATAATCATAGACCATTATTATCTCATTATTTACTCTGATTTAAATTACCGACTTTAGGTGGTGTCTCGATGACGCGACCAACAACCTCAAGTGGTTAGAACAATTATAATCGTGCTTATATATCGGATATATAGTTTGATTTCACATTAAAAAACAGGGCGCTGGACACTGCTCAGTGGCGCTTGCGCACTCCTGTCTTGATGGAGGAACAACTGTCTGCGAATAGAGAAAGTTAGCCCCAGCGCTACTGAATAGTTTCTGAGTATTTTTCATTCATTTGAAGCTGGAATTTCTGACGCAATTTCCAGCTTCAAATGGATGAAAAAAATTTTTTTATGAAAAATAAACATGTTCCAAATAGCATTATTTGATTAACTGAGTATATATCACGAACTATTTTGACAAATTTATTGATATTTCTATTGATCTAAAACATGCTTGAAACCGTATATATACGGTCTTAGCAACACAAGGGTTAAGATAAATTCAAGTTTAAGATTTTTAGTGGGATGGATCCAAAATCTGCCAACGCTTAGGCTCAAATTAAGAAAATATTATTAAATTTCACCCACTTGTAACTGGTGACAAATTGAATCAGCTAACTTAATGGTCAAAGACTAAGTATATCCATACCGTACTCCGCTTAACACTTAAAGCTCTGAATTAATTTGTAAAAAACATCGCAACCAAAGGGTTTTTTTCAATTTTAAATCATCATAAATGTCTTAGTTAGCTTTTTCCGATTCATTTGAATACCGATGGTATGGTACCCTGATGACATCGCAAGGCTCTGACACAGTGACCTCCATTTTTAAATGTAATAGTTCCAATACGATCACAAGTTTACGCCTGCTGAAAATAGCCTAGTTTTCATAGGCACTTGAAATATTCGTCTCAATTTCTTGTCATCCGAGTTTATTGTTAGGCAGCGTGAGTGTCGTTTTTACACAGCTGGCTGTGTAAACAAAATGGTGGTCAGTGTGACTGGGCCTCGCGCAGTAAATGAATTAGGCGGCCCAGTCATACCGGGTAATGGTATGGGTCTACGACCATTAGAAATATTTCTAGTCTTACAGTGCGGGGATCGACCTTAGTCGTCAGAATTTGACGTCTACAGACGTCAGATTCTAACAACTAAAGTCAATCCCCGCACTGTAAGGGTTAATGGACAAAAATTGTAAGTATCTCCTTAACGTACTCTGTTTGTGTTTTAAATCAGCAAATAATTTATGATGTTTGTTTTAAAAAAAACGTTACAAAGAAAATCCCTTACAAAATACTCTGACATCCACTTTGCTGCACGTCTGTCCGGCATTACACTTCGTGAGCAGTCGTGAGCTGCAGGGGTCCAGGATGAACTCCACCAAAGAAAAGGTCAACTCGTAATTGACCAATCAATTGATAGAATTCCGAGGTCGAAGGTATAAGAGGATCAATAAATTTATAGTCTACACAGCTGTAGCAGTGGAGATCTTTATGATAAAAAAACACAGCAAAACGTCCGTACAAATAATTAATCTCACATTATAAGCATACCGACATATATCGGGGGTGAATTGTAAGTACTTCAACAAAACTTGATCTTGGTCAAGGTGAACTTGGGCGACAACACATTTCTCATTATTTTGCTTATAGCTAGATAGTTGAAAATGTTTCTTTCTATTATTTATTCGACTTGCACATTGACAGAGTAAAACCAAAGCATTCCAACTTGTTTTCAGGGTATATAATAATTGTAGGTTTTTATCTGAATACATAATTAAAATGTCCCTAAATTATACTTTGCCTTTTCATACTACTAAATTGAGATAACAAAAGTTATCATCCAAACTTTGTGACTTAACGAAGCCTATCATAAAGACCTTGTTACATTAACTGATTTCACTTTATTATTCGACCATGATAAAATAAATGTAACAGGCGACTATTATGACAGATTACAATATGCAGTTGTACTTCCAATTATTACATTTACAAATTAACAACATAAAGTAATTATCTTAGTTTATAAAAAATGAATTTTGACTGTTATTACAATCTCCTATACGTTTTTATTCAGCGAGATTCAAGCAACTCTCTCTCTTACTCTCTCTCTCTCTCTCTCTCTCACTCACTCTCTCTCTCTCTCACTCTCTCTTTCTCTCTCTCTCTCTCTCTCTCTCTCTCTCTCTCTCTCTCTCTCTCTCTCTCTCTCTCTCTCTCTCTCTCTCTCTCTCTCTCCCTTTTTTTTCTCTCTCTTTTTTTCTCTCTCTCGCTCTTTCTCTCTCTCTCTCTCTCTCTCTCTCTCTCTCTCTCTCTCTCTCTCTCTCTCTCTCTCTCTCTCTCTCTCTCTCTCTCTCTCTCTCTCTCTCTCTCTCTCTCTCTCTCTCTCTCTCTCTCTCTCTCTCTCTCTCTCTCTCTCTCTCTCTCTCTCTCTCTCTCTCTCTCTCTCTCTCTCTCTCTCTCAAACGATTGTCAGATCACACCGACGTTGGTCCAACATTAAACCGATCTTGGGTGAATGTCTTGTGTGGCCTGGGAGACGCCTCGTCCCAACACTGTAAATGTGACCTTATATATGAGCCTCACCTTTTTGCAAATGTGACCTTAAATAAGAGACACACCTTTCTGTCAATGTGACCTTATATAAGGGACACACCCTTCTGTAAATATGACTTTACATAATGATACCACCTTTCTATCAATATGACCTTATATAAGGCACTCAGATTTCTGTCGATGTGACCTTATATAAGGGACACAAATTTAGGTCAATGTGACCTTATATAAGAATCTCAGATTTCCGGCAATGTGATCTTTTAATCTTCCTTTACCTATTTTGCATTTAAGCGAAAAGCGATTAAAGTTATTTTAATAAGGTTGCATTATTACTAATAGTATTATTTCTCTGACAGTTTATATTTGTTTCTTTAGACTGGTCATTTGTATTGTGCGTGGCCTGATATCGAGCTGGTGTTTGTGACTCTGGAAGTGGCACATTGTGTACCAATGTACGCTATTGTTTTATTATAATGGTGTAAATAGATGATTATAAACAGTAAAGGATTAAGTTACGGAACGATGATTGTAACTTGGTTTGATTAATTTAGTCTAGTAACCATTTATTTTATAATGTAATTGTATAACAATTGATGTAATTTCAGTGATGGTAAATTGTACTTTTAATTTAAATACATGTCGGTAAAAGAGATATTATTTATTGTGGTCGGGAACATATATTTTACTATGTTTACTATGTCTTATTATTCTACACTTGTTGGAGGTTTTTTTTGCTGCTTCGACTCGCTGTAAATAAACATGAACATCGCCATATGTCTTGTTTTTCTTTGGTGACCCAGGAGGTTTAACCCCGAACTATCACAATGGCGCCCAATGTGGGGCAAAGGGTCACGAGCTGTGATGACAGATCGTTACAGACTGGAGTTTGTGTCGTACCTGTGAACAGCCTGCCCTGGTGAAATGCTCAACCCGGGAGAGCGGTAGGGACACAACAGTCTGCAAGCCGGTATTGCTCTGCTGTAGCTGGAGACTCGCTGGCGACACGTTGCTAATCACTTCAAGCGAGGTGTTAGTATTGTCATCAGCGAGATGTGCTGATCTTGATTACGCTCCACTGCGTAATCTGTGTGAATTTAAATTTGGGACAATTATGGCCCTACGACCTCATAAGGTCAGGTAGCTATCAGCTGATTGAGGACACCACTCCAACAGACTGTGAGTAAACAAAAACCCTGATGCATTGTATCCAGTCACTGTATATTTAATAGACATTGTATAATTTCGGTGTTCGCGTTTGAACAAGCTTTGTTCAAGATACATTTTATTTACCTGTGAACTTTATTGGCGGCAGATGCACGCGCTTCGGTGTTCAATATGGCAGAAGGACAATGAACATTCATTTCATCATGATCATTTATTCAGTTCATTTGGTGGATTGTTTTTTCTCTTAATCTGTGCTGGTGAAGAGAAAGCACTCTGTTAATATAGTTCCGCGAACATTTTATACTGATTTAATTATTTAACACTGTTTATATAAGTGCACTTTCATATTCTATTTTTTTTAATATTTAAGCAGCAGAAACCGAGATATCTTTGATTCTGAATTATTCTCGATAACGTGGTGATTGACATGTAGCGACAATGACTAGTGCTGCTAGTTGTTGCTACAGTTCAATTATGAACGAAACTTAGTTACAATTTTGAAATTGTGACTTGGCAAATAAAATGGGATTTTCGCGACTTTGAAATTGGTTTGTGAAATAATTTTATTTGGACTTGGACGGATCGCTCCGAGGTTGCAATACTTTCAATTCTGGTTTAAATATTTGTTTCTGAATTATAATTATTTGTTCGGATAATAGATTCTAGTTACACGAATTTTGCCCGATTGATTTGAATTGCTATTGTTTACACTAGACACTCGAGATTTATTTTCAAGCAGCTTTGATATTATTATTTGTTTTGAGAATAATATCGGGTTAGTGTGCACCGTGACAGCTTTATTCGTTGAATACACATTTTAATTGAGAACAGTTTTCGATATTTGTTCAATTTTGAATATTTATCATCCTCATAAATATAAAATTGTATTTTGCTTTACATCGCTTTCTTTGATTTATAGAGATTAATACAAGTTTGGTTTAAATATATAAATAAATGTGAGATTTATTATCGCTAATTATTCATTTCGCATAACGCGCGACATTGCTTGCACGGTTGATGAGTGACAGATGGCAAGTGTGAACTTTGCGATTTTCTGACATTTTTGACACTCAGTCGTCGGCGACTAGCTGTAGTTCACCAGTTGTACCGTGTCATTCTTTGATTTAGGCAACAACGTTCAATATATTTATTTGTATACTATCGTCCGATCGATTTCACAATTATTAAAATTTATTTGTTAAATTAGGTCAAACATTTTGGATTAAACCAGATATGAAGTTTTTTTCGCAAGTGAATACAATTTATTATTGATTATTTGAAAATTATTTGATTGAATGTCATGATGATGAGTGTTATTTGAGTTGTAATTACTGTTATATAATACAACCATAGGTCGTTCGTTGTGAATTGATTGCACAACAAGCGGTCTTTGTATTTATTACTCTTTTGATTAGTTATACGTACAGCATTGAATTGTGTGAGCACTTTGTAAATAATATATATACGATTCGTTGCTATTTTCACCCATACAAATGAAATGAATCGGGCTTTAGGCCACCTTTGTGCACATATAGGCTAAACTGGGCCAGGAGAACCTCCTGAGGATGGTGAGATGATTGAGATGACACTGTCCTCCAGACACAGGATTCGAAATTCGAACCCTGGCGGTCTGAGGCCGAGCACGCTACCTCTCGGTCACGGAGGCTCCCCACAATACTGACTTTCACACGTGGATGGGGAAGAAACATTTTTTGTTTCTTTCAAACCGCCGAGACCGGGAACCGAACCCCGAACTCTGGCGTGAAAGGCAGCGGTGCTAACCACTACCCTAGGGCCCCCGCCCTTTCACCCATACAATATTGCGGCGGCTCGTATCCATGTGAATGATTGATACCTGTCATAAATACACTGCAGGACTTTTCACGGAATGAAAGTGTGAAGCTATATCATGTGTTGAATAGGCAAACCCAATTTATTTGTAATTTTTGGCCGTGCCTATTCCTGTTGACATTTTACACTTCACTTGTGAGGTTCATAAGTATGTATTCATCAGTATTTGCATGTTTGATGTGTTGAATTGCCGTCAGATGGCGCGGTGGTTCAAGTGATTCACTGTGAATTCAGTTTCACACTTGTATATATTTTCAGTTAAATTTATTATCATTTGATTTGCTCATTTCCATAAAGTATTACTCCTAATATGTTCGGTTAGCTCATATATTGGTTATCGACTTGATAACAATTGTGATCTAAGCTGAATGTAGTTTATTATTAAAGGTATAACAATTTTGTTTCAAATTGAAATCTATTAGGCATACACAACAGTGGATCAACAGCTGCCTATTTGATTCATCTCATGATTATCTCTATCTAACTCATCAGGCTACGTAGATCACAGATCTTGAGGCGTGGAAGTACATCCTGCCAATATTTTGGTTTAGATATACCAGTGTCCCATTATTTATATTTCATTTCTATGTAACTGCATTGATACAGTGTACAGTTGTATGTACATCTATTCATTCCTTTTGTTGCGCCACATACCTTTATAATATTATACTCATTGCTATATATATGTACGTAGTTAGTGTTGTTCTCAACTATAACTACACTATATAATTTGAATTTTACATTGGTGATAATCAAGTGTAAATATATTATACTTGGTATTGATCTAGTGTTACGTATTGGTTACAGTTTTTTTTTTTTTGATTTCTTGGATCTTTATTATACTTGAATAATCGGACCATTTTTCTAACGCTAGACATACAGGCCAAATATGTTTTTTTTATAACTTGTCCTTTGTGCTATGATTGATATGTATTTTGTTTAGTGTAAATACTCATTTATTATATTGGATTAGCTAGCTAGGATTTCAATAATCCTATACTGACCTATGGTGCTGTGAACATTAGGTGCTGAGTAAATTTTGTTAGTCAGAACTATACCTAAATGTTATTTTTTTTGTAAGTATTTGATTTGCCCTGATTATATCAGCTTACTTAGCCTGGGACAGCTTGGACTTTAGAGTTTAGGATTTGGGGAAGCCCAGAAGATTAGCGAACGTTATAGATTTAGTTATTTATTGATTAGCTATTACTATTGATTAGCTATTATTAGTGTACGCAGACATTCATCTGGCATGATGTCGTTCAGCGAGGAAGAAGTTAAGAGCATGACCTCTCTGTTTGAGCAGATAGGTGCTAAACCCAAGGCTTCAACTCCAGATGAAATGAACCAGTGGATGCTACAACATCTGAAAGCAGCCGGGGTTATATCTCCAGAGAAAGATCCTAAGACTAGTGCAGTGGGCAGTCAATCCGACACTATGGGAGCCTCTGGAACATGCAAGCCAACGCCTGCGGATGATGGGGATTCTGGTAGCTCATCTTTTCCTATTCAACCTGAGCCACTGAAACCACAGAAGATGTTAGTAGCCGAGGATCATCTCAAGTTCTCGCTCTTTTCTGGTGACGCAACCAGGAAAGATGAATCCTACTATGATGTGTGGAGGCATGAGGTTGATTGTGTTGTTCTGGACAAGTCACATCGGGAAGAGAGTGTGAAGAGAGCTATCCGCAGATCTCCACGTGGTACAGCTGCACGTGCATTGATGCGCCTTGGACCCGCCTTGGACCATCTCCGATTTTGATGAGCTCAGAGTTGCCATCCGTACTGTTGAGCAAGATCACCAGCTGAAAAAGGCAAGTAGACCTGTAAAGACGACTACTGCTCAGATGTCTGCCGTTGAACCCAACACCGAGATCAAAGAACTGAAGAGTATGGTCAGTCAGCTAGCGTCCACTGTAAAATCTCTACAGAAAGACGTCACCTCCATCGTACAGATGAAAACCAGAGATGAAAGCACCAAGACTTGGACACAGAAGAAGGTCCGCTGCTATGTGTGCCAGGGGCTAGGCCACTATAAGAGAGATTGTCCACGGAGACATCATTTAAAAGAGTAGGAGTCACTGTTGAGAGGCAAATAGTGAACTCCCAGACTACAACAGACGAATGCCTCAAGAATATCCCACAAAGATTGCTTGGTCCACCGTGTGAAACGGAATTACTGCTTGACAACAAGTGCTACACAACTTTATTGGACTCCGAGTCAACTGTGTCTGCAATAAATGAATCTTGTTTTCGG
Organism: Flabesymbios commensalis; assembly: GCA_964017125.1. Lineage (NCBI taxonomy): Eukaryota > Metazoa > Annelida > Polychaeta > Terebellida > Flabelligeridae > Flabesymbios > Flabesymbios commensalis. Next base: position 25,337,191 of record OZ024912.1, read on the forward strand.
CAGTTAGATCTCCCACTGTATCTCTTGAAGGATCTACTCCACGTAGCCTGTGCCAATGGCGATACGCTACCGTACACGGGATATGTTATATTGGAGATAGGGATTCCACAGAGTCAAGAAACCCTAACAGCACTATGCCTGGTCGCTCCCGATACGGAGTATAACCAACGTGTCCCTGTTCTGTTGGGAACCAACGTTCTTGGATCCCTGCGACAGAAGTTTGGTACCGATCTTAGAGGTACTGCATGGAAATAGCACTGGGTATGATACATCAGCAGCAGACGATTTTGGCGAGAAATCATGGGCATATAGGTGTGGTAAAGTGTGCAATATCAAAAACCATTCGAATTCCAAGGAACTAGAAAGTGTTACTACCTGGAAGTGTTGACAAGACACTGTTGAACGGAAGTTGCTATGCCATGATTGAGGCCCACCAAGACAGCAAACTCGCAGACTCTGTACATCTGCTGCCCTCGTTGGTGACATATCAAGGGAAATGTACAGTTGTGGAGGTAGAGCTCTGCAACATGAGTCGGGATACCGTAATCATACAGCCACATCAAGTTATAGCACAGCTACAGCAGGTGCATATTGAAGAGGTACCAGGCCAATGTGATGTCAAGATGTCAGAAGAGACTTTCCTTAGTCAGTTCAATCTTCATAACACTGACCTAACCCCTGACCAATTACAACAGGCACAGCGGCTTCTGATAGAATACAGGGACGTATTTTCAGAGGGGGGAGATGGATCTTGGACACACTGACCTGGTAACCCATCACATCAAATTGAATGATGATAACCCATTCAAAGAACGCCACCGACGGATTCCTCCAGCCATGTTCAATGAAGTCCGAGACCACCTGAGACAGATGTTGGACAATGGAGTGATCAGACCATCTGAGAGTCCGTGGGCGTCACCAGTTGTCCTTGTGAGAAAGTCAAATGGTAAACTTCGTTTCTGTATAGACTACAGGAAACTGAACAACAACACTGTGAAAGCTATGCACTCCCTAGGATAGAAAAGCTCATCGACCATTTGTCAGGGAATGTCTACTTCTCGACTTTAGACATGAGCAGTGGTTACTATCAGGTGGAGGTAGAGGAGCAGGATAAGTGCAAGACCGCATTTACTGCAGGACCACTGGGATTTTTTGAGTTTAAGAAAATGCTTTTCGGTCTGACTAATGCTCCAGCGACCTTTCAGCGCCTTATGGAACGCTGCCTGGAAGATATATACATGAAAGAGTGCTTTGTGTTTTTGGATGATATCCTTGTTCCATCCAAAACTTTTGATGGACAGTTACTTGCTTTAGAACACACTTTTCTTAAGCTACGTCGTCATGGTCTAAAGTTGAACCCTCCTAAGTGTCATCTCTTCAGGGCAAGGGTAGGATACTGTGGACATGTGGTATCTAAAGACGGCGTTGAGACTGATCCTAAGAAAGTGGAAAAGATTAAGAGCTGGCCAGTCCCTACAGCTATACATGAAGTTAGAACCTTTCTTGGATTCGCTGGCTACTACCGTAGGTTCGTCAAAGATTTCTCTAAGATTGCCAAGCCTCTTTTTGATCTCCTGGTGGGATGTACAGGTAAAGGATCCAGAGCACGATCTCCGAACTGGACCTGGTGTGATCCTCAACAGCAGGCATTTGACACCATGAAACGACATCTGACGTACCCACCAATTCCTGCTTATCCAGACTACAATCAGCGGTTTGTTCTGCATACCGATGTCAGTAGTGATGGTCTGGGAGCAGTCTTGTGTCAAGAGCAAGATGGAGTCAACAGAGTGATAGCCTATGGCAGTAAAGGATTGAATCCAGCTGAAAAGAACTACGCAGCACATAAGTAGGAATATTTAGCATTAAAATGGGCTGTCACAGAGAAGTTTTCCGATTACCTCTATGGACACAAGTTTACCGTTCTAACTGATAACAACCCTTTAACTTATGTACTTACCACGGCGAAGCTGGATGCTGCAGGCCATCGTTGGTTGTCTGCTCTGGCAGCCTACGACTTCAACATTGAGTACAGGCCAGGGGTCAACAATGGTGATGCTGATGGTTTGTCTAGTATGCCAACTACAGTTCGAGAGATAGGCCATGACATTCTCACTGCTATCAAAGATGCTGCTACATAAGTACCTTGGGCTGAAGTCTGTTGTCTGTCTTCTCACGTATTAGATGACATCATCCGTGAGGCAGAAGAAGATTTTGGTCACAAAGACTGGAGGCGTATACAACGGTAAGATCCAGTTATCGGACCGATAATGCGTTGCATCTCATATGGAAAAAGACCTGACCCAAGTAAGCTAGCATCGGATCCTGAGACCAAGCAGTACCTCAGAATATTTAATCAGCTTCACATTCGACGTGGTGTACTATACCGTATTACGGAGAAAGATGGTGAAGAAGTCAGTCAGTTGGTATTGCCTAGTGCTTTTCGGAAACAAGCACTGGAAGGTCTACATGATGACATGGGTCACCTAGGTCGCGACCGGACCTTAGATTTGACCAGAGATAGGTTCTTCTGGCCGTACATGTCATCAGATGTAGAGAAGTGGATCAAGATGTGTAATAGGTGCATTTTGAGGAAATCGCCTGTCAATATTCGTGCTCCGTTGGTGTCTATCAAAACGAGTCAGCCGATGGAACTGGTCTGCATGGACTACCTGACGCTGGAGGGTTCCAAAGGAGGATATGAGAATATTCTGGTGATTGTAGACCACTTTACTAAGTACGCACAGGCAATACCTACCAAGAACCAGACTGCACATACTACAGCGAATGCCTTATTCCATTCGTACCTGGTCCATTATGGTTTTCCTAAGAGGTTGCACAGTGATTGCGGGAAATCGTTTGTAGGTCATGTCATCGAAGAGCTCTGTAAGATCACTGGCATAGAGCGATCTACAACCACCCCTTACCATCCGATGGGGAACGGCATCACAGAACGCTTCAATCAAACCACCCTGAATCTGTTGGGAACTTTGGAGCCGAAAAAGAAGAAAGATTGGAAATCCCATGTTGGAGCATTAGTACATGCGTACAATGCTACCCGCCACGATTCAACACAACTCTCCATTCTACTTGCTCTTTGGGAGAGAACCAAGACTTCCAATAGACGTGGCTTTAGATCTGCCTGAAACACCTGGTCAGAAAACGTATGTAAAGTACGTCCGTGATCTGAGGGAGCGTCTGCGTAATTCGTACCAACATGTGGTCGAGGAGAATTCGCGGGCATCATCAGATCAGAAGAAGTACTTTGACAGGAAAGCCAGAGCAAGTGTGTTGAGTCCTGGCGACAAGAGTTCTGATCAAGATCTTGACACATGAAGGAAAACACAAGATAGCCGATCGCTGGAGTAGTTATATCTACGTAGTAGAGAATCAACCCAATATAGATATTCCAGTATATGAACTAAAACCTGAGAAAGGAGGACAAATGAAGATTTTACACAGAAATCATCTGTTGCCTATAGGCTGTTTACCCATCACCACTGCGTGTATGCCTGATGATTCTCTGAAGAATAATGTGCCCAGTAACGTAACTATGAAGGAACACGTTAGTGAGGAGACAGTTGACCTTGTAGAGGATGATGCTTCAGAGGATATGGACACTGTCGGACGTGTCCTAGTGTCCTAGTCGTTGAGCAGCCACCACGACAGGAGCCGGCGCTTGAAGTAGTGTCCTAGTCGTTGAGCAGCCACCACGACAGGAGCCGGCGCTTGAAGTAGGCCCGCCAGGTGTAGCTATTGACCCCGTAGGTGAAGCTGTTGAAATGCGTAGAGAGGACAGGATCGTCCAGGACGAAGTCGCTGTAGGAGCGCCGCACATTCCTGATCCTGCTCCAGCTTTGAGACGGTCTGAGAGAGTAACACGGAAACCTAGATGACAGACCACTGGAGAGTTCATCATGAACGCTATACATGGAAGCCGCTGGGATAATCAGCCATTTGCTCTATCAGAGAGGGTTGCTCTAGCGTCTTTCTTAATCCAACAGCTAGGCTTGGGGCATACGCCAGATGAATGTTTCGTGTAGGAACCATTAGGAACTTAATTTGATCTTTATATATATATATATTGTTTTATCAGGGTATTTGGGTTGGGATCGTAATGATGGGGACATCATTTTTTTAGGGAGGGGAGTATGTAGCCGTGGTTATTTCACCTTAGGTTAGTTTCATTAGTATAGTGGGGTGAGACCTTGTCATTGTTCCCTTGTTTCCCTGACAGCGCCCGTGCGCTGGGTAAATGTGAACCCCAGTTGTGTAATTTTATATTCACCGCGAGATTGAAGTCACTTGACTCGCCAACGTCGTTGTGAACAGAGCTATACCGCTCTGTTCTACTCCTATTTTCCATTGGACTCTTTGTTGGAAGAGTAGCTGGTATTGTAGGCTTTGAAGATCTGTGATCTAGGTATGTGCTATTAGATTAGTTTAGCATAATGTATTAGATTCTTGTTTTATTATTATAATGGTGTAAATAGATGATTATAAACAGTGAAGGATTAAGTTACGGAACGATGATTGTAACTTGGTTTGATTAATTTAGTCTAGTAACCATTTATGTTATAATGTAATTGTATAACAATTGATGTAATTTTAGTGATGGTAAATTGTACTTTTAATTTAAATACATGTCGGTAAAAGAGATATTATTTATTGTGGTCGGGAACATATATTTTACCATGTCTACTATGTCTTATTATTCTACACTTGTTGTGGGGTTTTTTGTTGCTTCGACTCGCTGTAAATAAACATGAACATCGCCATATGTCTTGTTTTTCTTTGTTGACCCAGGAGATTTAGCCCCGAACTATCACATACAGATACAGCTATTCATGCTACTATGAATAATATTTATCCATCTACAAATAATAAAAAATACAGGTACGCCTATTCATGGTACAACCATGAGTCCCAATGTCTACAAGTAATAAATCGATACAGCTACAACTAATAATACTACTACCATGAATGATATTATCTACAAGTAATAAATATATATAAGTACAACTATTCATGCTGCAACTATGAATCCCATTACACATATTTATGGTACAATCATGAATTCCATTAACTACAAGTGATAGATATATACAAGTACAACTATTCATGTCGCAACAATGAATCCCATTATCTACAAGTAATAAATGGATACAGCTACAGCTATTAATGCTAATCCCATGAATAATATTATCTACAAGTAATACATATATACAAGTACAGCTATTCATGCTGCAACCATGAATCACATTGTATACAATATTTATTGATAAACAGATACAGGTACGACTATTATTACATACGTTATGCAATGAATTATCTACAAGTACATATACAAGTAAAGTTATTCATTCTACATTATAAATACCAAATAACTATAAATGTACAATGTTCCAGGGGCAGATTCAGAATTTTGCAAAAGGGGTGCGATTGAAAGAATATCAATTTAGGTGTCAATCAATCAGCTAGTATAAAGGGATTTGATATTCTAAATTTAAAGGGTAATTTGAGTGTCAAATACCTAGATTTTGGCATTTTGGTTTTGGAAACTTGTGGTGGGGAAATCACATGCCCCCCCCCCCCCACCCAGCCCCCCCCTCAATTGATGTACACTCCACATGCTAAAAAAACACGTCTGTTTTGGTAAAAGACAATGAGCTCCAGTGTGATGTAAAATCGCTAAGAACAATCGCAACTGTAGATCGAAATTCAAAACCACCCACAGCATGCCCCAGCCTGTGACTTGAATCACAGTTTTAGACAACACAAAATCGCGAGACATAACTTTTGATGAAATATTCACGATTCTGCAGTAGGCCCCTAATGGGTTTATTAAAATCAACAACATTTTGCCTACATTAGACGCATTAGACTGCAAAAATATGTGGCAATTTTTTTTCATCTACTGACCGACTGCAGAAATTTTTGCAGGCAAAGCGACTCAATCTGTCTAAAATCATTAAAAAATCTGTGATTTTATTTTGGCTTCCTAATCTGACCAATATGATGTAAACATGTCCATAGACTATAACTAGATATAGAGACCAAATTCTCGATTTCTTTTTTCGGACACGCATGTCCAAAATAAGAAATAGTATAGAGAAATTTCGTCTCTATATCTCGCTTAACTGGTAAATGCGCAGCACAAAAATTAAAAAACTTTTGCAGAAAAAACTGTCGCTAAAGATAAAATAAAAGTGATAGTGTGAATACAATAAATAAATATAGTACGGGAACATTTATCTATATTGATATATTCTGCTTTTAGAAAGGAAGCAGTTGCTAAAATAACTGAAATAATGGATAAATTGAATGAATACTATATAATAATATTATAACATGCGTTAAAAGTGATGCTTGTGAATAAAATATACTATTATCATGCATGATTATGAGAACATTTTATTGCATATTTATATGTTTTGTTTTTAAAAGGTAAAAGTCGCTTCAACGTACTAAACTAATGATATAGTTCAATTGTAAAAGTTAATATTAGCTTCCTGAACGTATACTAAAAGTATATTAAACTAAACGTGATAACCGAAAAATATAGATCTGTTATTAAGGGGAAGTGTATTTATATTCACATTTCCTCGCAATTAATCTGGGAAACAATTTGTTTCATTACTAATAGGCTTACTAAGTTTAATTTACATGAATTTAACAAAACAATTTATTAGTAAATTATTAAATAATAATCTTCAATTTGGTTTACTTGTAGAAATAGTTAGCTACATTAAGACCGGCCATATAATAATGCAACAATAATAAAAGCATAAAACTGTTTTAGTTTTAGTTCAATTTACCTTATTGATCATTATTAAAAAGTCGACAATAAATCGATAAATTAAACATCTTACTTTAGCATTAATTATCAACTTTCAATATAGCCTAATATTATGCTCCACTGTCAGGGTAGGGCCTCTTTCACTATAGGGATCATCCCGAATTTCACAACAAGACACTCAAAATATCATGAAAATAAAATTAAATCTTACCACAAAGCATTTAACCATGAACATTTGTAATCCAAACTGTAGATAGCGATCATATTGTAATGATTTGAGTTCATTAATGTTTTTTATCAGCTAATTTCCGCACACATTGTTCATAAAATACTCTCATCTGCTTATAAACTCACTTTGTTGATCAGCTACACAGAAGGAAAAGTAATGGTCACATGTATTGTCTCCAAGGCCAAGCAAATTCGTGTTATTTTATTTTCATGATGCTTTGGGTGTCTGTTTTGTAATTTGGGATGAGCCCTATGATGTAAGCCCTACCCTACCGGCTAATTTCATATTTTTGATCCACCGTATACAATGCTGGCCCTTCATTGAACCAACATTGGCTCAACGCCTCGTCTTTGTATTGAAATGGTTACATAGGCCAATCCCTCAGCCCCAAACACATGAAGCCTCTGGCCCGAGTTTTGTTTGCTTTCTTTTTCTTTCTTTTTCTCATGTCTTACGTATATAAGCTTATTTTTTTGCTCTGTGCAGTATATTGTAAAAGTACATGAATGTATATATATATGAAAGCTGAAAATAAAAAAAGTTTTAAAAAATTCTATAAACACGAACAATCTTTTTAAGGGGCATTGTTTTTAATGACAAGATCAAATGTTAGCAGCATCTTTAGATATAAAATACATAGAGAAATATAAATGTTTAATTTGAGATCTAGATACCATTTATATTTTTATCTTTAACCGCCTCTCCATCATCATTTCAAGCCTCCCTGTCGCCATTTAACGCCTCTTTGTCGCCCTTTTGCTGTTGCCCTTCAACGTCTTTCAGTTCTCTTAAACAAAGAGTTATGTATTTAGCTATGTTTCAATCACCAATTGTATTGGGCTTTTCACAACAAAGCATATAATTACGATATTTTTTTGGTAATAAACTTTATATTTTTGCAATCGGCATTATTTTTTTGATAATTTGACAATGCATCAAAGTTATGTTTTTTTGTGATTCTTGGAACCTTTGACTACAAATATTTGCGTTATATTTGGTTAATGTGACCTTTGCCCCCATACTAAGTCTAACTGGCCATATGCCGTCTTTTATGTCCAGACATCCTATTATCAAATTTAAAGTCAAATCCAAGGACCACGACAGTCCTACTCAACCTTAGATAGCTCTTGCGGTAAAATTGTAGATAACAAAATGATGTATGGGATGAGTCTTATTACTTCTTTCAATTTTCGCAGTCTGGCATTCTTTACATCTAAAACAAGTGAGAATGCATAAAAATGAGTTATTTTGAATGATTAATGGTCAAATAATTAGGACTTTAACTCTCCCTTTACCAATTTCGCATTTATGCGAAAACTACCTTCCTTTACCAAATTCGCATTTATGCGAAATCCACATGTGTACATGCATTAATTGCAATGGAGATATTTCATTACATGCGTGGTTGAAAATCGCCAGCTAAAATGGTCAATGACATGGACGCAATATTATCTTGCATTTTTAATTTGTGCGATGTGCGCATGCACATAGCTATAACCTGTATTGTGCCCAGAGGCTACCAAGGGGTCCTCCTTAAAAGTTTCTGGAGTTTTATCAGGGGGAAGTCGGTAAAGGAAGAGTTAAGGATTTGGCGGCCATCTTGAATGCAATCTTGAAAAGTATACTTTTTGCAAAATTGGATGTTGGTAAACGTTTTATATGTTATTGAGCACACCTGATACTACAATAAACCGTTGAGAAACCTTTTGTAACATTTTTTCTGGGTCAAACCATATATGCAGCCGACTATGTGGATTAATTGATTTCCTCGTGGCCATGGTTGTAATATAACCAACCTTCTATAGAGCATCAAAGATCATGCGGACAATATACATTAATCTGTGAAGCGCAGGACAACATGTAAATGGCTCATGGCTACTGTATGTACTGTATATACAGATATGTGACTTGAAACCCCATTCATTCAAGTCAACCCTACATATTGCACTGTCATTATACAGATTATACAGATAATTATAATTAGACAGATCGCATCTTCAAGTCACTGCGTTTCTGGTGAATCGTGGGGTTCAGCGCAATGCTAATTAACTTCTGGGCCATCATTGTTGCGCTTATAGGCCAACTACGTGCTAAGATTTACAATTGGCGCGCTACGGTCCATTTCTGAAGGGTACCACATATCTACCTCTCTACAGACCAACGATGTCACGGTTCAGAAGAATTTACACGTTCACTTGATACTGTTCTGTGCTGTTGAACAAGTATAACGCTTCTTTTAAACACAGCGTAATATTAATGAAGGTAAACCAAACCCAGAGATCTATATCATCCCCTTGGATATTTCTGCCACTTTACAAAGTGGTGGATAGCCTAAACCCTTTGATATCCAAGGGGACGATATAAGTTCATCTAGCATGGTTCGGTACAAGTGGACAGTAGCAAACCTACTATGATTTATATTGGATAACCCATATCGGATTGTAGATAAACAGCCTTGTGTTACTGTCATCAGCAGCAAGTTGGGCCTTCCAGCTACACACACACGAAATAAGAAAAATGGGAAAATTTCGGTTGCTATTTCTGTTTTTCGTCACAGTCTATATCTTGATGTTGGCTATCTTTATGTTGATCAGATACCCATCATTCACCTACAGGATCGGACAGGGATTCACTCTGTACGATGACAAGCTACTGTCTTCAGATAATGCCCTGTGTACCAACATAGAGTGGTCGTCCTTGACCGCCAGGACAGCCGTGTGGCAGGATGTGAGTGCGGATAGATCAGATATCCTGGTTTACTCCGCTTTCTGGGAATCCCGTCTCTCATCCCCTACAGTGCTCATCCTGGGGCTAAAGAACCTGTCTTATACGGAACCCTTCACGTGTCTATTGTGGTATCAACACCAGCACCATCCTGTGGCTACTGAAGCCAAGGTCAACCAGGTTGTCATCAATAAGCCAGTCAGGTGAGGCAACATTACAATATTCTCCTGAATATTTCGAACAAATCATCAGAATCAAAAAAACATCACAGGTCAACCCATAGGTTACTGGCTATATAAACACTGCTACTTAAAACACGCACCTACTAGCTACCCACACGCATGTGAGGCGTAAATAGTCCGCAGCACGACACAATGCCTTACAGTTATGCCATTTAGTTTATGTCATTTTATGTCATTTAGTATAAGTTGTTATAACTACTTATAAGTCGTTAAAACGACTTAGTATAAGTCGTTAGATGGACTTAGTTTAAGTCGATATAACAGCTTAGAAGTCGTTCAATCGACTTAGCATAAGTAGCTATAACGACTTATAAGTCGCTAAATCGATTTATTATAAGTCGGTAAATCGACTTAGTACAAGTCGCTAAATTCATCTAGTATAAGTTGTTATAACTATAACTCGTTAAATCAATTTATAATAAGTCGTTATAACGACTTATAAGTCGCTATAGCAACTCATAGTAAGTCGATTTAACGGTTTATGCTATGTCGTTATAACCACGTATAGCTTGCTAAGTCGATTTAACGACTTATAAGATTTTTGACGACTTATACTCAGTCAATTTACCAATTTATAAGTCGTTATGACGACTTATACTAAATCGATTTAACGACTTATAAGTTATAAATCGTTATAACGACTTATTCTAAGTCGATTTAACGACTTATAGCTCGTTTAAACGACTTAACTTATTAAACGATTTAACTTAGAAGTTGTTATAACGACTTATACTGTGAATTAACTGACTTATAAGTCGCTATAACGAGATAAAAAATATTTTTGTCATGTGATGCATGTGAACGCTTCCGTAGTTTTAGAAGCATCGATTGTGATAATAATAGCAATACCATATATAGGGCCTATATGTTTGGTCGGGTAATGTATGAAGCAATGTGAGACCTCAAATTCACACATTGTCCTCAGAGCACAAACCATTGTCATGTCAACTGGTCAAGGCTATTTATTATTACTTTTATTATCATTCATATTGAAATTCGTTACTAATATTCAAAAAAGAAAAAAAATCGTCATTTTAAATTTTTGCAGATATAGGCTACTTTTTTCCAGCTTGAATAATTCATTTAGCACACTTTCCAAAACATGGCACAAGTATTATTTCATTTCCTGATTATTCTATTTTAATGTGACATTTGTCCATATCACACAGCGCATAGACATATTGCATCTCTATATTTATCTATATCTCTATTATCTACAAGCTCTCTGGCGACAAAACTAAATATCAAGGACCTATAAAACTCTACAACTAGTTGTGTTCATCGCTGATTTTTCCTTGTGATTTATTTTATAATTGTTATGATCGTTTTAAATATTATTTACAAATTGTAAATTGTTGTTTACGTAATATTTCAGCATGAAGGACGTTTTCTATTGGTGTCAAACTCCTCCGGGCGAGTCACGTGTTCCCACAGCAGTGTCATTAGCCTTGTCACGGTGTCAGACGCCAGTGAATTTATTGTCTGTTCAGAATGACAAGTCTCAGTTTGAAGCTGGTCGTCGCAGATTGACAGTTTGTTTGGGTCCTCTACACAGCGGATACAGTGATGTGAGCCACCTGGTGGAGACTACAGAAATCAACACCATGTTCGGCGTGGATCTCACGGTCATCTATAATTTTTCAATGTCTGAAAAAATGCATCCTTATATTAGACAATATGAGAAAGAGGACAGACTGCACCTTTATAACCTTTATTCTCCGATTGTAGAGCACTCATGGTACTTTGCCCAGCGTGTTCTGATCAATGATTGTATATATCGTTATATGTATCAGTCAGACTATGTGATGGTTACTGACATAGATGAGATAATAGTACCTCGTGGAAACTATTCTACATTGCTACAGGTACTGGACGATTTACCTCGTTCTCACGTGGCCGAGTATAATGTACGTCAAGTGTGTTTTCCTGATAATTACACCAGCAATGTAAGATTGAGCGATCCTGCAATCACGAAATACCACATCAGGACCCTGCTACACACAAATCGCACCTCACAGACTGCCCCACATGGACAGCGATCTAAATACATAGCGAATCCGAGGTATATTCTGGAAGGAGATATACATAACGTGACAATCAAACTGGCCAACCATAATATAACACATGAGGTATCAGAGAGTGTGGCTAGAGTTCACCATTACAGAGAGGCCATGATTAAACACCCCTCGGCACGATCCACGGAGAGTGACACCATCATGCATGCTCACTCAGAAAATATAATACAGAGAATAACCAAGAGATATCTAGCAATAAACGATGTCAATTATACACCGGGCTCTTAGGACTTAGGCGATTCTTTGAAACGCAGTCACGTCACCGGAAACAGTTTTGATGATTTTAGACCTGGGCATGTTCCTTTAAGGCCATAGGACCTAATTTCTCCTCTGCAGGAGAAGCATAATGGAACCACATTTTAAATCTACCGCAAATAAATATGTAGATAGACCACAATCTACGTTATAATAGCGACAAAAGTGTGGTCCCTCACCTGTTAATGTGGCCCAGTAATGGGACCGCCCTATATTGGTATAGCGACGCAAATGTGATACAATTACGAAGGAATGTGATCCCAAAATGTTATCCGATAATGTCTCACCACCCTAAGAAACGAGATCCACGGAGGTGTCACAGAAAAGATTTTTAATGTGACTTTTCCAACCTCTAGTAAAACAAAATAAAATACAGAGAAGTAATCATTTTGTGTATATTAATTAAGCACACGTTATATCTTTTGTCAAAGATATCAGATATAACTGTTTTGTGATAATCTCGAATGGATACAGTGGGTTAGGCTGATGTGTGTCTGCTCTGTGGGAGAGGGTACGGATTTTAGCCCAATTTGAACTGTGGTCACATTTTTACACGCTAGGGGAGGGGGGCGTAGCCCCAAACTGGTGAGCATACCCATAGCGGCCATGTTTTTCAATAAGCACCTTTTAAGCTCATAATTATGCTACACTATATGTTTAATAGGGCGAAAAATGGTGAAATTGGCTGAATTGCGGAATTGAGACAGTTTACACGTTTTTCAATGGGACTGGCCTTTGGGGTGGTCAGACCATAATGACAATATTGTGTTCCACTTGGCCATGTTGACAGCGTAGTAATACATTGTGCGTCATTCGTCAACAATGGTAGTTTTTTTAAGTATACATGCATTATAGCTTATAAACTAATGGACGTGTATAATTTTTGTTATGACCCCTCATTTGGGTCGCTAGGGCGTATAACTTGAGGGACACTGACATAGTATCAATGCATATCTCATTTTCAGTTTTTATTTTTTAATAATTTTGTAAAATGCAAAACAAATAAACAGTGCGATTCAATTATCACACATAATTAAAGTATAGTCGTGAAACTTTTAACTTCCAATTTTATATTGAGCCATCATTATTGCCATACTGTATATGCCATTGTCATACTGTATATATTATTGCCATACAATATATTTCACAAAGTTCACGGACTGTTCACGATGTTCAATATGAATTGTAATAGTTCAAGTGACTTTTACTGTATACCCAATGCAAGAAAAAACCCATATTTCTCAGCTTATAATGTTGTGTTTCTTTTAGTTACAATTTAATATTGTTTGCAAAATACAAAACATGCAATTAAGAGCAATTCTAAAATGCAGTTAAATAGCATGCTATACTCGTACAGCAAAACCATTTGCAGGCTGTGCGAGATCTCGCACACATCTAGATCGTTCTCGTTACAAACATCAATGCCACCTGTGTAATGGAATGATAACAAAAACTAAATCGAAATATTTAGCTGATGTTATTTCCGGCGCATATGGAACTCAATAAATAACATTCTGCATGGAATTCCACCTCCGGCTCTGCCAGAATTCATATCGGTAAAATCACTTTGTGATCATTTCTCTAAGTATTTTGTTAATAAAATTGAACCTATCAGTTTAAAATGTCCAGATAAAGAGCAGAATATACAACAAGTGCAAAAAACAGAAATTAAAGTCAAAATGAACGTTTTTGAACGTGCGTCAGAGGATGAAATTAAAAAGCTTATGTTGAGCTCATCATCAAAATCATGTGATCTGGACCCGATTCCTAAAAGCGTGTTGAAAAATTGTTTTGACATATTAATAACTCCCATAACTGACATAATTAACATTTCAATGGAAACTAGTACATTTCCACAACATTTTAAAAAAACCTCATGTAAGACCACTGCTTAAGGGGGGACCCCTCGGGATGAGACATTTTCAATGTTGTCAATTTTGAAAATTTAATTTATATGAAGCTATATAGCCTACTGATCTTAAATCAAAATACGAAAAAGTCAAAAAACAATTTTAAAGCATCGAAAAAGAGCGACATAGTTGTATTTCCAGGTCGTATATTGCCATGTAAACAAAACAAGTCAGCAATATTAAGCAATTTACATCACATATTCCCACGTATCAGACGGTAAGATCAGAGCAGTCGCCGCTAATTGGTGTCTTATAGTCAGGACACAGGTGGACACACCTGCAGCACTGATTGTCTACCCAACGCTGGGCCGATACCATCAGCATGTGGCCCAATGCTGTGAAAACATTCAATCGTCCTTCAGGTATACAAATAGTTTGCTTGGGTTACTTCTGGTTTCATAGAAATGTTGATTAAAAATATTTGTAAAAATCTGAAAAGTCTGAAAAAAATAAAAACATGATCCGTGGGATACACTACTTCAGTGCGGAATTAAAAACGAAAATTGATGTCATCCCAAGGGGCTGCTTTAATAAAAATCTCATCCTAAAGACTATCTGAACAATTACAGGCCTGTATCCAACTTAAGTTTATTTTCCAAAATCTTAGAAGAGGTGGTAACCAATCGGCTGCAAGTTCATATAAAAAATAACTATCATCAAATCCATTACAATCAGCCTACAGGAAACATCATTCTACAGAATTGGCTCTACTGAAAGTACATAGCGATACCATTGTTAGTATGGACAAGGGTGAAGTTACGGCTCTGACCTGGCTTGACTTGTCTGCAGTTTCCGACACCATTGACCATGCTACATTAACTGATAGACTTTCTGATTGGTATGGAATATCTGGCCTGGCTCAAATTTGGTTTTCTTCTTATCTGGAAAATAGGCACCAATCCGTAAAAAATGAGGACACTCAGATAAAGTACACTCTAATATGGAGTTCCACGGGGCTATGTACTGGGACCAGTGCTTTTTACCTCATCCACTACACTATTCAGCGCTATTATCTCTAGTTTTGACATAAACCACCGTCTTTTTGCCAATGATACCCAACTTTACATGTCTTTATCAGCCTCAAACGCTAAGGAATCTCTTGATCAGTTGCAACATTGTGTCGGGGTCTAAGCTGAAGCCTAATCCTAGCAAGACAGAATTTCTTCTTATTGTGACCAAACTTTAGCGGGAAAAATTATTGAATAATTTATCATGCCTAATTCTAGGTCAAGACACAAATCCATCTACATCAGCAAAAATTTTTGGTGTACTATTCGACAGTAGCCTGAATTTCCGAAAACACAACAAATCCCAAACATGTAGGGCATGCTTCTGTCATACCGTGGCCTGCGTCTAATTCGAAAAAAAAATTCTTAGATCTTGCCAAGATAATTGCATTTGCTCAGTAGTAGGTTTGATTATTGTAACTCACTTTTTCCCAATATGCCAGAAAAGGATAGCGCTAGATTACAATGCGTCCAAAACTGCCTTGCAAGCGATGTAACCAAGGCCCCACGATTTAGTTTTACCGTTCCTATTCTAAAACGACTACATTGGCTTCCTGTCAAGTTTCGCATTCATTTTAAATATGCGCAATAACTTTCCGAACCCTAGAAGACAACCCACCTGCATATCTGGCTTACTTACTGGCTTCCTTTCTGGCTTACTTACTTGTTCGACCCAAATGCTCAAAATTCCGAGGGGTGTTTGAGTGCTTGCACGGTATTTTTATATCTACAGTAATAAATTGTCTTTAGGCTCAATGGTATACGGCGAATTGGGCCGTTATCCATTGAATATTGAATACACATCAAGATGTATTTTAATTCGGGCACGTATTATTACAGGCCCAGTTTCAAAACTGTCAGTAAAAATGTATAATTTATTGTATAAAATGTATAATCTAGGTATTTATAATTCACCCTGGCTATCTTTTGTCAAATCTACTTTATTGTCTGCTGGGTTTGGATATGTTTGGCGAGTTCAAAAGATACCCCGTACACTTGAATATTTAAAAAAAAAAATTAAAACTAGACTTAAGGATCAATACCTTCAGACTTGGACAGATGATGTAGCATCAAATGCAAAAAGTATAAATTACCATATGTATAAGTCGGATATATCGTTAGAATTCTACATTACTTTTCTACCTATGAAATTAAGAACCGTTTTTAGTCGTTTTAGGTGCAGAAATCACAAATTACCTGTAGAAACTGGCATTTATAAAAACATCCCAAGATCTGAAAGAGTATGCGTTAAATGTACTTGGAATTGGTGATAAATTTAGTTATATATTTAACTGTCCATTTTTTGCTGATCAGAGACGCACATACCTACCGAAGTATTGTCATATACACCCCTCGTCACCCAAATTCAAACGCATAATGAATGATAAAACAAAATTACGTAGTTTGGCGAATTTCATTAAGATTATTTTAGAAAGTGTGAAGTGAAAAAACTGTAATTGATTGTATAATAATGTATACATTATTATGTGTTATGTTGTATGTTTTGCTTATTACATTCACTGTTATTTTCTTGTATTCCTCCATGTGAGGCTTAAAGAATAAACACTTGAACTTGAACTTGAACTTGTTAGGCAACAGTTTTAATATCTTCACACTTGATGTGCAATGTGCGAAACACAATGTGTCCTGTCAACACTCCCAGCAAACACGAGATGTTGACCCAATGCTGGTCTTCACACACGATGTGCAATGTGCGAAACACAATGTGTCCTGTCAACACTCCCAGCAAACACGAGATGTTGACCCAATGCTGGTCCAATTCTGGCAGTGCATACTGCTGGCGGCGAGTACTAGCTGACACCGACCAAATGTCTGTTACATGTTGGGCCAGCATCGCCGGTGCTGGCTTATCTATTCAGCTCTAGTCAGTACTTCATGCATGCTGGTGAACAAAAGCTCGGTTAATGGTGGCCCGCCGTGTGTGACGCTGGCCCACATTCCGCCTGGCGCCAAACACGACACGGTAACCCAAATACTGGGTTAATGTTAGCTCAGCGTCGAAGACGGTGGGCCAACATTATCCCAGCATTGGGTCAACGGCTCGTGTTTGACTGCCTGCTAGATAGAAAGCGCTGAACATAAATGCATGGGAAACACAGACACACAGAGTGAGACAAACGGAGCAGACAAGGGTAAACCAACATGTCCCCACCTCTCTGTGAGAGGGGAGACATAGCAATGACATAGCCCTTGCATTCCTAAATGTACGTGTTAAAAAGTCAATCTCTGGCAATCCTGTCTCAAATTAATTGATTTGATTATTCTTCACTGTTCGTCTAATAACATTGACATAATTGGTCTTTATGAGGCATTGTTGGACGACTCCATTTATAATACCGACATTCATACTCCTGGATATTTACCACCACTGAAAAAAATGAAATGAAAAGTTTCCACCTCTCGCTGTTAATATAAAGATAAGAACAACATATTACAGTTTCGAAATTTTTTATTAAACTAGTAACAATACCAAACACTTTTCAGAAAAAATTGCAAAACTTTTAATGGATTGGTTGTATTATCCGTAGATATAAATCTAAAAATTATTATTTTAATAAAACCTGTCATTTATTAACGTTACTACAGCACAAATAGTTCATTTAGTCAGATCTGACTAATATCCAATGTGTCGATGGGACTGTGCTATGTGGTCACGTGCCGTGAGTAAAATGTCTTCGGCAGGACAAGAATTCAAACAAATAACACATTGATAAAAATGTAACACGATAACAGGCATCCGACGATGCTGTAGCGTCATCAGGTGATTGAAATGATATCGAGTTTGTCTTCATCAGCTTATTTACACAACATTGAAAAGAACATTAAACAGAAGAAGCGTCATGGGATTTTAGGTCTGTCACAAAATATTGAACAAGTTCCGGATTTTTTACTGAAACACATGTTCACATGATTATTGTCTCAAAATATTTTGCGCATTAAGCGTGTTTCAAAATATTTTACGCATAAAGCGTGTTTGTGTAATTATTGTGGACAACAGTTGATTAGGCAGATCCCCTCGTTCCACAACACTGTGGGCCTAGAAAAACAAGGTTGATCACTAAAACGTTCAGTTTTTTATTTAAATTTTCACCTACTTGAAATTGAGCCTCGCTGTCACGACACACAACTTAAAAAATCATATTTTTCATAATTGTCATATTTTTTAATTTGGGACCAAATATTGGCAAATCTTGATGTTTAAACTCATTTGATCCCCAATCACAGTGCTGATGAAACAGATTAAGAATGACTGTATTCGTACTTAGCTCTTTAAGGATTAACCCTTTAACCGCCGGTGCCGCATATATTCGGGTTTTCATTTTTTATTAGGACATCAAGTACCACCTTTTGAACATGTTAAAGATAAAATTTGACATCAATCACCAATATTTGAAAACTGTTAGCGAGACACAACTTCAAGTGGGTGAAAATTCAGATTGAATAATTTGGCGGTTGAAGGGTTAAGAGACACGGTTGCTTCACTCATATTGAAGATTTATGGCCAATACAAGTGATTCCATGGTATATATTGGTGCGCTGCAGAGAGCGGATGTTTGCGAAAATATCAACACAATGACATATCCAAGTAAACAAAAAACATTTATATGACATTTATACAACGTCAGCCCAACGGCTTCGAAGTTGATCCAGCATTGTATAAATGTCATACAAATGTTTCTTGTTTACCGGATATAACCGAGATATATGCTACAGTTGGCCAGTTGTAAATGCCACAATCAATATGAGTATATATGGCAGAATGATTGTAGCATCACTGGTTACTTTGCTCTTCTCTCGTCTTCCTGGTAAGTAACACAGATCTGTCTGACACAGACACAATTCCCCTGAGAGCATGCTAACACTAAAGAACGGCTCTATAGGAGACATTACGTATAAAGATGTCAGAAGGAGCTGTGTGACTGGAACGCATCTGGTCGAGCTCATGTCCAAGTTTTCAACTTTAGCTAAATCCTCAGCATTGACATATTTGTGATTCATGAGTCATATTCAACGCGCCTGATACTCCTTTATCTGAAAAAAACACACACGATAATTTGTAAACATAATGCCCGATATTTGACAGAATTCTAACTATTGTCAACTTCATGTACATGTAGACTACGCAGGTGCGCACGACTATATAGTCGTTTTTAAATTGTTTTGTTAGCCGATCAAATCACTGTTATTGTGAAAGCAATGAGTGTTTAATAAACAAGATTTGCCATTTTTTGTTCTCAAGTTAAACAAATGTGACTAATTCCCACAGACTTCAAGTCTGTGAAAATTTGAAGCAGATAACTTGGCGCTTTAAGGATTAACTGGGAAAAAACACAATTTTTGTTTTTGAGCTTTCCCAGAAAGGAGGATATGTTGACTCAATGTTATTTTAACGTTAGCCTACCGTCTTCA
This sequence comes from Flabesymbios commensalis, assembly GCA_964017125.1. Taxonomy (NCBI): domain Eukaryota; kingdom Metazoa; phylum Annelida; class Polychaeta; order Terebellida; family Flabelligeridae; genus Flabesymbios; species Flabesymbios commensalis. The sequence goes on from OZ024912.1 coordinate 25,356,863, forward strand.
ACGCTGGTCCAACATTAACACAGCATTGGTTATATTTCTCTTGTTTTTTGGCTTCAATTATTTTCAGAATTTACTGATTCCTTGAATGCTGATATCCAAAGTAGCACAAACTCCTCCTCGGGGACATTCATGCTGTCCACTGTGGGGGTACCAAAGTGGCTCATCTCTCAGGCATCCCAACATTGTGTCTATTTCCAGCTGGCGGTTAACAGATCCAAAAGAAGCTTGCACATCTTTTACATTGGCTGCAATACAATGAACTTGCTTCTTCCGTTTCTGAAAAGACAATTCTGGTGAACATTAGCATGATTAAGGAGTCTATATGGGTCTTTATTGCTCACGAGAAATTTCCAGGTTATAATGTAGCATCCCACATACTCGAGCTTATCTGAGATAATGTATGGTCGGTCAAACAAATCAATCGTATATAAAGGAGTGCTTGAAGGAATTTTAAAGTTTTTAATGGCAGCGGCGACTCCAATCATAATGGAACTGCCCTCATTTTCAAACAAAGTTAGGGGGAGTCACATGCATGTAAAAAAAAATCAGAGCAATCAGTTAAATATTGGGACGTGACTACGATTTTAAGAAATTTAAGGGTATGTTTAAAAACAAATGGGATAACAAAAATAAAATAAAAGCGAATGTAATCGCGGCGGTTCAAGGTTAAATTTAGGACAATTATTGACGAACGCATAACGCTGACAAGGATCCATACAGAATGTATCTCCTTGGGTAATAGTCCCTTGACTTCCCCAAAAAGGGCAATCAAATCATATTTCATAACTACACTAATTTCTAACCTTGTGGTTTGTTACATCCTGCTTCTTCACATGCACAAGCATCACCTGTCAACTCCGTGAATGTGCTACTAACATAAGCCCCCCCCCCCCCCACTCATCCTTGTCAAACGCTTTAGCTACGTCAACACAGCCTGCAGATTCCATATTCTGAAATCCAGAATAGGCAGAGTTATATCCAGACAACGGGAAGCCTCAACGTGAACTGTACCGATGACTCCAGCATCTGTAAATAAACCGGGTGATGTCAAGGTGTAAACGCTTTCTGGACTTTTAGTGCTGTTAAATTGAACACATTGGTCATTGCTAGCCTTTACATTGCGGGGATCGACTTGGTGGACATCATATTCTAACGTCTAATGTCGATCCCCGCCACTGTAAAAGTAAAAGTATTTATACTGGCCGTAGACCCATAACATAGGTATTAAAATGAAGCGGAAAGAACTAACCAAGATATTTATGATGATTTCAAATTAAAGAAAAACTTTGGTCTCCATTGTTTATGCAAAAATATTCATACATTAGGATATGATTTAGTTGACTGACCGTACCCATGAATGTTAAATAGGCATAATAACTGTTGCATAGGCATAGAGGAACTGAGTTCTGCTTATATTAGCATCGCGGCGCCACGGCAGTAGGTTAATAGAATGAGATCTTGATGGAAGACTTTGTTCAGTTTTAAGACACACTTCCAAGCCCTGATATTTACTATTTCCTTGGATCTAGAATAGTATCGAAAGAATCACCTACTTTCAATATAACAATTCCACAGACATGTTATTAACTGATTATCTCAGCTAAGTGGTCACTAAGCAATTTTTTACTATGAATAATATTTCATTTCCATGAATACATCTACGTTGTTTAAAAAATAAACAAAATTGAGAATAATGTCCTCGGACATAATTATTGTCTTTGCAAGGCCTTTTCTAAAAAATAGCCGAGCGGACATGATACGTTGACCCAATGTTGGTTCACTGCTGGGCCGACATCGCATACGGTGGGTTAACAGTAAACCAGCAGTAGGTAAACTTTTCGATGTCGGCTGGGGATGTTTTTGCGACTGCCATTTGTGTCGAGTGCTTTATTGCTACTCACATGTCCCACTAACGGTGGTGTCGATGTGAAGACAGGCTTCCTCTCTTTCACATTGTACTAATTCTGGGTCGCCACAGTCAGATGGATTGATTCCCCCGTAAGCTGACGATCCCATCATAAAGATGAATTGTCGAGGCGTTCGGATGGTCTTCATAATCCAGAATATTGATGTCAAGGCAAGAATAACAAAAGCGCTCGCTGTGATCTAAGAAAAACGTCAAAGGAACAATCAATAGACGTAACAAAATCTGACAGGGCGTCCGGGTGCTCTTCACAACCCTAAATGTTAAACCCTAAACACTGGTAAAGCCGTAAGATTGTCTTTTCACCACTTGAAGTTGTGTCTCGCAACTTCGGGTGGGTAAAAATACTTCCATTTGCAGAATTGTAATCAAAACAAATGCCAATCTAGAAAACTTACCGCTCATTTTTTTTCAAATGACCTTGTTTGAAGGACATCTGCTATAGACGTGATTAGTATGTTAACCCTTATCCCGCTAAGTTAATTTATTTAAATTTTCACCCACTTAAAGTTGTGTCTTGCTACCGCAACCCACAACTTCAGGTGGGTGAAAATTACACGTATTTGTTTAATTTGGGACCAAGCATTTGTAAATCGTGATGTTGAGGCATACATTTCATTCCAAACAACAGTCATTTAATCGGTTAATAAAATGGATCAAAAACGACTATAGTCGTGATTAGCAGGCAAAGGGTTAAGGGTCAACATTCAGGCAGATGTAACAAAACACTGCTCTTAAGCCAAAAGTCGGTATCTGCTTAATTGCAAAGTAAGCAGATACCGCCTTTCGGCTTTGCACGGCAGAACAGCTCTCCATGAGCTGTGAAAAATGTGATGGTAAAAATCGCAGATAAGACGCAACATGAACTGTCGAGGACAATAGGAATCATTGACAAGATATAGAATTGTAACATTAAACCTATTTTTGCCAAGTATTTTCTTATTTAAATTTCAGCTTTAACTTTAAAGTCTTAAAATTACTCATATTTGCCTAATATTCAAGTGAGTGAATATTCAGAGTTTTAATTCAGCGGACTACCCAGCAAACACAAAACATTTGCATAACATTTGCACAACGTCGGCCCAACGTCCTCAACGTTGATCCAGCATTGTACAACTGTTGTACAAATGTTTTGAGATTACTAGATAAGGATAAAATATCTGCTTTGGATGAATTTTGCAGCAGTAACAAAAACGGAGGCGTAGGCTAAGTGATGAAAGTAACGTTAGTAATATCAGTATTGTTGAGAATGGGCTATGACAGGAGTGACAGCTACAGTATGTAAGTGATAAAAGAAAAGCAATATCCAATAATATTAATAACACAACCGCATATCCCCAGTGGCGGATCCAGAAAAGGGGTCAGGGGGGGGGGGGGGGGTCAACTAAATTCCCTAAGCATCAATCAAAATTTCTAAATATCGGTATTTGAAACGGAAAATTTCCCAGGGTAGTGCATCAACTTGTAAATTTAAAGTGTCCAGACCCTCATTATACTGGTTGATAAGACTTAACCCTTACAACGCGGGGATCGACTTTAGACGTCAGAATCTCGCCAGATTCTGACGTCTAAAGTCAATCCCCGCACTGAAAGAGTCGAATATTTATTATGGCACTAGACCCATAACATAGGTATTCAAATTAAGCGTAAAATGCTAACTTAGACATTTATGATTAAAAACCCTTTGGTCTCCATTGTCTATGCAAAAAGAATTCAGCGTTGTAAGGGATAAAAATGATTGATTGATACATGCATTTTTATTTCTTCGATCCGAACCCCTCCCCTTGCAAAATTCTAGATCTGCCCCTCAGTGCCCAATAGACTGCGCATCAATAGCATTCATTTGCAGTGAGGGGATTTTTCTGGAATAATCTCCCCCTGATTACCTGCTGGCTCATTGCATCCCGGAGTGAGACAACTACACGCCGCACCGGACATGTTCACAAATTCTATCATTTGCTTTCCGATAAAAATGTTCTCCACTGCGTCATTTGTATCTATACACCCATCCTGAGGCGGCAATTCCACAAATCCCTGGTGGCCATCCTTGAGACACAGAGAAAGCTGTACTTCAGCTTTGGATCTGACATTACTGTCACCTCGGTCTGAAATAATAATAAAAAAATTAAATAGGCTATAATACATGATATCTTATATATATATATGATAACGAAGCAATTGAGCAGTATTCCGGGACTGACCGTAAAACAACTTCGCAATCGACCTACCCGGAAAACACAAAACATTTGTACAACATTTGTACAATGTTGGACCAACGTCGAAGACGTTGGGCCGACGTTGTGCAAATATTATGCAAATGTTATATGTCTCCTGGGTATCAAACAAACATACTAACTCTTACAACGCTGAAATATTTTTGTATAAATCATAAAAACCAAAGCTTTTCTTAAATTTGAAAGCACCATAGATGTCTTAGTTAGCTCTTTCTCCCTCATTTGAGTACCTGCGTTATCGGCATACGACCATTATAAATATAGTAGTCTTTCAGTACAGGGATCGACATTAGACGCCAGATTAAATCACCGTTATTGGGTGTTTAAACGAGTGTTTAAATAGCAAGATTTGCACATTTTTAGTCTCAAATTACCAGAAATGAGTAATTTTCACCCAACTACTGTGGTTCGAGATAGAAAAACTCAAATTTGAGTGGGTGAAGAATTAAATTATATAATTTAGCGCATTAAGAGTTAAATGTTGGTGTTTGTCACGACACAAAGTGACAAAATGACCCTTTAATATCAAGATCACGAAAACATATGAAAATTAGATAGGATTTTTTTTACATATATTGAATACATTAGTGTTTGTGACGAAACAGAAGAATAGTAGATATGATGGCATTAACCCTTTGATCTCCGGTCACGATTATATACGTTTTTATTTTATTTTACTAACATTCAATACCAGCTTTCAAACATGCTAAAGAGAAAAGGTGACATCAATCAGTAAGATTTCAAAAATATCCACCACCATTTTATCAAATCTGAATAATTTTCTCCCATGTGATTGCGTCAGCGGGACACAACAACGAGTTAGTGAAATTTCAGATTATATAACTTGGTGATTAAAGGGTTAAACATAATAATTTTGTTTTCTGAGTTTACATATCGCGTCCACTGCGTTTTGCACTTTCCCACACGTTTGCCCAGCACCACATTTTATGAGGGACTGCGACATGTCAGATCTACAAGGACCGGGGTCAACTCCACCAATGAACCTATCAACATGAATGTCATAAAGCATGCCATAAAACTCAGAGTCTGCTGATACATTAGGCTCCAGGCTGTTGACATCCAAGCAATTGTAGCAGTATTCCTGCCAGTTGTCTGAAAATAGAAAAAATACATTTATATAATCATAATAGCCTACATTAGTTCAAAGATAATCATAATACTGATTGAAACAATTAAAAATCAATGTAATGTAATTCATCATTGTAAAGGATATATGAATTGGCTATTTCTGTGTTTTTATCATTTATACTGTCGATTGGATAATATTCACGTGTTTAAATGTTCGTGAATTCTAGCCTTCTGTTATGCCCAACTCAACTGATAGTAGGGTTGAGCCTAAGCTCCACATTGTAACCCACCATGATCATTAGTAGTAATCTTTAGGAGGCGATGCTCATAAAATGCTGCCAAATACTTATAAACTCGATCACATTGTTTATTAGCTACAGAGAGCTACACCTAGTGAAGCGAATGGTTACTAGTTTTTTTCGAAAGCTCAGTATGCATGAGACAGTACTTAGCCCGCACGAGTGCATAATTTATGTGGCCAGCATCTTAGATCAATTCTCCCCAAGGCGCAAATACTAATACATCATCTATATATTAACAGCGACAGGGTAAAGTTTCGGCACACGATTACTCAGCTGCTTCGGCGTTGACCTGTTTCACACATGGACAGATAGTATATGATGTCCTAATCTGGTGACAGTAAACAGTAATTGGTTTGTGCACACATGTGTACGGTAATGTACGCTCATAGAGATTTCGGATGAATATGTTCTGACATAAGATCACTATCTTGATTTGATTTGACGGCAATAAATCTGACAATGATTATTGTTTTAAATAGATGTCACTGTTTATAGGTCATCGACAACGTGAGTGAGTTTATGAGTATTTGCCAGTATTTTATAAACATCGTGTCCTAAAAATCTGCTACCAAATACCGTTAATGAGTGCGAACAATTACAATATGCTTGGTGTTTCCAGCTTACTGGCGAACTTGGTTGGGCCTATCAGTTGGACTTAATATTAGGCTACGTGGCATATAACATGCACATGCTGACTCGTAAACTCAAATGAGTAATCCACTGTATACGAGCAGCGGGACACATCTGTACCCAGAATGCACCACGCTGATTACAGAGCAACTGGGGTAGAACTAAGCCAGAAACATACATGGGGTGGTCTACAACGTTACCCATAACCAATGGCTATGTCACAGAGGAGCCCAGTTAATGCCCACCCCAGCAAACTCGGTATGTTGTCCCAATGATAGCTCCAGAGGAGCCCAGTTAATGCCCACCCCAGCAAACTCGGTATGTTGTCCCAATGATAGCTCAATGTTGACCCACTGTCTGCGACACTGGCCCTCCATTTAACCAGTTTATTAGCGTGATATTTTCATACTGCTCTGCAAAGATAAAATGCAGTATCTGATTACATGTAAAGTAAACAGATACTGCCTTTTGGCTTTGCAGGGCAGTATGATTCTTTCTTGCTCTCACCTGCGGGATCATTGCACCCTGTGCTGGAGCAGCTACATGATATACCCGCCATGTCGTTAAATCTAACCAGCAATTGATTCCTCACGACCTCTTTGCTCATTGCTATGTTCGCATGCAGGCATTCATTATCTGGCATTACCGTATAAGCCCTGTGGTCCTGGTAAAGACAAAGGGCGAATTGGACTAAAACTTTGGCTGCAATTTGTGGATAGGGGTGCTACGCGGCCCAGAACTGAAAACAAAAATAATCATAGACCATTATTATCTCATTATTTACTCTGATTTAAATTACCGACTTTAGGTGGTGTCTCGATGACGCGACCAACAACCTCAAGTGGTTAAAACAATTATAATCGTGCTTATTTATCGGATATATAGTTTGATTTCACATTAAAAAACTGGGCGCTGGACACTGCTCAGTGGCGCTTGCGCACTCCAGTCTTGATGGAGGAACAACTGTCTGCGAATAGAGAAAGTTAGCCCCAGCGCTACTGAATAGTTTCTGAGTATTTTTCATTCATTTGAAGCTGGGATTTCTGACGCAATTTCCAGCTTCAAATGAATGAAAAAATTTTTTTGAAAAATAAACATGTTCCAAATAGCATTATTTGATTAACTGAGTATATATCACGAACTATTTTGACAAATTTATTGATATTTCTATTGATCTAAAACATGCTTGAAACCCTATATATACGGTCTTAGCAACACAAAGGTTAAGATGAATTCAAGTTTAAGATTTCTAGTGGGATGGATCCAAAATCTGCCAATGCTTAGGCTCAAATTAAAAAAATATTATTAAATTTCACCCACTTGTAACTGGTGACAAATTGAATCAGCTAACTTGATGGTCAAAGACTAAGTATCTCCATACCGTACTCCGCTTAACACTTAAAGCTCTGAAATAATTTGTAAAAAACATCGCAACCAAAGGGTTTTTTTCAATTTTAAATCATCATAAATGTCTTAGTTAGCTTTTTCCGATTCATTTGAATACCGATGGTATGGTACCCTGATGACATCGCAAGGCTCTGACACAGTGACCTCCATTTTTAAATGTAATAGTTCCAATACGATCACAAGTTTACGCCTGCTGAAAATAGCCTAGTTTTCATAGGCACTTGAAATATTCGTCTCAATTTCTTGTCATCCGAGTTTTTTGTTAGGCAGCGTGAGTGTCGTTTTTACACAGCTGGCTGTGTAAACAAAATGGTGGTCAGTGTGACTGGGCCTCGCGCAGTAAATGAATTAGGCGGCCCAGTCATACCGGGTAATGGTATGGGTCTACGACCACTAGAAATATTTCTAGTCTTACAGTGCGGGGCTCGACCTTAGTCGTCAGAATTTGACGTCTACAGACGTCAGATTCTAACGACTAAAGTCAATCCCCGCACTGTAAGGGTTAATGGACAAAAATTGTAAGTATCTCCTTAACGTACTCTGTTTGTGTTTTAAATCAGCAAATAATTTATGATGTTTGTTTTAAAAAAACGTTACAAAGAAAATCCCTTACAAAATACTCTGACATCCACTTTGCTGCACGTCTGTCCGGCATCACACTTCGTGAGCAGTCGTGAGCTGCAGGGTCCAGGATGAACTCCACCAAAGAAAAGGTCAACTCGTAATTGACCAATCAATTGATAGAATTCCGAGGTCGAAGGTATCAGAGGATCAATAAATTTATTGTCTACACAGCTGTAGCAGTGGAGATCTTTATGATAAAAAAAACAGCAAAACGTCCGTACAAATAATTAATCTCACATTATAAGCATACCGACATATATCGGGGGTGAATTGTGAGTACTTCAACAAAACTTGATCTTGGTCAAGGTGAACTTGGGCGACAACACATTTCTCATTATTTTGCTTATAGCTAGTTAGTTGAAAATGTTTCTTTCTATTATTTATTCGACATGCACATTGACAGAGTAAAACCAAAGCATTCCAACTTGTTTTCAGGGTATATAATAATTGTAGGTTTTTATCTGAATACATAATTCAAATGTCCCTAAATTTCAATGGCATTGATTATACTTTGCCTTTTCATACTACTAAATTGAGATAACAAAAGTTATCATCCAAACTGTGTGACATTACCGAAGCCTATCAGAAAGACCTTCATACATTAACTGATTTCACTTTATTATTCGACCATGATAAAATAAATGTAACAGGCAACTATTATGACAGATTACAATATGCAGTTGTACTTCCAATTATTACATTTACAAATTAACAACATAAAGTAATTATTTTAGTTTATAAAAAATGAATTTTGACTGTTTTTTACAATCTCCCATACGTTTTTATTCAGCGAGATTCAAGCAACTCTCTCTCTCATTCTCTCTCTCTCTCTCACTCTCTCTCTCTCTCTCTCACTCTCTCTCTCTCTCTCTCTCTCTCTCTCTCTCTCTCTCTCTCTCTCTCTCTCTCTCTCTCTCTCTCTCTTATTTTTCTCTCTCTCGCTTTTTCTCTCTCTCTCTCTCTCTCTCTCTCTCTCTCTCTCTCTCTCTCTCTCTCTCTCTCTCTCTCTCTCTCTCTCTCTCTCTCTCTCTCTCTCTCTCTCTCTCTCTCTCTCTCTCTCTCTCTCTCTCTCTCTCTCTCTCTCTCTCTCTCAAACGATTGTCAGATCACACCGACGTTGGTCCAACATTAAACCGATCTTGGGTGAATGTCTTGTGTGGCCTGGGAGACGCCTCGTCCCAACACTGTAAATGTGACCTTATATATGATATATATGAGCCTCACCTTTTTGCAAATGTGACCTTAAATAAGAGACACACCTTTCTGTCAATGTGACCTTATATAAGGGACACACCCTTCTGTCAATATGACTTTACATAATGAGACCACCTTTCTATCAATATGACCTTATATAAGGGACTCAGATTTCTGTCAATGTGACCTTATATAAGGGACACAAATGTATGTCAATGTGACCTTATATAAGAATCTCAGATTTCTGGCAATGTGATCTTTTAATCTTCCCTTACCTATTTTGCATTTAAGCGAAAACTACCTTTCTTTACCGAATTCGCATTTATGCGAAATTCACATGTGTACATATATTAATTGCAATGGAGATATTTTATTACATGTGTGGTTGAAACAACAATTCATGCTACAACAATGAATCCAATTATCTACAAGTAATAAACATATACATGTAGCCGTGGTTATTTCACCTTAGGTTAGTTTCATTAGTATAGTGGGGTGAGACCTTGTCATTGTTCCCTTGTTTCCCTGACAGCGCCCGTGCGCTGGGTAAATGTAAACCCCAGTTGTGTAATTTTATATTCACCGCGAGATTGAAGTCACTTGACTCGTCAACGTCGTTGTGAACAGAGCTATACCGCTCTGTTCTACTCCTATTTTCCATTGGACTCTTTGTTGGAAGAGTAGCTGGTATTGTAGGCTTTGAAAATCTGTGATCTAGGTATGTGCTATTAGATTAGTTTAGCATAATGTATTAGATTATTTTCTCGTTTTATAAAACTTATGGAAGATATCGACTTGCTGAGCTTTTGATTAATTTAACTTTGCAAATTAGACGTTGGATGAAATTTGATTTAGGCCTAATTGATTAAAGTTATTTTAATAAGGTTTCATTATTACTAATAGTATTATTACTCTGACAGTTTATATTTGTTTCTTTAGACTGGTCATTTGTATTGTGCGTGGCCTGATATCGAGCTGGTGTTTGTGACTCTGGAAGTAGCACATTGTGTACCAATGTACGCTATTGTTTTATTATTATAATGGTGTAAATAGATGATTATAAACAGTAAAGGATTAAGTTACGGAACGATGATTGTAACTTGGTTTGATTAATTTAGTCTAGTAACCATTTATGTTATAATGTAATTGTATAACAATTGATGTAATTTCAGTGATGGTAAATTGTACTTTTAATTTAAATACATGTCGGTAAAAGAGATATTATTTATTGTGGTCGGGAACATATATTTTACCATGTTTACTGTGTCTTATTATTCTACACTTGTTGGAGGTTTTTTTTGTTGCTTCGACTCGCTGTAAATAAACATGAACATCACCATAAGTCTTGTTTGTTTTTTTGGTGACCCAGGAGGTTTACCCCCGAACTATCACAATGGCGCCCAATGTGGGGCAAAGGGTCACGAGCTGTGATGACAGATCGTTACAGACTGGAGTTTGTGTCGTACCTGTGAACAGCCTGCCCTGGTGAGCTGCTCAACCCGGGAGAGCGGTAGGGACACAACAGTCTGCAAGCCGGTATTGTTCTGCTGTAGCTGGAGACTCGCTGGCGACACGTGGCTAATCACTTCAAGCGAGGTGTTAGTATTGTCATCGGCGAGATGTGCTGATCTTGATTACGTTCCACTGCGTAATCTGTGTGAATTTAAATTTGGGACAATTCTGGCCCTACGACCTCATAAGGTCATGTAGCTATCAGCTGATTGAGGACACCACTCCAACAGACTGTGAGTAAACAAAAACCCTGATGCATTGTATCCAGTCACTGTATATTTAATAGACATTGTATAATTTCGGTGTTCGCGTTTGAACAAGCTTTGTTCAAGATAATTTTATTTACCTGTGAACTTTATTGGCGGCAGATGCACGCGCTTCGGTGTTTAATATGGCAGAAGGACAATGAACATTCATTTCATCACGATCATTTATTCAGTTCATTTGGTGGATTGTTTTTTCTCTTAATCTGTGCTGGTAAAGAGAAAGCACTCTGTTAATATAGTTCCGCAAACATTTTATACTGATTTAATTATTTAACACTGTTTATATTAGTGCACTTTCATATTCTATTTTTTTTTAATATTTAAGCAGCAGAAATCGAGATATCTTTGATTCTGAATTATTCTCGATAACGTGGTGATTGACATGTAGCGACAATGACTAGTGCTGCTAGTTGTTGCTACAGTTCAATTGGACTTGGACGGATCGCTCCGAGGTTGCAATACTTTCAATTCTGGTTTAAATATTTGTTTCTGAATTATAATTATTTGTTCGGATAATAGATTCTAGTTACACGAATTTTGCCCGATTGATTTGAATTGCTATTGTTTACACTAGACACTCGAGATTTATTTTCAAGCAGCTTTGATATTATTATTTGTTTTGAGAATAATATCGGGTTAGTGTGCACCGTGACAGCTTTATTCGTTGAATACACATTTTAATTGAGAACATTTTTCGATATTTGTTCAATATTGAATATTTATCATCCTCATAAATATAAAATTGTATTTCGCTTTACATCGCTTTCTTCGATTTATAGAGATTAATACAAGTTTGGTTTAAATATATAAATAAATGTGAGATTTATTATCGCTAATTATTCATTTCGCATAACGCGCGACATTGCTTGCACGGTTGATGAGTGACAGATGGCAAGTGTGAACTTTGCGATTTTCTGACATTTTTGACACTCAGTCGTCGGCGACTAGCTGTAGTTCACCGTGTTGTACCGTGTCATTCATTGATTTAGGCGACAACGTTCAATATATTTATTTGTATACTATCGTCCGATCGATTTCACAATTATTAAAATTTATTTGTTAAATTAGGTCAAACATTTTGGATTAAACCAGATAGGAAGTTTTTTCGCAAGTGAATACAATTTATTATTGATTATTTGAAAATTATTTGATTGAATGTCATGATGAGTGTTATATGAGTTGTAATTACTGTTATATAATACAACCATAGGTCGTTCGTTGTGAATTGATTGCACAACAAGCGGTCTTTGTATTAATTACTCATTTGATTAGTTATACGTACAGCATTGAATTGTGTGAGCACTTTGTAAATAATATATATACAATTCGTTGCTATTTTCACCCATACAATATTGCGGCGGCTCGTATCCATGTGAATGATTGATAGCTGTTATAAATACACTGCAGGACTTTTCACTGAATGAAAGTGTGAAGCTATATCATGTGTTGAATAGGCAAACCCAATTTATTTGTGATTTTTGGCCGTGCCTATTCCTGTTGACATTTTACACTTCACTTGTGAGGTTCATAAGTATGTATTCATCTGTATTTGCATGTTTGATGTGTTGAATTGCCGTCAGATGGCGCGGTGGTTCAAGTGATTCACTGTGAATTCAGTTTCACACTTGTATATATTTTCAGTTAAATTTATTATCATTTGATTTGCTCATTTCCATAAAGTATTACTCCTAATATTTTCGGTTAGCTCATATATTGGTTACCGACTTGATAACAATTGTGATCTAAGCTGAATGTAGTTTATTATTAAAGGTATAACAATTTTGTTTCAAATTGAAATCTATTAGGCATACACAACAGTGGATCACTGACTGCATTCTCAATAGACCAACGCAAAATATGTTTATTTTGTAGGGCGTCGCGGTATCTTCCACAAGCTGTCTATTTGATTCATCTCATGATTATCTCTATCTAACTCATCAGGCTACGTAGATCACAGATCTTGAGGCGTGGAAGTACATCCTGCCAATATTTTGGTTTAGATATACCAGTGTCCCATTATTTATATTTCATTTCTATGTAACTGCATTGATACAGTGTACAGTTGTATGTATATCTATTCATTCCTTTTGTTGCGCCACATACCTTTATAATATTATACTCATTGCTATATATATGTACGTAGTTAGTGTTGTTCTCAACTATAACTACACTATATAATTTGAATTTTACATTGGTGATAATCAAGTGTAAATATATTATACTTGGTATTGATCTAGTGTTACGTATTGGTTAGTTTTTTTTTTTTTTTGATTCCTTGGATCTTTATTATACTTGAATAATCGGACCATTTTTCTAACGCTAGACATACAGGCCAAATATGTTTTTTTATAACTTGTCCTTTGTGCTATGATTGATATGTATTTTGTTTAGTGTAAATACTCATTTATTATATTGGATTAGCTAGCTAGGATTTCAATAATCCTATACTGACCTATGGTGCTGTGAACATTAGGTGCTGAGTATATTTTGTTAGTCAGAACTATACCTAGATGTTATTTTTTTTGTAAGTATTTGATTTGCCCTGATTATATCAGCTTACTTAGCCTAGGACAGCTTGGACTTGGAGAGTTTAGGATTTGGGGAAGCCCAGAAGATTAGCGAACGTTATAGATTTAGTTATTTATTGATTAGCTATTACTATTGATCAGCTATTATTAGTGTACGCAGACATTCATCTGGCATAATGTCGTTCAGCGAGGAAGAAGTTAAGAGCATGACCTCTCTGTTTGAGCAGATGGGTGCTAAACCCAAGGCTTCAACTCCAGATGAAATGAACCAGTGGATGCTACAACATCTGAAAGCAGCCGGGGTTATATCTCCAGAGAAAGATCCTAAGACTAGTGCAGTGGGCAGTCAATCCGACACTATGGGAGCCTCTGGAACATGCAAGCCAACGCCTGCGGATGATGGGGATTCTGGTAGCTCATCTTTTCCTATTCAACCTGAGCCACTGAAACCACAGAAGATGTTAGTAGCCGAGGATCATCTCAAGTTCTCGCTCTTTTCTGGTGACGCAACCAGGAAAGATGAATCCTACTATGATGTGTGGAGATATGAGGTTGATTGTGTTGTTCTGGACAAGTCACATCGGGAAGAGAGTGTGAAGAGAGCTATCCGCAGATCTCTACGTGGTACAGCTGCATGTGCATTGATGCGCCTTGGACCCGCCTTGGACCATCTCCGATTTTGATGAGCTCAGAGTTGCCATCCGGACTGTTGAGCAAGATCACCAGCTGAAAAAGGCAAGTAGACCTGTAAAGACGACTACTGCTCAGATGTCTGCCGTTGAACCCAACACCGAGATCAAAGAACTGAAGAGTATGGTCTGTCAGCTAGCGTCCACTGTAAAATCTCTACAGAAAGACGTCACCTCCATCGGACAGATGGAAACCAGAGATGAAAGCACCAAGACTTGGACACAGAAGAAGGTCCGCTGCTATGGGTGCCAGGGGCTAGGCCACTATAAGAGAGATTGTCCACGGAGACATCATTTAAAAGAGTAGGAGTCACTGTTGAGAGGCAAATAGTGAACTCCCAGACTACAACAGACGAATGCCTCAAGAATATCCCACAAGGATTGCTTGGTCCACCGTGTGAGACGGAATTACTGCTTGACAACAAGTGCTACACAACTTTATTGGACTCCGGGTCAACTGTGTCTGCAATAAATGAATCTTGTTTTCGGCAGTTAGATCTCCCACTGCATCCCTTGAAGAATCTACTCCACGTAGCCTGTGCCAATGGCGATACGCTACCGTACACGGGATATGTTATATTGGAGATAGGGATTCCACAGAGTCAAGAAACCCTAACAGCACTATGCCTGGTCGCTCCCGATACGGAGTATAACCAACGTGTCCCTGTTCTGCTGGGAACCAACGTTCTTGGATCCCTGCGACAGAAGTTTGGTACCGATCTTAGAGGTACTGCATGGAAAATGGCACTGGGTATGATACATCAGCAGCAGACGATTTTGGCGAGAAATCATGGGCATATAGGTGTGGTGAAGTGTGCAATATCAAAAATCATTCGAATTCTAAGGAACGAGAAAGTGTTACTACCTGGAAGTGTTGACAAGACACTGTTGAACAGAAGTTGCTATGCCATGATTGAGGCCCACCAAGACAGTAAACTCGCAGACTCTGTACAGCTGCTGCCCTCGTTGGTGACATATCAAGGGAAATGTACAGTTGTGGAGGTAGAGCTCTGCAACATGAGTGGGGATACCGTAATCATACAGCCACATCAAGTTATAGCACAGCTACAGCAGGTGCATATTGAAGAGGTACCAGGCCAATGTGATGTCAAGATGTCGGAAGAGACTTTCCTTAGTCAGTTCAATCTTCATAACACTGACCTAACCCCTGACCAATTACAACAGGAACAGCGGCTTCTGATAGAATACAGGGACGTATTTTCAGAGGGGGAGATGGATCTTGGACACACTGACCTGGTAACCCATCACATCAAATTGAATGATGATAACCCATTCAAAGAACGCCACCGACGGATTCCTCCAGCCATGTTCAATGAAGTCCGAGACCACCTGAGACAGATGTTGGACAATGGAGAGATCAGACCATCTGAGAGTCCGTGGGCGTCACCAGTTGTCCTTGTGAGAAAGTCAAATGGTAAACTTCGTTTTTGTATAGACTACAGGAAACTGAACAACAACACTGTGAAAGCTATGCACTCCCTAGGATAGAAGAGATCATCGACCATTTGTCAGGGAATGTCTACTTCTCGACTTTAGACATGAGCAGTGGTTACTATCAGGTGGAGGTAGAGGAGCAGGATAAGTGCAAGACCGCATTTACTGCAGGACCACTGGGATTTTTTGAGTTTAAGAAAATGACTAATGCTCCAGCGACCTTTCAGCGCCGTATGGAACGCTGCCTGGAAGATATATACATGAAAGAGTGCTTTGTGTTTTTGGATGATATCCTTGTTCCATCCAAAACTTTTGATGGACAGTTACTTGCTTTAGAACACACTTTTCTTAAGCTACGTCGTCATGGTCTAAAGTTGAACCCTCCTAAGTGGCATCTCTTCAGGGCAAGGGTAGGATACTGTGGACATGTGGTATCTAAAGACGGCGTTGAGACTGATCCTAAGAAAGTGGAAAAGATTAAGAACTGGCCAGTCCCTACAGCTATACATGAAGTTAGAACCTTTCTTGAATTCGCTGGCTACTACCGTAGGTTCGTCAAAGATTTCTCTAAGATTGCCAAGCCTCTTATTGATCTCCTGGTGGGATGTACAGGTAAAGGATCCAGAGCACGATCTCCGAACTGGACCTGAGGTGATCCTCAACAGCAGGCATTTGACACCCTGAAACGACATCTGACGTACCCACCAATTCCTGCTTATCCAGACTACAATCAGCCGTTTGTTCTGCATACCGATGTCAGTAGTGATGGTCTGGGAGCAGTCTTGTGTCAAGAGCAAGATGGAATCAACAGAGTGATAGTCTATGGCAGTAAAGGATTGAATCCAGCTGAAAAGAACTACGCAGCACATAAGCAGGAATATTTAGCATTAAAATGGGCTGTCACAGAGAAGTTTTCAGATTACCTCTATGGACACAAGTTTACCGTTCTAACTGATAACAACCCTTTAACTTATGTACTTACCACGGCGAAGCTGGATGCTGCAGGCCATCGCTGGTTGTCTGCTCTGGCAGTCTACGACGTCAACATTGAGTACAGGCCAGGGGTCAACAATGGTGATGCTGATGGTTTGTCTTGTATGCCAACTACAGTTCGAGAGATAGGCCATGACATTCTCACTGCTATCAAAGATGCTGCTACATCAGTACCTTGGGCTGAAGTCTGTTGTCTGTCTTCTCACGTATTAGATGACATCATCCGTGAGGCAGAAAAAGATTTTGGTCACAAGGACTGGAGGCGTATACAACGGCTAGATCCAGTTATCGGACCGATAATGCGTTGCATCTCATATGGAAAAAGACCTGACCCAAGTAAGCTAGCATCGGATCCTGAGACCAAGCAGTACCTCAGTATATTTAATCAGCTTCACATTCGACGTGGTGTACTATACCGTATTACGGAGAAAGATGGTGAAGAAGTCAGTCAGTTGGTATTGCCTAGTGCTTTTCGGAAACAAGCACTGAAAGGTCTACATGATGACATGGGTCACCTAGGTCGCGACTGGACCTTAGATTTTACCAGAGATAGGTTATTCTGGCCGTACATGTCATCAGATGTAGAGAAGTGGATCAAGATGTGTAATAAGTGCATTTTGAGGAAATCGCCTGTCAATATTCGTGCTCCGTTGGTGTCTATCAAAACGAGTCAGCCGATGGAACTGGTCTGCATGGACTACCTGACGCTGGAGAGTTCCAAAGGAGGATATGAGAATATTCTGGTGATTGTAGACCACTTTACTTAGTACGCACAGGCAATACCTACCAAGAACCAGACTGCACATACTACAGCGAATGCCTTATTCCATTCGTACCTGGTCCATTATGGTTTTCCTAAGAGGTTGCACAGTGATTGCGGGAAATCGTTTGTAGGTCATGTCATCGAAGAGCTCTGTAAGATCACTGGCATAGAGCGATCTACAACCACCCCTTACCATCCGATGGGGAACGGCATCACAGAACGCTTCAATCAAACCACTCGGAATCTGTTGGGAACTTTGGAGCCGAAAAAGAAGAAAGATTGGAAATCCCATGTTGGAGCATTAGTACATGCGTACAATGATACCCGCCACGATTCAACACAACTCTCCATTCTACTTGCTCTTTGGGAGAGAACCAAGACTTCCAATAGACGTGGCTTTAGAGAGTCTGCGTAATTCGTACCAACATGTGGTCGAGGAGAATTCGCGGGCATCATCAGATCAGAAGAAGTACTTTGACAGGAAAGCCAGAGCAAGTGTGTTGAGTTCTGGCGACAAGAGTTCTGATCAAGATCTTGGCACATGAAGGAAAACACAAGATAGCCGATCGCTGGAGTAGTGATATCTACGTAGTAGAGAATCAACCCAATATAGATATTCCAGTATATGAACTAAAACCTGAGAAAGGAGGACAAATGAAGATTTTACACAGAAATCATCTGTTGCCTATAGGCTGTTTACCCATCACCACTGCGTGTATGCCTGATGATTCTCTGAAGAATAATGTGCCCAGTAAGGTAACTGTGAAGGAACACGTTAGTGAGGAGACAGTTGACCTTGTAGAGGATGATGCTTCAGAGGATATGGACACTGTCGGACGTGTCCTAGTGTCCTAGTCGTTGAGCAGCCACCACGAGAGGAAAGGGTCGAAGAGGATGCTACGTGTGATACTGACGATGATCTTCGTGAAGAAGCGCAGCAGGCTGATCGACAGGAGCCGGCGCTTGAAGTAGGCCCGGCAGGTGTAGCTATTGACCCCGTAGGTGAAGCTGTTGAAATGCGTAGAGAGGACAGGATCGTTCAGGACGAAGTCGCTGTAGGAGCGCCGCACATTCCTGATCCTGCTCCAGCTTTGAGACGGTCTGAGAGAGTAACACGGAAACCTAGATGACAGACCACTGGAGAGTTCATCATGAACGCTATACATGGAAGCCGCTGGGATAATCAGCCATTTGCTCTATCAGAGAGGGTTGCTTTTGCGTCTTTCTTAATCCAACAGCTAGGCTTGGGGCATACGCCAGATGAATGTTTCGTGTAGGAACCATTAGGAACTTAATTTGATCTTTATATATATATATATATTGTTTTATCAGTGTATTTGGGTTGGGATCGTAATGATGGGGACATCATTTTTTTAAGGAGGGGAGTATGTAGCCGTGGTTATTTCACCTTAGGTTAGTTTCATTAGTATAGTGGGGTGAGACCTTGTCATTGTTCCCTTGTTTCCCTGACAGCGCCCGTGCGCTGGGTAAATGTGAACCTCAGTTGTGTAATTTTATATTCACCGCGAGATTGAAGTCACTTGACTCGCCAACGTCGTTGTAAACAGAGCTATACCGCTCTGTTCTACTCCTATTTTCCATTGGACTCTTTGTTGGAAGAGTAGCTGGTATTGTAGGCTTTGAAGATCTGTGATCTAGGTATGTGCTATTAGATTAGTTTAGCATAATGTATTAGATTCTTTACTCGTTTTATAAAACTTATAGAAGATATCGACTTGCTGAGCTTTTAATTAATTTAACTTTGCAAATTAGACGTTGGATGGAATTTGATTTAGGCCTAATTGATTAAAGTTATTTTAATAAGGTTGCATTATTACTAATAGTATTATTACTCTGACAGTTTATATTTGTTTCTTTAGACTGGTCATTTGTATTGTGCGTGGCCTGATATCGAGCTGGTGTGTGTGACTCTGGAAGTGGCACATTGTGTACCAGGGTACGCTATTGTTTTATTATTATAATGGTGTAAATAGATGATTATAAACAGTAAAGGATTAAGTTACGGAACGATGATTGTAACTTGGTTTGATTAATTTAGTCTAGTAACCATTTATGTTATAATGTAATTGTATAACAATTGATGTAATTTTAGTGATGGTAAATTGTACTTTTAATTTAAATACATGTCGGTAAAAGAGATATTATTTATTGTGGTCGGCAACATATATTTTACCATGTCTACTATGTCTTATTATTCTACACTTGTTGTGGGGTTTTTTGTTGCTTCGACTCGCTGTAAATAAACATGAACATCGCCATATGTCTTGTTTTTCTTTTTTGACCCAGGAGGTTTAGCCCCGAACTATCACATACAGATACAGCTAGTCATGCTACTATGAATAATATTTATCCATCTACAAATAATAAAAAAAAATACAGGTACGCCTATTCATGGTACAACCATGAGTCCCAATGTCTACAAGTAATAAATCGATACAGCTACAACTAATAATACTACTACCATGAATGATATTATCTACAAGTAATAAATATATATAAGTACAACTATTCATGCTGCAACTATGAATCCCATTACACATATTTATGGTACAATCATGAATTCCATTAACTACAAGTGATAGATATATACAAGTACAACTATTCATGTCGCAACAATGAATCCCATTATCTACAAGTAATAAATAGATACAGCTACAGCTATTAATGCTAATCCCATGAATAATATTATCTACAAGTAATACATATATACAAGTACAGCTATTCATGCTGCAACCATGAATCACATTATATACAATATTTATTGATAAACAGATACAGGTACGACTATTATTACATACGTTATGCCATGAATTATCTACAAGTACATATACAAGTAAAGTTATTCATTCTACATTATAAATACCAAATAACTATAAATGTACAATGTTCCAGGGGCAGATTCAGAATTTTACAAAAGGGGTGCGATTGAAAGAATATCAATTTAGGTTTCAATCAATCAGCTGGTATGAAGGGATTTGATATTCTAAATTTAAAGGATAATTTGAGTGTCAAGTACCTAGATTTTGGCATTTTGGTTTTGGAAACTTGTGGTGGGGAAATCACATGCCCCCCCACCCACCCCCTCAATTGATGTACACTCCACATGCTAAAAAAACACGTCTGTTTTGGTAAAAGACAATGAGCTACAGTGTGATGTAAGATCGCTAAGAACAATGGCAACTGTAGATCGAAATTCAAAACCACCCACAGCATGCCCCAGCCTGTGACTTGAATCACAGTTTTAGACAACACAAAATCGCGAGACATAACTTTTGATGAAATATTCACGATTCTGCAGTAGGCCCCTAATGGGTTTAATAAAATCAACAACATTTTGCCTACATTAGACGCATTAGACTGCAAAAATATGTGGCAATTTTTGTTCATCGACTGACCGACTGCAGAAATTTTTGCAGGCAAAGCGACTCAATCTGTATAAAATCTATAAAAAATCTGTGATTTTATTTTGGCTTCCTAATCTGACCAATATGATATAAACATGTCCATAGAATATAACTAGATATAGAGACCAAATTCTCGATTTCTTTTTTCGGACACGCATGTCCAAAATAAGAAATAGTATAGGGAAATTTCGTCTCTATATCTCGCTTAACTGGTAAATGCGCAGCACAAAAATTAAAAAACTTTTGCAGAAAAAACTGTCGCTAAAGATAAAATAAAAGTGATAGTGTGAATACAATAAATAAATATAGTGCGGGAACATTTATCTATATTGATATATTCTGCTTTTAGAAAGGAAGCAGTTGCTAAAATAACTAAAATAATGGATAAATTGAATGAATACTATATAATAATATTATAACATGCGTTAAAAGTGATGCTTGTGAATAAAATATACTATTATCATGCATGATTATGAGAACATTTAATTGCATATTTATATGTTTTGTTTTTAAAAGGTAAAAGTCGCTTCAACGTACTAAACTAATGATCTAGTTCAATTGTAAAAATTAATATTAGCTTCCTGAACGTCTACTAAAAGTATATTAAACTAAACGTGATAACCGAAAAATATAGATCTGTTATTAAGGGGAAGTGTATTTATATTCACATTTCCTCGCAATTAATCTGGGAAACAATTTGTTTCGTTACTAATAGGCTTACTAAGTTTAATTTACATGAATCTAACAAAACAATTTATTAGTAAATTATTAAATAATAATCTTTAATTTGGTTTACTTGTAGAAATAGTTAGCTACATTAAGACCAGCCATATAATAATGCAACAATAATAAAAGCATAAAACTGTTTTAGTTTTAGTTCAATTTATCTTATTGATCATTATTAAAAAGTCGACAATAAATCGATAAATTAAACATCTTACTTTAGCATTAATTATCAACTTTCAATATAGCCTAATATTATGCTCCACTGTCAGGGTAGGGCCTCTTTCACTATAGGGATCATCCCGAATTTCACAACAAGACACTCAAAATATCATGAAAATAAAATTAAATCTTACCACAAAGCATTTAACCATGAACATTTGTAATCCAAGCTGTAGATAGCGATCATATTGTAATTATTTGAGTTCATTAATGTTTTTTATCAGCTAATTTCCGCACACAGTGTTCATAAAATACTCTCATCTGCTTATAAACTCACTTTGTTGATCAGCTACACAGAAGGAAAAGTAATGGTCACATGTATGGTCTCCAAGGCCAAACAAATTCGTGTTATTTTATTTTCATGATGCTTCGGGTGTCTGTTTTGTAATTTGGGATGAGCCATATGATGTAAGCCCTACCCTACCGGCTAATTTCATATTTTTGATCCACCGTATACAATGCTAGCCCTTCATTGAACCAACATTGGCTCAACGCCTCGTCTTTGTATTGAAATGGTTACATAGGCCAAGCCCTCAGCCCCAAATACATGAAGCCTTTGGTCCGAGTTTTGTTTGTTTTCTTTTTCTTTCTTTTTCTCATGTCTTACGTATATAAGCTTATTTTTTTGTTCTGTGCAGTATATTGTAAAAGTACATGAATGTATATATATATGAAAGCTGAAAATAAAAAAAGTTTTAAAAAATTCTATAAACACGAACAATCTTTTTAAAAGGCATTGTTTTTAATGACAAGATCAAATGTTAGCAGCATCTTTAGATATAAAATACATAGAGAAATATAAATGTTTAATTTGAGATCTAGATACCATTTATATTTTTATCTTTTACCGCCTCTCCATCATCATTTCAAGCCTCCCTGTCGCCATTTAACGCCTCTTTGTCGCCCTTTGCTGTTGCCCTTCAACGTCTTTCAGTTCTCTTAAACAAAGAGTTATGTATTTAGCTATGTTTGAATCACCATTCGTATTGGGATTTTCACAACAAAGCATATAATTACGATATTTTTTTGGTAATAAACTTTATATTTTTGCAATCGGCATTATTTTTTTGATAATTTGACAATGCATCAAAGTTATGTTTTTTTGTGATTCTTGGAACCTTTCACTACAAATATTTGCGTTATATTTGGTTAATGTGACCTTTGCCCCCATACTAAGTCTAACTGGCCATATGCCGTCTTTTATGTCCAGACATCCTATTATCAAATTTAAAGTCAAATCCAAGGACCCCGACAGTCCTTAGATAGCTCTTGCGGTAAAATTGTAGATAGCAAAATGATGTATGGAATGAGTCTTATTACTTCTTTCAATTTTCGCAGTCTGGCATTCTTTACATCTAAAACAAGTGAGAATGCATAAAAATGAGTTATTTCGGATGATTAATGGTCAAATAATTAGGACTTTAACTCTTCCTTTACCAATTTCGCATTTATGCGAAAACTACCTTCCTTTACCAAATTCGCATTTATGCGAAATCCACATGTGTACATGCATTAATTGCAATGGAGATATGTCATTACATGCGTGGTTGAAAATCGCCAGCTAAAATGGTCAATGACATGGACGCAATATTCTCTTGCATTTTTAATTTGTGCGATGTGCGCATGCACATAGCTATAACCTGTATTGTGCCCAGAGGCTACCAAGTGATCCTCCTTAAAAGTTTCTGGAGTTTTATCAGGGGGAAGTCGGTAAAGGAAGAGTTAAGGATTTGGCGGCCATCTTGAATGCAATCATGAAAAGTATACTTTTTGCAAAATTGGATGTTGGTAAACGTTTTATATGTTATTGAGCACACCTCTGATACTACAATAAACCGTTGAGAAACCTTTTGTAGCATTTTTTCTGGGTCAAACCATATATGCAGCCGACTATGTGAATTAATTGCTTTCCTCGTGGCCATGGTTGTAATATAACCAACCTTCTATAGGGCATCAAAGATCATGCGGACCATATACATTGATCTGTGAAGCGCAGGACAACATATAAATGGCTCATGGCTACTGTATGTACTGTATATACAGATATGGGACTTAAAACCCCATTCATTCAAGTCAACCCTAGATATTGCATTATACAGATTATACAGATAATTATAATTAGACAGATCGCATCTTCAAGTCACTGCGTTTCTGGTGAATCGTGGGGTTCAGCGCAATGCTAATTAACTTCTGGGCCATCATTGTTGCGCTTATAGGCCAACTACGTGCTAAGATTTACAATTGGCGCGCTACGGTCCATTTCTGAAGGGTACCACATATCTACCTCTCTACAGACCATCGATGTCACGGTTCAGAAGAATTTACACGTTCACTTGATACTGTTCTGTGCTGTTGAACAAGTATAACGCTTCTTTTAAACACAGCGTAATATTAATAAAGGTAAACCAAACCCAGAGATCTATATCATCCCCTTGGATATATCTGCCACTTTACAAAGTGGTGGATAGCCTAAACCCTTTGATATCCAAGGGGACGATATAAGTTCATCTAGCATGGTTCGGTACAAGTGGACAGTAGCAAACCTACTATGATTTATATTGGATAACCCATATCGGATTGTAGATAAACAGCCTTGTGTTACTGTCATCAGCAGCAAGTTGGGCCTTCCAGCTACACACACACGAAATAAGAAAAATGGGAAAATTTCGGTTGCTATTTCTGTTTTTCGTCACAGTCTATATCTTGATGTTGGCTATCTTTATGTTGATCAGATACCCATCATTCACCTACAGGATCGGACAGGGATTCACTCTGTACGATGACAAGCTACTGTCTTCAGATAATGCCCTGTGTACCAACATAGAGTGGTCGTCCTTGACCGCCAGGACAGCCGTGTGGCAGGATGTGAGTGCGGATAGATCAGATATACTGGTTTACTCCGCTTTCTGGGACTCCCGTCTCTCATCCCCTACAGTGCTCATCCTGGGGCTAAAGAACCTGTCTTATACGGAACCCTTCACGTGTCTCTTGTGGTATCAACACCAGCACCATCCTGTGGCTACTGAAGCCAAGGTCAACCAGGTTGTCATCAATAAGCCAGTCAGGTGAGGCAACATTACAATATTCTCCTGAATATTTCGAACAAATCATCAGAATCAAAAAAACATCACAGGTCAACCCATAGGTTACTGGCTATATAAACACTACTACTTAAAACACGCACCTACTAGCTACCCACACGCATGTGAGGCGTAAATAGTCCGCAGCACGACACGATGCCTTACAGTTATGCCATTTAGTTTATGTCATTTTATGTCATTTAGTATAAGTTGTTATAACTACTTATAAGTCGTTAAAACGACTTAGTATAAGTCGTTAGATGGACTTAGTTTAAGTCGCTATAACAGCTTAGAAGTCGTTCAATCGACTTAGCATAAGTAGCTATAACGACTTATAAGTCGCTAAATCGATTTATTATAAGTCGGTAAATCGACTTAGTACGAGTCGTTAAATTCATCTAGTATAAGTTGTTATAACTATAACTCGTTAAATCAATTTATAATAAGTCGTTATAACGACTTATAAGTCGCTATAGCAACTCATAGTAAGTCGATTTAACGGTTTATGCTATGTCGTTATAACCACGTATAGCTTGCTAAGTCGATTTAACGACTTATAAGACTTTTTGACGTCTTATACTTAGTCAATTTACCAATTTATAAGTCGTTATGACGACTTATACTAAATCGATTTAACGACTTATAAGTTATAAATCGTTATAACGACTTATTTTAGGTCGATTTAACGACTTATAGCTCGTTTAAACGACTTAACTTATTAAACGATTTAACTTAGAAGTTGTTATAACGACTTATACTGTGAATTAACTGACTTATAAGTCGCTATAACGAGATAAAAAATATTTTTGTCATGTGATGCATGTGAACGCTTCCGTAATTTTAGAAGCATCGATTGTGATAATAATAGCAATACCATATATAAGGCCTATATGTTTGGTCGGGTAATGTATAAAGCAATGTGAGACCTCAAATTCACACATTGTCCTCAGAGCACAAACCATTGTCATGTCAACTGGTCAAGCCTATTTATTATTACTTTTATTATCATTCATATTGAAATTCGTTACTAAAATTCGAAAAAGAAAAAAAATCGTCATTTTAAATTTTTGCAGATATAGGCTACTTTTTTCCAGCTTGAATAATTCATTTAACACACTTTCCAAAACATGGCACAAGTATTATTTCATTTCCTGATTATTCTATTTTAGATAGACATAGACATATTGCATCTCTATATTTATCTATATCTCTATTATCTACAAGCTCTCTGGCGACAAAACTAAATATCAAGGACCTATAAAACTCTACAACTAGTTGTGTTCATCGCTGATTTTCCCTTGTGATTTATTTTATAATTGTTATGATCGTTTTAAATATTATTTACAAATTGTAAATTGTTGTTTACGTAATATTTCAGCATGAAGGACGTTTTCTATTGGTGTCAAACTCCTCCGGGCGAGTCACGTGTTCCCACAGCAGTGTCATTAGCCTTGTCACGGTGTCAGACGCCAGTTAATTTATTGTCAGTTCAGAATGACAAGTCTCAGTTTGAAGCTGGTCGTCGCAGATTGACAGTTTGTTTGGGTCCTCTACACAGCGGATACAGTGATGTGAGCCACCTGGTGGAGACTACAGAAATCAACACCATGTTCGGCGTGGATCTCACGGTCATCTATAATTTTTCAATGTCTGAAAAACTGCATCCTTATATTAGACAATATGAGAAAGAGGACAGACTGCACCTTTATAACCTTTATTCTCCGATTGTAGAGCACTCATGGTACTTTGCCCAGCGTGTTCTGATCAATGATTGTATATATCGTTATATGTATCAGTCAGACTATGTGATGGTTACTGACATAGATGAGATAATAGTACCCCGTGGAAACTATTCTACATTGCTACAGGTACTGGACGATTTACCTCGTTCTCACGTGGCCGAGTATAATGTACGTCAAGTGTGTTTTCCTGATAATTACACCAGCAATGTAAGATTGAGCGATCCTGCGATCACGAAATACCACATCAGGACCCTGCTACACACAAATCGCACCTCACAGACTGCCCCACATGGACAGCGATCTAAATGCATAGCGAATCCGAGGTATATTATGGAAGGAGATATACATAACGTGACAATCAAACTGACCAACCATAATCATGATAATATAACGCATGAGGTATCAGAGGGTGTGGCTAGAGTTCACCATTACAGAGAGGCCATGATTAAACACCCCTCGGCACGGTCCACGGAGAGTGACACCATCATGCATGCTCACTCAGAAAATATAATACAGAGAATAACCAAGAGATATCTAGCAATAAACGATGTCAATTATACACCGGGCTCTTAGGACTTAGGTGATTCTGTGAAACGCAGTCACGTCACCGGAAACAGTTTTGAATGGCAGCTCGGTAAAAAAAATGTTATATAAGACCCCATACCCCATACTTCATTGCATTAATTAGCTCGGTGAAAAAAAAGGAGGTAAAGGTCATTTCGACCAATCCGAAGCCTACGCACCCTTGAAGTATATACAAATTATTTTATGGTAATCTTTTAGAATATGGGACGCCGGGAACACATTTCCGTTCTATTCTGTGAAACTCATTAGCCTTGACCTCAGTTGTTGTCACCGAGCTAGCTAATAAATTGAAGTATGGGAGAGGGGGTCTTATTTAACTTTCTTTTCACCGAATTCCCATTCAAAATAGTTTCCGGTGACGTCAATGCGTTCCACAGAATAGGCCTTATAGCAGTGCAAATGTGGTCCCCCCATGACGGAACTACATTTTTAATTATTATACACTATTTTGTTAAAGGGACATGCCAAGGGCTAAAATCATAAAAAAATCGGTGATTTTATTTTGGCTTCTTAATATGAGCATATGATGTAAACATGTCCATCGACTAGAACTGCGAAAGTTTTTTAATTTTTCTGCTGAACATTCACCATTTAGGCTAGATATAAAGACGAAATGCCCGTATTTCTTATTTTTGACATGGCTGTCAATAATAATAAATTAGGAATTTCGTCTCTATATCTAGCCTAACAGTTTGTTTTTTTTGTGAATGCGTAGCACAAAAATTAAAAAAAACTTTTGCAGTTCTAGTCTATGGACATGTTTACATTATATGGTCATATTAGGAAGCCAAAATAAAATCACCCAATTTTTGATGATTTTAGACCTGGGCGTGTTCCTTCAAGACCATGGGACCTAATTTCTCCTCTGTAGGGGAAGCGAAATGGAACCACATTTCAAATCTACCGCAAATAAATAAGTAGATAGACCACAATTGAATCTATGTTATAATAGCAAAAAAAGTGTGGTCCCTCACCTGTTAATGTGGCCCAGTAATGGGACCGCCCTATATCGGTATAGAATTTTCAGGTTTAATTCAATATTCAAATAAATGCAGCGGGTAACATGGGTAGTAACTTTACATTTCCATGATAGGCCTATACAATTCTATACATTTTTTTTTATTCTTTTTATTTAGCAGTTTTGTATTAGAAGGTACTTTAATATCGGTTTTGAAAAACAAAGAGGGGAGCACAAATATAATGGTGAGAAGTTTAATTTTGACCTCAAAGACGAAGGGACCCCTTGGTTTTTCATTAAATACTTAGGGCATGGTCGAACTTAGGGCACTTTGCTCTACCAAAAAGCTTACTTTCATTTTGGACCATCCTCCACCGTCGGACAGACTTTAGGGGCCTAGCTCCTAGCCCCAGTGTCGGAGCGGACTGTGAAACAGACTGTAGCCTGTACAGGCTGTAGTGTAGTGTAGGCCTACACTACTAACAGTTAGTAACTAGTCTGTCCGACGGTGGATGATTGTCCAAAATGATAATTACCTTTTTTTTTGGTACAGTAGATCTAGGCCTAGATCTAGTCTATCCAGTCAGTCAATTCACAAGTGATTTTCATGAAATTTTGTAGACCTGAACCCTATTTTCTGGTCATTTAGATCTAGGTCTACTGATTTAGCATCGATCCTGAAAATTTTGTAAAAATTTTTTTGTGAGACCAACCTTCTTGATTCTGTAGACCTAGCATGTCCCATCACGACTCCCGTGAAATTACTGCATCGACTTGCAGTTGCATGCAATGCTAGCAAGTGCTTGGCAAAATCTACGTTCGTAGAATAGAATAGAATTCTCAGAAACGGTGTTACGTCATCACCGGTCAGCATTTACTGCGGGACAGCTACTAGGTGATAACAACGCCTGAGCTGTCAAAGGGATTATACTTCAATGTACTGATTTAATGTCAAAAAGTTGGGACATCCCCCTGAAAATCCCCGTTTTTGCCAGAATCGCGTCATAACATAACATTTCAAATCCAATGTGTATTATAATATATATTTAGCCGCAAATAGAAACACTGAAAACTATAAAAAAATTATATTATATGCACGTAAATTGCAGACAAAGTTTAAGAACATGACAGATTTTATGTGCTAAACAGTACATGTCCACGCGCCTATCATGCGTTGACCTCGTGACCCCGAGTGCATGGTGTGACACGCAACAAGACGGCATCATGATTGGCTTTGAACGGACGAGGTCACACGTGCCACCATGGCAACTTACAAAAAGCACTACTAAAAGTTGTGCTCCCGTGTTGAATAAATGTCGTTTTTAGCCTACATACAATCTCTCCAGAGTTAAAAAAACATAATATGAATGAACAGAGATAATATTCCTATTAGACTGTCATGTTTATAGCGACATAAAGCATAAGGTTACTTCGGGAGATGTGTTTTAGCGTCGCTACTTTTCATACTTGACATAGTGAAAAATCAGGACCAAACTGCCTTTCTATCACCTAGTTCGCACCCAAGGTCACGCCTTCAAGGCCGTTCAGTTTCTGAGAATAGAATCTTATCGACCCGTTTGTTTGTTTGTTTGTTTGTTGAGTTAGCGAGCCCTTTCGGACTGCCCGGGCCTTCCGACAATTGTCGATTGCTCTGAAACCTAGGCACGAGACCAAGAGCTACAGATAATCAGATCCCTGAGTAACAGGCTAGACAACCACACTGTGAGTACCCCGACCTCGGCCCCCAGCTCTCCTTCAGTATTCCCTAACGACTACTCGAGGTAGCAATCGAGGCACTGTTAGTGAATAGAGGGAAGAGACCGCTGTACAAGATAGGAAAGCTCTCCTGAACTCACATAAAACTTTCTCAAGTGAGATCCAGCACTCTGATCAACTACCAAGGGAGCTGCCCAAAAAGGAGGGTATTGGTAGCAAGAAACCGGTGGCGGATTATTTATTAATTTTTTCCCGCCTGGACATAAAATTTATACTGTTCGAAATTTAGCTTCCAAAAACACAGGATTGTCAACCCTATTCGGAAATAATCCTACTGCCCACTTAAGCCTATTCAGCTTTTTGGGAGTAAGCTTATTTTCTGAAAATGCTGTGTCAAAATTTAGGCTACATGCCCCAATGTCTGGGTGTAGGGTTTCAAAATATCCAAAGCACGAGCCCAAGAGCTATTTGTCTTCGGATCCGTGAGTGGCAATCAAGCCAAGTGTCACACATCAAGTCATCCAGCCTCAACCGCCAGCCCCCCTTCAGTATTCCCTAACGACTACTCAAGGTAGCAATCGGGGCACTGTTAGAGAACAGAAAGAAGAAACTGTCGTACAAGATAGGAAAGCTGTACTGCACTCACAAGACATTTCCACATGTAAGATCCCGCACTCTGATCAACTGCCAAGGACAAGTTTGCGGCCCAGAAGAAGAAAAGGGAGGGGATAAGAGTGACGGTTTTTCCGCCTGGACACGAAATTTGGAAACTGTGTAGATTCTGTTTCGAAATTTAGTTTAATAATAATACGATGACGAAATTTGCGGACCATGCCGAGATTTAGCCTAGACTAGAGTCAAGTCTTCAGGTGAAATGTACATTATGATTATGTTAGCACTTAGAAGTTAGAGTCTAGCATTAGATCATTCAGAATGTTCAGCCTCTTCACTACTTCTCCTGTCAGCCTTGCCCTGGCCTTGGGACCCCGGATTAGACTAAAAACGAATTAAGGTGGAAGTATTATTAGTCTAGATCTAGCCTAGTAAGTTAGAATCAATATTATTATATTATTAGACCCCTTTAACTTAGGCCTAGTCTATTATTATTTTATTATAATTATCTTCTTTTTTTTATCGGCGACACATGGACACGTTACGTTAGACTAAGGCAGTTATTAGTTAACCAGGCTGTCACAATTTACTAAAGCCTACCCTCCGATTTGTAGCTCAAATAAATAGATTAGATCTAGTCTAGATATATTTATTATTTTTTTTAAGTTTAAACCAACAATTTGAATTTATAAAAAGAATTATGTCATAGCTATTGTGAATATGCTATCTGAAGTCATAAGAGAGAGTGAAAAGAGACTGGTCAATGTTTTAGGAATCGGAGGGAGTGTGGCACAGAAAGCAACAGCCGGCCAGATCAAAGTCACCTGTACAATGACACCAAGGTGACCTAACTAAAAATAGATCTGAATCTGATGCAATAGTCTACTCTTGAGAGGAATTGTAGTCTAATGTTGATCTAATACATGCAAATCTTAGTATAATAACAGTCATCACATTTCGCGGACATTAACAAAACTGAACATCCTGGTAGTTTATTACTAAAACACGGAATAAGAATAATTACTACTGAGTAATCACCAGGTGGCTCTGAGCACCATATACAACAGTATAAAGCCCAAAGAGCTCCCCATTCTTAGCTGTGAAAAAGGTCTAATGCCGAAGGCTGAGGTCTTTTTCACAGCTAAGAATAATATTTCGCTGCGAGCTAATTCCGCAGCTGTCTGTGGTGACCTGCTCCGCAGGGCTACAGCGACTCCAAGCCTCCATGGGCCTGAAGAAGCGAGCATCCACCTATTTCCCCACTCCCGTACCCCCTCCCACCTTCTAATTATTATATCTACTTTACTCCCCCCTCTTACCTTATAACTGGGGTCCACTCCCTTGGTTCAGGCCCTCTCCCTCTTCTCTGCAGGTCTTCGGTAGTTCTGTCGGTGCTTAATACCCCCAGTTAACCCGAGAGTCTGTATAGCACCAGATAAATCAGGGTACAGGACTCCCGCGGCCTGGCGAGTATTAGATCAGCTTTAGTAGCGTTTCTTCAGATATTGCGGTACATCTTCTGAGATTTGCTAACCCTCTGAGCTTGTTACCCCCAGTTAACCCGAGAGTCCGCATAACACCAGATAAATCTGGGTACAGGACTCCCGCGGCCTGGCGAGTGTTGGATCAACTTCTGTCTCGTTTCTTCAGATAATGAGGATCATCTTCTGGGATCTGCTGACCCTCTGAACTTGATACCCCCAGTTAACCCGAGAGTCCGCATAGCACCAGATAAATCTGGGTACAGGGCTCCCGCGGCCTGGCGAGTGTTGGATGAACTGTTGTCTCGTTTCTTCGGAGAATGAGGATCATCTTTTGAGATCTACTGACCCTCTGAGCTTGTTACCCCCAGTTAACCCGAGAGTCCGCATAGCACCAGATAAATCTGGGTATAGGGCTCCCGCGGCCTGGCGACGTAAATCCACAAGTGGATCTATGTGCCTCCCAATCTTCAAAGGCTGTACCCAGGCTTATTCTTCGACTGTCCCATTTTCTCTTTGACTCGTGGCGCCCCTCTTTTCTTTCTTCATCGGTAGAAAAAACTCTCCGTTGTTGTGACATAATAATTTTTATAACTTTTATTGATCAAGAACAGCAAAAGCAAATAATTCTAACGATGTGTAATGAGACAGTCAGAATCAAAATGGCGAATGCATGCTGGTTAGCTGAGCATGATAGACTCTAACTGCCCATAGCTAAGGACAAAGGCCCTGGTTTCCGGAGGGTTTGACTGCAGGATTGAAAGGAATACACTTCCACTTTAATGTGGCCCAGTAATAAGACCGTCCTATATCGGTATAGCGATGCAAATGTGATACAATTACGAAGGAATGTGATCCCAAAATGTTGTCCGTTAAGGTCTCACCACCCTAAGAAAAAAGATTCATGGAGGTGTCACAGAAAATATTTTTAATGCGACTTTTCCAACCTCTAGTGAACCAAAATAAAATACAGAGAAGTTATCATTTTGTGTATATTAATTAAGCACACGTTATATCTTTTGTCAAAGATATCAGATATAACTGTTTTGTGATAATCTCGCATGGATACAGTAGGTTAGGCTGATGTGTGTCTGGTCTGTGGGAGAGGGTACGGATTTTAGCCCAATTTGAACTGTGGTCACATTTTTACACGCTAGGGGAGGGGGGCGTAGCCCCAAACTGGTGAGCATACCCATAGCGGTCATGTTTTTCAATAAGGACCTATTAAGCTCATAATTATGTTACACTATATGTTTAATAGGGCGAAAAATGGTGAAATCGGCTGAATTGCGGAATTGAGACAGTTCACACGTTTTTCAATGGGACAGGCATTTGGGGTGGTCAGACCATTACGACAATATTGTGTTCCACTTGGCCATGTTGACAGCGTAGTAATACATTGTGCGCCATTCGTCAACAATGGGAGTTTTTTTAGGTATACATACATTATAACTTATAAACTAAAAGACGTGTATAATTTTTGTTATGTCCCCTCATTTGGGTCGCTAGGGCGAATAACTTGAGGGACACTGTAGTATCAATGCATATCTCATTTTCAGTTTTTATTTATTATTATTTTTGTAAAAGGCAAAACAAATAAACAGTGCGATTCAATTATCACACATAATTAAAGTATAGTCGTGAAACTTTTAACTTCCGAATTTATATTGAGCCATCATTACTGCCATACTGTATGTGTCATTACCATACTGTATATATTATTGCCATACAATATGTTTCTCAAAGCTCACAGACAGTTCACGATGTTCAATATAAATTGTAATAGTTCAAGTGACTTTTACTGTATACTCAAGGCAAGAAAAACACCACATTTCTCAGTTTATAATGTTTTTTTTAGTTACAATTTAATATTGTTTGCAAAATAAAAAACATGCAATTAAGTGCAATTATAAAATGCAGTTATGCAGTCAAATAGCATGCTATACTCGTACAGCAAAAACATTTGCAGGCTGTGCGAGATCTCGCACACATCTAGATCGTTCTCGTTACAAACATCAATGTCACCTGTGTAATAGAATGATGACAAAAGCTAAATCATAATATTTAGTTGATGTTATTTCCGGCGCATATGGAACTCAATAAATAACATTCTGCATGGAATTCCACCCCCCGGCTCTGCCAGAATTCATATCGATAAAATCACTTTGTGATCATTTCTCTAAGTATTTTGTGAATAAAATTGAACCTATCCGTTTAAAATTTCCAGATAAAGTGCAGAATATACAACAAGTGCAAAAACTAGAAATTAAATTCAAAATGATCGTTTTTGAACGTGTGTCAGAAGATGAAATTCAAAAGCTTATGTTGAGCTCATTAGCAAAATCATGTGATCTGGACCCGATTCCTAAAAGCGTGTTGAAAAATTGTCTTGACATATTAATAACTCCCATAACTGACATAATTAACATTTCAATGGAAACTAGTACATTTCCACAACATTTAGAAAAACCTCATGTAAGACCACTGCTTAATAAAAAATCTCATTCTAAAAACTAACTGAACAATTACAGGCATGTATCCAACTTAAGTTTATTTTCGAAAATCTTAGAAGAGGTAGTAACCAATCGGCTGCAAGTTCATATACAAAATAACTATCATCAAATCCATTACAATCAGCCTACAGGAAACATCATTCTACAGAATTGGCTCTACTGAAAGTACATAGCGATATCATTGTTAGTATGGACAAGGGTGAAGTTACGGCTCTGACCTGGCTTGACTTGTCGGCAGCTTCCGACACCATTGACCATGCTACATTAACAGATAGATTTTCTGATTGGTATGGAATATCTGGCCTGGCTCAAATTTGGTTTTTTTTTCTGGAAAATAGGCACCAATCCATAAAAAATAAAGACACTCTGTCAGATAAAGTCACACTCTAATATGGAGTTCCACGGGGCTCTGTATTGGGACCAGTGCTTTTTACCTCATACACTACACCACTCAGCGCTATTATCTCTAGTTTTGACATAAACCACCGTCTTTATGCCGATGATACCCAAATTTACATGTCTTTATCAGCCTCAAACGCAAAGGAATCTCTTGATAAGCTGCAACATTGTGCCGGGGTCTAAGCTGAATCTTTATCCTAGCAAGACAGAATTTCTTCTTTTTGTGACCAAACTTCAGTGGGAAAAATTATTGAATAATTTATCATGCCTAATTCTAGTTCAAGACACAAATCCATCTACATCAGCCAAAACTTTTGGTGTAATATTCGACAGTAGCCTGAATTTCCGAAAACACAAATCCCAAACATGTAGGGCATGCTTCTGTAATACCGTGGCCTGCGTCGAATTCGAAAAAAATTGTTCTTAGATCAGGAGTAGGTTTGATTATTGTAACCCTCTTTTTCCCAATATGCCAGAAAAGGATATCGCTAGCTTACAACGCGTCCAAAACTGCCTTAGTTTTACTGTTCCTATTCTAAAACGACTACATTGGCTTCCTGTCACGTTTTGCATTTATTTAAAATATGCGCAATAACTTTCCGAACCCTAGAAGACAACCCACCTGCATATCTGGCTTACTTACTGGCTTACTTACTGGCTTACTTACTTACCGAAATGGTCAAAATTCCGAGGGGTGTTTGAGTGCTTGCACACCGACCCAATGTCTGTTACATTATGGGCCAGCATCGCCGGTGCTGGCTTATCCATTCAGCTCTAGTCAGTACTTCATGCTGGTGGCACGATGCTTTGAACAAAAGCTCGGTTAATGGTGACCCGCCGTATGTGACGCTGGCCCACATTCAGCCTGGCGTCAAACACGACACGGTAACCCAAATACTGGGTTAATGTTAGCTCAGCGTCGTAGACGGTGGGCCAACATTATCCCAGCATTGGGTCAACGTCTCGTGTTTGACTGCCTGCTAGATAGAAAGCGCTGAACATAAATACATGAGAAACACAGACACACAGTGAGACAAACGGAGCGGACAAGGGTAAACCAACATGTCCCCACCTCTCTGTGAGAGGGGAGACATAGCAAAAACATAACCCTTGCATTCCTAAATGTACGTGTTAAAAAGTCACTCTCTGGCAATCCTGTCTCAAATTAATTGATTTGATTATTCTTCACTGTTCGTCTAATTTTTTTTTTTTTTTTTTTTATTGAGTAAAATGTACAATACAAATACAAATTATGTATTATCAGTAAATAAATTGTTCATTTAAAAGCACATTCATTGAAGCCGTTGCCGACTCATTGTAAAAGAACAAAGAATCGACATCGGCCCAATGCGAGTTACTGACACAGAAAAAACAGAAAAACAAATAGTACTCAGTGAACGCGAGACACCGTCACAATACCAGATCAATGTCGGGCCATAAACGCTGGCCCGGCACTGAACTAACACCATGCCAGCGTCTCCCGTTTTCTGGCTATGTGGTATGGTATCACAGTTGACAATACATGATTCAACGCCGGTCCACTATCGACGACACCGAACCAACGCCTAAGCGATTCAACACCCTGCGCCTGCTGGGGAAAGAAGATAATTTTGCTGTTGGTTCAGCGTTGGTCGACAATCGACGACGCTGAACCAACGCTAAAGTAACACCTATTCAACACCCTGCGCCTGCTGTTGGTATAATGTCTGGCCACTGCCGGAAAGATGTCCAGCCACCAAATCAGGACATGGTCAACCGTCGTGCGTTTTGCCCAGCATACACAACACGCCAAAAAAGGAGGCGGGGTCAGTGCTGGGCCAGCGTTTGCAGCGCTGGCCAAACACCGACCCAACAAATGGCTCGAGTCTTGTGTATGCCTGCCACCAGTATATTATTTATTATTGTAACGCTGAATATTAGGCTTGTAAAATATTGTTATTACATAATTCAAATATAATAGGGTTCAGTTGTGTATGCCTCTCTGGTCTCGAGAGCCAAGATCAAGCATTCTAGATCTTGACCCTCGAGGCCAGCTGCCGTGACCTCACCAATATTATGGTGAGGTCACAATAATATTATGGTGAGGTCACAACATTTAAAAGACACAACAACACAACATATTACCACTCACATGCACGGATATAAGAAACAAAACAAAAAAAAGTATATCACCTGATCACGGCATGCATGTGTGTTGGAATATATAGTTATAGCTGCAGACAGATATCTTACTTATCACTCCTCCTTGCGAAAAGGGATGATGTATATTACACTTGTAAAAATCACGAAAAAGGAGGAATACATAAGTGCAATAACTGTAATTGGGTTTAGATGCTGTAATAACTTGATATAATTTACATTCTCTTGAGTTAATTAAAGAAATTACATAAGATGATTTAATTAATACTTTAAAATTACTTTTACGTACTAACAATGCTGAAAGATTAGACTCAGAAGTATACCAAGCACTCTCAATATAAACAAAAAGCGTATATAAACTTGTAGTCAATACCATACTAGGAATGTTTTGACATATGTTCTAAAACAATCTCGAACGTTTTTTGTATATTTCCTTTAAACCAATGCAAATGTTTAAAAATAGCATACCTGTATATCAATTCCCTTGAAATGAAGTGGTACATATTTGTATGTACTCTGTCTGTTTTATTCATTTCGCCTATTATATATTCTTTATAAATTATATAACTGATCAGAGTAATAATAAAATCTGGTATAGAATGATGTCCACATATGATATGGATAGGTCTGATATTTCCATTTAATACATCATTTAGAGATTGCCATATATGCCTTATTTGTCTACATGTGTACAACAAATGGATAATGTCTTGGTTTTCTTTACATATACTGCAACTACTAATTTCTTTCAATTTCCATCGTTTTAAATTGGTTCCACATGGTAGTATATTATGTAGTAGTTTAAAATTAAATTCTTTTAATTTATTATCAGGAATTATAAGAATTTTCTGTTTGTAAGCATCTTCGAAATTTAAATTATTGTTTATATTTGAGAAGAAAAATTTCCAGTAGGTTTCGGAAGTAGGGATATGGTCCTTTTCTGTGCCCATATTATAAAAATCTTTTGCAGTATGATTACATGGTATATCTGTTTCGTTATCAGTTCTGGGCGTCGGAATATTATTCGGGTTTTGTTTTGGTATTGTTTTTATTGCCTTTTTTATTACAAGTATTTCACAAAGGTAATTTGTTCTATGTTGTAGTTTCTCATAAATATATAATTCATCAAGCTCTGAGCTAGTTATTTTCAAATCTGTTAAGAATATTAATCCGCTGTTTATCCAAGATTCAAAGAATAGTGACATGTTTATTTTTTTATCTTTGTTAAATATTGTAATATTATTGTTGCCCCATAAGGGTATTTTATTTTTATCTAGGTCTTCACATTTGTGAGCTGAAATAAATGCTTCAACAATCGATCTGTAGATAGGTGGCAGTTTTTCAAGGCATGATATCATTTTAATGTCACGAATGCGCATATAGAATAAAAGGTTATTTTTCAAATAGCTTGACAGGTATTTTCTCGCAAAAATCGTCCAATTTTCTTCCCATCCGTCTAGAATCCGTTTGACCCACGTGGCCTTTAATGATCGACACATTAAATTTGGATTTATCATATTTAAACCGCCTTTGCTAATTTTTGAATATGCTACCGCTCTACGAATTTTGTCTCTCTTACCCCATATAAATTGGAAACTTATCTTTTCTAATTGTTTTAAGAAATCTTTCTCTATTGTAGTATTCATCATTAGATAAGTAAATTTAGATAATATTAAGCTTTTGAGAACAATAATTTTACCCCATACTGTTAGATTACGACAATTCCATTTTATTATTTCTTTTTTGGCTTTAAGTAGCTTTTCGTTCCAATTTAATGTATCACAGTTAGTTTTCTTATGCCCAATATAAAATCCTAAATATTTGAAAGGTTTATCTGTTATTTTTATTCCCTGGAAAGTACCTGTATTATATTTATTTGGACCTAATCGTATTCCGATAGTCTTGTCTATGTTTAGGTTAAGGCCACTGACTTTGGCAAATTTTTGAAGCTCTAACATTGTTTCCTTTATCATATCTATATTTTTTAGTATGATTACAGTATCATCTGCATATTGAGTTATTTTTATGTCAATTTTCTTCCCATTGTGATTTATTTGTATTCCTTCTATGTTTTTGTTGCTCCTAATACTTATTGCTAGCGTTTCTACGATTAATATAAATAACATTGCGGATATTGGGCAGCCTTGTTTAACGC
The DNA here is from genome assembly GCA_964017125.1 of Flabesymbios commensalis. Lineage (NCBI taxonomy): Eukaryota > Metazoa > Annelida > Polychaeta > Terebellida > Flabelligeridae > Flabesymbios > Flabesymbios commensalis. The sequence continues at coordinate 25,396,223 of OZ024912.1, forward strand.
CTCTTGAAGGATGTATATTTTCTGATAGGTATCCGTTGTTTTTTATATATATTTCACTCTTTTTGTACAAAGTTTTGATCCATTTGATAAAATCCGGTCCAAAATTGTATAATTGCAAGCATTCGAAAAGAAACTTATGTTCAGCTGTGTCGAAAGCTTTTTCATAATCTAAACTTAACAATACTCCATCGAGGTTTTTTTCATTCGAAAATTCAATCACATCAGATACAAATCGTATGTTCTGGCCAATAAATCGGTTCTTGATATAAGCTGTTTGATCGGGGCTTTTAATTTTGCCGATCACATTTTGTAATCGATTGGCAAGAGTAAATCCAATAATTTTATACTCAATATTACTTAAACTGATCGGGCGATAATTTTTTAATTCTTCTTTGTTTCCTTTTTTGAAAATAAGTGTTATCACTGATTGTTTTTGAGAGTGAGATAGTTCATCATTGTCGAAACATTCGTTAAAAACTTCCACAAGATATTTCCCAAAATATGGCCACAAAGTTTTTTAAAATTCTCCTGGTAATCCGTCTAATCCTGGTGACTTATTAAGTTTTTATTCTTTGATTACCTGATCGCATTCGTCGGTAGTTATTTTTCCTTCACATATAATTTGTTCCTTAGCGTTAAGCTTGGGAATATCTATTTTATTCAAATAATCTTTAATGTTTTTAGTCGTAGGTTTAGTTGAATTGTATAGAGTGTCGTAGTAGTTCTCGGTTACATTAAGAATATCTCTGTTGTCGTGAACAATTTCTCCGTCTTTATTTTTTATTTTATAAATAGTATTTGCAGTTTGTCGGCTGTTTTCTAATTTTAGAAAGAAAGATGTATTTTTTTCCCCTTTTTCTGCCCACTGAAGTCTGGATCTAATCTGGGCTCCTTTTATGTTTTCTAAACATAATGTATCGTATTGTTGTTTCATTAAAACCCTTTGTTCTATCAGTTCGTTATCGTTTGGATTTTTTGCAATTGTTTGATCTAAATCATCAATATCTTTTTCTATCTCTGTTATGGTGTTCTTCTTTAATTTTGCGGCTTGTATACCATATTGTATGCTTAATTCTTTTACGCGTATCTTATATAGATCCCACACTAAATATTTTGGACAATTTTTGTATTCGTTTATAGTGTCTCTAAAGATGTTTTTTATGTATTTTATGTACGTGTCGTCGGATAAAAATTTACAGTTGAGTTTCCAATAACCTTTACCTCTTTTTTGTGGGTTCAATTTGAGGTCTATAACCACAGCTTTATGATCAGGTACAGGTGCAGTGATCACATTTATTTTTGATAGGGAATTTATAAGATGATTAGATAGTAAAATATAATCAATTCGACTGCGTGCAGCATTTTTATTTTGTGGAATATAAGTATATTTTATTTCTGTGGGGAATAACATGAATCTTTTAGATTACAATTGTTTTGAAAGTTAATGAAATGGTTATTACATTTTTCCATTATACCAGATGATCTGTCAGTTCGCTTCATTATACTATTCATATCCCCTCCAACTATTAAATGTGAATTAGTGGTTGCATAATGATTGATCCATTTTTCAGTATGTTTGAAAAACTCTATTCTTTTAGAACATATATTGGGTGAGTACATGGTGACGAGCGTGTAATCTTGGTTGTTAATTGTTACATTAATTAGCAATCGTCTACCTTCTTTATCAGATACACTGTTTTTAATATTCATGTCTAGATCTTTTTTAAACATTATAGCAATCCCTCTACTATGAGTTGAGTCTGCTACGTTGTTAATTATAGTACCGTCCCATTCTTTTTCCACTAGATCTATATATTTTTTATTTAAAAAAGTTTCTTGTAACATTGTGATATCAGATTTATGGTCTTCTAGCCATTTAAATAAAGATCTGCATTTGGAGGATTTATTTATTCCTCTTGCATTAATGCTCACTACTCGTAAATTACTATACATTGTTTATCAGTAACCAGAATCATAGTCCGTGTGGATAATACATACATATAGGGTAGAGATCCGGCCGTATATCCATAATGATAACTCACGATCCGGTGTCACTTGCAGCGATCGGATAGTTTTTACCATCGTCTTTCCGGTATGTTTTTGTTTCTTTAGTATTAGGTGGAGTGGCTGATTGTTTTCGTTTACGCAGGAATTCATCGAGCGTATCTTGGTGCGTTTTAGATGACGTACATGTATCACTCTTTGTCTTACTGTTGTTGCGTGCCGGTGATGGAGCGCTGTTTGACTCCCGTCGCCTAGCGGGGGTACGATGGATTCGGCGGCTTCTATCACTTGATGTGTTGTCGTTTGTAGTAGCTGTAATCACTTGAGTTTATATCCAGACTACTAGTTTGTGAACTAGTCAAGTCATCGTCTGGATCACATGTGATGGTATTGTCATTATTGTTCAGCGTCTCGTTGGCGTCAAACTCACTGATCATGTCGTATGTTTGAGTGTTCTCAATTGAGTCGTCGGCATCAGTCAGTGTATCATTTTTGCTGTTACTGTCTGTATTACGAACATTGTTGTGGTGCCTTGTTTTATCTTGCAGTTCTTGTCGTATTTCTGCGAGTAACACTCCCAGCATATTGTTCCCTGGCCAAAAGCTGGGTTTAGTTATTTTTGTCAGTTTAAGGCTGAGACCAGTTCCCCAGTAAGGGTCAATTATCGCTGCCGCAAACGGCGTGTCTTCCGTTTCCATTATAATGTTTTTAAATTCCTCACACTGTTCTACTTTGGCCCTCATCAGCTGTTTCATAGTAGATGTATGCTGGCTATCCCAATCTTTGTCTTCTGATAAATGTTTTCCTATAGCTGTCACAATTCCAGCGTGCTTAGCGGTTTTGATATCTTTAGCTAAGTCTTTTTTGTCAAGGTCTGTAGCCTTGCGCCACAGCCACGCTTGTTGTATGCTGTTGAGCTTGTTATTAAATATTGTAATATCAGTGTTATAGCAGTTGGAAAGAGGCATCCTGTATGATGAGAAGGTAATGGGTTCAGGTCCGTTATTCAAACCAGGACAGTTATCAGCACCTGTAAAATGGCCTGGATCGTTGCAGCACTTACACATCTTTGTAAACTGTCCATCATGAAAAACTCGACATTTTTTGCCACATATAATAGCTTCTCTGTCAAGAATGGGTACAATAGGTGCTATTGCGTAAACGTATCTGTCCCCATTTTTGAAAGATGTTAATTGTCCATTATGGTCCCTTTCGTTTGCGTACCTGATATCACTAGTCATCTTTACAGTCTTGTTTTTCAGATAATCTTCAATTTCTTGACCAGCGATAGATATAGGGATATCTTTGATTGTGATTGTTTCTCTTCTGTCGAGAGGCTTTTGCTGTTTCGTAACAAAAGGGTTTTTGTCATATAGATTAACCCAAAAAGACTTAATATTCAGCTTCTTTCTCACGAGAAGCTCAAGTCTGGCTGCTCTTGTTTTGAAATAAATTCGCCATAATCCACGAACGTGTTGAGCTCCGTCTATACTGTTGTGTCCAGTTATTTTTGCAGCCGATACACAAACGTCGTACGGCTTGATGTCGAGTGTGTCGCTCTTAACAGCGTCTACCAGTTCATTGTGTTTGAAGAATAGAGGCTCGCAGCTCTCGCTAATTGGTGAGTCCATTGTGAATTGGTGTGTAATATTTACAGTGTTCAAATCGGTGCTATGTATAATATAATGATGGTGTGCATGAACATAATGTGTACAGTCAATCTCAAATCCTTTGTGCAATGTCAAAATAAAAAGTGCTGCAAAAATACAATAATCGTGTCTCGAAACGTAGAAATCTTAATATATCCAGTTCTTTAATGGTTTATAGCCATCTGTGCACAAAAAAAGAGTGATAAAAACGGTTAAATCCGCAAAAAAAGATCATAAATGCACAGAGCTGTCAGCAGGTGCTGTTGAACTCTGTGCTGCCGATCAATATTCGTCTAATAACATTGATATAATTGGTCTTTATGAGACATTGTTGGACGACTCCATTAATAAAACCGACATTCCTACTCTCTTACATTCTGGATATTTACCACCACTGAAAAAATGAAATGAAAAGTTTCCACCTCTCGCTGTCAATATAAATAAGAACAACATATTACAGTTTCGCAATTTTTTATTAAACTGGTAACAATACCTGACACTTTTCAGAAAATAATGCAAAACTTTTAATGGATTGGTTGTATTATCCGTAGATATAAATCTAAAAATTAATATTTCAATAAAACCTGTGATTTATTAACGTTACTACAGCACAAATAGTTCATTTAGTCAGATCTGACTAATATCCAATGTGTCGATGGGACTGTGCTATGTGGTCACGTGCCGTGAGAATTATGTCTTCGGCAGCTCAACAATTTAAACAAATAAGACATTGATAAAAATGTAACACGATAACAGGCATCTAGCGATGCTGTAGCGTCACCTGGTGATTGAAATGATATCGAGTTTGTCTTCATCAGCTTATTTACACAACATTAAAAAGAACATTAAACAAAAGAAGAGTCATGAGATTTTAGGTCTGTCACAAAATATTGAACAAGTTCCGGATTTTTTACTGAAACACATGTTCACGTGAAAATATTTTACGCATTAATCGTGTTTGTGTAATTATTGTGGACAACAGTTGATTGGACAGATCCACTCGTTCCACACCACTGTGGGCCTAGCAAAACAAGGTTGATCATTAAAACGTACATTTATTTTATTTAAATTTTCACCCACTTGAAATTGTGCCTCGCTGTCACGACACAAAACATAGTTTTCATAAAAGTCATATTTTTTAATTTGGGACCAAATATGGTTTATTTAAGGCTAATACAAAGATCAACTTAGCCTATCTATCCATGGTATATAATAGTGCGCTACATAAAACTGTTGCTTGCGATAATGTCAAGACAATGACATATCCCAGTGAAGTTGGCCAGTTGTAAATCCCACAATCAATATGAGCATATAAGGCAGAATAATTGTAGCATCACTGGTTACTTTGTTTCTGTCTTGTATTCCTGGTAAGTTACACAGATCTGTCTGGCACAGACAGAATTCCCCTGAGAGCATGCTGACACCAGAGAACGGCTCTATAGGAGACATTACGTATAAAGATGTCAGAAGGAGTTGTGTGACTGGAACGCATCTGGTCGAGCTCATGTCCAAGTTTTCAACTTTTGCTAAATCCTCAGCATTGACATATTTGTGATGAGTCATATTCAACGCGCCTGATACTCCTTTATCTGAAAAAAACACACACGATAATTTGTAAACATAATGCCCGATATTTGACAGAATTCTAACTATTGTCAACCTCATGTACATGTAGACTACGTAGGTGAGCACGATTATATAGCCGTTTTTAAATTGTCTTGTTATCCGATCAAATCACTGTTATTGTGAAAGCAATGAGTGTTTAATAAACAAGATTTGCTATTTTTTGCTCCCAAGTTAAGCAAATATGAGTAATTTCCACACACTTGAAGTTGTGGATCGCGGTAGCGAGACACAACTTCAATTTGGTGAAAATTTAAATCAGGTAGAACTGGGGAAAATACAATTTTTGTTATTGAACCTTCCCAGAAAAGGGGATATGTTGACTCAATGTTATTTTAATGTTAGCCCACTGTCTTCAACGCTGGCCCAACGTTAAAACAGCATTGGTTATTTTTCTCGTGTTTCCCGGCTCGAATTATTTTTAAAACTTACAGATTCCTTGAATGCTGATATCCAAAGTAGCACAAACTCCTCCGCGAGGACATTCATGCTGTCCACTATGGGGGCACCAAAATGGCTCATCTCTCAGGCATCCCAACATTGTGTCTATTTCTAGTTGGCGGTTAACAGACTCTGATCCAAAGGAAGCTTGCACATCTTTACATTGGCTGCAATACAATGAACTTGCTTCTTGCGTTTCTGAAAAGACAATTCGGTTGAATATTAGCATGATTAAGGAGTCTATAGGGGTCTATTGCTTACGAGAAATTTCTAAGTTATCTTGTAATATCCCAAATCATTGAACTTATCTGAGATAATAATGCAGAGCTGTATGGACGGTAAAAAAATCAATCGCATATTAAGAAGTGCTTAAAGGAATTTTAACATTTTTAACGGCAGCGGTGACTCCAATCATAATGGAACTGCCCTCATTTCCAAACAAAGTTAGAGAGGAGTCACATGCATGGTAAAAAATCAGAGCAATCAGTTGAATAATAAGACGTAACTACGATGATTTTAAGAAATGTAAAGGTATGTTTAAAACAATTGTGATAACAAAAATAAAATAAAAACGAAAGTAATCGCGGGGGCCCTAGGCGGGGGCCCTAGGGTAGTGGTTAGCACCGCTGCCTTTCACGCCAGAGCTCGGGGTTCGGTTCCCGGTCTCGGCGGTTTGAAAGAAACAAAAATGTTTCTTCCCCATCCACGTGTGAAAGTCAGTATTGTGGGAAGCCTCCGTGACCGAGAGGTAGCGTGCTCGGCCTCAGACCGCCAAGGCTCGAATTTCGAATCCTGTGTCTGGAGGACAGTGTCATCTCAATCATCTCACCATCCTCAGGAGGTTCTCCTGGCCCAGTTTAACTTATATGTGCACATAGGTGCCCCAAAGCCCGATTCATTTCATTTCATTTGGGAAATTTAAATCACATTACATAACTACACTAAATTCTAACCTTGTGGTTTGTTACATCCTGCTTCTTCACAAGCACAAGCTGCACCGGTCAACTCTGTGAATGTGCTACTAACATAAGCCCCCCACTCATCCTTGTCGAACGCTTTAGCTACGTCAACACAGCCTGTAGATTCCATATTCTGAAATCCTGGCAGAGTTATATCCAGACAACGAGAAGCCTCAACGTGAACTGTACCAGTGACTCCAGCATCTGTAAATAAACCGGTTGATGTCAAGTTTAAGCGCTTTGTGGACTTTTTGTGGTGTTAAATTTGACACATTGGTTAGCCTTTACATTACGCGGATCGATTTGGTGGGCATCAGATTCTGACGTCTAACGTAGATCCCCGCCACTGTAAAAGTAAAAATATGTTGCTTGCCGTAGACCCATAACATAGGTATTCAAATGAAGCGGAAAGAGCTAACCAAGATATTTATGATGATTTAAAAGATATTTATGATGATTTAAAAAACTTTGCTCTCCATTGTTTATGCAAAAATATTTTTAAATTTAAGTATGATTTAATTGACTGTTCGTACTCGTACTCATGCATGTTGAATAGGCATAATAACTTATGTTAAATAAGCATACAGGAACTGAGTTCTGTTTAGCATCGCGGCGCCACGGCAGTAGATTAATAGAATGAGATCTTGATGGAGGGCTGTGTTCAGTTTTAAGACACATTGCCAAGCCCTGATATTTACCATTTTCAAAGAACTGGAATAGTATCAAATGCATCACCTACTTCTAATCTAACAATTCTACAGAAATGGTATTATTAGATTACCTCAGCTTAGTGGTCACTAAGCATTTTTTTACTATGACTATTATTGCATTTCCATGAATACATCCAATTGGTGTCAAAAAATAAACAAAAATAAAAATCATGTCCACGGACATAATCCTTGTCTTTGCAAGGCCTTTTCTAAGAACATTCGAGCAGACATGATACGTTGACCCAATGTTGGGTTACTGCTGGGCCGACATCGCATACGGTGGGCTAACAGTAAACCAGCAGTAGGTCAACGTTTTACGAAGGTCATTTGTGTCGAATGCTTTATTGCTACTCACATGTCCCACTAACAGTGGTGTCAATGTAAAAACAGGTTTCCTCTCTTTTACATTGTACAAGTTCTGGATCGCCGCAGTCAGATGGGTTGATTCCCCCGTAAGCAAAGCTGACGATCCCATCATAGAGATGAACTGTCGAGGCGTTCGGATGGTCTTCATAATCCAGAATGTTGATGTCAAGGCAAGAATAACAAAAGCGCTCGCTGTGATCTAAGAAAACGTCAAAGTAACAATTAATAGATGTAGCAAGATCTGACAGGGTGTTTTTCACAACCCTAAATGTTAAACCGTAAACACTGGTGAAGCCGTAAGATTGATTTTTTTACTCACTTGAAGTTTTGTCTCGCAACCGCGACCCACAACTCCAAGTGGGTGAAAATTACGCATATATATTTGTTTAATTTAGGACCAAGCATTTGCAAATCGTGATGTTGAAGCATAAATTCAATTCCCAACAACAGTCGTATAATCGATGCATTTAATCATCATTTTACATCCCTGAAAACAATTTTCCTACAACTTGGGGTTTTAGAACGAAAATTCCCATGAAACTGGAATACCAATACATAGCAATTTTCTTTAATTTTCAAAACACAGGAAATCATCTTCATCAACTACAAGTCGCAGCTTGTAGTGGATGACGATGTTAATGGTAAATTCAGGCTTGAAAGGGTTAATAAAAAGGATCAAAAACGACTATAGTCGTGATTAGCGTGAACTAAAAACTTAGAGCTAAGATTACTAATGATCATGGCTAATTTAGTGGCGGATACAGAGGAGGGGGTGGAGGGGTTAAGGGGTTATCATTCAGCCAAGTGTAACACAACACTGCTCTGCAAAGCCAAAAAATAGTATTCCTAATTGTACAGTAAGCAGATACCGCATTTCGGCTTTGCACGGCAGAAAAGCTCTCTATGAGCTGTGAAAAACGTAATGGTAAAAAATCGCAGATAAGACGCAACATGAACTGTCGAGGACAATAGGAATCATTGACAAGATATATAATTGTAAACCTTTTTTGCCAAGTGTTTTCTTATTTAAATTTCAGCTTTAACTTTAAAGTCTAAAATTACTCATATTTGCCTAATTTGAGACCAAACATTTTGATGTTTCACTAATAAAACGCATCAGCCCTTAAATCGTTACATTATATTTTTTATTCATTTGAAGTTGTGTCTCGCTACCGCCACATATAACACGTCGGTACAATTTGTTTCTACCAATGCAATTTTAATCAAGATATCTCACAATTTAGTGCTCATTTCGCTTTAAAATTATCTTGTTCAAAGAACAAAAGACAATGATGAAAAATACAATATACGCGATTAGCAGTGGATTAACCTTAACCCATCAATCACGACTACAGTCGTTTTTAATCTGCTTATTAGCAGATATCACAAAATATTTTGAATGAATTGTGTGCTTAAACATCACGATTTGCACTGAAAGAGTAAAATATTTATAATGGCATTAGATCCATAAAATAGGTATTCAATTTAAGCGGGAAGAGCTAACTAGATCATTATTTATAATGGCCAACATTAGCCATAGACCCATAACATAGGTATTCAAATGAAGCGGGAAAAGCAAGCTAAGACATTTATTATTGAAAACCCTTTGGTTTCTATGGTTTATGTAATCATAATTCAGCGTTGTAAGGGTTAAAAACCATTGATTGATATCTACAGTTTTATTTCCTCAATCCGACGACCCCTCCCCTTTTAAAATTCAAGATCTCTCCCTGAGTGCCCAATAGACTGGGCATCAATGGCATCAAGAGTCTATTAACCATATTCTTGATGGCATTCATTTGCAGTGATAGGATGTCTCTGGAATACTCTCCCCCTGATTACCTGCTGGCTCATTGCATCCCGGAGTGAGACAACTGCACGCCGCACCGGACATGTTCACAAATTCTATCATTTGTTTTCCGATAAATATCTTCTCAACTGCGTCGTTTGTATCTATACACCCATCCCGTGGCGGCAATTCCACAAATCCCTGGTGGCCATCCTTCAGACACAGGGACAACTGTATTTCAGCTTTTGATCTGGCATTGCTGTCACCTCGGTCTGAAATAAAAAAAAAGTGAATAGGCTATACATGATGTATATGTTATATATCTAATAACGAGCCAATTGATCGATATTCCGGAGTGACCGTATAACAACTTCGCAATCGACCAACCTACCCAGAAAACGCAAAACATTTGTATAACATTTGCACAATGTTGGACCAACGTCGAAGACGTTGGGCCGACGTTGTACAAATGTTATGCAGATGTTTTATGTCTCCTGGGTGTCAAACAAACATATCAACTCTTACAACAATTTTTCTGTATAAATTATAAAGGCCAAAGCTTTTCTTAAATTTGAAAGCACCATAGATGTCTTAGTTAGCTCCTTCTCCCTCATTTGAGTACCTGCGTTATCGGCATACGACCATTATAAATATTGTAGTCTTTCAGTACAGGGATCGAAATAAGACGCCAGATTAAAAATTGGGTGTTTAAACGAGTGTTTAAATATCAAGATTTGCAAATTTGTAATCTCAAATCAACAGAAATGAGTAATTATCACCCAAGTGGTTCGCGGTAGAGAAGCTCAAATTCAAGTGGGTGAAGATTAAATTATATAATTTAGCGCATTTAGGGTTAAATGGTGGTGTCTGTCACTACACAAAGTGACAAAATGACCCCTTAATTTCAAAATCACGAAAACAGATGAAAATTAAAAAAAAGGATTTTTTTACATATTGAATACATTGGTGTTTGTCTCAAAACAGACGAATATCAGATATGATGGCTTTAACCCTTTAATCTCCGGTCACGCTTATATAAGTTGTTATTTTATTTTATTAACATATTAAATACTAGCTTTCAAACATTCTAAAGAGAAAAAGTGACATCAATCAGCAAGATCTCCAAAACAGCTACCACCATTTTCAAATTTTAATAATTTTCACCCGTTTGATTGCGTCAGCGGGACACAACAATGAGTTAGTGAAATTTCCGCCGATTAAATAACTCGGTGATTAAAGGGTTAAGCATAATAATTTTGTTTTGTGAGCTTACATATCGCGTCCACTGCGTTTTGCACTTTCCCACACGTTTGCCCAGCACCACATTTCACAAGGGACTGCGACATGTCCGATTTACAAGGACCAGGGTCAACTCCACCAAAGAACCTATTAACATGAATGTCATAAAGCATGCGATGAAACTCAGAGTCTGCTGATACGTTAGGCTCCAGGGTGTTGACATCCAAGCAATTGTAGCAGTATTCCTGCCATTTGTCTGAAAATAGAAAAAATACATTTATATAATTATAATACATTAATTCAAAGAGAATGATAGAAACAATTAAAAATCAATATGATATCTAATTTTAAAGGATATCTAAATTGGCTATTTTTGTGTTTTTAACATTTATACTGTCGATTAGGTAATATTCACGTGTTTAAATGTTCGTGAATATTAGCCTACATTTACTATTATGCCCAACTGATAGGATTGAGCCTAAGCTTCACAATGTATCCCACCATGATCATTAGTAATCCAAGCTGGAAACATCAAGCATATTCTAATTGCTCGCACTCATTGTATTTAGTCGATGTTCATAAAATACTGCCAAATACTCATAAAATCGATGACATTGTTTATGAGCTACAGAGAGTTTTAAAACATAGTGAAACGAATTGTTACTAGTTTTTTTCGATAGTAGCCTGAACGAATGTATACTTTATGTGGCCGGCATCTTATTTCAATTCTCCCCAAGGCGCAAATACTAATACATCATCTATATATTAACAGCGACAGGGTAAAGTTTCGGCACACAATTACTCAGCTGCTTCGGCGTTGACCTGTTTCACACATGGACAGATGGTATTATGATGTCCTAATCTGGTGAGAGTAAATGTTTTGTGCACACACGATGATGTACACTCACAGAGCCTTCAGATGAATATGTGACCTGTCATCTTGCTTTGCTTTGAAAGCAACAAATCTGACAATTCGTTTCACTAGATGTCACTATTTTATCGACAACGTCAAATAAATACCGTTAATGAGTGCGAACAATTACAATATTATGCTTGCTATTTCTAGCTTACTCATGATCTTCATGATAGTCCACTGTATACGAACAGTGGGACACATTTGTACCCATAATGAACTACCTGATTACAGAGCAACTGGGGTAAAAGTAAACCAGAAACAAACATTGAGTGGTCTACAACGTTACCCATAACCCATGGCTATGTCATCGAGGAGCCCAGTTAACCCTTTAACCGCCAAATTATTCAATCTGAATTTTCGCCCACTTGAAGTTGTGTCTCGCTTCAAGTGAGTGAAACTTATTCAGATTTGACAAAATGGAGGTCACTGTTTTCAAATATTGCTGATTATTGTCACATTTTTTGTTTAACATGTTTAAAAGGTGGTACTTATTGTGCTAATAAAAAATAAAAACCCGAATATATGCGGCACCGGCGGTTAAAGGGTTAAGGCCCACCCCAGCAAACCCAGTATGCTGAACCAATGCTAGCTCAATAGTGGCCCACTGTCTGCGACACTGGCCCACCATTGAACCAGTTTACTAACGTAATATGTTCATACTGCGCTGCAAAGATAAACTGCAGCAACTGATTACATGTAAAGTAAACAGATACTACCTTTTGGCTTTGCAGGGCAGTATGATTCTTTCTTGCTCTCACCTGCGGGATCATTGCACCCTGTGCTGGAGCAGCTACATGATATACCTGCCATGTCGTTAAATCTAACCATCAATTGATTCCCCACAACCTCTTTGCTCATTGCTATGTTCGCATGCAGACATTCGTTATCTGGCATCACCGTATAAGCCCGGTGGTCCTGGTCAAGACAAAGGGCGAATTGGACTAAAACTTTGGCTGCAATTTGTGGATAGGGGTGCTCCGCGCTGCCCAGAACTGAAAACAAAAATAATCATAGACCATTATTATCTCACTATTTACTCTGATTTAACTTACCCACTTTAAGTTGTGTCTCGACGACGCGTTATTTTTTTCTCAAATCGTGCTAATATCGGCTATATAGTTTGATTTCACATTAAAAACCTGGCCCTGGACACTGCTCGGTGGCGCTTGCGCACTCCAGTCTTGATGAAGGCACAACTTCTGCAGACATTGTCTGCGAATAGAGAAAATGAACCCTGGTGCTGCAGAATTGCATCTGAGTATTTTTCATTCACTTGAAGCTGGAATTGTTGACGCAATTTCCAGCTTGAAATGAATGAAAAATATTTTTTTAATGAAAAATAGAAATGTTCCAAATAGAATTATTTGATTAACTGAGCTAATTTGTCAAATTTATTGATATGTCTATTAAATCAATCTAAAACATGATTGAAACCGTATATATACGGTCTTAGCGACACAAAGGTTAAAATAAACTCAATTTTAAGATTTTTAGTGGGATGGGCCCCAAATCTGCAAATACTTAGTCTCAAATTAAAAAAAATATTAGTAAATTTCACCCACTTGTAACTGGTGAAAATTGAAATCACATAACTTAACGGACAAAGATTGTAAGTATCTCCGTAACGTACTCCGATTAACAACGTTTGTGTATTACATCAGCAAATAATTTATGATGTTTGTTTTAAAAACACAGCAAGTTGGATCGTTACAAAGAAAACCCCTTACAAAACACGTCCACTCTGACATCCACTTTGCCGCACGTCTGTCCGGCATCACACTTCGTGAGCAGTCGTGAGCTGCAGGGTCCAGGATGAGCTCCACCAAAGAAAAGGTCAACTCGTAACTGACCAATCAATTGATAGAATTCCGAGGTCGAAGGTATAAGAGGATCAATAAATTCATAGTCTACACAGCTGTAGCAGTAGAGATCTTCATGATCTAAAAAACAAATAAAACGTCTGTACAAATAATTCATTTCGCACTATAAGCATACCGACATGGTATCGGAGATGAATTAAAAGTATTTCAACAAAACGTATCTGCCAATGATCTTGGTCAAGGTGAACTTCGGCGAAAACACATGTTTCATTATCATGATTATAGGTACATATTTCTAAACGTCTCCTTCAGTAATTCATTCGTTTTCCATTAACAGAGTAGAGCCAAAGCATTCCAACTTGTTTTGTTGGTATATAATAATAGTAGGCGTATGTCTAAATACATAATTAAAATGTCCCAAAATTTCAATGGCAATGATTATACTTTGTTTTTTCATCCTACTGAATGGATATAACAAAAGTTATCATCCAAACTGTGTGGCATTAACGAAGGCTATCAGAAAGACCTAGTTACATTGAGTGATTTCGCATTATTATGCGACCATGATAAAAAAGATGTAACAGCCAACTATTATGACAGATAACAATACGCAGTTGTACTTCCAGTTATGAACTCTCTATAAATTAACAACATAAAATAATCATTTTAGTTAATAAAACATCAGTTTGGTCTGTTTATTACAATCTCCTATACTTTTTTATTCATGGAGACTCGAGCAACTATATATTATACATTTTGTATAGTTTGAATGCAAAATGATGCGTTTTACGATTGTTTTTATCTGCCTTCAGGCTATATGTTGTCACGTGGAAAAAGAGGAAATGAGATAATGTTCTGGTGTCATCAAAATATGTGGTCATTGTTATAACTAATCGAAAAAAGCTCATTCTCTTTTATAAAGCAGTTATAGCCAATAAAGTACAATTAAAATTAGTTAGGCAATAACTAGTGATTGAGAAATAAACATTAAAGTGTGGACACTTCGGTCATAAATAATCTTAACAAGCTAAGCAGGATGTGACAATCAAGCGAATTCGAGCAACTTGTCTCAAACGATTGTAAGATCAAACCTTGTCCCCAAATAACGACGCTGGTCTAACATTGGACCAATATTTAGTGAATTTCTCGTGTTACCCCAGAGACGCATCTTCCCAGCACTGCAAGTGTGACCTTATATAAGAGACTCACCTTTTTGTGTTTGTGACCTTATATAAGAGACGTCTTTCTGTCAATGTGACCTTAGATAAGAGACGCACCTTTCTGATAAGGTGACCTTATATAAGACACTCACCTTTCTGTCAATATGACCTCATATAAAAGACGCACCTTTCTGACAATTTGACCTTATATAAGAAACTCACGTTGCTGTCAATGTAACCTTTTACAAGAGACGTCTTTCTAGCAATATGCCCTTATATAAATAGGTACCTTTCTAAAAATGTGACCTTATATAAGAAACTCGCCTTTCTGTCAATGTGTCCTTATACAAGAGACGTTTTTCTGTCAATGTGACCTTATACAAGAGACACCTCTATGTCAATGCGACATTGCACTCACATCTCTGTCAATGTGACCTTATACAATATACACCTATCTGTCATTGTGACCTTACATAAGAAACTCACCTCTCTGTCAATATGACCTTATACAAGAGAGGTCATTCTGTCAATGTGATCCCATACAAGAGACACCTCTTTGTCAATGTGGCCCCTCATAAGAAACTCACCTCTCTGCCAATGTGACCTTATACAAGAGACGCCTTTCTGGCAATGTGACCTCATATAAAAAACGCCTCTCTGTGAATGTGACCTTACATAAGACACTCACCTCTCTGGCAATGTGACCTGAAACAAGAGACGCCTTTCTGGCAATGTGATCTTATATGAGAGACGTACCTTTCTAGGAAATGTGACCTTATATAAGAGACTTATTTATAGAAAAGACTCGTATTTCTGGCAATGTGACCTTACATAAGAGACGCACCTTTCTGATAATGTGACCTTATATAAAAGACGCACCTTTCTGGCAATGTGACCTTATATAAAACACTCTCCTTTCTGGCAATGTGACCCTATATAAGAAACTCCCCTTACTGGCAATGTGACCTTATATAAAACACTCTCTTTTCTGGCAATGTGACCTTATATAAGAAACTCACCTTACTGGCAATGTGACCTTATATAAAACGCTCACCTTTCTGGCAATGTGACCTTATATAAAACACTCACTTTTCTGGCAATGTGACCTTATATAAAACACTCTCTTTCCTGGCAATGTGACCTTATATAAGAAACTTACCTTACTGGCAATGTGCCCTTATATAAAACACTCTCCACATTGGCAATGTGACCTTTTATAAGAAACACACCTTACTGGCAATGTGACCTTATATAAAACAGTCACCTTTCTGGCAATCTGACATTATATAAAACACTCTCTTTTATGGCAATGTGACCTTCTATAAGAAACTTACCTTACTGGCAATGTGCCCTTATATAAAACACTCTCCATATTGGCAATGTGACCTTTTATAAGAAACACACCTTACTGGCAATGTGACCTTATATAAAACACTCTCTTTTCTGGCAATGTGACCTTATATAAGAAACTTACCTTACTGGCAATGTGACCTTGTATAAAACACTCACCTCTCTGGCAATGTGACCTTATATAAAACACTCTCCATACTGGCAATGTGACCTTATATAAGAAACACACCTTACTGGCAATGTGACCTTATATAAAACACTCACCTCTCTGGCAATGTGACCTTATATAAAACACTCTCCTTACTGGCAATGTGACCTTATATAAAACACTCTCTTTTCTGGCAATGTGACCTTATATAAAACACTCACCTTACTGGCAATGTGACCTTATATAAAACACTCTCTTTTCTGGCAATGTGACCTTATATAAAACACTCACCTTTTTGGCAATGTGACCTTATATAAAACACTCTCCTTACTGGCAATGTGACCTTATATAAAACACTCACCTTTCTGGCAATGTGACCCTTACATATTAAGAGACTCATTTTTCTGGAAATGTGATCTTATATGAGAAACTCTCTGGAAATGTGACCTGAGGCCCTACATAAAAGACTCACCTTTCGGGTCGTTACATCCGGTCTCGTCACACATACAGGACACCCCACTATGTAAGGTGAAAGTGGCGTTAAGATATGATTCCCATTCTTCGAACATATCAGCGTCAGTAACGTCAAAACATCCTGACACAGGAAGTCTACTAAAACCTGGATCGGAGGGGTTCACGCAGCGTGACATAGTCACGTCAGCCAAGCCGTGAATCCCATTATCTACAAGTCAATATACAAAAATAACTATTCATGATACATGATAAATTATTGAAATCTAAAAAAGCAAGTATAAATGTAACATTGTTCAGGGGCGGATCGGGACTTTTAAAAAAATGGGTCCGATTAAATCTAAATGTAGGTGTCAATCAATGATTGACAATGTTGACATCTATTATCAGCTAATATATAGGGGTGTGACGCTCTAGATTAACTGGGGTAGTGTCAAATATACCCAAGGCAATTTTGATCTATTTTAGATTTAAAAATGGGGATCAGGACACCTTCTTATGGATCCGCTACTGCGGTATGAACCAAACAACGTGACGTTAGTCAAAACTAGAATCCCGTTTTTCTGAATTCAAAAATTCCGTTTTTCCGAATTCAAAATAAAAGTACCGATAATGATCCTATAGATACAGGAATAGTACATAGGCATATAGTGATATTCATGTCACAAACTTCTTTGGTGACCACAGGGGTATACTGATTTAAAAACATCATTTTTTTCATGGGAAGCATGAAATGACCGCAATGGAGTAGAAATAAAAATAATAATTTTCAAATAGGTGGTGAAATACACCATAAGGCATCTTAGAATGACCAGTACTTCTTGCACTTCTTGCACTAAATTAGCTTGTATATGAGCTTACATGCACGTTTATGCTTAAAAATATGGAGATAATAGCGTATTTTAAAATGCATTGAAGATAACTGTCGCGCGCCCCTCAGTAAACATATTAGTGTCATGTATTTCAGTTCATTAGTACGTTGTGCTTTCATACCGATATAAATCGTTAAGCGACGCTACCGTATAGGACTTGGTAGTGTGTGCACTCTTCATAGAATCCGCTCGATTTACACTTCACTTACTAAAATAATCTCGTTTGTTTGGGTGAGGTAAAATGGCTGGGAACAATGGCAACCATAGATCGGAATGGATTATGTGTATATTTCAGTGATATAGTGTTTATGCGATGGTTCGAAAATGCTAGTGACCCGGCACGTAAGCAAAATGTTTCCTACATTACACAGTCATATTAGTGGAGTAATGTTGCGATCAAATGAGTTCCTTCACTTGGGTCGGGGGGACTTTAATATTTATTATACTTCCATCATAACTCGCATCTGGGTCAGAAGCTGCTCTCTCTTGATCATGAATCATTTCACATAGTTGACCCGATCTAGCAAAATGAGTTAATAAGTAAATCGCAGTTTGACAAACGATGTCTGTGCCCTTAAAAGCCAAAATAACTTGATTTGACCTATTTCTAATTTTTACATTGAGTTTTTACATTTTTATATGATCGCTTTCAAATCCTACAAATATAATGATGTCGCTTAGAAATAAATGTACATTTTGAAAAAATATATTAAATATATATATTTTTTTTTAACTTTAGTCTCTTGTATACTACAATTAGTGATATTTGTATCTATTCACATTAGGCCATGGGCTAGAACCACCCACTATGTACCCCCCCCCCCCCCCACACACACACACTTCACCCACACCAACTTTTTTTTAAACCTTGATATGTCTAAAACATGAAATGAGATGAAAATAGGGATGAACTTTATATTTTGACCCCTTATAGGGGGGATACTCCCAAACCCGTCTAAAATTAAAATCTGTCGTAGCTATTCTTGTTTAGCAATCTACACATTGGTTCTAGCCCATGGCCTACATGTTACCATGGTGATAATCGTCAATAAATAGGCGATATTCATGCAGTGCAGCAATCCTACCAATCGACACTTCTGCCATATACTTTTAAAGTTTACAACAATTTAGGACTTTAGTTTTATTATTTAAACAAATGGGATCGAAATAAATATTTATCCTATTTATTTTATATTAACAATCCTATGCTATTTTTCAAAAATGTACAGATTGCCTATTTGAACTGCAAATGCCATTTTCTCAAAATCGGGCAATTTCAGACGTTGTAGGGTGATATTGTAGAGCTAGCCACGCCACAGAGTTGAGTGATATACCGTTTTAAATGTAATTTTGTGTGGATTCAGGATGTGGTAATATCTCCAATATTTAAATCAGCCACTTACGACTCATGAAATTGTTCGTCAGATGCATAAAAAATTTAAAAAATGTCGCACTTCACATTATGTATATCGATGACAAATGCAGAAAATTATCTTTTAAAAATTGACACCAACGTTTTAATTTTTAGTTGGTCCCTCTGATGGCATTAGACTATCATGCATTTTTAAACTTGTAGCCTTACAGAGACATGACCAAAGGATATCTTATTTTGGTGGGATGGGAAAATTAAATATAAACTTTAATAAAACTAACAGCAGTAGCCTCTCTAGTTAAAAAACAAACTTATTAACGGTAGAGGTTTCAATTCGTTCGCATGAACAATTGTGGCGATCATATGTAAAAGTGGCGACCATGTCTAAATGTTGTCTTGCTTCTTACCAATTTTATAAGTATCGTCAGTTACATTGTGATATCATACTTACAAACTCCTTCAGCTGTTGTGTTAACAGAAAAACACACTTCCCCATCTGAGCATTGTGACATCGACGACGAGGCGCAGGAACCAGGATCGACCCCACCAAAGTGAACGCTCACCAAAGAATGGTATAGGCTGTCATGTGATCTGTCAGTTTCTAGTATTTCTACGTCAAGACAGGAATAACAACTTAAACCTGAAAATAAAATAATATCCAGTAAACACGAGACATTGACCCGATGTTGAATCAATGTTGGGCCACCGTCGCAACGGAAACCTGAACATAAAACAATAAGCCCATTAATTAACATAGTTGATGCATTTCCATGCGTTTTTGTCACACTGGGCAATTATTTTATTTGTCTAATCATACCTTTTTTAAACTAAAACCGAATTTACATACTTTCCAGAAAAGTTTACATGACACATTATAGATGGTTTACATGTTTACAGGCCAGATTACAGCTGAATTACATGTTTACACGCCAGATTACATCTGGTTTACGTGTTTACATGCCATATTACAGCTGGTTTACAGGTTTACAGGCCATATTACAGCTGGTTTACAGGTTTACAGTCCATATTAAAGCTGTTTTATATGCCTGATTACAGCTGGTTTGCAGGCCAGATTACAGCTGGTTTACAGGTTTATATGCCAGATTACAGCTGGATTACGGGTTTACATGCCATATTACAGCTGGTTTACACGTTTATATGCCATATTACAGCTGTTTTATATGCCTGATTACAGCTGGTTTGCAGGCCAGATTACAGAAGATTTACATGTTTATATGCCATATTACAGCTGGTTTACAGGTTTACAGGCCATATTACAGCTGTTTTATATGCCTGATTACAGCTGGTTTGCAGGCCAGATTACAGCTGGATTACGGGTTTACATGCCATATTACAGCTGGTTTACAGGTTTACATGCCATATTACTGCTGGTTTACATGTTTACAGATCAGATTACAGCTGGTTTACATGTTTACAGGCCAGTTTACAGCTGGTTTACATGTTCACAGGCCAGATTACAGCTGATTTACATGCTTACATGCCTGATTACAGCTGGTTCACAGGTTTACAGACCAGATTACAGCTGGTTTATAGGATTACAGACAAGATTACAGCTGGTTTATAGGTTTACAGACCAGATTACAGCTGGTTTACAGGTTTACAGACCATTTTTCACACCCTACGAAAATTATTACCTGGGACCTTAATAAAAGCAAATGGATCATAGAAAAGTATGTAATCTATCTCCACCTTTTGTTCAATATGACTATATACCATGTGATACTCTACTTGACTATGACAAGACAAGATAAGACAATACATGGAGATACACACGTGACCGGATGAGACCATGTTTGACTGCAAGAGAGATAGAGATGGGGCCCCATCTCTATCTCAATTGCAGTCGATCGTGGTTTCATCCGGACTATGTTTTAGTCAGCCAGCCAACAAAAGCTAAGATTTCAACACATGGCAAATGTTTGCTACAAGCAAACTAACAACACAGATTATAATTTGGCCACATAACAGCTTGTTTATAGGTTTACAAGCCAGATTACATCTGTTTTATAGGTTTACAGTCCAGCTTACAGCTAGTTTACAGGTTCACAGGCCACTTTGAATCTAGATTACATGCCAGATTACTGCTGCTTTACAGGTTTACTGACCAGATTATATCTGTTTTATAGGTTTACAGGCCTTATTACAGCTGGTTCACATGCCACATTACAGCTGTTTTATAGGTTTACAAGCCATATATATTACAGCTAGTTCATATGCCAGATTACAGCTGTTTTATAGGTTTACAAGCCATATATATTGCAGCTAGTTCACATGCCATATTACAGCTGTTTTATAGGTTTACAAGCCATATATATTACAGCTAGTTCACATGCCAGAGTACAGCTGTTTTATATGTTTACAAGCAAATGTGCACACCCTACAAAAAATTATTTGCTGAGACTTTTATAAAATCAAACGGATCATAGAAAGGTATGTACAGTATTCCCTCGCGTAAACGTGCATGCACTTATACTTGAAGATGCCCTTAGTTTTCGAGAACAAGTGCATGCACTTATATTCAAACACAAAAAATATTTCAAGAGACACGACATGAACTTATATTTGTATATGAAATGATCTTAGCAAAACTATCGCAACATATATAGAAAAAAAAACATACAAAGTTATTATTGTGCACCAATAATGGTATAGCTTAATTACTATATTACTATATCATTATCATATTATCATTAAACATGGCATAACTGTATGCATTACATAAGAAACAACATAAATTATGTTTATATACAATACATATATAGTATTAAATTAGATCGTATAGCAGTCAGGCGTAAATACCCGTCCCACCTTACGCTATTGTCATCACTACCGTCTCAGCTGTCGTAAAAATGTTGGCAATAGCTGCTTTGAACAGACGCGTTCATGCCCTTACCTGCTTACTATGGATGAGGAGTGTACACATATTGTTATAAAAACATATAATACCGTTCTCTTTACGTTCTGCTGGACGATAAATATATAGTGACGTAATTGTCCAGTTCAAGCAAGGAGTCATTCTCCCTGATCGTTTAGAAATCGAACTGGAATCAGCTGAGATTATTTTTTTGGGGGTCTTTAAATATGCATCATATATAATGTTTAAGATACAAATCTGATTATAAACATTATTATACAATTTCGAATATGAATTATCACAAACATGAACCTATAAAGACAAAAGTTGTTGACAGAGTTGTTTCAGATATCATAGTGAACGACAAATTCAATGCGAATAGGGGTGCACTTAGTTTGCGAAAACAAGTGCATGCACTTATATTCGAACACAAAATCATTTCAAAATATCTCCAAAACATGCGATTTTCACTTATAAGTGCATGCACGTTTATCTGCGGGGATACGGTAATCTATTTCCTCCCTTTGTTCCATTATGCCCATATTCCATATGATATTCTTCCTGACTATGACAAGACAAGACAAGACATGGAGATACACATGTGGCCGGAGATGGGGCCCCATCTCTATCTCTATCTCGCTCGCTTGCCATTGCTCATTCTGGCCAAGTGTGACAGGGCTTTGAAGGTGTGCGTCCTTACCGCGAACCACAACGTCAAGTTTGAAACAAAACTGTGTCAATCTAACATTTCCAGACAGATATTCTCTTTTTCAAGACAAACTATTTTGATAAAATGGATATAGACGTGATTAATAGTTCAACCCTTACAGCGCGGGGATCGACTTAGTCGTCAGATTCTGACGTATGTAGACGATCAAATAGATCAAATTAAATACTATATATGTACACCAACCAATGGGGGCCACTTCTTTTTATTTTTTCTCCTCTAAAACAGGTCTATTTGCAGACGATGCAAAAATAGATATGGGAATTAAAAACAATCTGGATTGCACGTTACTTCAAGCTGACTTAGATAGACTTTATGAATGGAGTGCAACTTGGAGAATGAATTTTAATTATTCTAAATGTAAAATTCTTACTGTTAGTCGCCGTAAGGCACCAGTATTTTTTAACTATATGTTAAACGGTAATAGTTTAGAGCATGTTACATCGTTCAAAGACTTGGGTGCACTTAATTGTCTCCTCTGACTTAAGTTGGAAGGGACATATCGATAATGTTGTAAGTAAATGCAATCGTGTTAATGGTATGATCAAGTGAGTTGTTGGATATCATGCTCCCAATAATGTCGCATTTAACTTATACAAATCATTAACAAGGAGCATAGTTGAATATAGCGCTCCGGTTTGGTCTCCTCAAAATGCCAATGAGTTAACTAAGCTTGAAAGTGTGCAACGAGCAATGACACGTTTTGTGACCAAATTTGATGGCCGCAGTTTCCAGGACAGGTGCATTGACCTGAATTTATTACCTCTGTGTTTCAGACGCGACATTTCAGATGTTGTTTTTGTCTATAAGTGTTTACATGATAAAATTAAAATTCCAATTGAAATTTATACTCAATTAATTGACAATACATCACGTAGATCTGGTGACACATGTACTTGTACTTATAGAAAGCTTATTAAATAAAAAAAAATCAAATGTTGATGCTAAAGTCCATTCCCGCACTGGAAAAATTAAAATATTTATACTGGCCGTAGAGCCATAACATAGGTATTTAAATGAATCAGAAAGAGCTTACTAAGACATTTATGATGATTTTAAATTCTAATATAGAAGGTCATATTATTATAAAAAATTTGACTGATTGCGGCGCACTGGGACAGTTTTATGATATAAGTATCATTATGTAAGGCTACATCGGGATTTACGACTATATTTATCTAAGTAATACATTAGTATTTCCTGGGGGTCCTGACTTTTAACCCTATAAGCAGCAGCGATCAAATGAAGCTAATGTACAATAAAAACATTTTCACTTGTTGTTTCTCATCGGTGAAAAAATGACGTATGTTCGCTGAATTTTAGTCCGAGTGTAATATATCAAATTGACCAAGTAAAAATGGTTTGTATACTAATCGATTTACTTGAAATCATTCAACATAATATGATATGGGTTCACGCATGTGATATCCGCGTCATACCCTTTCCTGAAAATGCATTGTATTTGAAAAAAAACTTAATGGGTTCTGAAAATACATTAAATCAGCTAACTCACAAACACAAATTGAATGATCTGAGAAATGACCTGTTTTCTGAAGTGAAACATAGTTTTCTCTTTTAGGAGGCATGGCTACCGGTTCTCTAGTTTTTTTAGATAATTAGCTCGAGATTATGCAATGGTGTTTATAATGACAACTGATAGATGTGTGATGTCCAGTCAGTATACACACAAAAATAAGAAGAAAAGATGATAATGGAAAATAAATTAATCTATGAAAGAGACTGAACTAAGAAAATTGGCAATTCGCACCTCACAGTGAATCAGAGTCATAGTTAATATAAACTTGTAATAATATCAAAATAAAAACTTCCATTTGAATATAAGACCCGTTATAAAGCAACTGTGTATCAATAACTAAAATCTTGATCATACTGTTAGTTTTTAAATTTAGGCATATTAGGACTTACGGAAATAAATAACAGTCATAGCATGTCAATAAAGATAAACATGAATGAGAAAAAACATACCTTCTGTTGAAAACGCTTGTAACAAAAGTAACAAAGCAGCAGCCAAAACCATGATGATACTCTGTTGTTCCTAGTTAATTTGTGCTCATTTATAAGCGATTTTGATGTTAACTTGCTCTTTTCTGCTTTCTTCTCTTGCTCTATAAGCGTCCGTTCGGCTGCGCGATAGATAGGCCCTATGTCTATGCTGTGCTCTATTGATGCTTTGACGGATGTATTATTTCGGTTGTCTTCTCATCCTATGTTCTGATGCTGGATCTCCGTGGGACCCGGTTATGGTCTTATGATCACTCTGCTCGGGTGGCTGGTACTTTATGACTTTACCTCACTGACTTCCCTCCCCCCCCCCCTGATTATATTCAGCGCCCTATGCCTCTCACAGTACTCTACCAGTGGTACAGCTCTGCAGACAGTAGCTCTGCAGGTAGTCCCATGAGCCATCAACATTAACCCCTAAACCTCTAAGATATCTGATTTAAAATTTCCACCCATTTGAAGTTGTATCTCGCTACCGCGACCCACAACTTAAAGTCGGTGAATTTTTATTTATTTATTTAACTCGGGACAAAACATTTGCAAATCTTGATGTTAAGACATCATTCCCAATAACAGTGACTTGATCGGCAAATAAAACAGATTTAGAAAGACTATACTCGTGCTTAGCTGTGAAAGGGTTAACCCTTTAAGTCCTCACGATGCATTAAAGCATTATTTTACATCCCTGATAACAAACTTAATTCTCCTACAACCAAGGGTTTTAGAACGATAATTTCCATGAAACTGGTTTACCAATACATGGTGATTTTCTTACTTTTTTAAACTACATCAAATCATTTGCATTCACTACAAGTTCGAGAATTGCAACAGCAATTCGCGGCTTTTAGTGGATGAAGATGACCATAGTAAATTCAGGCCTGCAAGGGTTAAGGCGGTGTTATTAGTATAAACCAAATCGTCAACACTTGAATCCCCAGCGGCTGATTTGCACCTTTCATTCTGTGTGAACTTTAAATGTGTTTAAAGATAGTATTAGCTTTTATTTCTTTAAAAGTGAAATTTATGTATTTTTATATATCCTTAAATCTAATTTATACAGATAATGTAACAGTTTATGTAGTTTTAAAATTGTGCACGTTAGATTGGATTCTATGCTGTAGTAATACGAAGGTTAATTATAACAATAATTAACCCTTGCAGCGCGAGAATCGATTTTAGACGTCATAATCTGACGTCTTTAGATGTCAGAATTAATCCCCGCACTGTATTAGTAAAATATTATAATGGTCGTAGACCCATGACATAGGTATTCGAATGAAGTGGAAAGAGCTTACTAAGACATTTATAATCATTTCAAATTGAAAAAACCCTTTGATCTCCATGTTTTTTTACAAAATTTTCATCGCTTTAAGGGTTCACCTACTCACCTACTTCATACAATGAACCCTAAATGCAACACGCTTAAATATATCACCCTAAAATAAATCCGGTTATGAATTTTTATGCCATTTTATACAATTCGAACATAATTATTTCTTTTAAAGAAAAATTAAAAGGAAAGTATTCAATATTGCCAAAGATTGAACTTAAGATAATTATTTATAGACGTGTCCAATATTCCAAATCCATGACGGAAATTACGTCTAATTTATGACAAAGTCATAATATCCCCTGAATCTTATTTCCTATATTAATGTGCTTAACCCTTCAACCGCCAAGTTAATTAATTGGAATATTCACTCACTCGAAGTTGTCTCTTGCTGACGCGATTTACAACTTCAAGTGATTGAAAATGATTCAGATTTGACAAAAGGAAAAGGAGGTCAACATTTTTTTAATCTGGCAAATTGTTGTCGCGCTTTATCTTTAACATGTTTAAAAGCTGATATTTAGTGTGCTAAGAAATAAAAAAAACCAGGAAAGTAATCGTGACCGGTAGTTAAAGGGTTAAACGGTTGAATTAACAACTAACTCATCGCATCCTGAAATCATATCGATCTTGACAATTGTACAAAGGGTTTGCTGATAGCTAATAGATGTATTACTTATGCTAATTATATTCACAGCTCAGTCATGTCACCCAATGTTTACGTTTGCTACCCCACCTTTCCCATGCCTCATCAGACACAATATGCATCAGTGAGTCCTACCCCCCCCCCCTTCAAAATTCCCGCGACAGCGATACGAATTGCCAAAATTTTGCTATTTGACACTCGAAATTTACTGCACTACCGTAATAAATATGGTTTTACCCCCCCCCCCCCCCTATATAATTATTTGCCGAGAAGATTAAAAATAGTTAATTGACTTACTTTTTTCAAGCGGACCCCTTTTTTAATTCTAGATGCGCCCTATGTATGCACTCTTCCCAGAAAACACGACATTAACTCTTTCAGCACGGTACCCTCTTTAAACGTCAGAATCTGATGATTTCAAATTGAAAAAAACATGGTTTATACAAACATACTTCAGCGTTGCAAGGGTTAAATCAACATAGGAAAATCGTATCATGTTGACTGGCCGGCTATCAACCCTTTCAGCGCGAGGATCGACTTCAGACGTCAGAAAGAAGATGATTTGATGTGGTTTAAAAAATAAAGAAAATTGCCATGTATTGGTAAACCAGTTTCATAGAATTTTTTGTTCTAAAACCCTTAGTTGTAGAAAAATACAGTTTGTTTTTAGAGATTTAAAATGATGCTTTGATGCATCGTGAGGGCTTAAAGGGTTAAGACGGCAGATTTTGACGTCTAAAGTCGATCCCCACACTATAAGAGTAAACATATTTATAATGATCGTAGACCCATAAAATAGGTATTCGAATGAATCGGAAAGAGCTAACTAAGACATTTATGATGATTTCATATTGAAAAAACCCTTTGGTCTCCATGGTTTATACAAAAATTAATTCCGTGCTTTAAGGGTTAACATGCTAATCCCGGTTTTAAACGCCGTTTTCAATCTTATTATTTCTCTTTCAAACAAAATAATTTGAAGGAGAAATTATAACTGAATTCGCTAGATTAGGATTATTATGTTTTGAATCAAATTCTCCAAATGTAAGTAATTTAAGTCCAGTGTAGTTTAATTTAGGTCCAGTGTAGGTTATATTAAGATTTTAGGATCTAAAATTATAATATTACCCCTCTAATCGTTAGATTGTCGAATTTAAATTTTGACCACTTGAAGTTGTGGTTCGCTACCGCGACTCACAACTTCAAATAGGCCAAAATTATTACATTTGTACGATATAAATCTAAACATATGCCAATCTACCGATTTTAACGCCAATGCATCCTTCACATATTTGCGTTCGAAAATCAAAGAAATTAAAGGTATGGACGCGATAAGCACTAGAAGTGTTAAGGGGACATTTACACTGTGTCAATGTTGGGCCAGCATCACCAGTGCTGTCACGGTATCTCAGATATTCGACCATGATTGTGTCATAGACGTATCATATATATAGTACTTATGTAAAATAGAGGCGCCGCGCGGCACGGCGTTCGGTGGGGCCGCACCTACTGATTTTTTTCGGCGCCGCGCAGCGCGGCGCGGCGTATGGTGGGGCCGTAGCTTAATTCCAAATAACTGTGATTTTACCTGCTAACAGATCCAAAACGACCATAGTCGTCCTTAGCGCTCCAAGGGTTAAGCCACATATTCGGCCATGGAGGGTGTGCTTTGATTTATGAAGTTATGTGCACTCATGCGTGGCCGACATTTATATCCCCATCATAAATTGATAAACCAACCTTGCATAAACCAACCTCCTACGACAGGCACTGTTATTAAGGCGTCATTATGTAAATTAGGCCATGCAGAGTGTAGTCCCATTAGCAATTATACACATAGTTTAACCTTTTATCCCTCAAAGTGCTGATCACGACTATTGTCGTTTTTAACCTACTTTAGAAGCCAATCAAATCACTGATATTGCAGTGAAATGCGTGTCTAAACATCCATATTTGCTAATATCTGTGTTCAAATGAAACAAATATAAGCAATTTTTACCCACTACAAGTTGTGGGTCGCGGTTTTGATACATAGCTTCAAGTGTCGATCGTTGAATATCATCTACGGAACCCTGTTTGGTCATCAGTTAAAATCACATGTGTTTCTGCCCAGGGTCCGTATTCTTGTACAAGTTAGCATAAATCGTAAGCTTCGGATTGGTCGGGATGGCCATCTCGATCAATCCGAAGCTTACGATTTATCGTAACTCGTACGAGAATACGGATTCAGGCCTGTAGTCTGGCATGTTGAATCCTGGTTAATATCTTGCTGAAAATAATGGTAAGATAAATAACTATGTAATTATCCAATTTTTAGAAACTACCTTTCTTTTGAATCAGTATGATTCAGATTTGGTCCACATTTCCACAGTAAGAATTTGTAAAATAGTGTATCAAAAGGACGCTTTAAATACACTAGAATATAGTCCGTTCTATATTTGAACATTTCACTCACTAGCTCATCAGGTCCGGCTGATTCGCCCGATCTATATTTTAATGCTATTACTTATTTTCTCTAACAGTAAAAATTAAATTTAATTCATTTTGTTCGTCTGGCGGCAAACATATACGACCGGGTGCATTAATTATCCAAGTTGAAATTACTTTTATCGTCACCAGATAGCTCTGTATCTGGATTAAGTAAGGTTGAAAAACATGTATACCACTCATTTGTATCAATATTACTTAAAACTCCATTGCTGTGGAGTAGATAAAAACTATGCAGAGTTGCAACATATTTAAACGTGTCCCTGATTGCCCAGTAGGCCTATACGGGGCTAAGTGGGACAAGGCCAGGGGCTAATTGGTACACCCCTATTTTTTAACAATATAGATTTATTGAGATTAAACTACATGGTTCCAAATAGATAGATAGGGGTGAGCCGCTTTCAATTTATATTAAGTATTGTTAGCTCTAACATTGTCTACTCCGAGGCGACAAAGAAGAAAAGTGTCCCAGCTAGTCCCGGTCTCGCCTGTGTTAAAAATAGAAACACTATAAATTGTGTCCATCCCCAAAAATAAATCCACAGTAGCACCCCCTCATATGCGTAACAAATAAATACTATTTAGTCATATATAAATTTTCTCTTGATCACTTGTCTCCATCCTGAAAAATATGATCTTGTATGTCGGTACTGCCCAGGACCGTAAATCTAATAATTGTAAGTTGTGCTGTATTGATGGGTGTTTTGGGGGATGTGTGTCAGAAGCCTATAATACAGCAATGGTGTTTTTCAGTTTTACAAGAATCGAAAGTGGACGTACGAAATACCGGAGAGGTAGAAAAAATCAATTATTCTAACCTGCTTCTTTAGATCATTTATTTCCACTAATAGTGTAAATTAAATGAAGGGAGAATTTATTTTTAGAGGTTTGCCCTGTCAACACCGTGTCGCAGTTAGCCCGGGTCTCCTCTGTGTGGTGTTCTGTGAACCGTATCGTCTCTCTCTCTCTTTATCTCTCTCTCCAGAAGGTATCCCGAGTTGGCGTAGAATCTTTATTTGAGTTTAAAATCTCTCTACTCACCTGAAAGGCACTTAGTAGGAGTTGATCCAAGGATCACTGGATATCTCAACATATATTACGAACAGAAAGGTGCGTTATCGTATATATTACATTAGTAGCCTACTCACTCCCTCATCCATTTGCTCACTCACACATTCCAATCCAATACATATGACGAGGCCTATAGAATTACATTAATTATATTCTCAGTCTTGTTTTATATGCATTTTTATGCTATAGGTCCCTATTCTTTAAATGATAACACATTGTTGTGAATACAATCGGACTAAAATATCTATTTTTATCGGTAGTATATAATAATATTACAGCAGTAGCAGCAATATTGATAGCGTTATTACCATAAAGATAATAAACCATCGTCACGGTCTGACGACCACTCATAATCTGCAGTACAGTGTACAGTAGTGGAGACCCGCTAATAAGACCACCCATGGGATTGACTGAAAGTGGACCCATTAAAAATGTTTGCCAATTTGGAATGAAGAGATACAAGTCAGTCTACAAATATATATGACTTGTTCCGGCTGGCATTGAGGTCGATTATTAAACTAATGTATTGAAAATTACCTCGCGGTATAATAGAAACACACAATTTTAAAACATGTTTTAATAAATGCCATCTATGTCATCGGTTCATGTTTGCTTAATGTAATCATCTATCTCTACATATTTTCATCATACAGATGAAACTGTTTCTAGCGTATCACTGAATCATTTAAATGCCGTCCTTGTCGAAAAGTGGCGTTAAGCAACATCTATTACTCACTCACTCACTCACTCACTCACTCACTCACTCACTCACTCACTCACTCACTCACTCACTCACTCACTCACTCACTCACTCACTCACTCACTCACTCACTCACTCACTCACTCACTCACTCACAGAAATCCCTGAAATCTATTAATATAGATTATACATGTAAATTGTAGATTATACCTGTACACAGAATATGTTTTCTCCGGTGGTGATAGCCACATTGATCGTGGCGATGGCGATTGCAGCCTTTTTTCTAAAGAGGAAATCTGCAAAGCCAATTGTATGGAGCACTGGGCGACCTCTGGGAACTATGGAGAGGGCTATGTGGGAATGTGGCGGAATGATGACATGTCATGTAAGTAAACTATGGAGTAGGCCCACATGTTGAACAGTAAACATGGTAAATGCTACAGTATATAATGTTTACCCACTTAGCCCTTTAAGTCCTCATGATGCACTAAAGCATCATTTTACATCCCTGAAAATCCCCTATTTTTTCTACAACTAGGGGTTTTAGAATGGATATTTCCATAAAACTGGTCTACCAATACATGGCAATTTTCATTAAATTTTCACCTTCAAGCCATCTTCATTCACTACAAGTCGAGAATTGCGACAGCAATTCGCGGCTTGTAGTGAATGAAGATGACAATGTAAATTCAGTCTTGAAAAGGTTAATGTGGTGTCCCGCTACAGCGACCCACAACCTTACGTGAATAAAAAATACTTACATACATGTATATGTACGAATTGTATCTGAATTAATGGCAATTTTGAAAATTGAAGGCTCATTTCCCTTATTTGAAGAGCAAGCATAATTACTAAAGACGGCTGAGTAAAGGGTTAAATTTCCAAAAAATAAAAGGTTATAAAGGCATTTAGCGTTAAGCGACCTTTATTCTTATATGTGGCATTTTACGACCATCCATTTTGAAGTACAGAGCTGTTAGTGAGCCATGTGAGAGAAAATTTACAATTTGCAGCCATTTTGCCTGACAGCAATGCCATTTTCGGACCCGTTCACATTAGAGCTTGCACTATAAAAAAATGGGGCAAGTGGCAGGAGCTAAATATCGGCGCCCTAATTTTTTTTCACTCAGATCAAAATAAAAATAGAGGTTGTGACCGCATTTTTCCAACATTTGTGGTCATGTTCTAACATTTCTGAGCTGTTAGTGAAATACACGAGTGGTATCAATTTTAGAATGATACTTTAAAAATGTCGAGTGTAGATTATTAACGAGAAAAATAGTGGATTATAAAAGTCGTAAAAATCAAATGTTGAGTAGATCATGGTTAACTTACATAATAAGTTTGATGTATATCTAGGCTATTAAACAAGTAATGAGCCTATTAGTGGCAGACAGACGGGCGGGCCGGACGGACAGACAGACGGACGGATGCTCCACGTGACGACAATACTACAGTTAGCCCGTTTTTAGCAGTCAGTCTGGTATGAACGCTATCCCGCCTCTGCTGTTTAAACCTTTCAGTGTGGGGACTGTCTTTAGACGTCAGAATCTGATGTCTAAAGCTGGTCTCCGCACTGTTTCAAAAAATTATAAAATATCTAATTTGTTTCGAGTGAAAATATTAGAAAACATGCGGGTCAAGTATTCATAGTGTTAGTCAGTTTTTAATCAATACAAACATTACTATACAAACAATGTGTTTTATTAAAATTATCAAATTTTCGTCGGCAATTTTAATTCATTTAAAAACGCATTTTGGAAAACACAAAAAGGCGTTATCGTATTAGAATTTCAATCCACTTTAAGGGTTGTCTCGCTCGCCACCGCGACCCACAACATTAAATACTCTGATTTCGAGAGGTAGCGTGCTCGGCCTCAGACCGCCAGCATTCGAATTTCGAATCCTGCATTTGTCTAGAGGGCAGTGTCATTTCTTTCATCTCATCATCCTCAGGAGGTTAACCTGACCCAGTTTAACCTGTATTTGCACAAAGGTGGCCTAAAACCCTATTCATTTGATTTCATTTTTGGGACCAAACATTTTCCAAATCTTGATGATCAGACACACACGTCCTTCCATAAATAAAACGGATGAATACAGCAGGTTATTAACGACTATAGCCTTGGTTAGCGCTTCAAGGGTTAATTAGTCATATATTTTTCTTTTCAGATGGCTGTCCTCATATCTGACATACCTTTAACCCTAAACATGATTAAATCAGCTTTTACAAAATTAGCATTGAAACATCCACTACTGCGCATGCGCATAACACAGAAAGATGGTGAAGATCCGCAGTTTGAAATGATGGACGAAGTCACAGTTAACATAGAAGAGAGACAAGAAACTGACTGGGTCAAAGTGTTTGAAGAAAACTCCACCACTGACTTTGGCGATCACGATCAGCCACTTTGGTTTGTTCAAGTTCTTCCAGATGCTAAGCCAGACTATACGACCAATCAACATGAATATCAATCTACGCTGTTACTGTCGTGTCACCATTCAATAATAGATGGTATGTCCAATATGCTATTGTTTAATGAGCTGATGAATGAATTAGAGACGGAAATCACAGGAAAAGGAAGAAGCGATGTCATCGCATCTTGTCCTATTCCACCTCCTGCGGAAGTAGTTGTCAACAACAGACCACTTCTACACATTCTAGGCGAGCGTTTTTTGAACATGTCTATAAAGTTATATCCTCAGGTTCTCCTCTGGATCTTCAAACATCTTGCGTCATCAAATTTTACACAACAGCCTTCGATTCGAACCCTCATACAGCAGAACAAGTCACCAACGTCGTCATCACCAACAACAAGTGTGTTTCCAATATCTCTCAGTCGAGATGAAACCAAGACGCTGATTGGAGAATGCAAAAGGCATAAAGTATCCCCTCTGTCAGCCTTCATATCAGCCTATTGTATAGCATTGGACAAACAGATTCCTCTTACGAGCACTAACTTATCATTTGAGATCAGCTCTAGTCTACGCCAGCGTACAGGATTTCTAGATGATGAGATGAAGAAAAACATCGCGTGTTATATTTCGTTCTTGCACTTGGAAGTGAAGATGTCTGATGTGGAGATGGATATATGGAAAATAGCAGAGATGTGTGAGGAAATGATCCACAAAGACCTGGATCAGAAAGCCATGGCCGCTTTATCAATGTTTGGTTTTGCTTCCGTGGTAAACAAATATCTACCGAATGCAAAAGAAGAGCGCTGTTCTTTTGGCTCTGTTAATAACTATGGTAGACTCGCCTTTCTCAGCCGCTCACAAGACTCTCCTGTATGTCTTGCAATCGCTCATGGCAGTTTTGCACATCATAATTTTGCTGGCCCCCTTATTGGGTTTAATATGATGACTTGTGTAGAAAGATTCACGTGTTCATTGGCATATAGCACTAAAGTTGTTTCAAAATCATTTCTTTGTCAAATCGGTCAGGATATTAAAGATATGTTGACAGATGTTGACAAATAAAGTAAATAGGCTAACAAAATCCACCCATGCATTATGTGTACATATGATACTATACGACTTCAATTAAATTAAATTTTAATGCAAAGGTATATGTACGTCACAAAAGACACAACTTCTGATAGATTTGGCCATGCGGGTTGGCACACAACGAGTCCAATTCATGTTGATAACTGTACCCACGTTAATTTATCACCACACAAAATATTATTTCCTCAGTAATATAGCTATAGACAACTCAGGTATTGTGTTTATTTGATTGCAGGATTAACACTTACAATGCTGAAATATTTTCCATATCAACGAAGACACCAAGGGTTTTTTCAATTTGAAATCGCCATAAATGTCATAATCGCCTCTTTCCACTTCATTAGAATGAATATATATAATGTGCTATGGGACTACGGCCATAATAGACATTTTACTCTTTCAGTGCGGGGATCGACTTTAGGCCTGCAGTTCTGACGTCTAAAGTCGATCCCCGCGCTGAAAGGGTCAACCATTAATTATTACATGTGCTATGTGCTTTTACATTACAGAAACTATACTTCGAATCGTTCAGTTTATACTCGGGTTCCATTGTTTTTAATGAAAACTAATGGTCTAGAGGTAATGTGTATGTGATAATGTGTGCGTTAACATATGGTCAAGGGAGTTGTGCACATCGCTTGATAGTTGTAGATGATTCAATTGGAGACATTGAGGCAGCAAATTGTCAATGCGCGGCGTTTTTCCATAGATATAGATACCGTCTGTCGCGCGTGTTCATTTTCAACCCCTGTGAAAGTTGGGACATTTTTTGCAGAAATGGCACGGCGTTGGGTTTGTAAAATGAAATGAAATAAATCGGGCTTTAGGCCACCTTTGTGCACATATAGGCTAAACTGGGCCAGGAGAACCTCCTAAGGATGGTGTGATGATTGAGATGACACTGTCCTCCAGATACAGGATTCGAAATTCGAGCTCTGGCGGTCTGAGGCCGAGCACGCTACCTCTCGGTCACGGAGGCTCTCCAAAATACTGACTTTCACACAAGGATGGGGAAGAAACATTTTTTGTTTCTTTCAAACCGCCGAGACCGGGAACCGAACCCCGAACTCTGGCGTGAAAGGCAGCGGTGCTAACCACTACCCGTTCGTAGTGTTGTGAGTTCACACACAGCCAACGTTTGAACAAGGAGGTTATATATAACCTCTTGGTTTGAATGTCTTTCAACAGAGAGTCATCATCTCTCGTGGCCCACTGTACTCAGGTGTAAATGAATATCGTTTAGGACAGGGACTAATATGCGAACGATACGATGCTATTGCCGTAACAGGTATCTATGCTCCGCTGAGAGTTGAAATAACGCACGAATTGACAGGTTACCACTCTGTATAGCCTCATTACGTGGTTTCGGTGATGTACACTGTTGCATGACCACTTCATGTAGACATTTATATTAGACAAATATTTTTAAAGCTGATTTTTACAAAGAAATGTTTAATTTTGCGTTCTGTTGTTCAATCATAATGGATCCACGTATAATAGTACTGTACCACCAAGTTAATGTTAAGGGCCTCTGTGACAAATAATTTTTAATCTTTAGAAAAAAATATCCCATTTCGTTAATTCAGTTAATACACTACAACCCAAAGGAAGAATCATTTTCCGCATGTTAATATACAACATTTTATGTACGCTTTCTTAGTGTAGTGCTGGTTCAGTGTACGGAGTCGCATTTAAAGCAGGTGTACGGGCTGCATAACCTATTTTTACCGGCTGTACCTCTTGCAGATAATCTTGACCTGGAGTGGGTCTGACCTTGAGGGTTTTCTACTGGAATGCTATGTTCAAATCTTGATATTATAATTATGTAATCAAGTTATGCCGTTCAGGTTTCATGCTAGTCTAAACACATCTTCGCCACTACAGATATTTCCAACTTATAAAATATAATTTTGCGCTGGGCAAGAGTGTGTTGTGTCACATGTCATAAAATATAGGCCTAGTATACGATTTGATTTTATTTGCTAAAACATATATGACATTGAGCCGGTGTTGTGACACATGAAAAATTATTATGTAAAATACTTTATTCTATTAAACACAGTAAAAAAAAGTTAGGGGAGTGTATATAAGTAGGATGTGCAGCTCATTATAAAAAAATATCATTAGCATTGAAAACAGTTAAATTAGTATTTTCTAAAAAAAATACTATAAATATTATATTCAACGTTTGTCTAAAGGTTTCACGGGCCGACAACATCTACCAGTTTTTTCATGGAGTGGCAAAGTCTTAGCATTCATAATATACGACGTTCGTGTCCTCATATTTGAAATTTTACACTGCATTCAGTTACAAGATTGATTTTTAAACATCTGTGTGTAGTTATTGCCATTTGTCAAATGTAGGTCTTTGAATAAAATCATTTTTACAGTGCTGGTTGACAATACTGCTGTTTGCAATCTTTTGAAAATAAATTATGTTTACAGAAAACAGTACGACAAATAAGTTTCATTTCGAATGGAAAAATAAAAGATAAAGTCTAATATTAGCGTCGTGAATGTCACTTGTAGGATTTATATTAGTCTGGTATATTTTGCAGATCTTGTATTAATCATGACATAGGTCTATTTCTGGTGTAATTAATAAATAAGAAATCATTGCACAGTCATCCTTTATTTTGAACAAATTCATCCAATGAAATATAGTATACAGACTAGTTAAAGGTACATACACTGCTAACATCAATTTTTAAAATGTTAGCTAGAAGACAAGTGTCACTCATTACTAATAGTTAGCAGCTCATAAAACGTAATTTCGGTGCTTAATAAAGATTATAGAGCCCTTTATTTCTACATGGTGTTAACCTGGCATCCAATAGAATGACCATGCATCATACTAATAAGAGCTGCATGATCAATTCGCTGAGTTTAATATAAATAAGTAATATTAGCTTATACTGCTCCAATATATATAATTTTTACATGTGTTAATAATAAATGAAATGACTTAGTTGATCTAAATGGAAAGGCATTTGTTTATTTGTTCATTTGACTTCCAGTTAAAAACATGCAAAAATGGTACAAAATCATTATTATTAATTTAGTATTTTTTTGAACATGTTAATAAACTTTGGTTGACTGTCAACCATATTAGTGAATTAAAATTAAATAACAAAATAATTTGACAGTAGGCCTATAATATAAAACCAAATGTTCACTGGCTATAGGTGTTGGCATACTTATCATGAAAGACAACGTCATATCCATTGTTTAAAATAGCAAAGTTTTTGTGCACATGCTTAGGCCTACTTAATTTTTTTTTCAATTTGGGAAGAAATATTTGATTTGATTGGATTCTCAATAACAGTGATTTGATCGGCTGATAAAACAGATTAAAAGGACTATTAGCGGTGAAATGGTTTTGTCTATTGTCATTTGTTTGTCTATTGCGAGCATACAGCGCATGTTAGATCTGAGTTAAGGTAGACTTCACACGATATTGTCCCACACACGGAGTGACCGGGATAAAGCAGAGCGGACTCCCAGCCGTTGATTGTACCCACATTTTCAGCGTCACCGTCAACACACACATACTCTGTTCTACGATGATCACTTCCGTAATATTCTGTAGCGAGCCATCCGTGGTCCAGCCATCGTATCACTCATCTCTGGCCGGCAGCATGAACACAGCACATCTCGGCGATATACACAATGCACACGGAACCTCATTATTATCAGCAACGGGTGGAAAGGGGTTCTGGTATTTCAACCCATACAGGCGTCCTCTATGGTTGCCCGGTGCTGGAGATTTAAGGATAGGATCACTTGGTAGGCATATATAGTTAGCCCCGTTTACTGTATGAGCGTAGGACCCACCAGAAGCAAATCCTGAACACAAGAACATGTCAGCAGTAAAATTTAAAAATGTGTCACACAGATTAGCATATTTAGGGTTAAATCGACATGCTCACAAAATGTGGCCACAATATGTCTAATTTATCCACATTCACACGAGGCTAAATAATAGAACTAAGTATAAACTATCAGAAACTATTTTGAGAGAAATCATAAACTGTTCCATGAAAAGTTAGGTAACCTTTGATTTATTATTGAAAACGGTCTTTACATGTGAACTGGTACATACTTTTAATGTTACCATTGATGAGCATTTGTATCAATATAATGTGATGACACCTGTGACGCTTAACACAGGAAAGCCCCATTTACACAACTGTGAGCCAGTTTAAACGTGTTTAAAACAAGAACATCAAGTTTAAACTGTTTTAACTATTTTAACCCTCACGATGCATTAAAGCATCATTTTGCATCCATGAAGAATGAACTAACTTCCTGAAACCCAGTGGTTTTAGAGCAAAAATTTTCATTGAACTGTTTTAAAAATAACAAAAATAACAGGATATTTTTTTGTCAGCATTCCGCGGCTTGTAGTGGATAAAGATGACCATGGTAAATCCAGGCTTGAAAGGGTTAATGTCAGAGTGAAACTAATAAAACATATATATATATATATTATATACATATATATATATTTATATAAATCGTCACCTTCGATATGAAGGGTATATCTGCCACTTGACGATATCTATGACAATATCTAAGGAGACGATATAATTTAACCCCAAC
Source organism: Flabesymbios commensalis (assembly GCA_964017125.1). Classification (NCBI taxonomy): domain Eukaryota; kingdom Metazoa; phylum Annelida; class Polychaeta; order Terebellida; family Flabelligeridae; genus Flabesymbios; species Flabesymbios commensalis. The sequence goes on from OZ024912.1 coordinate 25,435,079, forward strand.
GTGAACCAGGTTGGGCAGCAATATTTACATTCGACTATTTTACAAGTGGAGTTAAAAGAATTTGGAACACCCTATACGATAATAATCGAAATGTTCAATGTCTGAACAAACAAATAGTAGCTTTCAAAACACAACTTTTTGCGCTTCATAGTGAGAAAATGACCACTAGGTTTTTGTTGCTGATACCTAGATACGTAGATTGTTTGCTGTTGCTGTGTCAGATGCCGACAATTTTTTTAGTTTATTTGATTGGCCAGTCATCCAATGGTAATTTTGAAGTATTATTATATTGTTTGCGGTCCTTTTGCTTTAGATAACATCATATGGCCACTGTAGTGTTACCTTTTAACAAATCATTGCGTAATAATTGTCTTGTATGTTTAATGAACACAATAAAAATAATATTAATAATAATGTTTTTTTTCTATTTTCCATTTGTTTGTAGTTATAATTGCAAACGCAATTTATAGCTGTAAATGCCAACAATTATTTATATTTATGAACAGTGGATATCTCTTAATTTTAATTATTACAATAACTAATTTTGCGCTTCATAGTGAGAAAATGACCACTAGGTTTTTGTTGCTGATACCTAGATACGTAGATTGTTTGCTGTTGCTGTGTCAGATGCCGACAATTTTTTTAGTTTATTTGATTGGCCAGTCATCCAATGGTAATTTTGAAGTATTATTATATTGTTTGCGGTCGTTTTGCTTTAGATAACATCATATGGCCACTGTAGTGTTACCTTTTAACAAATCATTGCGTAATAATTGTCTTGTATGTTTAATGAACACAATAAAAATAATATTAATAATAATGTTTTTTTTCTATTTTCCATTTGTTTGTAGTTATAATTGCAAACGCAATTTATAGCTGTAAATGCCAACAATTATTTATATTTATGAACAGTGGATATCTCTTAATTTTAATTATTACAATAACTAGGTCCCCCCACAACACATAGCATCAATCAGTTAGTATTTCATTTGATTTACAGTTCCTTTTAAATTTGGTCCGAGCAGTACAAGTCCTAACGTACCATGGTACACGAGCTCAGAATATTGAGCACATGAAGTTTCCCCCCACCATACGTACGTTGCTCCACATAAAAAAAAATAACTTTTTGGCGCATTGATTTCATCATACACATTGCCATTTCTGTCGTACCAGGTACTCATTTTCACCTGAGTCAAGTGAAAATATTCGCAAGGGGTACATTGTGAATTGAGTGTAACCAAACGTGGTAAATAATAAAAATATTAACAAAGAGCTTGTGTAACCCTAAAAAATTTCACTCGATCCAGATGAAAATGAGTACCTGGTACGACAGAAATGGCCTGTCGACCATATAGGTGAATTAAAAATATATATTATATAATAAAATAATACATAACAACATAATATAAAACCAACTGTTCACCAGTCATAGTCATACTTATCATGTAAGACAACGTCAGATTAAGTGTTTAAAATAGTAAAGTTTTCGTGTACACGCTATTTTGAAAATATACACATCAGGATCTAATTGTTGTGATATGTACACATTAAATAAAGATAACTAACAGTTTTTTGTCATCAGTTTCCCACCCAAAACGAGAGATAAAATAACTACAAGGTGTTCTAAACCATGTAGCAAAACGACACGCTGGAAAGCGTAAAATATAGAAACCTAATTAAAATCTAAGCGCTGTAGGTGTGTATTATATCAAAGGACATGCATGTATTATATCAAAGGACATGCAACAGGGTTCCCACAGTCATGGAAATTCATGGAAAACCATGGAAAATGAAAAAATAAAATCCAGGCCTGGGGAAGTCATTGAAAATGAAAATTTGTCAAAAAGTCATGGAAAAGTCATGGAATTTTAATTTTCACAAATATCTCTCACATTTTTTTTGAGAAAAATGTCTGGTCCACTTTTGACTTACAATGACACTGACAGTCCACCTATAGCTGTAAAATATTTTGTTAAAAGCTAGAAACTTTGTGAGGCCCGTTGGATACGGTTCTGCTATAGGCCTATAATTATAAAGTGGGTATGGATCGGATCGCTGTGATGGTGGAAGCTGTACACTTTCTAATGTACAGTTCTTTATTTGGTTAGGAAGTCATTGAATTACAAAAAATGGTCATGGAAAATCTTGGAAAAATTTAATTTCCAAATTTCTGTGGGAACCCTGTGCAACAATTGTACAACGCCGGCCCTGCCCCAACATTGTACAAATGTTATACAAATGTTTTGTGTTTGCTGGGTAAAATGTCGTAAGTACGGGGATCGATTCTAGACGTGTGATTCTGACGCCTGAAGGGGATCCCCGCACTGAAATCATAAAGTATTTATACTGGTCATATAGACCCATAACATATGTATTCATATGAAGCGAAAACAACTAACTAAGACATTTATGATATCAAATTGAAAAAAAAAACACTGGGTCTCCTGGTTTATATCATTTCAGGGCGTCGAGAGTTAATTAGAGGCCTAATTGATCGCACATGTTTCGTCTAAAATCAAACAAATATTTGAGTATTTTTAAATAAAGTAACTAGGCGGGTAAAAGGGGTTATTAAGCAATTACTGCTGATTGTCCTTGACCAATGTTGTTTTAAGATTGAGAATTGCCAACAAAATATTTACAAAAAATATTGCCATTTTGTAAATATGCTTGAAAGGGTATAAATATGGCCCCAGAATGACAAGGGTCAAAGAGTATTCTATTTATCTACACCATTGGTTTGGCTGTGATGAGCCTCGAGTACTCGTTTTAGGAAGTTCTGTGTTATCATGACGGCTTCCTCCACGCTGTCGTAGCTCCTCACAATAAAATGACTGTCATCATTTGCCCCACGTACCATATTAGACAAATCTGAAAATAGTCCCATATTCATTATCATTGATTTTTCCTGTGTGTAATTCAGTATACTGCTCAGTAAGCCAAAATGCAGTATCTGCTTACTTGTATTGTAGGCAGATACTGCCTTATTTTAGCTTAGCACCGCAGAACTTCATCTTGCGTTTGCCTGGATGGTTACTTTATTCTTCTGGATAGATAGAAGATAGATAGAAGAACTCGGACTATCTTCTATGATATTCTTGATAATCACCTGCATGGTTATTATATTGTACGTTAAGATTTAAAAACTTTTGCTAAAATGTCACCCAGTAGTAGATGAGTCGTTGCCAGCGCACACTACAAACTTGTTCTAAGCCTAATGACGTCTGGCTCAATGCCTCGTGTTTCCTGGGAGACTTTTAATTTTGTGTGTCAAAGTGGTACAAAAGTATTAACAGCCAAATTATTCAATTGGAATTTTCACCCACTTGATATTGTGTCTCGCTGACGCGATCCACAACTTCAAGTGAGTAAAAATTATGCAGATTGAACAAAATGGAGGTCAACAATTTTTAAATATTGCTGATTGAAGTCACGTTTTATTTTCAACATGCTTAAAAGTAAATATGCAATGTGATGATAAAAAAGATGATGAAAAAACGAATATAATCGGTGCCGGTAGTTTAAGGGTTGAACTTGGAAATATTTACCATTTTGTCAACTGAATTATGTGAAGAATTGAGCATAATTAACCAACACCTGGCTCCAGGTATTTATTTGTTGTATACACTTACAGTTTCCGGGAGATGGATGATACAAGCAGAGAACTGGTGTCTTTGACGTCATGAAATATCCAAGCTCTATCCCCACCCCCAGCGACGGCTGCGTAACCTCGGCGACAACAGCTTAAAATAGAGATAGATATTTTAATAATATAGTAAATAATCATTTCTGACGTATTTCTGATAAACAAGATATGCACATATAGAAGGTTAGCTTTGTAAAATAGCAAGTTTTTAAAAAAACGTGCAAATGATAACTATATTTAAAACCAGACAAGGCATTGTCGCGAGTGCATTTTCTTAAATACTGTAGATCTAGTAATATTCGCGTGTTTAAATTTTCGCAATTTTCTGATTATGGGACTTTTCACAAAGTTTTGAATTTGAGAATTTCCATTTTACCTTAATAGCGCTATTATAATAATAATTTTCGCGAGATTCTTGAACTCGTAGGTCCAGTGAGTGGATTTCGCATCGTGTTGTTAGACTTCGCAGTTTGTTGAGCTTAAAGCCCTACATTACAAAATGTACCCGCTTAAAGTTGCGTCTCGCTACCGCGACCCACAACTTCAAGTGGGTGAAGATCACTTGTATTTGCTTATTTTCAGACCGAACTTTCGCAAATATTGATGTTCAACCTCACATTGCATTATCCATATAACAGTGACTATATCAGATAATAAAACAAATTAAAAACGACTAAATACGAAGCAATATTGCTAAGAAAGACAATGTCCAACAATTAATTATAGATTAGAAACCCATGTCTTAGTCCATGAGCCAGAGGGTTGACCGGTACCATTTTGAGGGGCAAATTTTGCTTAGTGCCACATTGTTCAGTAATAATATGGGGTGTTATTAATGCATGATAGCAGTTTAGATTGTACAGCTTAACGATTATATAGATGGATTTGTAAACCACACTTTTTGAAAAAAATGTGCGTTTAGGGAAAGTTCGACGCGTTTCTATGAACACGCGTTGCAGTTTATTACTGTGTTTACTAGTAAACAAATTAGCAGAAGACGTCTGACAAAGCGACAAAAACATTTTTAACGTAGGTCTAATGCTTAAACTGAGAAACATGTCATGTAATTTATTATATTTTATCTATTTAGGAAAATTTTATATTACGAACCTTGAGAAACTGCCATTGGGGTTGGATTTTACACCATAATCGGGGACCCTGCCTGGATGTTCAACTTCCCAAGTTTCTTGAGTTGAGGTCACGGGCCGGAGTAGGCTAGATTTGGCCACAAAAAACCCACTCCCATGCATGCATAGCATATCCCCTCATTCACGAATCTTTATAGCGAGCGGACGCGCGAGCTGGGGCCCGAAGGGCCCAAGCTCGCGGAGCGAGCTCTTACAGCAACGCGTGTGGTCAGTGACTAGCAAAATAAGATTTGATTTTTAACACTCACAGGCACAGTGTCAGGACTGATATTTCGTGGTCCAACATGCCTCTGATCATGTTCATGGGCGCTGACATCTTGTTTGTTTATTTTCTGTTCAGATGTCAAAGTTCAACCTCACTGGCATCATACTGAGACAGATATTCCTATCGTACTTTTCCCGTTTTATCGCTCAGTCTGATTGTGGTACCACCTAGCGAGTGGGTAGGACAGTTGATGTGTATCACTATAGCCGCATGAACATTTCCCCCTACGACTCATCAAATTGTGGGTTTCGGCAGATCAGTCTATATTTCGGCAATCGTTTTTTCATAAGATTAATTTTTGTTCTTTTTAAACAATGACGAGTAGATAACGCAACATTTCTGTAAATAGTAGTGTGATCTAACTCTAAGCTAGCACGTAAGTGGGCTGCCTGGCCCCTGGGCCTTCCGACAATATATGGATCGCTCAACACCCTGCGATAGGCATGATAGGGCCCGCCATTTGTTAGGTAGTCTAGCCTACACGTTATCCTCACGTTACATTGCCTTATACTTATAGCCTATGTCATTACATGAGCCCCTACTTTAGTTCATAATAATTTCCGCTCGCTTTCTAGGCATGCCTATTCATATTATATATAATATGATGCCCGACAAAGGAAAAATATGTGTCCATCATACAATTCTCACGATAAACAGTCCATTTATTGTTGTGATTGTCAGACAACTAAAGCTGGGAGTTCAGTACTATACTGCAGTCATATGCGTTACAAAATATCGCGTCGTTGTTTTAGTGCCTGGTAATCCGATTGAATGTTGACAGTCTAACGAATTTTGTATGATATAAATTCGCTCCTTGGCCGGACCGCCGGTCAGGTAGAATGAAAGGCTGACATTTAATATAAATTTTTATGGTAGAACTATAGGCCTACTCAAATTACTGAATATGCCGCATCTGTTTTAAATCACATGTAATCATAGACGTAACCCTACCGTAATGCCTTTTAGGCGTAGGCCTATTAATGCCCCTACACCTAGCCTAGCCTCTTTAGCATAGCTTACCCTAATAATTATTATTTCCTACGGACTTGAAGGGCGCTACGACCATATGTCGGCCTATTTTAACCTTCGGGCTTGAGACCGTTTATTTAAATAGGGCAATGTATAGTGAATACCCTAGTAATAGAATCGCTGCAGGGTACAATCGTTAAATCTTTTCTCAGTCTGAGTAGGTAGGCCTACTCTCATCACTCCAAGTAGCTGACAGCTCTCGGCAGGGGCGGATCTAGCTTTTCAGTGAGAGGGGGTTTAAAATTTGATAAAAAAAAATACTGCAAAGAGGTCGAGGGGCTTGCCCCTGGATTTTTTATTTATTTTTAAAGGTTTTCTCATGCAATCTAAGGCATATTGGGCACTGTTTCTTACTCAGTATATCACCAAATCATAAGGAAACCACTAAATAAGGTGATTATTTTTTTCCGTGGGGGGGTGGGGGTTAAACCTCCCAAACCCCTCCCTTCCCCTCGGATCCGCCACTGCTTGGTATCTTACCTATTGAAGAAAGTATTAAATATAGGCCTATGTCCGTAAGCCTGATGAAAAGGATATTTTTAGTGAATTCTCCAGTAGGCCTACGGAGTCTGTGCTCATTTTTTATGTCTGAATATTTATTAACCGGAAAGTACAGTAAAAGCAGACTACTTGACATGGGTCTATCACCCCTTCTCTCTCGCATAGGCCGTTGTAATACACGGCTAATGTGCTTATACAAAGGACAAATAGTTACGATATCAATTTGTAGTAGGGTCATATCCACAAATGTTGTTTTTGGTGATGGGACGGAATCGATAGAATAATTGCACGCCTGGAGAATCCATTATGGCTAATTTATTTTTTTGTCACTGTTGATGACCATTTATGGATTTGACCCAGTAGGCCTAGGCCTGATGGTCATAAGTTTGAATAATGATGATGTGGTAGGAACTCACTGACTTGATTAACTCACTTTTATACGGGTCCGGCCGTTTTAAAAAGGTCGATGTAGCCGGGAGCTTATTATAGCAGGCACCCTTTTAAAAACACTTGTCTGAAACACGTCATGCATGAGTGATTCTAACAGAAATGTGTCTGTTTTATTTAAATACAAGTTTATAAAGTCACGCTTGGTTTTGAATAATCATCGTCAGTAATATAGACGTACAATAAAACAAAAATACATAAATACTATCAGCCATGTGTATAGCAAAATTGATTTGCACACCATCGTCATTATGCTCAGAAAAAACATGTTTTTTATACAAAAGTCTTTTTTTAATGCTTTAATTCAATAATAATATTTTCAACTATGGCGTATTTAATTTTCTATTTCACCAAGCTGATTACGAGGGTCAAAAGTGTTATATTTACAAAAAATAAACGATATTTTTTTCATATTTTTATCATTTTAGATATTATTACTACGACCGATGTCTTAATGATGCGGCTACGTTCTAGATATATTTGTCTAGTTCCATTGAACACATATATATAAAAATAAATTTTATGCCGTGTCACTTTTGCCACATGACGAACAGCTAAGGTGGGGGTCATAGCTAGAATATATTATTACATCACATTTTGATGAAGTGAAAATAAATGCGATCACTAAAAAGCGTAATATATTTTGTAATTCACTCTCAGTAATTAATTATTCAGTTTTTATAGCCATTACTGTGATAGAATAATTTATATAACCTTATTTATTCATTGAACATGCTGCCGTCCATTAAAAGAAAGACGTCCACGAATTAATACACGGCACCAGCCTTTTTTAAGCGGCGGTCCCGTTTGAAAACCCGCCTTTCATTCGAGGATGTTCCCTACTCTGGTTAGCCTCAGTCTCATCTATAGCCTATTGAGTGGACCTATTAATTATAATTATATCATGAACCGTATCAGATATACACATATTGGAAGTGCCCGACTTATTTAGTTAAGATTACGAAGCACCAGGTATGTTATATACATACACAAATATTTGTGGTTTCAGGGTTTTGACATTGACGCATTTGAAGAAGCTGTGATGTAGGCATCCATGTAGACAGATAAACCGTAAACATGGAGAGTTGGTCCAGCTCCAAAGATCCTGCTTGTACTGATAAGGAAGTGGTCCGCTGCGGGAATCCACCCAAACGTGCCCGCTTACTAAATGACTGCATAATTCACTGTTCAGATGATAGTACAGAACTGATAAAACCAGCAAATTTAGAATCATGGGTGCATTTACAAAATGCAGCTAAAATTAGAGATCACTCACCTCTCATAGAGATTTCGTGTACTACAAAGAAAGATGAAATTCCAGACATCAAATACCATCGAAAATGTCGGAGCCTTTTCACAATGAAGCGCGAGCTAGAACTTATTCAGATCAAACAAATGCACACTTGTGGTGACGAAATCTCTTTAGATCCCAGGTGTTTAACTAGTCGCGGTGCTACATCTTCCAGTACAATTTATCAAGCAGTATGTTTGTTTTGTGAACAGAAAAGTAAATATATTAAAAGTAAAAATACACGAGAAGATTTGATCAAATGTGTTGATCTTCGATCGGATGAAACAGTTAGAAGGGTAGCTATCGAAAAGTGTGACAAGAAAATAATGCAGCTTCATCAAGAGAATTAGTGGCTGCTGAGGCTCATTATCATAGGTCTTGTTATCGAAATTTCACACGCACAAGAGCACCCGTAGTCTCCACCAGAGATGAAGAAGAGGCTCGATATGTATCAGTTGAGACAGGAGCGTATGATAAACTTTTTCAATTTATCAGAAGCGAAGTAATTTTAAACAAAAAAATTGCAAAGCTGACTTTCTTGGGTGACTTACTGGTGATTTATATGCAGGAGACAAATATAAAAACTATAAAACAATCGACAAAGAAGCACATACGTAGAAAACTGGAGTCGGAATTTGAAGGTGTTTTACACTTTGTTCCTGATGAAAATGGAAAGATATTGGTATATCCTGACAATCTTACCCGAAATCAGCTAGTTGTTGCAAATCAAAAGCTTCAAAGCGACTTACAGATGGCTCGGGATCGATCTGGTGATTATGACACAATTATCAATTCAACAGCACTACACTTGAGAAATTGCATACAAGAGCAGCATTCAAAAATGCCATGGCCACCACAGGCAGCTGATATGGGGGAAGTTTCATCTCTAATTCCAACCCCAGTGAAAACATTTATAGAAATCATTTTAACAGGTGAAGTGCACAAATCAGATGAATATAAATCACAGAGAGTGGAGAGGTTAGTTGAATCGTACGGCCAAGACCTCATTCATGGTGTGAGCGCTGGGAGACAGAAGACTCCAAAGCATACTTTGCTGCCAATGGCTGTCAAGTCCTTAACGGGAAACGTTCGACTTTTAAATCGCTTCGGCCATGGCCTTTCTTATTCACAGTGTGAGGAGCTTGACACTGCTCTATGTTTAAATAAGCTCGCTTCTGTCGAAGAAGGAACTGTTCCCTTGCCACAAAAAATACATCCTCATGTCCTTACCACATTAGCCTGGGATAATATAGACAGATTAGAAGAGGCCTTATCTGGAGGAGGAACCTCGCACAGAGTGAATGGCATAGCTGTCCAACCAAATGTGTATGGACCTTTTGTAGAGCCTACAAGATCACAAGTGCAACTCCACAAAAAAAACGAAGTGTTGAAGCAATAGAAATGCATCTGCCAGTCTATATTGCTGGTGAGCGTAATGGACCTAAAGCAAGGCAATATGTAGAGGTGTCTAGCGCTTCTGTTGAGAAAAACTCAAAAGTAAGAAATCTTCTATGGGTTTTGACTCGCCTACATGACACTGAGAACCAACAGGTTCCTGGATGGACTGGATTTAACATCCGAACACGTGATCAACTTCAAATTGTTCAAGATAGTATCGGTTATTTACCCACTATCAACGCCCCAGCTACTCACATGTCGACAGAGCAAGAAATACTGGTTCAGTCTGTCAAGATAATGGAAACCTTACAACTGCAAAGAATAGTATTAGAATTTGATCAGGCATTGTATGCCAAAGCCGCAGAAATTGTGTGGAAGGAAAGCGATAAATATAACAAAGTAATTTTGAGGATGGGAGTTTTCCATACGATATGTACATTTCTTTCAATAATTGGTAAACGCTTTCAAGATGCTGGGTTGAAAGATATTTCCTTAGAGTCAGGGGTCATTGCGGAGGGCTCAATAACAGGGGTACTCAATGGGCACAAATATAACCGTGCCATTAGATTTCATGAACTGATGTATGAGGCACTAATGAGACTGATCTGGATAGGTTTCATATCATGGCTTGAAGATACCCATCCAGATCAGAGTCACTCTGTTCTTTCCGTTAAAGATTTCATCGAGCGGATACATACAAACATCTGTCAAAATAGTTTAGAACAAGTATTACAAGATTCATCCTACATGCACATGACTGAACTATTTAATCTATATCAAAACTACCTACGTAATGATAAAGGCCCTCTTTCCTCTTTCTGGATGACATACATAGATATGACTGAAATCATGTTTGGTTTGCTGCGCGCATCCAGAGAAGGCTGTTGGGAGCTACATCTATCATCAATGCAAGCAATGATCCCGTGGTGTTTCGCGTACGACAACATCAACTACGCTCGATATCTACCAGCATATGTTGCTGATATGGCCAACCTGCCTACTGATCATCCAGAGCTACGTTCGTACCTAAAATCTGGTGGGTTCTCTGTGCAGCTGGGGTCAAAAAATCCTTTTGGAAAAATCCCAGTTGATCAAACGATAGAAGAGACAGCTAATAAAGATACTCAGACTTCCGGGGGAACAAAAGGATTTAGCCTCAAAGAAAATGCAGTAAGCAGGTACTATCTGACTGCTGAATACAAGAGCATGTTCTTGAGGCAGTTAAACAATATGACAGGTATTGGTATGTCTGATCTGCAGCATAAAGACCTTCAGCAAACCAGAATCACTAATGATGAAGCTGATGTGCAAAAAATAATCGATCTTCTCGAAAATAACTGGGTTAACCCATTTGGAGTTGATAATTTCGAGCTAATAAGTGTATCAACAACCAAAGCAGCACCACCAGATGTTGTAAGTGACCTGATGAGAGCACATTCAGTGGGTGAGAAATCATATGCAGAATTTAGAAAAGAAAGGTTGGAAAGCAATCCTGCAATCCATAAATTTCATGAAAAAATTTCAAAAAACTCATTGAAAACATTTAGCAACATTGGCAAGAAAAAAACAATCAAATGTGCTGGAAAAGACATAGTTCTTAAGGCAGATCGTAATCTTTTTGCCAGGATGATTCTCATAGCACAGAGCAGAGACCTCCACATGAAAGATGTATTGACACATCCTCTTGGTCCACTACCATGGTCACTTGCTACTGAACAGGGATGTTTAAGGAAAACCACAAAATCAGTTTTGTCAAATGAGCTGAAAAAGTATACAATACCAGTAGATTCAATTTCAGAGCCTTATGCATGTGTAATCGATGGGATGAACTTGGTGCAGAAAATCAAAGGAGATCATAAAAAATTTGAAGAAATTGCTGCGGCTCTGTTTTCCTCGATCTTGTTTGAATGTCCATCTAGCGATCGCATTGATGTGGTATTTGATGTGTACCACGATGAATCTATCAAGAATGCAGAGAGAGAGACGAGAGCACGAGAATATGGCACACAATTCAAGAACATTGCTCCATGCCATAAGGTACAGCAATGGAGGAAATTCCTGTCTAACTCTTCCAATAAGAATGGATTAGTAACATTTCTCATTTCTGAATGGAAACACGAAAGGTATCGTCAAAAGCTGGGCACCAGGACCTGCTTTGTGACTTCAGGACAAACGTGTCATAAAATAACACAGGCGGGTGTGATGGACGTGCCCCAGTTAACTTCTTCGCAAGAGGAGGCCGACACACGCATGTTATTCCATGTGGATCATATTATTAGATCAGGATACAAGTCGGTGGTTATATCATCTGATGATACTGATGTCTTCATTCTCTGTCTGGCATACAGTAGACCTTTAATCGATGCAGTGTATTTAAAATCTGGCACAAAGACCAGAATAGAGTTTCTAGATGTCGGTAAAGCTGCAACTGGCCTTGGTCAAAATGTTACAAAAGCCCTGATTGGAATGCACGCTTACACTGGGTGTGATACCGTCAGTGCCTTTGCTGGACGTGGGAAGTTGAGAGCCCTGAAATTGTTGATAGACAGTAGGCAATTCCAGAATATGTTTGCAAACCTTGGTGAGCACTGGGAATTGTCTGATGAACTTTTTGAGAAACTCCAGAGCTTCACATGTACATTATACAGTGCCAAATCTGGTACAAATAACACTAATGACTTGCGGTATAGACTTTTCTGCGCTAGGAAAGGGGAAATAGATTCACACCTCTTACCACCATGTGCAGATGCATTAAAGAAGCATGCATTGCGTGCCAACTATCAAGCATGCATCTGGCGCAGAAGTCTTGAGGGCTGCCCTGCTGTTCCATCCCCAGTTGGTCATGGCTGGTTGAGAGCCCTGAAATTGTTGATAGACAGTAGGCAATTCCAGAATATGTTTGCAAGCCTTGGTGAGCACTGGGAATTGTCTGATGAGCTTTTTGAGAAACTCCAGAGCTTCACATGTACATTATACAGTGCCAAATCTGGTACAAATAACACTAATGACTTGCGGTATAGACTTTTCTGCGCTAGGAAAGGGGAAATAGATTCACATCTCTTACCACCATACATGTGCAGATGCATTAAAGAAGCATGCATTGCGTGCCAACTATCAAGCATGCATCTGGCGCAGAAGTCTTGAGGGCTGCCCTGCTGTTCCATCCCCAGTTGGTCATGGCTGGTACCGAGCACACACAGAAGACGGTACAGAGCTAGTGATAGACTGGATGGATGGTAATGCGGCACCTCTGGCAGTACTGGAATTACTGTCATGTAAATGCACACGAAGCTGCACACTACCCAAATGTCCATGCCTTGCGAGCAATTTATTGTACACTGACCTTTGCAAGTTACCAACATGCGATAATCAGGCCACCACTGAAGTATGTGTTGAAGAAGTCGATTGTGACAGTAGTGATGATGACGATGACGAAACATTTTTAAATTAGATTGTGTACGATAAACTAATATTCTAATGACATCCAATTTACGTTTCTACTTGAACCCTTTAAGAGCTCTGAGCTATTGAATTTAAATTTTCATCCATTTAAAGTTGTGTATTGCTGTCACTATTCACAATTTATAAGGGACTGAAAAGTACTTGAATTTATCAAATTCAAGAAATAATATATGACAAAGTCACTAATTTAAGCCATGTTTCTCTTTTGAAAATTTCATCGAATTTTTTCACCAATATGGTGTAGTGTAGAATAATCTGAAAAAGAGAAATGTTGATGATGACGAGGAATGTTTTTCTGGTTAAACGTTCTAAAATAAGTATAATATGTCAATGACAATCAATTTACATGTAGTTTTACTTTTAAATGTGTTTGAATATATACCAAATCGTCGATTTTTGAAATTAATATGGTGTAACAGCTAGTATATAAAATAATGTGAATAGGATATATTTTGATGATGCTGAATTGCGGTTTAGGTTGGGGATGATAAGCCAAAGCAATCAACTTACACGTTTACTTTTAAATGTGTTTGAATATTTCACATTTTGTCAATCTTTGCCATAAATATAGCTTAGTGTAAAATAATATGAATAAGATACTAGAATATCTTTTCATAGCATTATTGATGATGAGGAAATAGTATGCTACTTGTAATCAATTTATAGTGGTTTGTGTTTCATAATATGTTTGAATATTTAGCATTCAATTATCTTTGCCACGAACAATGTAAAGTGTAAAATAATCTGAACGTTATTTTTACATAGTCATATTGATGATGACGACGATCGACAGACAATTTATTGTTATATTTTGTTGGATAGAAATAATATGCCAATGACATCCAATTATGTGTTTATTTTTAAAAGTGTTTGTCATTTTTTTTTCATTTCAAAAAAGTGGAAAGCAATCCCAGATAATTTAAAAACATTTTTTAAACAGAAAAACATTAGAAAAAGGAGACAATCAGGTTCTTAGATACATCGATTGCAATTCAAGACGGCCATTTTAGGCATTGCTCATTGAAATGGCAGCTTTTTAGAAAATGACCTCCAGATGACCTGAAGATGATAGGAAAATTCTTGCGTAATTACTTCTTACCCCCAGAAGGTGACGTCAGGCCGGTTACCCCATTTTATACAAAAAAGAGGTATCACACTTGTCCTTGAGCTTACTTATTAAAAATCACATTTGCAATCACTTCACCTTTAAATTGATTATCTAGTCAAAATCACACCAGAAACATGTATTACACGTGTTGCTTTTTATGTTTGTTAAAACACATATTTTTACATTTTTCACCTTAGAATTGACCTTTTGACCTTGAAAATGACCTTGAAACATGAAATTAATACCAAAAATAGATTCTCCTGTTAAAATAACATAAAAATGAGGTATTACACTTGTTCCTACCTTTCTTTGTTAAGAAATCAAATTTGACCTTGAAACTTCTATCTGACAGAGGTCATCTTGGACGCCATCTTGGATTTTGCACTTTTCCGCTCTGCTAATTTCTTATGATTTTTAATATCACTATTAGTGGCACTTACCAAGTTCAAAACGGTTAATATACTTTCTGTTGCAATTTGTTCTTGGTTAAGCCCATATTTTGAGCTGATTGACTGGTGACCTATCATGTCTCTTTATCACCGTAATTTTGGTAAATTTAGATATAGGGTGGTCCAATGTAAACCCATTTTTGAAAGGGAAAGCTGCCACCTCTATATTGCTATCATACATCAATGAAAAGGGGAGATAATGTAGTTTTAGGAAATATGTGTGAAAATGTGCCCCATGAAATGGTACCAATCACTAAATTTTCAGCCTTTAGCTCATGGACTATCTGTCTCACTTACACACTAGGCCGTCATAAAGTTTGTTTCAAAAATGTTTTATTTTTTCGTTCCAGAAATCGAACCAGTCGCATTAAGTATAAAGTGATTGATATGAAAGGGGAAGAATTTCAATGACCCAAACGAAACACTACAGCTGCTAATGATTATGAACAGTAGAAGCAAGTTGTGTCAATGTATAATGCGTATAATGCGTATCAGGCCATGCTCCCATACGCTTGGTTTAGCAACGTGTTCAAATAACTTTAATTTGCGTCATTATTAATATTACAAACTACGCCAATTCAATTCTTAATCTAAAACGTATAACTTACCATTAGCCTTCCTCATGTTTGTGAACGCTTTGTCATGTATGTCTTTTGGATCCGACATGGCATCTGTTAGAATAGAATCAGAAAAAAACAAGTATTATATAAAACACTGGTACTTGAACATCACATCAAGCAAGATTTGCTTACCCGATGCTGGGTCAACGTTGGTTCACCAACATTGACCGATCACTGGCTATTTCCACCCCATGTTTTTTTGGGTTACGATCTGTTTTTTCGTCTCTATATCTAGTCTAACTGGTGAATGCGCAGCAGAAAAATTAAAAAACTTTTGCAGTTCTAGTCTATGAACATGTTTACATCATATGGTCATATTAAGAAGCCAAAATTTTTTGATGATTTTTAGCCTGGGCCAGACCCTTTAACTTATTAAAGGAAGTTCAGCGATAATATTGAAGGGGTAATTTGGAACTAAGGGGGAATGTTTCAGATGAACTGCAGGTGTAAGCTGAAGTTAGATAGTCTGAAACGGTCACTCTGGGATAATCATACCTGAATTGTATTATTTGAATATATATGTAGGTGGCATTTTTCTGCTGCGCGACGGCTACTTGAGCTGACGTCAGTATTGATTACCTATATAGGTAGCATTTTCAGTTGCACGACGGCTATATCAGCTGACGTCAGTGAATGCATTCCAGGTTAATATTAATACTTTCATTCGGGGATGTATGCATGTGTAGATGTTACATGTATGATTAAAAGTACGATATCCTTTTTACTACTTTTTTACACATACCCCGGCCGCATGGCCAGTTGTATGTCATTTTATATAAAAAGCAACTACAGCATTTCCAGAGTGTCTTTTTTGCTACATGGTGTGACTACCTTGTAGTTCTTTTATCTCTGGTTTTGTTTTGGTGCGAGTTGTCTTGCGTAATAAGTATGCAAACACCTATAACTGGTGAACAGTTGGTTTTATATTACACTTTTATATATTATTTTATTATATAATTTTTATTCTTTAATATATGGTTGACAGGCCTTGTAGAGGTCGTCTCGACCTGTTCCCGTCAATCAAATAACATGTTACTCAATTAATAATAATGATATTGTACAATTGTTTGCATGTTTTCAACTGAAAAGTTAAAAAACAAAGGTGGTGGCGAGCGGGTGTCTGGAGGTAATTATACCACAGCTAGCTTGTGTCACTATTTCTTAACCCAGCTCATTGTCTATAATCAATTGTACATTAACATTTATTTGCCTTTTTGTCCTGTACTATGAGTTTGTTACTGCCGCAAATGACTCCCACAAGACGTTGACCAGTGATAGTGTAATGTTGGGCCATTGTCTACGACGCTGGCCCATCATAAAATCCGCATTGCTGATTGGAATCGTTTATTATAATTACATAGCCCCTATGTGCCAGCAGCCCTTGTGATCAATCTTGTTCCCAATGATAGCACGGCAAATTGAAGACGTTGAGCTAATGTTGTTTTAATATTGGCCCACTGTCATTGGCTCAACTTATTGTGTTTTCTGGAAATTTACTGTTTGCTAAAATGTTTATGGCTTATAATGTCCCTAGGATCACATTGTATTTTTTGAGTAAAATCATTGATCACTAGAGAATTATTTTACAAATCTGTCGCATAAGTCGACGGAAGAATTTAGTTTGTTTCTTCTTTGGATTTTAAGACAAATTAAACTTACCTATTTCATAGCAGTCGCTTTGTGCAACTATCGTATTGACAACGGACGAATTCTCATTCATTGTCTCCACAATGAGCGGGTGGATATCTTGATATTGCCTTCCTGCGGCAATGCTAGCACAAAAATAAGTCAGCATTTTTTCTGAAATTAAAACAAATAAGAGCTCAATGTCGCAGATGTACACTTAGCTAGACGTCACATGCAAAGTTATTGCGCAGCTTCTTTTTTCACATCGCCCACACGTCATGCATCATAGTACTGCTCTACAAAGGCTTTTTGATAAGGTGCCACAGAGGAGACTCTATACAAGCTTCAGTGGTATGGGATCAGAGGTGGGACTCTTGACTGGATATAGTGCTTCCTGACAGATCGAAACCAGAGGGTACTTATTGATGGTACAGAGTCTCTCATTGGCCCTGTTTTGTCTGGCGTACCTCAGGGTTCGGTTCTGGGCCCTTAGCCCCTATCCTTTTCCTAATCTACATTAATGATCTACCTGATGGCGTCACCCACAGTACAGTCCGTCTATTCGCAGACGACTGTATTTTGTAGACATGTTACTACAAGAGCGACATCAACCAGCTATATATATGTTTATATGTATGAAAAAAGATGTAAAATTTCGTTAGAAAATGTTTTTATTATCTTATTATACTGAATCATAGCAAATATTATGTGGCTGAATATGGCTACTACATTATGAAGTTGTATTTTTTGTTTGAAAAAATTTGTACTTGACATCATTAGCACATTTCCCCATTATATTTTCACCCTGTACCAAAGTTTTGGTTTGGGGAAATGAACTTTGTCTTGTGTTGTCTTGTCCAAATTGATCTTGACAGGATTGTCAAGAGAGAGGAGACCTGGTTGATGGAATTCAACGTCGGTGAATGTTTTGCATTGAGTGTTGGTCGCCAAAGAGGTAGATTGAAAATGGATCCAGCAACGTATATACTACATGGCCAGGTGCTCTGTATTACAGACACTACAAAATACCTAGGGGTCACTTCTGATCTGAAATAGAATAGCCACATTCAGAAGGTTGCATCTAATAGTGCAGCGGTTAAGTGTTATATTTCAGCAGAATTGTTCATATTATTTTGCAATTCTGAAACTTTGCAGATATGTCAAGGATGATATGCTGCTTCATATAAGATAAGGAGACAAGTCATTGAGTCATCGGAACTTGATCAAATTTGTAGGTGGCCGCCAAGATGAACGGGAATAGATGTAGGCATATATATATCATAAAGCTGCACCCGAACAACCAAATACTGTAGTAGACATCTGAAAACATTCCGCTTGCAATTTATTTTGCATATATAAGCAACGAATGGCTGTTCATTAGGCTTACGATCTTTATTTTACCGTCAACTGGAAAATAATCTAGAAATATTATCATGATTTTTTATAGTACTATTGATCCACCAGCTGAGGGGGAGGGGGCCTGTATGCATTTTGAATGAGTAATGTACATTCACATCAGTTATTTAAAATGCATACATCGCATAGCTTAATAACAGATAAATCAAAGATGGCCGAAAAAACAATGGAATCAAGACTGCCTGTTTAGCCAGTCTTAATACACATGTTTTAGGTCAAGAAATTCATTTGTAATTTTTCATTAAAAAATAAAATCGGATAAAATCAAATAAGTAAATTATCACAGTTTTAGATCAGAGATAAATTCAATGTGGCCGCCAAAATTCCCATGGCTATCGAGATTTGGCTTTATTTTCAAACCTGCTTGACTCATTAGTCTATTTTGATATCTATATCTAGATTTTTACGATCAATAAAGCCATTTGCAATGTTTTCGTCTACGAAGTGAGACCTTATTAAGACATATATCAAAGATAATAGCCAAAATTATCAATTATATGAAGATTTGGCTGGATTTATAATCATAGAGCAAACAAAGAGCTCATTTGTTTTTTGTCACCACAATAATTTTGGAGTTAAACAATTCGACATACAACGGAAGTAATTTATATTAATAAGATATATTTAGATGGGGAGTAGCCCTCAAATGCTACCCAGCTGGTTTTCTTTAAGTTGACCTCGAATGACCTTGAAGGTTAAATTAAACTTGATATCATTTATATATGGATACTAGGACACAAGGGGTGGTGTGAATGTTGTTATAGTCATGCTTGATTTTAGTTATGTATGTCATACCATGTATGGTGTCACATGATTTTTTTAACAAGTTAACGATCTTGTATATACATGTACATATATGTCTCTCATTTCTATAACAAATAATTCTGTTATGAATTACTTTCTGTCAATAAAATGTCTTTCTGTCTGTCTGTGCTATCCCCATCCGAATGATCCATTGTTCACACATCAATGAAGCATGACCACCAATTGTACCATGTATGGTCCGAGTTTATTAAACTATAGTCTATTGTCTAAAATCCTGGTGCAACCGACCCCTCCGAACCTTCTTTATCAGAATCTTAGATTTCAATTGTTTCTTTATTAAACAACAACAAAATACATATGACACTACGACGCGTGGCCCTATACATTGGTCCAGCATTAGGTCGATGTCTGGTGTTTGCTAAGTTGCATCCAAAAAACATGACCTGCTGCCTTCTAGAAATAGGGATTTCTCATCTCTTCAAATGACGTGACCAAAGTGTGATCCGGCCCACATGTGACGCTGTTCTTTTGATGCAGTGATTACTATACTTGATACGAGTTGTTTTCAAACAACTGTAGTAAAACTTGACAAAAACAATATATTGAAGCTATTTTCGCTAAAAAATCCCCATAATTCGTTGGAAATTCTCACAAAATGTCTTCAGGACGTGTCTTTTTGGATGTCATCAAGGAGATTAAAACTTAACCCTGATAAGACCGACTTTTTATTAATGGGATCTAAAGTGCAGCGTGAACAATTTGTGAAATGTTTTCCAACAAGATTGTTGGCACAGGAAGTAACTCCTTCTCCATCTGCTAGAAATATTGGCATAGTCTTTGACAGTGCTTTAAATTTTAATATATATCTGGTATATCTCACGCTTGCTACTATCATATACGTGACATGCGTAGAATAAGGCGCTTTTTAACACCATCTGTTTCTACAACAATTGCCCCCCTTTGATAGGTCGCAAGCTGGACTATTGTAACGTCACTGAAAAGGAGATATCTAAGCTGCAGGGTGTACAGAACTGTTTGGCGCGTGTTGCAACAAAGTCTCCTCGTTTTTGTCACATAACTCCTCTTCTAAAATATTTGCACTGGTTACCTGTTCGTTACAGGATCAAATTTGAATTGTGTTCCCTGACCTACCAGGCTCTGACCAGTGGACAACCAGTATATATTCGAAACATGCTTCAGCCATCGCGAAAAGTGCGGACACTTCGTTCCAGTGATCTAGATCAGCTGAATGTTCCACGGGTCAGAACCGCGATAGGCAGCAGGGCCTTTTCTGTTGCTGCACCTAGACTTTGGAATGAACTTCCTTTAGAAATTCGCTCTGCGAAAACACAAATTAGTTTCCGGAAGAAATTGAAAACTTATTTTTTTGGTCAGGCTTTTCCGACTTAAATCCTCGGTGGTCCGGTTGGCCCAGACGACAAACGCAAACGGTTTTTGGAACTATGAGTCGGATTACGATTATGTTTGTCGCGCCTCTGAGCTCGGATCACCAAAGATTTAGGTGCTATAGAAGTTTATTATTATTATTTTATTATTATTACGTATTTTGCTCTCCTTATCTAATATCAAAGTGTTTGCATTTTTTACATATCTGCCATAGACAGGGATATATCCTAACTAATCTAATAAACATGTCTGTCAAATTTTTCTCAATGGTTTCCATTGTATTTTTTCCCGTAGATTCCAAACTGCCAGATACTATTCGCGATTTTGCATATTTAATTAGCTAATTTGCATATTTCCAAAATGGCCACCAAAAAAAAGTAATCGGCTATGAATACAGTCCCGGCAATCCTAGAAATGTGTTTTTCGGCCCTAAATTCGGGTTGCCATTTTGACGACATTATTATTTTTGGGGTCATTGGAAGGTCATAGGTCACGTGACAATTGAAATTCAACATCCCAACTTAACGTTTTAGCAAAAAGTGCACATATCGACTTTTTGGGGATAAAATGATTATTTGAATGCCTGATATCACATATTTAATTCCAGAGAGTTACATCTCATACACAAAACTATATTTAAGTATACAAGATGGCCGCCATAATTCAAAATGGCCGCGAAACCGTACCTAAAATGAAGATATCATAGCTTCTATAGAAGTCAATATCATATCTCAGCGATATTAGTGTCCATATTAAGGTTTTTTTGATCAAGGAATATAATACCAAACATCATTATGCTGTCAAATGATTTTTAGAGGTTTTTGATGTCTATATCATAGGTCACGTGACCATTAAAATACCATACTGTAGATCTGGTAATATTTGCGAGGTTTTAATTTTCGCGAATTTCACGAGTAGAACAAATTCGCGAATTCAAGAATTTCGCGAAAATTATTATTATAATAGCGCTACTTCGTGAAAAATCCTAAAATAAAAAATTCGCGAAAATTTAAACACGCGAAAATTACCAGATTTACAGTATCACACTTTTACGTTTTAGCAAAAAGTGCACAAATTGACTTTTTGGGGATAAAATGATTATTTGAATGCCTGATATCATATATTTAATTTCCGAGAGTTATATCTCATACACAAAACTATATTTAATTATACAAGATGGCCGCCATAATTCAAAATGGCCGCCAAACCGAACCTAAAAGTGAGATATCTTAACTTCTAGACAACATAGCAAAGCGATCTTAGTGCCTAGATTTTTTTTGAGGTGGGGGTAAGGGATCAATTTTTGTTCACCATTATACTGTAAGAATTTAATTTTGTAATTTAAAACAACAATAATGATCTATATCAAAGGCATTTTAATTATATACTAACGTAATACAACTGATGATGGTCAAAACTAGATGAAACCACACCAATATTTAAAGTTCATCACTGTCTGAATCAGTACAAGAGTCTGTATTGTAAGAATTATTTTCTCTCTGATCAATATCAACAGAGCTAACCTTTTACGTGAATTCACATGCGTGGACTGTACTTTTCTGGAGTCAGAGAAGTCCTCATTGTCAGCTTGATTGTCACTCTCCCTTTCTGTTCTAGCACCGCTGCCTTTCACGCCAGAGCTCGGGGTTCGGTTCCCGGTCTCGGCGGTTTGAAGGAAACAAAAATGTTTCTTCCCCATCCAAGTGTGAAAGTCAGTATTGTGGGGAGCCTCCGTGATCGAGAGGTAGCGTGCTCTGCCTCAGATCGCCAGGGCTCGAATTTCGAATCCTGTGTCTGGAGGACAGTGTCATCTCAATCAGCTCACCATCCTCAGGAGGTTCTCCTGGCCCAGTTTAGCCAATATGTGGCCTAAAGCCCGATTCATTTCATTTCATTTTCCTTTCTGTTCTGCTTAGCTTTCTGTTGATTAAGCTACCTAGTGGGAGCTGAGTGACAGTGTACCACAGCGGCCTCAATCCCTCTTCTGTCTCGTACCATCCCTCACCAATTGCTGATTTATAATTTATATTTTCTAACATACATTGCCGCCAAATTGTGGTTTGGTAATCAGCTCGTTGTATATGTTGTTCAGCACTGCTAGGATCTGGGATTAATGGACAGCTTGACTTGACGTTCTGCCCATCATACATACGTATCCTGGTTTGACCTATACTTTCATTTTCTTCCCCGTTATACATAACTGTTTGAAAGAACTTTGTAGCATCACTGAGATCATTGGCAGTTACTTCATTTTCACCCAATTTAAATAATAGTTTTGCTTTCGATTTGTTTACCATTTCCTTAAATGGTCTAACTTTCCTAACTCTAAAAGGAAATGAAGTAGTATCACAGCCGGTGATACTGTGAAAACCTGGCAACGACTGGCAAATTTCATGTTCAGAATGAGCACATACCTTGTCCACGTAGACAAACTTTTCCCAACCAATTTTCAGAACCCAATTGTCTGCGGGGCCCAGTTGATGATATGCATATACAAGGAGTACCAGAACATCCTAGTATCTACTTCGTGATGATTGCAATTCGCCAATTCTTGAATAGAGTTTTGGCAATATTTGCCATGTGTTTCTCCCCTCTGTGATCATCAAGGGCATGTTTAACTTTGTTCTCACCTCTTCCTTCTTGTAATATGCTAGCAAGAATATGATGAGCTCAGTTTTATTTTCACCATTGTTTAAAAATGCAGCCCAATGCGCTTGGTTTTGGCATTGCTTGGTGGTGACTGTTGATGTGAACTCTTCGTCCTGGTTTACCACGCATCAACTGGATCATTTCTTTGATACGGTTCTCACCATAGGTATCCATTACAATTATTAGTTTGTGCGGATTTGTATATCGACTAGGGGTAAAGAATTCTAGAAATGCCTCTGCAAATAGACCCCAGGTAGGTTTAACTTTAATTGAACGCGCAGCTGACATACCATCAACTATCCAATCAGCACGCAGCGGTACCTCTTTTTTCAATGCATTAGAGTCATTAATTAAAAAATTACGTAGGTCAGCCTTTGTTCCCTGTCTCAGATTTCTCTCAGGTGAGGCCAATACAAGTGGTATAGATGTAAGTGGATATGGATGAGTTTCTTCAGCATTTGTTGATTTTCCCACAAGTGCACCAAAAGCTTGTTTATCTTCCCGCAGAATATTACCTATTTTAGGCTCTTTTTTTGTCTTCTCTAAACCAGTTTTAATCTTTGGGTTTCTGATGCAAAGTGAACCCTATCTTCTCCTGTTCTCCTCATGCGTGTTTCAATGAATTCCTCCAAGAGTATTTCTCCAGTTTTGGTCGAGTCGAGTTATCTTCGAATAATATCATTATCTATTTCAGTTCCCGATTTTAAGTGTCTTGTTGGACCTTGGTCAAAGGGGTCAAAAAAAATTTATCCAATTTATCAACTAAGCTCAATATATTTGATTCATGATTATTTTAGGCACCCGATGTACATTCTTTATGCACCGAAGATGCAAGAATGTATAGTCTTTTTTTAATAGCAGCTCGTATTCTCGCCATTATATGACTTGTCCTGATAAAGGCATCTGTTGTTGACTTGCTTGTACTATACCCTACCCCCCCCCCCCCCTGGCATAGGTCCTCCTTTAACTTTCACCTCACGATTAATGGTTGTTTCAATTATGAGATCACCATGTATAGTTGAAAATGGTTCACCACTCAAGCTTCCTCCAAATCCATTATCTAAGAGCTCTTTGTTCTGCTTGTAGATGTCTCTCAAAGCTAAGCTCTCTTGCAGAGCTGATAAGGATCAGCAGTGCGGAGACATCATGAATGTATTCCACTATCATTTTCGATTGAGTGCCAGAGGTTGTGAGCATCTCATCACAAAGCAAATTAAACATGTCCAGTCCCATCAACCGATCAAGATTTTCTGGTGTTGGATCACATCTCAACAATTCTAGGGCTAACTTGAAATCTTACTAGAAGTGTGTGGAACCCACCGATCAAAGTTATTATCAGATTATACGATCATATTTGTTCTCGTGCAACCATTTGATTAAAACCATTTTACAGTTCACAGCTTCATCAGCATGAGCAAAAATACAGTCCAATTCCAGGTCATCAGCCATTTCGATCAGTATGTCCATGTACCATTTGCATACATTGTCCCCCGGGGGTAATGGTATTCTAGGTGGCCTTTTGGTGTTTCAGTGTGCGTAACATTTTTCATAAATGCAGTCCATGAGCCAATTGGCTCTAACTCCTGTGTTGTATCAGGATTTAAGTTCCCTCCTATAGCACTTGTTAAAACCCATGCGATATCACGCTTCAATGTCCAGTGTAGTTATTTTGAGTGTATGTGATCTTTATAATCAGGTACAGGAGGGGGAGACATTTTCTTTGGTATTTTATATGATCCATAGTCAGGTATTTCTTCATCAACAAGTACAGCATTTTGTTTTGAATGGATATGGAAAGGTTCTTCGTTTGTAGCTATGTCTGGTGGACGCTCTGTCTTTAAGACTATACCGTTGGTATGGTGTGTAGTGTGCAAACCAGTTAGAGTTTGCTGTCTGCCATCTGAATTGTCAATTGCAACATGTATAGCTCGCCCTTTAATAAAACCTGGAGGTAGTTTATTTTGTGATTGTGAAGTCACTGATCTTGCCCAAGTGTTATTCAAAAGTCTGATGTCTGAATATGATATATCATGTCCACATTGGTGAAGAAGTGCTGCTGATTCTTAACTGTCTGTAAGCCTATGTAACGTGATATTTAAGGCTGTACTTTTTGTAGACCGTTCATGTGTAATTAACGTTTCCCAATCACTACATATTGCCCATAATTTATCGGCTTGGGATTGACTCGATGTTTCAACATAGCCGAATTTGTTCTTTTGTGTTTGTGAGTTAACAGACCTGGCAATAGCATTGTACAAGTCCAAAAGCTTTAGATAGGTCGTCATCTCTTAAACCAGCCCCTTGAAGTGTGGCCATTGCATACATGCATGGATTTAGATTACTAGGATGAACAATTTGTTGGCGACCAGCTTTATAAAAATTTATTTGATCACGAAAGATATCTTGCAATTTCGCTTTTAGCACATATGAATATTTGATACTTGATTGTGTTAGACTACTGTCCTCACTCATTTCTTTTATATCTTTCATTAAATATGCTTCAAAGTCCTTCAATACTTTTCTTTTGAATAACTGGAAGAAATCACGATTAACTCTCTCTTATATTTTTTTTATCTCTTCTACTTCATTTATTTTTTCAAAATCATTTGGCTTTCTGAGTAGAGCAAACGCCGTATAACATAATTTATTACACAGATTAATAGTTGAAGCCTTTTGGCTGCGTCCTCAAATTTGTGTCCAGGTTGATTGTACACATCTTTTTGTGCTAGTAGCTTGGTGGCAGATCCCTCTTCAAAACACCGTCCAAGTCCACCTTCATTATATGGCTTGGCATCGTCTTTTATTTTCATGTTGCATACGAAGCAGATATGTTCAGCCTACACCATATCCCGTCTCGATTGTCTATTTGTCATCCTTGATTCAACCATTTCACCTTCTGCTATGCAATCGCCAGCTGCAGAATCAAGTTGTTTTTGGCCGTATTTATTTTGTTTTCTGTCTAGGTGTGTAGAAAACTTTGCTCCGCAATTCTTGTGTACGTAACAGTCTATTACTTGAGGCATTTCTGCATTTTTTTCCTCTAAAAATGTGAAATCGCAATAAGGCCGGTCGCTATATGGTATATTTATAATGGCCCATTTCTTAGCATTATCTTTCAATGATTGCCATCCAGTATCTCCCAGTTTCTGTTGGATTGCTTGGCTGTAATTATATCACCACATAAAAAACTTTTGTTCCCTTCTTCAGACGTCACTCTCAAATAAGGTGGATGGGACATATTTTACACAGCGGATGGCTTGTAGCTGTTTAGTAGCTCTGTTGCCTAAATTAAAGAAAACTTACATTCGATACACTCTATCTCTTTTTATTTTAACCGAATGTAATATAATAAACATGATCCCTATTGGAGGCTCTCGTAGGAGAAAATCAATCATGCTAAGGGGATTTCCAAGGATCTATATTAGGATCATCAATGTAACATGTAAAACAATACACAATACCAGCATCAGCAGTCTGCGGCATAGCATGTTATTATAAATCAAATGCGGTCTCCTATTACATTATATGTAGTTCTACATATTCTACAGCATAACAGTCCCGTATTATAATGTAAATGGTATGTTTATTTACCTCTTTTATCGCGTCATATATTTGTAATGCATATAGTTAAATTACTATGTCATGCTAGCATGTGGATTCAGAACAGTGTGTTACGTTAACCTCTTTCCGGGAGGAAGTCATTCAAATATAACTATGATGGCGTAGATGGGTCACACAATTTTGCCAAAATATCAAACTATGGTGATATAGACATCAAAAACCCCCCAAAAATCATTTGACAGCTTAATAATGTTTGGTATTATATTCCTTGATCCAAAAAACCTTAATCTGGACACTAAAATCGTTGAGATATGATATTGACTTCTATAGACGGCCATTTTGAATTATGGCGGCCATCTCGTATAATTAAAGCTGCATAACTGTTTTGTTTATTTTATTCAGACGATTAATCCATGGAGAATGGTGTTTTATTTTTTTATTTTACTGCTCCGGTTACCGAGTTATTAAGGATTTAAGTTTGTTGTTTTTGTAAATTGTTGCCCCACCAAAACAAGCCTGATCACAGCGGAGTAAGACATACTGTCTATATAATCAGGACATTAAAAGTACCAAGTGGCAGATAACGGTCATCATAGAAAAAAGAGAGGAAGACTTTTAAAATTATTGTTATTTTTTAAGTGATCATAGATACATTTCACAGTACAACGTGTATTTTCTCATATCAGTTAGACAAGTTATTACTTTGTGTGATATGGAGGATATCTGCATGTAATATCATGTTTAATATCGGTACCGGTATGGAGAGTGTCGCTCACTTGAAAAATAGAACTCTATTTCGGTAAGGTGCTTTTAAGTGTGGGCCAGCATCAGAGCCTTTGGCCCGCCATTAAGACGCTCTCCCCAGACCGTGAAAAATTGTACTGGAATTGACATCAAATTCAGTGATGTAAATCATCGTTTTCGCTCTTTGAATTTTCGTGATTTTCTTGAAAAACATTTGCATTTTTTTATTAGGTATCTCATGGACATTTCAAAATATAGTCAAAATGCTACTAGACAATATCAGACGTTATTTTATTTTATCGTAAATCATCACATACAGTGATATACATCGCGCTATGCGGTAAAATAAAATAATATTTAAAAACATCAGACGTTACTGTAACCGATTTGACCCAGTATCCAGCATCTAGATCTGCAGCTGGTTATGTGAGCTTTGTATCTCAGCTAACACGAGGCATTGATCCAATGGCAGAATAATGGCGGCCCATCGTCTGCGGTACTGGCCCAGCATTATGCCGATTCAGTTCAACGCATGTGTTTGCTATTGGTTTTGTGGTTTCGAGCTGGCCAATGTAACATTATATTGGCCCATAACCTCACCGTTATTACATGAATATTGTACACACACCCAATCACTACTTCATAATACTTGATGGTGTACCGCATGGTGAACTAATTCCGCTACATTTACCCAGTTTTAGTGCATTTATAAGGCCTTTAAAACAATAGCAATGATTGTTTTGGACGTTTTAGGTTATTTTAATCGAAATAAACAAAACAGTTATGCAGCTTTAAAATTGCAGCTTCAGTAACTCATATATATTGTCAATCAGTTCTATTACCATTATCACATTACATATTTAATTAGAGCTTACGATGTTTAAAATATGTGCGCCAGAGGTCGAAATATCATGATATATGGGGGTTATAACTATATATAGACCCTATTGGCGGCCATCTTTAATTTATGCAAATTAGGTTACAAAGGGGTAGCTTCATCTAGGGGTCCTTCTTTCAATTTTTTATATTACCATTAACAACACTAATATGTAAAATTAGAACATAATATGCTGAAAATATGTCCTCTAGAGCCCGGTATGTGATAAAATATAAGGGAATATATGTGACGCAACACCCCGAAATCAGGCGGAATGCGCTGAGAGGGCAGTGCCAGGAATCCGACGAGTAGATTAACTTTGGCACTTTTGGAACAATGTTACCATTTTGAGATTCTGACATCAATAAATACCTTAACATGTTTTATATCATCTAGTTTGGTCCAATTAGTGAGAAAAAAAAGTTTATTTGTATATTTTGTATGATTTATTAGAGCATGTCGATTTCGGACAGCCAAAAAAATTAGGTACGTCACAATTCGCCCATTTTGGATTTGACAATGCATGGGGATTTTTCGCTTATTTTGCCGATATTTATTAGGCCGCTACTCGCTCATTTCTAATTCGATCTCTTTAAAAATTGAGCTCCTTCGCAATTCATGTTATTACGACGACGTCACAAATTTTCAGCTAGATTAGTGATTATACGGCCGAGATAACGCGCTCGCAAATGTGACGTATTTCGCTCGCGGCGTCGTATTTTTTGAAGCGAAGTTACCTATTTTCTACTTGAGCGCGTATCCAGGGTTTTCAAGATAAGGACCTGAAATAAATTACAACGCGGTAGTTGGGGTCTAAGAAACGGGGACTCTCGCTATAGCGAGACGACTGTTCTACCGCTAATGGTAAAAATATTGGGCCTATATGGACACGCTATATCCAGATACCAGGCGGTGGTGTTCGATATGCTAGCTATGTACTAGATATTACCAGGTGACAGAGCAGTATTGTCTAACCTACCGTGGAGTAAAAACTGCCCAGTAGGTTATAACTGCCCGGTATCGTCGGGAAGCGGGTGGTTATTACCAAGGAATCTCAATATTCCTTGTTATTTCTCTCCGGTACTGTATTATAGCACGGGGGAAGTAGTACACATTGTATAAATATTTTAGACATTTCGGGTCATTCAATAGGGCACATACGTCGCAAAATACCATATTGAGAACTGCAAATTATACAATACTGCTCTGATTACAATACTGCATGCTCCTGATTACAATGTTTATAACATACATATATTACTATGTTAAAAAAAACCATATCTATTTATCTATAGATATTAAACTATACATATTAACACTCGCGAGATATGATGACATATTGTGCTGGCTTCGTAAAACCACTTCATGTGTAGCTAACAGATTGAAGGGCGACGTTGGGCCGGAATGGAAGGCGTGAAGGATCTACACCGACCCTGTGCATGCTATGGGATCACACAGTGCGTAGTTAGAGTGGATATTTCAATAACAAATACGCTGCTCTATTTCGTGCGAAAAAATAGGTGTATTCCTTAAACTGATTGACAGGTATAATGAGAGGGTGGGCTTTGTATTGTATATTCACGAGGCCTTGAGGATCGACGAGATTAGCTAGAATTATATCGCTTCCCAGACTATGATTCATAAGGTCACAATAGATGTAAAC
Organism: Flabesymbios commensalis; assembly: GCA_964017125.1. Taxonomy (NCBI): domain Eukaryota; kingdom Metazoa; phylum Annelida; class Polychaeta; order Terebellida; family Flabelligeridae; genus Flabesymbios; species Flabesymbios commensalis. Next base: position 25,465,151 of record OZ024912.1, read on the forward strand.
AGTTTAGCGTTCACACGGAGCTATAGCACAGCGCTGTTTTAATGCTGGATCAACATCGTGAGAGTGCCCTCCTGAAATAAAGTTTCTTTGATTTGATTTGATTTGAGAGGTTGACCCGGCATTGTACCGTTATCACCTGCATTGTGCTTACAGAGTGGAGTGGATTGTACATGTTGCGAAACTCGCCGTCACATTAGGGGACCTGTTAAGCTCAAATACTGTTATTATTATAACACGGCGATTAATGATACATATTGTTACATGGTACATGATGTTACATATACATGCAACAAATTGTTATTGTCCTCCTTGCTGTGATCTTGCACAAGCAAAACATCGCACGGGTGAGTTGCAAAACAGGAAAAATCATCAAAAGATCCACCTCAATTATAGGCTATTGTCGATAAAAATTTAAATACCGAACGAATATTGCAGGGTGGTCCACGCTAATTAACTAAAATAATTCAATTTCTCTGTATAAAGAATAATATGGCCTATATTTCTATACCGCGGTAACATGATGATCACATACCGCTCACATACTGCGTATAACAGAATCATCATATAAGGCAGTGTAACAGGATCGTCATATAGCGTGGTATAACAAGATCGTCATATCCGCGGTATAACAAAATCGTCATATACGCGGTATAGCAATATACGCGGTATAGCAAGATCATCATATACCGCGGTATAACAAGATCTTCATATACCTCGGTATAGCAAGACCATCATATACCGCGGTATAACAAGATCGTCATATACCGTGGTATAACAATATCGTCATATAGCATGGTATAACAAAATCGTCATTTACTGCAGTATAACAAAATCGTCATATACCGGGGTGTAACAAGATCACCATATATCCGCAGTATAACAAGATAGTCATATATTATCGGTATAACAAGATTGTCATATATTATATAGCGTGGTATAACAGAATCATCAAGTGTGGCCACGAATATGGAGTTGTTCAATGATCACAGCATGCATGGATGACTGGTCAGCACATGTGAGCGTGTACGGGCGCTGTTTTACCGCAGACCTGCGTTATCAAGACTAAAAAAGACACTTTTGGTTATTAGGTCAAATTTAACCTGGAAAAAACGGGGTCCATGCGCGAACCGCGTTAACCGATATCGCGGTGTAACGATTCGTGATCTAACAGGATTCTACTGCAGCAGCACCTATACCGCAATATGCACATAATCAGAAATTTGGGCATAGTCTCCGGCCCCTCTTCAGCTTTTTTCAAGTCCACGAGGAGTTCTTGGAAGAAAAAAAATGTTGATGGATTTTCATCCTTATGACTAAGAACCTCAATTCTTAGATATTCCCACATTGTTCTGTCTAGACGGCCTTAATGATGGCCCCCAGAACTTCCTCATTGGGCAGTTAAATTGATATACTTTTTTGTGACACCAAGTAGGCCTACACCGACGAAACAAAATAAAAACATGGCAACCATTGTAAAGTTTTATTGGCCCTCTGTACGTAGTAGTTTTGAGTGGGGTTTACTCCAACCTTGTGAACTTTTTGGCTATTCCTATATCAGAATTTATCTGAGAAAGGTCTATTTCAGTGTGTACAGCTAAATATGTTAGACATCGATTTATGTACCACTTCTGATTAAAAAAATTTGCCAAGTACTGAAGATTTGATTAACATTTTGACCCTTTTATTTACCCCTAATGACTTTACTATCATTCCAAGACTAATACTAGTCCTATGTAGAATGCATTTTGAATTTGATTGGTATCATTTTATGTGATAATGAGAGCTTACCTGTACATTTCACGTGTTTCTCAGTGAATTTCGTGTAATTGGAGTGCTATTGGTTTCCATGACAACCAATGCAAAGGGTAATTGGCCATCTGTAATAAATCTGCATGGTGTTTACCCCAATTTTTGGTCATCCCTATATCTGATTTTAACTGAGAAAGGTCTATTTATATGCTCACAATTGCATGTTTGACAGTGTTTTATTTACCATTTCTGATTAAAATGTAATGCAGAGTTATGTAGGTTGCATGACTTTTGACCCTTGTCATTATCTTTTATTGTCCCTGTGGTGCTTTATTATTAGTCCAAGAATAATACTGATCCCATGTAGGATGCCTTTTGAATCATGTTTGTGTCATTTTGTTGGCGAATGAGAGCTTTTCTTTGGAATTCGTGTACATTTCGAATAATTATATGTATTTGGGATAAAATCGGTTACCATGGCAACCATTGTGAAGGGTTATTGACCTCTGTAATAATCCGAGAGGTGTTAACCCCAAACTTGTGAACATGTTTTGGTCATTCCTAGATCTAATTTCAACTGAGCAATGTTTCTTCAATGTGTACAATTGCATGTTAGGCAGTGATTTATGTATCATTTTCGATTGAAATGTGGAAATGTTGCATGAAATGTTGCATGATCTTTTGACCCTTTTCTTTACCAATGATGTCTATTGTAGTCCTTTTTCATCAGTTCAAAACTAACACTAATCCCATTTAGGATGCATTTTGAATCATGTTGGTATAATGTATCGGATAGTGAGAACTTTTTGTGCTTTTTGTGTATGTACCAGTGAATTTAATGTATTTGGGTAATATTGGTTGCCATGGAAACCACTGTGAAGGGTTACTGACCCTCAATTATAGTTATGATTGGTGTTCACCCAAACCTTGTGACCACTTTTAGGTCATTCCTATATCTGATTCCAAGTGAGAAAAGTCGAGTGAAAAGTCAAGTGAGAGAAATCAAAATTGCATGTTTAGCAGCAATTCATGTACCATTTCCGATTGAAATATGGTGTCAAGTACTGAAGTTTGATGACCTTTTGACCCACCCCCCTACTTCAATAGCATTAGAGGATGCTTCACTGTGTGTCTTGAGACCCGTATTTTGCCGTGTGGGATAAACTGAAATCATAAATATAATGCATATTGTGTGTTTTTGTCTAGAATTCATATATGTTTCTGGGTATTGTATGTACTTATGAGAAAATTGGTTGCCATGGCAACTATCCTGGAAGGTGATGTCCTTCAGGCAAATTATATGGGTTGGCCCCAGCAATGTGTGGACCTAGACATGTAGTTTTGTATTTTCTAACCGTAGTTAGGACTATAACTGCTGAATTTCTTTGAATTAGAACCACCAGAACAGGCAAAAATATATTTTCTTCATATTCTGGAGTAGAGGGTGGTTCCGTTGCCATGGCAACCAAATACAGACTGGAAGGTGACATAAGGAAGTTTGATCCCTACCCTTCCCTAATATATATATATAAACTTCCTAATCTCCTCGGGTGATTTGTAATTTATGGTGAAATATTGCTTTTCTGTTTAGGCCTAACAATTAAAAATGCAAAAAATGACAAAAAAGTCAGAGTTGAAACGAGTTTATGAAATGTGCTAACATGTACTGCATCTTTGAATAGCATTTACTCAAAAGTCCTTTTTTTAATTACAAATGCACTTAATTTTTTCAATTGGCTGTAACTCTGATAGTATTAGACCGTTTTTCATGAAATGTATACCAAAATGATCAGGACAATGTGTGCTTTCTAGAACGGCAAAAACCTCAAAAAGATTTTTTTCGCACTCAGGGTGTTGCGTCACATATATTTTTTGGCGGCCATGTTGGATTTATGCAAATGAGGGCAAAATAAGGCCGCCTCAGCTTGTGTTCTTACCTTAAAAGTTGCAGAAGATTATAAAGAACATATATACCAAAGGAAACATTTGTACTAAAAAATCCATGTTTTGCCATATTTTGAGGTCTTATCAAGCCTACTAAACTGTTTGTGTTTAAAATGCTCAATAAATTTTACGAAATTAGCAAGGTTGTTGTCGTGAATCTTGCATAGAGTGCTTACAAAATGTGTGTGGATTATAATACACTTTGTTAACGTCATATTTTAGTACATATCGATTATTAAAAATAACATACAAATAGTGTTGTTTGGCAAAAAAAACATTTTATTTATTTTAAAATATACTCCCCCACGTACATTTTAGTAGACTTCTTATATGCGACATAGGATAATTTGTTTTCCAACTTTGATGGGCGGGGGCCCTATGGTAGTGGTTAGCATCGCTGCCTGTCACGCCAGAGTTCGGGGTTCGGTTCCCGGCGATTTGAAAGAAACAAAAAATGTGTCTTCCCCATCCACGTGTGAAAGTCAGTATTGTGGGGAGCATCCGTGACCGAGAGGTAGCGTGCTTGGCCTCAGACCGCCAGGGCTCGAATTTCGAATCCTGTGTCTGGAGGACAGTGTCATCTCAATCATCTCACCATCCTCAGGAGGTTCTCCTGGCCCAGTTTAGCCTATATGTGCACAAAGGTGGCCTAAAGCCCGATTCATTTCATTTTTCAACTTTGATACAGTAAAAATTGCAATACGTTCATAGCTGACAAAATCATAATTCGCGACACTAATAAATCACTTACTTGGAAAATTTAATTTGATGTATTAACATTTCTTGTTTTAAGTTTGAATTATGTAATTTTCAACATTGTGTCTACATAAATAAATATAAGATTATTTAAAAATAATTCTAAATAGCAATATATTTGTCACAGACGCAGAAAATGGCTTATTGTGAAATTGTCAAAAACATTTACAATTTTTTTAAAATATTTTTTCTCAGAATTTTACGAAGCATATCACTTTAATTAGAAGGCGCCTTTAAATGCTCTTATGCATGTATAGGCCTATACCATGATATGGTTATCTGATCTCCGATGGTGAAGTTATCCAGGTTTTGCAACTTAGGCCACTATGATTATTTTCTCTGGTTTAGATGAGAAAAAGTTCAAAATATAATCAGAGAGTCTGGAAAAAGACATACAAAAAAAGACTTTGAACCTAGATCTATTTCTGGAAAAGTTGATGAGGGCGACAAAAAAAATTGGACCAATTATGAGTGCGATGAAAAATTAATGTGCAGATTAAAAAAACATAAAAAACATGACTGGATCAGTGTTTTTTATCTCCTGAAATGAACTTTTTTTAATTCGCATGTTTGGCAATCACCAATAGGCCTACGGCCTCGGCGAAAAATGATATTTTTTGGTTGTAACTAACCAATAAATTGAGCTCCAAATGACCCCAGAATACACCATTGAACACATTATATTTCAAAATGTCCTGGGGGGCATGCCCCCAGACCCGGCGCCCCAGAAAGGGTGGCTATTCAGGGTCTGAGACCCCCCTAAATAGCCGCCCCTTCTGGGACGGGCAGCCTCTTCGAGGCCGGAGAGGTACAGCACAAATTCGAACCCCCCTCTGGGAAATCCTGGCTACGCCCCTGGAACCACAAACCTAAGTATTTATATTCACTCTAAAGCTATATCACCACAGTGAAAATTTGATACTGTTTGCTTCTTCTTCTTGCACCTGAAATGAATAACCTTACCTTTATATTGGTTAATTGCGATTCGCCATTTATAACACTACTGGCTCATACACAAGTGAATGTCAGGAGGCTTGGCTTTGTGTAGGCCTACACTGCCCGCAGATGGGTTAAGTATTGTAGTAAGCTTGTGATTGGCCGGCTGTCTTGCTAAATGTACCCTGATCGGCTGTCGAAAATATTATGGGGGGGGGGGGGGTGTAGACAGACACCTGCGTGGAGCCCAGCAAACACGAGGATTTGACCCAATGCTGTCTCAATATTGGCCCCCATCAACGGCTCTGGACCAATATTGAAACAACATTGAGTCAAGGCCTCGTGTTTCCTGAGAGAGCTGTCTGCATTTTGATACACGCAGGCGCGTAGTCAGCCGTACGCCAGTACGCACGTACTTTGACCCAAAAAGCAACAAGTTAGTGGACTAGCCTACATGTATACGTACTTAGCAGTACTATTAACAACTTCTATTCTCTATGTGGTGTTGCCTAAAACGCTGGAAAAGTAGGATACAAATGCAATAAATGTTCCTCTTTCCAATGACAGTCACAAATTCACGACATGCATGACTATACTATAGTGCCACTAAACTTGCCAAGGACGAGCCCATACCGTAAAGATGTGGGGCCGTGCATTACTACATTTATTTTACCAGGGAGAATCAACTTCTTTCAACCAGGCAGTCATTTAGATCGATGTCCACCCCAAAGTGGAATAATGGCAATACCAATATCATTTTACTGGGGTTTTTTTTGCAAATGAACTGAGCGTACGATGTATATACAAATAACCTTTTATTGACCTGATTAATCGAGGCATTCTTAGATATGAGCGTCCAAAAAAACGTGCCACTATTTTACCCTTGAGTGGGCACTATAATCTGTTGCAGTTCTGTCGTAGACGGTGGACCAGCATTACGCCAACATTTTGTTTACCGTGTGGTGGTTGCTGTGTAGAGTAAAACATATTTGCGTCCAAATAATTAGGGGGTCGCCATTCAATTACTACGGGAGGGGGGGGGGGGGGGTGAACTGGACAAATCATTTATCTGCAATATTTTATTTAGGTTCACACTCTGCCTCAAGCAAAATATTTATTTGACTTATTCGATTTATTTCCAGTCCACAAAATTGGATCCTAAAGTAGGCTTAGTAGGCCTATTGATGTGGGGGTCAAGGAGACGAGCGAAGAAAGGCTTTACAAATTTAAGCGTTATTTATACCCTGGGCCACATTCATTTTGGTAATTGTGTAGCGCATGCTTTTCGTCGATTTCTCCGTCAATTATGAACCGATTTCTTTGAAATTTACCACAGGCAATTTTCAAGTTAATCATATCCTAACGTCGGTACGATTAGGCTATATTGAATATTTCAAAAGTTAGACCATTTGACATGTAATAAAATTCTAGAATTAGTTTACTGGGTTTAATGAGGGACGTCATAAATTAAATTTACTAAATGTCAAATAGTCTAACTTTTGAAATACTGAATATAATTTTACGAAATTTTCAGGGATATTATGATTGTTACACAATTTCATGAAAATCGGTTGATAATTGACGGAGAAATCAACGAAAAGCATGCGCTACTGGTTGAATGTGGCCCAGGGTATAATTATGTAAGGCTAAAAAAAATGAGGGCCATTAAATATTTATTTAGACATATTTATTCCTTCAGACAATTTTTTATTTCATGAAAATTTAGTCACAAAATATTTGTTTCAAAAATACTCAACCCCCCTTCCTTGGCGATTGATCAATGGTGGCCCCCTTATGACCAATCACAGAATGTCCAGCTTAGATATTAATCGTGCTCAGAAAGACACTACGTAGCCTACATAGTGGACGAATTTGCGTCTAAGAAAGCAAGGCCATTGGATTTCTTATTAAATCCTAAGACCCACTGATCAATAGTAGGGCCTAGGCCTGAATCTTATAAAAATTCGGCGCGCCCCTCTGTCTGTCAAATGCTGGATCCGCCATGTCTGTTTTAAAAAGAAGTTTATCTATGGACAATCGTCCATGACAGAAAAGAATCACTAAATTTCAATCTATAATCACTGAGTAAAATGATTTAAATTATATTATAACTTGATATAATTCAATTTTTAATTTTGCTGCTGTACTAAAATTCTGTACTATTTTACAAAATATTATAAACAAACTCAAAATTTATAAATCAATATCTTTACCGCAAATACCACCAGATGCCACCATTTGCGATTTTTTTTCAAATTTTCCTCGGGGGAGGCCCTCCCCCAGACCCCCCGTCGTGTCCGCTGAGCTGCGCACAGCGGGTATGTGGGTTCACCCCATAAGATGGCAGCCATGATTTAGGGAAGATCCACTCCCTCCCCGTTTCAGAAAAGCTCCGTAAATTCGTACCCCAAGCGTTGTGCGTACACATGTTCATAACCCTGGCTACGCCCCTGACACGTGTGCCGTCTGTGTCTGGTTGGAACAGGCTGCGTAGTGCATGTAGTGCTCTGTGTAGGCTTTGTGCAAAGGATTGCTGCCTGCTATGTGCATGTTACTGTTGGCATAACACCAACAGTGTGTCAGCAATGCTAGACTGTATAAGCTAGGCTGGGAATACTCTGCATGATTTATAACGTCGTGCATGGCCTACTGGACATAGGCGTAACTGTTGGCATAACACCAACAGTGTGTCAGCAATGCTAGACTGTATAAGCTGGGCTGGGAATACTCTGCATGATTTATAACGTCGTGCATGGCCTACTGGACATAGGCCTACATACCTCAGCTGTAGAACTAGCCTAAGTAACGACCTGTTTACTACTAACCCACAGTGCACAAGGGGATCTCAGTCTTGGGAATTTATATTCACTCATCCTCCCCCACAATGACACCTTTAAATGTTCCTTCATTCCAAGCACTAGAGTCTATTAATTTGCATGGTATAAGCAGAGATTATTTATATTGAGATATTCCACCGAGTGCTACTTCCGTTACCGCAATGGGTGGGAGCGCCACCTGGCCGCCAAGGAGTTCGTCGTCGACGTTTTTCCGTCAAAAAGGTCAGAGGTCAAAGGTCATTCATAAAAAATTTGATGGTGAATTTTTCCGTCTCGTTTCGTCAACGACGGAAAAAAATCAAACAGCCAATCCAGTAAGATATAACAAAACGTAAAAAACGTCGACGACGAAAACAGCCACTCGAATGGGCCTATTAATATACATCATTTTGTTGTTGAGCATTATTTGTGCATATCATGTTGACAGACCATAATTCTCCTCCACTCTCCAGATGGTGCTGTTGCCGGCGAGGAACAAGTGTAAACAACGTGTCGAACCCCACAATTATTATTGGCCAGAATGCGACCTTGGGACAGTTCACATTAAGGCCAAGGTATCTCCACGTGTTTTATGTAGAGCTGTAAACACTGCGCTAAATTGGATGCGCGTTCGTTCTTAGTCGGCCAAAACACAGACTACTCAACTATTAACATGATTTCCGGTCAACAGCAATGCCAATCACAGTTGAACGTTAGACAGTCAAGAAGAATGGGACGCGGTCAATTAACTTGTATTGCCGTAAAGCAGACTACAGGCATGTCAATTAAAATGACATTACGGCTCAATTAACTTATGCAACTAAAGAAGTCCACAAGTGTGTCGATTAAGATGAGGTACGCAACACAATTACAAATGCGTCAATTAAAACGTATATCATTAAAGAAGAACGAGAGTTGCAAAATTAAAATGAGATTGCTGTTCAATTAACTTATGTAACTGTAAAGAAGACCACAATCGTGTCGGTTAAGATGAGATAAGCAACAATGCCAACATTACAAATGCGTCAATTAAAACGTATGTCATTAAATCAGAACGAGAGTTTGACTCGAATGACTTCCTGACAGTTTTGACCCGAATACAGCTCCATACTATAGGCCTACAGTCCCCGGCTACAGTCACGTTAGCTGTTGTCACTGTCACTCCCTGTTGACAAATCCATGAAATCGGAAGATCCAATTAGCCTCTGAATCTCAAATTTAGTGGCAATATTTTTTTTTTTTAGAGTAGTAACTGTTAGATTATATTATATTTATCCATATTATTGATTTTTCCGACTGTCACTTGCCCGTTTGCCAGCGTACAGCTTCTAGCTGTCTGTCACTGATACCGCCGGTTTGCTCAAATGTGCTGTCACTCCTCACTCGATCCATCGGTTGACAAACAATCGGAGGCAATCGGCGAGTCGGTTACTTGTACAGTTTTGCTATTTTACTTCATAAAATACGACGTTATAAGTATAATTTTCAATGTGAATTTGTTTATTAAACATTTATTTCACTAAAATGAGGTGATAGTAATGTTGTCATCCATTGTAATGTTTATTTTGGCCTGTTTTCTGAACCGGTACCGACACGGCTTCTCTATAACATGTAGTTTTTTTAGGCTGTGTTTGGGAAATGTACTCCTCCAAACCGGCATCTGGCTCGCCCATGTAGTAACACTTCCGGTTCAGTACTGTCAAGTGATCTCTGGTATAAGTTTTGGCTCTCGGCGACAGAGCAGCACACATCTAATGCACACGACACATTATTCACATGCGCATATTTGTGTCCCCCCACTCTCTAATTTTGCTTTAAGAACATTGCCCGCATGATTGTCGGCCAACACGAACAAAGAACGGTTTAGTATTTGCTTGGTTTGACTCCAGCCAGGTACTTTCTACGAAGATGGTGTGCTATGTGGTGTTACACAATTGTGTTGTTGGATTGGCAAAAAATACGTTCAACATAGATAATTATTTTTATTAAAAGACCACACTTCGCTTCAAAAGTGCGCCAACTCCCTTTCGAAAAATACACCCAGCATGACCTTCTTTAGTGTTATGCAAAATGTCTTGATATACATTGTAGGCCTATTGATAAAATTGTATTTTATTTCCATTCTTCAATATCAACATACTCGTTAGCGGGAGTAAACTTTTCGCCACCTGACAGTATCCAGTCAATCATGCTGAACAAAATATGTGGTAATAATAGGACGAAAGTAACTTGATGTGAAGTTCCTTGCCTATTCTAACTCCCGTCTGGGCGACGGTAGCCTACATAAATAACTCGTATTTGACTCGATGATGATTATTGATGCTTTATTGATATAACTTCAACTTCGCTGTGCACTGTCTCAGATGGACCCCAGGATGGTGATGGAATGTCGAACGCGGCGACAGCCTCGTGGCTGATGCAGCAGGAGCGGGTGGAGACGACCACCCGCTCCGCTGGTTGAATCACAAGTGTCTGGGTGAAGCGTCGTCGGTAGCGCCCTCCAGGGGGTGCAGCTCCTCGTGAGGTACTGATCCCTGGCGAACTAAACCGAAGCGGTCCCCACAGTAACAAGGATTTTCCTTTCAATCGCGTTCAGCAGCCAGGAGTATAGGTAGCCATTCTAATTTGGCTATATCAGTAGCGCATGATATATTTGCTCAATAAAATAAAAATTAATTCCTATGTTACAAATCAATTTCTATATTTCTCTGTGTTCTGTGAATTATTCAATCAAAGACGTTTTTGGCCTTTTTGGATTTTTGTAAACAATACAAGGACCACGAATATTGACATGTAGTTTATCGTTTTCTTCGAGCCTGCAAACATATGTTTAGACAACAAAAATTACATTTCTGGGTGAGATAGTAACCTAAGATATCCTAAAATTGCAATTTGCCTATTTTCATGGCGGCCATCTTGCAAAATGGCAATTTTTTCTGTTTTAGACACTTTTTTCCTAATATAAATACCTACAAAATAAGACCAAGAAACCTACTAGTCTATGTGAAATTTCTTCTAATTTAGGTCTCTCCTAAAAATGGCCTAAGGGCTAGGTCTACAAGCGCTACAATGTAGCTGGCAATAGTCCTGACAGTGACATTTTTTTATGGATTCCCGGTTGTTTTCCTGGATCTAATCTAAGAGAAGCATAGGGGGCATTCATCCACACAAACAAAAATAATTTAAAAAATCAAAATGTTGACATATTAGCCTTGAAGACATCTAAATATCAATAAAATATCTATCTTCATGTTGGTTAAAATGATAAAATCTAATTCAGACAATAGTGTTAATTATAACAATAACATTATTTTTTAAAGCGACAGGCTTTTTTATTGGCCCGACGCAGATCCCAGCAGCCCGCGATGGTGTCTAGCGATGCTGGCATTTGTGAAGGGCCAATAAAAAAGCCTATTGCACGAAACAAATCATGTTATAACTATTATTATCACATTTTCAGCATGACAACGAAACTCAAACATGTTTATTCTTTGTCTACAATTATAACATAGGCATACATGTCTACGCAGAAACAAATCACTGTGTTCTCACGGTTCAATCTTTTTGTTGGTGTGCTGCTTGTCATGCAGGTGTCAGCCTGCGTATTTAGGCCTACAGGTACACACAAACTTGAATAAGTGTAGCAGCTAGCGTACACGAGGCTAGAAGCCTTGTGGCTGCTAGCCTTGTGAACACGCTGTTTGTGCACACTAGGGCTGATAGACAATTTTTACAGCCACATGAGGTAGCAATATTCTACTAGTAATAAAAAATCAAAATGTTGAAATTCTTAAGTGATAACAATTTTCATTAACATAATGCTCGAATGAGTGATGTCAGTTGCTGATCGATGTGTTTTTGATATTGTACGATATATTGGAGGGGGGTCACTGATTTTGTATATTTCTGTGATGCGGACGAAATTCTCTCAGCTCCCTCCCTCATAAGTACCCATAAACTATAACAGCTCCATCATCTGAGTGTGAACTTCGGATATTCGGAAATTACATACAGAACTGTAGGGCTATTCACACATTTAGTCACATTATCGACCCTAGCGAGTCCGACTTATACGAGTACTAGGGTCGCTATGTATGTAGATGGGTTGCACGTACAATTACATCTCTTCCTGCAGATAGAAATGTTATTTTCACCCATTTGGAGCTGATTTGACCTTCCTGTGACCTTGAGATGACCCTGTCATGACCTTGGGGCAATACCCAAGTCAAACCTAGCCCCAACCCATGTCACCATGTGGACTTGGGTTGGGATTCATCAAATGTATTTGAAGTACTAGCCATTGGTCCAAGCATGACAATTAGTAGAGGAGGAAATCTGAAAATTGACGTTATTTAAGGAGTTAGTTGACACTTAAATTCCTAAAGACAAATAAAATGTTGCTGGAAAGGTATGAACGTCTAGTTTCACGTAGCGTGAACGGTTTTTGTGGCAAGTGGTCGAGTTTTTCATAAAACGTGCATTTGTGACGTCATGTCGTGATGGTTTTGACGTCACTTTTTCACCAATTTCTACTGGATATTTATAAAGGTGGATCATTTATGAGCTGCGATATACACATGTAGATGCCGTTCAGAATCCAGCATTTGTATAAATTATAGAGAATTGGCCTAGGCAGTCACACAAAAATGACCTACATGCTTTGTACACATGACATCACTTGATTTTATGCAACAGTCGTGAGCTTTTGTTTTATATGGTCTAATATTTTTTTTAATAAAATAGGTTCAACATTATTATATTTTTTTTAATTTGTATTATTAAAGCATTTCTCTTTTTTCCCCAGAGATAAGTAATATATCATTGGAAATGTATAGTTCTGTAGTTTCACATCGTATATTTCATTTTTACGACACGTGGTCGAGTTGTGCAAAAAGCGTACATTTGTGACGTCACGTTTTTCATGTACTACGTCATTTTGGCATTTTCTTTCAAATATTGTCTGCATGTGCACTATGAGAATATACAGGATGCCAGGTCATTTTTTATTTGGCACCGTAAAACGTGGGAAAGCCTAGTTTCATGTACGATATGCACGTGATCCTATGGGTCATTTCACACAAAAATGTACAATTGACAATTTTCCATACCTTTTTTATTATACTGCCTATATCATAAATATGTTTGTCATATAAAACACTTTACTATCATTTTTAAATTCAGTGGACATGTCAGGCTCATAAAATGTATATGGTTACATATGTTATCGACCTTTGAACACCAGTTACCAATCATTGAATGTAGGTCTTAGGCCTAAAATTGAAGGATTTTGTCATTTACATGCAAAATTAATGGTTATATTTTTAAACTATTTACTGTTAGCTGTCACACAACAGTGTTCTGGGAAAGTTATCCCTATTGGGCAATGTTTTTTCAAGTATTGATGTACGAACAATGCACAGTTTTTCTTACTCGCTCTATACACATTCACCTGTGATGTGCCTGATAAATATTCAAAAATGCATACTTGCATAAAAAAATTGATTGTAATTCTCAATTGGTATACAGATAGATAGACATTGAATATGTAATATAATTAGCAGAGAAATAAAAATGATGCAGCATAGTTGAAGGTGAAACTGTCAGGGTTTTCCATTTTTATACACACATTTATTAGGCACATCACGTTTTGTATAATCATTTAGCAGATTAAATAAATTAAAACGTGTTAAATGAAGCGACCTGGATGAATTGAACACGGAAGAGTATCATAACTTACGAAAAATAACCACCATGCAAAGCATTGCTTTTATTACATTTTGTGAAATTAAAAATCATGATGTGCCTAATAGAATATGTCTCAAATACATTTTACCATTTTCTACCTGTCTAAAGAAGTGACTGAGGCAACCGTTCTTACGACATTGTCTGCAACTTATTCCCAGATGTTTTTAAAATAAGTTTGTGTCCCTTTTACAGTCAGATAATCTTTTTTAGTTGTTTACCAAACCAAGTAAACAAAAAAAATTCATAAAGTGGAATGTTAGACTTGAAGTAAATAATTATTAGCAATGAAAATGTGCAAACAGATCTACTATTATTGTCAACAGGACCTCCTCCGATGCCATGGGCGAATAGATCATCTGCTCATGAATTGGAAGGTGGCATTTTTGTCAAACCTACACAGACTGTTATCGTGCATAAGGTGCCTAATTTTTATTTTTTTCCCCTCTTCTACCTTATACAATTAGAGCTTTTACATTTTAGTTAGATAGCGCCTTGTCATTCTATCTTCCTTTTATTCACCACCAACTTTCAGTGGGAAATTTATTCACATGTCCAATTTTAAGTTACGCAATTAGGCACATCACTGTGTCAACATTTAGGATGAAAAACAATTAATGTTCGAGGTTGTTTTTCTACTTTGGCATTGATGTCTAAAAATATCAATGCTTAATTATGTGTTCTTTGACATATCCGTCTATTGTGCATGCCAATATTATTGAGATAAGCTTTTTGGACGTTTTTAATTAGAAAAAAATAATAAGTAAGATGATGTGCCTAACAAAAAATTAGGCACATCATGCAAACATATTTGTGTTTGCCTGATCATCTCCTGTAAGCTTTCGTGAATTACAACTGCTTCGCATTGTATTTTATTTGTCATACAATACTTAAAATATGTATTTGCACAGCTCAGCTGTTTTATTGAGGTTTGAGAATCAACAATTAAAATTAGGCACATCACTTGAATTTTTAAAAAGCTTTAAAAATTGTCTGAAAAACAATTATTTGCTTCATGTCATGTGCCACCATATGCATTTTGTCACCTTCCACATATTCAAACATTTTTTTATAAAATAATTAAAAAAATTATTTTAAAACTTTTTTTAGCATGTTTGTTTTTTACATGTTTCCACAATATCCAGTAGATGAAAACAAACTGTTTTGCATTAAAACCGTTATTAAAACTATTACTTTTTCTCTTAACCTTGCGGATTGATGTATGTCCTAATACTGTGGTTGTTTAACCCTTAAACCGATGAATTAAATAACTAAAATTGCTAAGTACTTCAAGTTGTATCTTGCTATGTACAGTGGCCCACTAATTAAATGGATGAGAATTAATTTCAGACAAAATGTTTGAAAATCTTGACGATCAATCACACATTTCATTCCCAAACACAGTGATTTACTCGGCTGATAAAATGTATTAAAAAAATAGTCACAATGATTGGTTGGCGGATTAACATAAGGTTTTACAAAAAAATCTTTTTTTTCCAGAAATGGTTAGAAAACGTACTGCTCAACTAGAAACAACTGACTTTTCAAGTAACAGTAAAGTTTGGACATCGACTTTTGCTACTTTTTTGCCACATATGGACTATTTGGGACATTCGAAACATTCGGAACACCTGGAACTTGTGGAACATTTGAAACATTGAGAAAATTTGAGGCATTTGAAACATATGGAACATTCGAAACATTTGGAATGCTTAGAAAATTTGGAACATTTGCGACTGCTTGTGACAATCTGCAAACGTTTGCGAACATTCGCGACCACTTGCGACCAGTTCTGATCATTTCCGATGTTTTGTGATCATTTGCGACCGCTGGCGATCATTTTCGACCAATTGCGGCCATTTGTGATCGTTTGGGACTTTGTACTTCTGGCCAGCTTTTCTCTCGTTCTCCTCTCTCTCAAGATTTGAAGTCGATTACTTGTTAACTGAGTGAGAAATAGGGTGGCATAACTGCAATGGATGATCCATATAGTGGATCTATGAAATCCGGATTAGATCCAGATCCACTGTCAGGATTGCAAAAAAAGCTATAGCAACTAACTTCAATACCAAAGGATCATTTTGGCAAGATTTGAAGTCGATTACTTGTTAACTGAGTGAGAAATAGCGTGGCAAAAATCTGCAATGGATGATACATATAAGTTTGGACGACAACGTTCGAAGTTAATTACAGCGAGAATGGAGGGATAGGGATATTGCATTGATCATGTTGATAGGAGCAGAATAAGTAAAAAAGAGTATTCTGAGAAAGTGGAGGCAATCCAAAACAAACAGAAAAAAAAAAAAAATGTTAATTTTCAGGTCATTTTGATGTAAATTTGTATTTATCACAAATGTGGCAATGTTCCAAATAAGCCAAAAAGGACTATTTGAGGTCAAGTTTTGTGTAGTTAGGTGTTTAGTTATTGTATACAATAAAGTTAAGTGTTTTATTAGTGGCTTGTTGTAATTCTATATTTGTGTTTCAAGGGTTGATTTTGAGATTGCATGATGTGCCTAATTCCAGTCATGATGTGCCTAATAATGTATTTTTGTATGTTTGGTGCAATTGTCGAGGGTTAATTTAAATAATGTTTTTTTTATTCAGGAAATGACAGGTTTTTGCATTTTTTCATATTGACGTCAATTTTACAATAATATGACATGTTAAGAGCATGATTCACTATGTCTGCAATATAACCACACAACAGAGATTTTAAAGAATTGTAGCTCTATGTTTTAGCTGCGAATTGTCAACTTTCACGTTACCACTTCTGTTATTCTAGTCAAAACGTGACATCAAACCATGTATTTCAAAAATTATTTGTTGTTTTATTTTACCACACTGAAATACACCCTTTTTTCATTTGTTATCAAAGATACACCTATTTTTACACTAGTTTCTCAGTCTGTTGCTTCAGCTTATTCTGCTACTCTGTTTTATTTATTATATTGATATATCTGCAGTTTTCTACCCTAGACTATCCCTGTGCTAAACATAAAATTTGACTAAATAGTCAAAGATGAAATCTACTGAGTAGTTTACTTCCTAAAAATAGTTTTTAGTAGAAAAGGGGTTGTTTTAGAGATAATTTATAACACTGGTGTTTATCCATGACATTAAAAATCATCCTAAGTTATTTGCATACTACCCTGAACTATTTATTAAAACATTTTTTATGTACTTGTTTCTTGTTCTTTTTTCTATCAGACCAATAAACACAAATAGTATTAATTAGGCACATCATGCTGAAAATGTTGTTTATTTTCAAATGTTAATAAAAATTACATTTCTTGTGTTAGGTTGGTATAATTTACTGTTTAAGATTGTACAAAGTATCCTCTAGTGAATATTTAACAAAATTTAGCATTTTAGACAACTTTAAAATTTGCCATGTATTTTAGGCAAATGTACATTTTTGGATGAAATGACCCCTATACCAATAAATATAACGTAGGCCTACATCTGTATCACAACAGCATGGCCGCAACGTCACTTTTTCGTAAATTGAATAACAGAGACACGATAGCCCACAATATTGCAAATCTTGTATGTGGACATTTGATTTTTTATAATCAAGTAAGATATAGTCTACCGCTGGAGAAGTCACAAAAAATATATTTTCACACAATATGCAACCCGTCTTGTCGAGTTTGAAATAAAACGTGCTTTTAAAAAATATGTATAGAAATTTAGATGTTTCATAACTGCCCAGTGAACACAAAACATTTGTATAACATTTGTACAACTTTGACATTTGTGCAACATTGTAGGCCTACAAATGTTATACAAAATGTTCTGTTTCTTGGGTGGGGCATATAGGCCTATGTAACACGCACACACAATAGCCTACCGGTATGAGTTGAATAAGACTATAGTAGCTGAATACTGTTTCTTTTCAAGAATTTATATCTCATGCTCAACATCATTAAATTAAAGATTTCCCACAGTCTACTTTCGGTTACAGCTCTATGTTCAGAAGGTCCTATGTTCAGAAGGTCCTATGTTCAGAAGGTTCTATGTTCAGAAGGTCCTTTGTTCAGAAGATCCTATGCTCAGAAGGTTCTATGTTCAGAAGGTTCTATATTCAGAAGGTTCTATGTTCAGAAGGTTCTATGTTCAGAAATATTTGTTCAGAAGGTCCTATGTTTAGAAAGTACGGGTGACTATTTGTCAGTTCCAATTGGGCACACGACGCTGGATCAACGTCAATGACGTTGATTTAATGTCGCAAAAACATTGTGTAGACTACCCAGTGGGTTTCCGAGCGTAAAATTAATGACGTTAGATCAATTCGGAGGACTCATTAAATTCTAGATATTGCAGTTATAATTAGGCCTACTTTCCATAGGAGGTACGTTGTTCGAAATACCATATACAAAACGAGTGATATAGATGTATAAATATCAATTATTTTATCTTATGTGGTCTATGACATTATTCTCTGTTCAATGTAAAGTCTAAGTGCATGGTTTGTGGTAGTAGGTAAATATGCATTATATCACAACCTTCACAAGTAAATATTTCGGGTGGTAAAAAATATTATTTAATCAATTTATCGGAGCCCGTCTATATGTAAAATAAGAAATAAGCCCACGTCTTTTAAATAGAATAAATGTATGGTCGTCGTGACCAGTGAACTACTCATATGGTATAGGTCTACATATAGATGTCTGAGTCATGTAATTGTAAATTGCTGCTGTACGTCCTTTTTTGACAGTAGACTAACAGTCATTTAAGTGACATTTCAATACGATAAAAACAGTGCAGTTAATTGATGAGATGAATGATATACAGATGATGATGAGAGCGTGGAGTGATAGGGCATGGTGGATTATTGAGAGTATTCTCATTGAAAAATATTGTATATATCGCCCTCTATAAACCCATCAGCTTCGTCTCATAATTTCATTACATCAAAGGGTCTAACTTCTTACATTGTAAAACTTTTCAGAGTAGTCGCCCCATGGCTAATAAATTGTCTGTGCAAAATGTCATGAAAATTGGTTCAAATTGACTGAGGAATCCGCGAAATTCATTGACCCTGGTTGATGAATTTAATGTGAATCTGACTATAGAGAAATTACTCCCGGACGGTCTACTTGGGTTTTGCTATGCAATGTAATGCTGACACACCTTGGCTTTTCATATAGCTCCGATATCCTCGGGTCAGATAGTCCCCAGATTAACAATACGAGCCTAACAGAGGGTAACTCCATTCTAGCCACAGTGGCTGAAATAGGTTGACCTCATACAAAATCGTGGGACGGACATATCTAAGAAAATATTTTTTTTTAGAATCAGTAACATTTTAGCTACGATGGCGCATGCTCAGCTCATTTCCCTACAGTCATTAAAACGTTGTGAACATTTTTCAGACTTTGGGGTCGAGATCGATCTCAGTCACCGCCATGTTGAAAAACGTTGATTTTTTCGGGTGAAACGAATCAATGCAGGGCTAACTCCATCCCACGCTATACATTAAAACAGAACTAACCAGTAGCGCATGTTTTTCGTTAATTACTCCGTCAATTATCAAGCGATTTTCATGAAATTTCGTGAACGTAAATTTATATGCATTCTGGAATTCTATTACATGTCGAGTGATCTAACTAAACTGTTACCGGTGTTAGGATTTGACTTGAAAATGAACTGTGCAAAATTTCAAATAAATCGGGTCAAAATCGTTGAGAAATCGACGTAAAACATGTGCTACAGATTTGCCAAACTAATTGTGGTCCATGGTAGGCCTAAAGGTAAAACAAGGCTCTAATTGGTCAAGCCAACAATACAACGCATTTTGGTGATATGCAGTGGGTTACAGACACCCCCCCCCCCTCCCTGGAATAGACTAAAGTGAAGAAACAAAAATGAAAGAAAAAAAAGTGTCAATGGCGCCGTATATAGCTCATCTTTGTAATTGCAGGTGTTTTTTGTTTGAACTTTCTACAAGTTCACACTAGAACCGGATTTAGGTGGATTTGAATTCAGATATAATGTAGATCTGGTAATATTCGCGTGGTTTTAATTTTCGCGAATTTCGCGAAGAGAAGAGATTCGAATTCTCGCGAAAATTACTATTATAATAGACTATCACTTCTAAAGAAAAAGGAAAATTCGCGAATTCTAAACTTCGTGAAAAGTCCCAAAATCAGAAATTCGCGAATATTTGAACACGCGAAAATTACCAGATCTACAGTAGTGTCATATTCCTGAATTGCGGGGACTATCCTTCTGTGATCCCTCCTGGTTTGTGGCTCTTCACTATGTTGATTGAAGTCCCAATAGCGATTTTGGCAAATTGTGGACGGACAGACGACGGACAACGCGCCATGACAAAAGCTCATCTGACCGAATGAGCTCAAATGAGAGCCTGTGATTTGTTATCTTGCATTGTAGGCCTAATTTACAGGTCGAAACTGAAAGATGTATGTTTTTTCCGACATAAAACAAAGAATTTTCTGAATATAGGACCTTCTGAATATTTCTGAATATAGGACCTTCTGAACATAGAACCTTCTGAATATAGGACCTTTTGAACAATTTTTTTCTGAACATAGGACCTTCTGAACATAGGACCTTCTGAATATAGGACCTTCTGAACATAGAACCTTCTGAACATAGAACCTTCTGAACATAGGGCAGTCACCTGATCATGCGACTACAGAAACCAACACGGCCATTATTGTCATTCATCATGGATGCAGTATAGAGTCTACATGGTATACTCGAGGTAACATAATTATATTATACTCCAAGCAATATCATACCAAAAGGTGTGTTCAGCTCTGGAAACCTAAAATCACATGCTAAAATAAATTATCGTTTCTCCCTTTCTCTATTTAACCCTTGAAGCGCTGGAATATTTATATTCAAAATAAGAGATCACGGGGATTTTCACTTTGAAACCATTTTAAATGTCTTGTTTAAAGGTCTTTCCGCTTCATTTCAATACAGGTCTACGTTAAAGGGTCTACGGCCATTATACTGTTAAAAAAATTTTCAGTGCCGGGATAGACTTCAGACGTCAGAATTTGAGGCGTGGCACAACACAAAGCCGAGTCCACACAGTAGGCCTACAATTTATCTTTAGGATTTTGTGCGGTACCGATTCAACATATTTATTAGGATTTCCAAATAGCAGTAGTAGGCCTATATGTAGTTTATATGTTTCCGTGGTGTCGTCAATATACCATTTCCCTACCAAAATCAACGCCAGCGAATATTCTGTCTTAGTGAAAGCCTACTGTTCTACTATATATAGGCCTACTGTATATGAAGTGTATCCTTTGTATAATAATTTGTACATTTTGATGTAGAAATAAATAATTATTCTGAGACAACAGATTATTCCTGGATGTAGGCCCATACATAATATTTTATCCGTCGCGTGATTTCATTTTGCCGAAAATAACTAGGCCCCATACAGTTTCTGGCGTAAACATACCATTTAATAGGGCTATACAGATTTGGACAATAACACATCCTTTCTGAATAGACACAATGCTCGGGATAGCCAAAAAGTGTTAGCAAACTATCTGTCACTGTCAAAAACACGAAAACCTTCTTTTTGCACAGCACACTAATCTAGGCCCTATGTTCGATACACAAAGCAGCCTTTGAATGAACACATAATACAGCTGGGTAATTTTATTGACCCTTGAATATGCAGTACGTGTGATCTTCACATCCTTAGATATGCCACAATTGTCACCTCTTGAAAATACAGAAATCTGTACAGCACTAATACATCATGTACACCGTGTACACGGAAAGTTATCCTGGTCCAGTTTAGTCATAATTTGTATGTGCAAAAAAGTGTCCGAATACCCCAATCTCTTATTCGCCCATTTATTCCCCCCTCCCCTGATGATATATATTATCAACGAATATCTGAAATATTATTAAGTAATTACCATTTTTTTAATATTACATAAACATTCTCTTTGATGTAAGGAAATACCAAAGGCAGTTACAAAAATTACATTCTGGCACAGAGTAAACTTCGGTTTGCAAAATAATTGTGTTTTTTGATGACAATATATAACGATAGTGTGGAAGTGTAAAAAAATCTGTGATTCAAACGTCAATATCACATTTTTGAACCTCCACTCGAGTCGGGACCTCGAACATGAAGTTATATAATCATATTATTAAGAATGCTGCCACAAAAAAAAACACGTAAAGGTTACAATTTTGGTTTTAACTTTAGCAGTCAAAGAATGTAATATGACAAAACTTAATAAACTGTTATGCTCACCACTTCTAAAACATGTAGCTTGATTTATTTTATGTTACTAGCATCATTATATACATGTGCATTGCATTCATTTATCTGATATAACAATACCAGTCAGAATTATTATTATATTGCTGCTTATATTTTCGGAACTATCCTTTCTCTAAATATATATCGAAAAAGAAGTCAATTTAAAACAAAGTTTAGAGTGTTTCTGAGAGTGGTTCTCTGGCCCAACTCTTAAAAAAAGCTTCGACTTTGGATTCACGTTTCACACACGTTTTGCCATTACATAAATAACTGCATCTCTATATCTATCTTGTATTATTTGTTAGTGTAATATTGAGGTATCATTGAATTAAATGTACCGATAACAGTTTTCATAAGGTTATTAACATAACGTATATCACATAATTATATGACAAAAATAAATTGATGGATAACGACTTCACACAATCATGATAGCTATAATAGCTATTTAGATAATACTTTTCTTTCATTTCAGCTTAATTTTCTTTCATTTCAGATTAACTCATTTAATTCTCATTCAAATTGTATAATGTACCGTACATTTATCTATTATGAAAATTATTCTGCAATAAATTAATATGATTTATCGTAGTAAGGCAGTAACTCTAACGCTAAGTAACTCAAGGCCAGACCATACACGGTTAAGGTCATCTTAACTTCAAACACACTAAATGTTGAGTAAATTTTTCAGACATACGTGCCACAAGGGTACAATAGGCCTGCTCTTAACTTACATTCCAGGAATTTAACAACAGCAATGCAAGATCCAGATGGTACTGCCGCCTTTTGCCATCACCATAATATTATGACCAATCTACTTGAAATATTACATTACGATTTTTGTTAAATAAACTCATGTTCCAGGGGTATGTCTTTGTGGGGAATTTGAGCAAAAAAGATTTTTAACTATTTTCCTCGAAATATTTTACGGGAGATTTATGCCCATACAGTCTTATGGTGGTATTTTAGAAAAAACGACTGCGATGTTCCGACTCATCCCCAAAACGGGGTAAATAGGAACTTTAACCATGTTAACATTTTGTCTACCGCAGTCCCTTAAGGGCATAACCCAAACATGGGGTGAACAGAAACAAACAAGTATATTTAAAACAAACAACTGAACATTTCCCACAAAAATATGGAATCTTCATAATAAAATAGAATAGGATGAATAGGAACGGTGGGGTGACTAGAATCGAACAGCAGAAAGAATGGAAGCTGCTAACAAGGCTTTAAAACGTAACTGCGCCGATTTGTTATGCATTTTTTCAACGGACCGGTTTGTAGTGGCGCAGTATCTTGGGGGTGCGCCACAGCAATGCATTCATATTCACCCCGTTTATCATCGAAAAATATCACCTGAAACACCAACAAGTTGCTTTTTTGAGGGATTATTGTCAGGGAGCCACACATTTTCACAATAAATACTCGGCAAGATACTAGTTATCAAATCTTTCTTTTGTAGGTACTTAGTGTAGGCCTATAGTATCCCGAGATATGGAAAAGTGATGTTTGTCAAAATGTAACACTTGCAGACGATGTCAAAACGTGATCAGTGACCGAAACATAGTTTCAGAATGCATTATACTATTAACAAAGCGTCTTGTTACAAGCAGTTATGTGAGTTCCATATTGATATTTTTAATACTACGGTAGGCCTACTATAATCAGGACGAATCAGCGCTCGAAATCCACGATATTGTTTCTGAGAGTGCAAATGTCATATGGAATTCAATGTTGACTCACAAATGTCATTTCATAACAGTTTAACTTCACATTTAGTCCGTAATAACAGGTGCTGTGTGCGAAACAGAGTCTGTAATCATTGCCAATCGTAAAGTTGTGCCCCAAAAATCCGGTGCGCGAACGATCGATTGCGCAATGAATTAAAGGCGTCATTGTTTGATCAATGATTTTTATTTTACAATGACATATTTACATCTGATTCGAATAATGCCTTTACGTGGGTATTTAGACGCCAGTCTTTATCACTGAATTTATCATTTGAACAGGGTTACCCTGGCATTTTTCATGAAATTGTTGATCTCAGTGCGCACACTGGCTACCAGCATACATAAGCTTTTGCTAGGCTCTCTAGCTCTGAAACTAACCCATGCGAACCTTGCGTCAAACGCGGACTACGTTACATTATGACTTTAAAGCAACACAATCAGGACAAAATCATCATTTTTATTTTGGCTTCTTGATATGTCCATAATATGTCAACATGTCCATAGACTAGAATTGCGTAAGTCTTTTACATTTTGTATTGCTCGAGAAATAAGGACGAAATTTAATTTCGGACTTGCATGTCCAAAATAAGAAATACAAAAATAAGTGATAACTGTGGCTTTCGGCACACTTGCTAGGTCGCCACAGCAAACCAACAAATTAAAAAATCTCCACAATTCTAATAAATGTTCACATATTATTATGGACATATAAAGCGAAAATAAAATGTTTGCTTCTGGATGATTTTTGGCTTGCTTGTGTCACTTTAACATGTCACGATATGTCCTTTTATGGTCAAGATATTGTACTATAATGGTATGATATTACAATGAAATACCAGGATATGAAATTTTAATGTCAGGATTAAAATGTCAAGATATGCCATTTAAATGTTAGGATATCACATTTGACTGTCAGGATATGATATTATAAAGTCAATATGTGGAATTATAATGTCCGGTTATGGCCCTTTAACGGCTCGATATGGCAATAATATCTCATGAGATTGCACTATATAGTCAGGATATGGCAATATACTATCAGGATATGCCACTTTATATCATAATATAGCCTTATATCATTAGATTATACAATTTTTATATCAGTTTTATACCAAGCTATGACATTATAATAATTATTGTCATTATGTGGTATTATAATGTCAGTATATAGCATTATAATATAAGTAGCATGGTACATGGTAGCTTCATGCACAATATGGCCTCATAATAAAAGGATGTTATAATATCACGATTTGGCATATAAATGTGTGAATATAGCATTGTTAGATCAGGATATGGCAGTATAACATCACTCTGTGGCGGTTTTTTCAAGAAATGACATTTTTATGTCAGGATGTGGCATTATATTGTCATCATATGACATTATATGGCAGTTTATGGTCAGGGGACATCATTTGAATGTAAATATATGCAATTTTAATGTCACGATATCACATTTGACTGTCTAATAGACAGTGTCTATGATATTATAAAGTCAAGTATGTGGAATTATAATGTCAGGTTATATGGCCTTTTAACGTCTCGATTCGGCAATAATATTGCAGGAGATGGCACTATATAGTCAGATATGGCATTATAATATCAGGATATACCACTTTAATGTTATAATATATATATAGTTATAATATTTAGGTCATACCATTGTTTATATCATTTTATTACCAAGCTATGACATTGTGTTTTCACAATGTGGTAGATCAGTATATAGCAGTATAGCAGTAGCTATGATAGCTTAATTGCACAATATGGCCTCATAATAGAAGGATGTGGCATTATAATATCACGATCTGCCATGTTAATGTGCCAATATAGCATTGTAATAATTATAAGGACATGGCAGTATGGCGTCATCATGTGGCATTTGTTGTCAAGAAATGACATTTTTATGTCAGTATGTGGTGCAGTGTATGGCCAGGGGAAGATTTTTTTAAGTAAAGTAATTTGTATTAATGATCAGATGATATGACATTATTATGTCATGATTTTGCATTATAATGTAAAGATAGGCATGTTTGGCATCATTAAATGTAATTTTAATATCTGGATATGACACAGTATGCACTAGTCAGAATATGCACTATAAAGTCAAGATATAACAGTTTACCGTCATTATTATATCACTGTGCATGGCACTATGACTATGTTGAGACCAGGATGTGTATTACAATGTCGGGATGCGGCAGTATAATATAAGAATATGGCATTTTATTGTCAGAATATGGCGGTATATCGTTAGGACATGGTATTATGTGACTCATCACTTTAAAATGTGAGCAGTCAGGCTGTGCTAACAACAGTTTAAATTCGTAAAACACTGCAATTGGAATGTTGATGCTTAGCGACCTTTAACGACATGTTATATGTGTGTCACAATACACCTTTTCCAATAGCAACACGCCACACAGTGACTAAAAACTGAACTATTTAGTTGGGAGTCCTGCTTATGCGCAAAATCGTGCAAACAGTGTATAACATGCATGATAACTCATTTTTACTAATAAATAACAATATTCTGGTTAGGGACCTTTACTGTGTCACAATAAATCGGTAGGATAAATACAATATGTTAATTCACCCCATCCCATGTTAATGCATCCCCTTCAAGGCCTATTTCAAACGTATAACCATACTAATATCATGTTCTAAGGGAATGCTTGGACATTAATACTATTGGAAATACTGTACGGTTTCTGAATTTAATGGTATTTGTGAGCGAATCCACTCAAACTGATAATGTGAAAAAAATGACCTAGAGTGGTGACCACATAACAAGCAACACATGGTTTCCAGCCCTACCACCTATGTGATGTTTTTTTCAGAGACATCACACGTGACAGAATAACTTGGTTAGAGCGTGTGGTTGATCCCCGCGTATCGATATATTTAGCATCAATCTAATCTATACAAAATTTCACTCAAGTGATATTAAAATCGATATATATATATGCGGTCATAATTATGTTGGCATTAATCGCTGCGTGTTTATTTATTTGAGGCAGGCTTTGCCGACGCAATTCCCGCTTCAAATCAATGCAAAATATGCCTACTTTTTAAAATTAGACGTGTTATAGTTTATAATTAATGGTTTACTAGAGATAAAATTATGTACATTTCATAAATCTCAATCAATATTTCTAGTGAAAAATCAGTTAAAAACGATCCAAAGCGTCACCCACAATGGTAGAATTAACTACAATGGCGACGATTTTGTAAATATTGATATTTATGTTGATAAATACAATATAATAACATATATACTTCATAGGCTTGAAAATAATCCCAAAAAGACATTTTAAGTTCAAGAACGAGATAGTTACGGCATATTATTCATATCACTCAAACAATATAGCGATAATCTTGTATATGTATTAAGGTGTATGGGGTGTAACAAAAATGGCGTTACCGTGATGGCGGCCATATTGAATTTAAAACAAACACAAGGTAGGCCCCGGTATAATTCCTGAAAAAAACAGCTTTTAGTATCCTCGGTTACGTAAATTAACCATTTCTTTCCTTAAGTTAAATTTTTTGGTTTAATCTATCACAGAATCCATTGGTTTCATTTTGTCAACAAGATCCTTGTCAGCAAATTTCAAATAACACGATTCAGCACATATTTCCCCCACAACAGCGAAAAAAGAGTGAGTATAGCAGCCGTTCTATCTATTACTTATATATACGCAAGTAATGAGATAATTTATTGTATGAAAGCCAATTGAAAATAAATTGAAGTTTTTGTTACCTTCAAATCGTGTTATAGGGCCTACATAACACTATCTTACACTAATTGACGGATCCAAGATTTGACTGACAGGAGGCGCCTATCATATATCAGACTCAGTCAGCCTCCTTTATTTACAGTCTAGAGCGGTCTGAGGCATGCTCTTCGAGAAATTGTTAAATTTAATTAAGACTTCACATTAGTCCAGTTGCTGCTCTTATATGTTCAATGGGGACCTAGAAATTATGAGAAGTGTAAGATGTTTCGACTGATTCATATTAT
This sequence comes from Flabesymbios commensalis, assembly GCA_964017125.1. NCBI lineage: Eukaryota > Metazoa > Annelida > Polychaeta > Terebellida > Flabelligeridae > Flabesymbios > Flabesymbios commensalis. The sequence continues at coordinate 25,493,120 of OZ024912.1, forward strand.
TATGATGTCACTGAACAAATTTAGGTTTGTTGCCCAAGTGGCAACTTTGGGCAACTTTTTTTATTAGCATAATTAAAATAATTAGCATAATCGGCTTAATCTGCATTATAATCCAATGTAAAATGTTACTTTTAAACCAGTGGCTGCAGAAAAAATGGCCAATATCAAACTTGTGTTCAGATCAGATAAAAAAAATCACTTTTAATCTTATATTTATCCTCTGCCTCGCTGATAAACGTTTTTCCTCCGTCCGTCTGTCAGTCCGTCCGTCGTGCCGTCCATTCATCCTTGGCTAATCGATATATTATTAACTGTTCCATCTACAGTGTTCACATTTGTATCTGGCGAATATCTCTCGTTGAAATTCGAACATGGGTGACCTTGACCTATTTTTGCAGATCATACAGGTCAAAGGTCACGCTTGCCTTATATCCTATCGATATATAAAGCACCGTTCTAAAAAACCGTTCGGGTTACAGTGTCCCAGTCTGCACCACTGGTGTATCTGGTGAATATCTCGGTCAAGCTGAGATATAGGTGACTTTTACATATTTTTATGGCAATGGGTGACGACTAAAGGTCAAGGTCAATTTTATATAATTTTATCAAATTGATATTTAAACAACAAATGCGAGAGTTTGCTGTATTGTGGTCCTGTCGGTCCAGTGTTTCCAGGCTTCAAGATTGACTTATAATTTTAGTTACAGGTCACGATTAAGCCGAATATGTCAAGGTCGTCAGACAATACGTGATGTAACTGTATGCATAGTTGATACAGGCACACAAAATGAGTTACTTTTTCAATTGTGTATCAGGCTTTGTTTGCACGTTTTATCATCATTCGGCAGCAGCGAAACATTCAACTCCTCTCAGTGTACTTTCCCCTGTACAACATTCTCTGGTCGATGAATTTTGATATCTGCTAGGCGGGGACCCTAATGTAGTGGTTAGCACCGCTGCTTTTCACGCTAGATTTCGTGGTTCGTTCCCCAGTCTCGGCGGTTTGAAAGAAACAAAGATGGTTCTTCCCCATCCACTTGTGAAACTCAGTCAGTATTGTGGAGAGCCTCTGTGACCGAGAGGTAGCGTGCTCGGCCTCAGACCTCCAAGGTTTGAATTTCGAATCATGTGTCTGGAGGGCAGTGTTTTCTCACTCATCTATCTCACCATCTTCAGGAGGTTCTCCTGGCTCAATTTAGCCTGTATGTGCACAAAAGTGCATTGTCTATCTGCTAAAGGGAGACAAGTCTGTACTGATGAAACGTTTGGGAAATGATAGCGAAACTGTCCCAAAACCAAATGTGTTGCTCGTTGATCACATGTATGGCGAACGTCAGGAACAGTGGCAGACATTGCGGGCAGTTGCAAGGCATGCCTCACAAGTGGTGAAAAGTACCAAGGTGCAACTATCTTTATCATCTTTGCTCAATAGGCATATGCAGGATTAAGTGTCATAGATCACGAGGATGAAATAACCTTAGTAAGCTACATATTGGAATTTGCTGAAAAAGGTGAGGCACATGTGCTGATGGAGAAGTGGGACAGATCAGTGCTTGATATTACCACCATGCTGTCATTGCGCTGAGAGTGAAATGCCAGGTCTATGACAGTGCGACGCGGTTTCTTTCCCATATGGAAAGGGCAAGGTCCCAGCATTAAAATTACACCAATAATCCTGCACTAGCTGAGGTACTGGGGGAACAGGATGTCACACAAAGTGACTTGATGGATATATGTCAGACATTTTTCTTATCAGTCTACTCAGAGAATATATTGTAAACTTCACCGGTACAAGATCTATCGCAAAAAACCTCATACACTGAATTTCCTGCCCCCCCCCCCTCTACGGATATAAACATGGATCTCCATAATCGTCGCGCTCGTCTCCAAATGCTTTTGTGGAAGGATGTCGCTCCGTAAGTGTCACTTGTCAGAAGCAACTCAAGATATCGCCGAACTTTGGCTGGCAGATTGCAGGACGTTCGCAAGTGATGAAATTTACTTCCTGAGCTTCTTGGTGTCATCAGTCTAATAGATATTGTGGGGAGCCTCCACGACCGAGTGGTATCGTGCTCGGCCTCAGACCGCCAGGACTCGAATTTCCTGTATCTGGAGGGCAGCGTCATTTCATTCATCTTACCATTCTCAGAAGGTTTCTATGGCCCAGTGCACAAAGGTGGCCTAAAACTCATGTCGGGGAGGAAGAGGATGAGGGGAGGACGACGTCTGGGGGATAGAAAACAATGAACTGTTTTTTTCTATATATATAAAATCGTACATGCAGTTTTGGGATGTTGAGTATGTTTCAATGGTTTGTTATATCTGTGTTGTTCATACCTTGCCAACTTTTTTTCGGCAAAATGATAATTTCACTCTTTTTATTGAAACAGTAATGTGGTGTCATTATTGAAACAGTCATGTGTTGTCATGTCGTGATAATTATGTGGACATCCATCAGCCTTTAAATTATGTGGCCCACGACACGAAAACCCTTTTTTTGCCAGAAAGTATAATACACAAAAAATTGAATGAAAATTGCCATTTAAAGAATTTTTACCTCTAAATTGCGCCAGAATGCAGTTGGAGCCTATTTGTCAACATTTTTGCGGGATGCCCCCATATTACATTTTAGGATGGTCGTTCTGTACCTCCCCCCCCCCCCCCTTGTCTTAGTTTTTATACAGACCTGTGAATGACTCAGCGGTAGGCATATGGCTAATTGATACTTACAGAAGAACCGATTTTGGCCTACCATGCATTAAGGCCTATGCTTACTGTAGACAAAATTAGACTCTAGTAGATCTAAGGGTTTTATTGTAATAGTGAAGCAGAATAACCAAACTGTTTTAATGTGTGAAGTATAACAATTGTTGGTCTATGTCTACATAGCCTATAAATAATGAGCTGCAAGAAAAATATAATTGTCATTCTCGTGTTTGCTAACACAATAATTACATTTTATAATCTATATAACGTAACTACTAAGCCTACCCCCTAAATGAAAACTCATGTAGATATGTAGATATTTGGGCATACACTCAATTCTGATGAGTCTAACTTCAGATTAAATTGCAATTTATCTATGTCTAACGTTACTTTTTTACTCTGATTAGGTCCTGGGCACTACCCATTTCATATTATTGGTCAGTTTATAGTTTGGTTTGCATCATAATCATGACTTTAACCTGGATCTCGTTATTACCATTAACCTCAGAAATGAAATTCTTAGGTCTGAATTATATGGGAATGTGGTATTGGAGATTTGTGTACGTCCATTGGTCAAGATTAACATTTGGCATTACTCCCCATTGCTAATTATGCTAATTATGTTAATTATGCTAGTTAAAAAGGTTGCCAAAAGTCACCGTCTGGGCAACAAAGCTGAGTTTGTTCATTAATCCATTGGGAACAAGAATCAATCAAAAAACCTTACACTTCTCACAATTTCCAGGTTCTATGGACGGCAACTGGACTACATGATGCATTCTAGAGCATATTTCGACCGAAATGTGGCCTTTTTTGTTATATTGGGGACACTTAACAGAGGGGATGGGTGACAGACCCAGCAAACAGGAGACGTTCAGCCAATGTTGCATTAACTTTGACCCACCGTCTTTGTCGCTGGTCCAACATAAGGGCAACATTGGGTCAACGTGCTGTGTATACTGGGGTATGCTGAGCGAGTCGTGAAGATCCACCTAGTGATAAATAGTGGATAAATCAAAGGTAAGGTTGTTAAATACGAAAAACTATGACCTCATAAAAGAGCGCTGTATTCACCATATTATTATTTAGACGTTACTACCGCTAGCTCACGCAAATGTAGAGATTAATACCTTTCCAATGATGTATTACAAGGGTCTCCGTAATCAGAATTATAAAGATATAACACACAACTTTATTCTCAACAATATTACGCGTGCATTATTTTTCTAAAACAATGTATTCGCTTGTATCAAAGACTTTTATGGTCATTAAATGTGAATTTACGACATAAAGAATATATATAACTATTGTTACGTCATGTCGCTATGGCAATGACGTCATTTTATGAACCAAATAGGCCAGACAAACTACGAAATAGGGGTCATGTTTAAGCCACTGCTCAGTATTAGTATGATGCGGTGTCGATGGCTATGTGATAAATCTTGTTATTTGAAATTTGCTGACAAAAATCTTGTTGACAAAGTGGAACCATTGGATTCTGTGATAGATTAAAAAAAATATCAAACTTGAGCAAAGAAATGGTTAATTTACGTAACCGAATATACTAAAAGCTGTTTTTTCAGGAATTATAGCGGGGCTTCTACTCATACGAATGCTGAAACATCCTTAAAATCTACCTTGTGTCTGTTTTTAATTCAAGATGGCCGTCATCACGGTGACGCCATTTTTCGAAAAAACAAGGGTACACTCTATGCACTTCATCACTTTTACAATCAGAAAATAATTTATTGTGTGTTTACCCTGGAATCGAGGTACGAGAAGTAATAATATCAGTTCTTGCCTTAAAGGCCCCATGTAGTTCCCAGCCCTACTCTGCACAATGTCATATTACATACTATTTTAGATTACTTTTTGAATACTAGAGTGCTCAGCTCCCATTTTTAAACCACTGGGAACGATTTTCCCAAATGCAAAAGTAAGGGGCGGAGCTAATTCATGACGACCCAAGATGGAGACATGCTTGGCTGGTTATAATACATGTACATATACACGTAGCTAATGCTGTACTGTATGATTTTATAAAACTGACCAAAGTCAACAAGGGACACCGGCCGGTCCAATGCTGCCTGAATGCAGGTGCAGCACTAGAATTGGTGGCCATCATCGCGACCGCTCCTGAACAGCGTCTAGCATTCAATCACCCCTTGTTCACCCTGTCGATGCGGGTATATTGAAATGAATAGAGATCTGGTTCAACTCATGTACAAATACAAGAAACATGAAACATATACCAGATGCAGTTACAATGTTAATTCAGATTCAATAATGGACGGTTTTTGTGTGTGGAGTCATGAGTTGTGAGATCCATCTGTTTTTTCAGCTCATACGAAAAATCCATTTTATCATATCATTAAAAATAATAATATTGTGTAAGATTTTCCTAGCACTCGCTGCACGATGATAATTGAGTTGATTTTATCATTCTTTATGTCAGAATTTGTACGTAGGTATAATTCTATAGGCCCATGTTCACATCCTGGTTGGACCATACCACGGATATCTGGTCCAACATTAAACCAACATTGAACCAGTATAGTTATGTTTGCTGGAAGTCGTTCATTTCCACTTAACTCATACCTTTGCACACGTCACACACCTAACATGGTAGAGACAGAAGCAGACAAATTAATGGGTTTATTTTTCGGTGACTGCCCTATGTTCAGAAGGTTCTATGTTCAGAAGGTTCTATGTTCAGAAAATATTTGTTCAAAAGGTTCTATGTTCAGAAGGTTCTATATTCAGAAGGTCCTATGTTCAGAAGGTTCTATGTTCAGAAGGTCCTATATTCAGAAGGTCCTATGTTCAGAAGGTCCTATGTTCAGAAAAAAATTGTTCAAAAGGTCCTATATTCAGAAGATTCTATGTTCAGAAGGTCCTATATTTAGATATATTCAGAAGGTCCTATATTCAGAAAATTCTTTGTTTTATGTCGGAAAAAACATACATCTTTCAGTTTCGACCTGTAAATTAGGCCTACAATGCAAGATAACAAATCACAGGCTCTCATTTGAGCTCATTCGGTCAGATGAGCTTTTGTCATGGCGCGTTGTCCGTCGTCTGTCCGTCCACAATTTGCCAAAATCGCTATTGGGACTTCAATCAACATAGTGAGGAGCCACAAACCAGGAGGGATCACAAAAGGATAGTCCCCGCAATTCAGGAATATGTCAGACACTACTGTAGATCTGGTAATTTTTGCGTGTTCAACTAGTCGCGAATTTCTGATTTTGTGACTTTTCACGAAGTTTAGAATTCGCGAATTTTCATTTTTCTTTAGAAGTGATAGTCTATTATAATAGTAATTTTCGCGAGATTCTGGAATTCGAATCTCTTCTCCTCGCGAAATTCGCGAAAATTAAAACCACGCGAATATTACCAGATCTACATTATATCTGAATTCAAATCCACCTAAATCCGGTTCTAGTGTGAACTTGTAGTAAGTTCAAACAAAAAACACCTGCAATTACAAAGATGAGCTATATACGGCGCCATTGACACTTTTTTTCTTTCATTTTTGTTTCTTCACTTTAGTCTATTCCAGGGAGAGGGGTGTCTGTAACCCACTGCATATCACCAAAATGCGTTGTATTGTTGGCTTGACCAATTAGAGCCTTGTTTTACCTTTAGGCCTACCATGGGCCACAATTAGTTTGGCAAATCTGTAGCACATGTTTTACGTCGATTTCTCAACGATTTTGACCCGATTTATTTGAAATTTTGCACAGTTCATTTTCAAGTCAAATTCTAACTCCGGTAACAGTTTAGTTAGATCACTCGACATGTAATAGAATTCCAGAATGAATATAAATTTACGCTCACGAAATTTCATGAAAATCGCTTGATAATTGACGGAGTAATTAACGAAAAACATGCGCTACTGGTTAGTTCTGCTTTAATGTATAGCGTGGGATGGAGTTAGCCCTGGATTGATTCGTTTCACCCGAAAAAATCAACGTTTTTCAAAATAGCGGTGACTGAGATCGATCTCGACCCCAAAGTCTGAAAAATGTTCACAACGTTTTAATGACTGTGAGGAAAATGAGCTGAGCATGCGCCATCGTAGCTAAAATGTTACTGATTCTAAAAAAAAATATTTTCTTAGATATGTCCGTCCCACGATTTTGTATCAGGTCAACCTATTTCAGCCACTGTGGCTAGAATGGAGTTACCCTCTGTTAGGCTCGTATTGTTAATCTGGGGACTATCTGACCCGAGGATATCGGAGCTATATGAAAAGCCAAGGTGTGTCAGCATTACATTGCATAGCAAAACCCAAGTAGACCGTCCGGGAGTAATTTCTTTATAGTCAGATTCACATTAAATTCATCAACCAGGGTCAATGAATTTCGCGGATTCCTCAGTCAATTTGAACCAATTTTCATGACATTTTGCACAGACAATTTATTAGCCATGGGGCGACTACTCTGAACAGTTTTACAATGTAAGAAGTTAGACCCTTTGATGTAATGAAATTATGAGACGAAGCTAATGGGTTTATAGAGGGCGATATATACAATATTTTTCAATGAGAATACTCTCAATAATCCACCATGCCCCATCACTCCACGCTCTCATCATCATATGTATATCATTCATCTCATCAATTAACTGCACTGTTTTTATCGTATTGAAATGTCACTTAAATGACTGTTAGTCTACTTAGTGCAAGCGCATTAGTGAAAAAAACACAGGAACCTGGAATAAAATTGCAGAAAGCTGATTTTTTCAGGAATGATACCTGGACATCTCCCCTGACGAATTCCGAAGATGCCCCAAAAATCCCCCTTGTGCATTTTTTTTTAATTCAAGATGGCCGCCACCATGTAACGCCATTTTCGAAAAACAGGGGTATACCCTAATTCTTCACCTTTGTAGTTAGGAAAAAAATATTTTGGTGTCTCTACTTATGTTTTAAGGCACAAAGAGTTGATACAGATGATCAGGAATGATATCAGCACTATTCTCAATACCAAAAATCCAAGATGGCCGCCATATTGTTCTGATTATGTTAAGCGATCTCTTAAAAACACACGAAAATATGAGATATCTATCTCGTTGTTGAACCTAAAATGTATTTTTTGGCCAAACCCATGGAATATAACACTTATTTAGATAACCATTTTTTTATTATATTGAATTTATCAACATAAATCCCACATAGTAGTTAATTAAAAATAACACCAGGTAACGCCATTTAAAAAAAGGGTTATACCCCAATCCCCCACTTTTGAAGTTAAAACTGATTTTCGTGTCTCTACCTATGTTTTAAAGTACAAGGAGGTTATCTAGATGATCAGAAATAATATCAGTACTTTTCTTAATACCACAAATTCAAGATGGCCGCCATAACATTTTGTCAAGCGATCTCTTAAAAAACCCGAAAATATGCGATAACTATCTCGTTGTTGAAACTAAAATGTATTTTTTGCCATACCCATGGAGTCTGGAACTTATTTAGATGACCATATTTTATTATATTGTGTTTATCGACATGAATCGCACATGGTAGTTATAGTTAATTCTACCATGGTGGGTGACGCTTTGGAGTGTTTTCGAACTGCTTTCCCACTAGAAATGTAGATTGAGATTTGTCAAGTTAACAAATTAATCTCAGGTAAATAATGAAATTATTGCGTTTCAATCATCCGAGCTGTCAGTTTCAAGGACCTACATGTTTGGCCAATACAAAAAGAGCACATCGTTGTACAATATAGTCTAGATTTGTGAGATCCCCCCCCCCTTTGAACAAGCCACTCTGCACCCGCAACTCACTCTTTTTAGAACTCTTTCTGGGGCGAATGCTCTTTCAGTTTGCGTTGGTTACAAACGACCATGATATAAAATCCGTTCCCAGACTGTAGATTCCACACCCTCCTCTACATCAAAATATGCTCTGTATCATAATGGAGTTTAAGCACGAGGCATCCAATGCTGTTTTATTATGGGCTGACCGTCTTCGACGCTGGCACAAAAATTAAACAGAATTGGATAAATGCCCCGTGTTTGCTGGGGCAGTAGGTGACGTTGAAGGGAGGCTTTCTAGCAAAAATCAATTACAAGATAAGGACTTGCGCCTCACACGTTACATGTACATGACATCTGTGATAATCGTCCTGTAACAATGCTCTTTTAAATACTTACTTTTGTCCTTAATCTGCGAATGTCAATATGTTTAATATCATGAAATATATCATTTAAATATCAAGATATTACATTTTGAATATTAGGATATATATATTTCGTAATGAAGTTATGGCACTGTATGGTGTTGTAATGAGATGATTTTACATCAGAATATCGGAATATGATAATAAATTAATTGATGGCACAGTTTATCGTCAGGATATGATCTCTTTATGTCACGATAATATGAGGACAAGAAACATTAACGTCATGATATGGTTTTGTAATGTCCAAATATTGCTCTTTATTATAGTAAAATGACGTTATGATGTCTGGATACAGCTTTATAAATGCAAGATATGGTGGTTAAGCATCACGATATGGTATTAAAGTGACAGGATCTTTTAGTGTATTGTCACGATATTAAATATCATGATATAGCATATTAACATCACAATATGACATTTTAGTGTAAGAGGAAATGAAAGTAAAAGAGGGCAAGGCCACATGCTGTTCAAAGAGCATGTGTCTTAACGCTATCTAATTACTTTCCATTTTATTGAATCTTCTGAAGTGCTTTTGTTGTTGGCAGTTTTGGAGTACCGTATTTGAGCAATGTAGAGGCCTTTACTTACTGAATTATATTGCGATATATATGTTGAACTGACATGTGCCAGCCTGATATTGGAATGTTCTATGTCGATTCTGTATTACCATATGGTAACGTGCGTCTGTCAATATAATGTTATTGAAATGGTATACCTTGACATGACAATATAATATCCTGACAATAAAATGCCATATCCAGACTTCAAAGAGACAAAGCCTGACATTCTCTGGTCACATTAAAATACTGTAGTGTCATATTCAGTCCTTATAATGTCACATTAGAATGCCGCCAAGCCCGCCATATCTTGATTTGATAATGTCATATCCTATCATAAAAAATTGAATATCTTGACATTCAAATCTTTTTGTGTGATATAAAAGGACAAAATTTGGACATTATAATATCATGACGTTAAAGTGTCATATTCTGATAAATTACAATCCAATATCCTTGCATAAATATGCCAGATCCTGACTTCGAACTGTTTATTATACAATATTCGAGATTAAATAGCATGTTCAGGGTTCGTAATAAGGGCTGAAAGTCTGGTTGTCCAGCGGACAACCAAATTCTCAAAATGTGGTTGTCCGCCTGATTTTCTGGTTGTCCGCATGCCTTTGCTTAGTGCGGCTCCTAGCTAAGCCTAATCCTGGAAAGTGTGATTTTTTGCCATCAACAGACTACTTTTTTGTACCGATCAGTTTTACTATTTGTGCCTAGGCCTATATTGTTATCCACCTGTGATGACCAACTTTCTGTTTAACACGTCTTACGACATTCAAAATTTGGCAGCGTTACCAGACTTCGAGCTAATTTTTATTACATATTTTTTTGTTTGTGCAGTGTCAATAATTAATATTATGTAGGCCTATATGCTTGTAAAACAATTTCGTAACTTATATAGATCGCTTAATGTATTCAAACTAGGCCTACATGACTGCAGTCTTCAAAAGGTGGCTTTGATTCTTAACAATGCTATATTTGACGCGATAACGGCGGCACCGTTGACAAAGATAGATCTACACTGGTGTGAGAAACTTGCCAAGCGTTGGGTCAATACAGACGACGTCGGACCACTATTGAATCAACATTGGGATAAGATTGGTTAAAACATGGAATAGTAACTATATCCATGCTTAAAAGTAGTGAAATACAATTTGCATAAACTAGCTGCGAATGACAATGCAGATCAGCATCTCACGATCTATCATTCCTACCATATGAATGTACCGGTACAGCAACTGCTTACCACGTGCATGGCTGTTCCTTTTTGTTGCGATTCCCCCTATCAAACGTTGATTATCAAGACATATACTGCAAGTCTAACACACAAGTCATAATGGCAGGGAAGGGGAGGGAAGACGATAAAGGAAACAGCCCCAGGAAACGGAAACCTGGGTATTCCCCACCGACTAGAGGAATATGTGTAGGCATTACGATATCAATGAATACAAGTTTACATGTGGCTTCAGCACTGATTCATTGCCAATGTCGCATACAGTTAAGCTTTTCTCTTGAAAACAAATTATTGTTCTGTTTAGTTTTAAAATTTAAATACTGTGTTTCTACCACACAACATTGTCAACAGTCAGACCCACATGACAGCAGACATGATTAAGTTAACTGATATGACGCTACTAACTGCCATGTTTGCCGTGTGCCGTGTGTCATGGTACGGCGTATGTCAGCGTGTTAAGTGGCAAAATTGTTTCGGGGATAAACGTGGTTGTCCGTACGGACAACTAAAGTGTTCCAAAGATGAATCTTTGGTTGTCCGTGATGATTTTTGGTTGTCTTGGACAACCGGACAACCACTATTACGAACCCTGATGTTTGTCATTATAATGACACACCATCACATTACAATGCTATATTGTGACCTCAATGTGTCATTTCATCAATGTATAAAGTCACATCATAATATTCAAGTACCATATCCTAATATTCAAATGTCATATCCTGACATTAAAATGTCATAGTGATGTTAAAATGATATATCACGAAATTGTAATGCATTTCGTGATAATATGATGTATATCTTTACATTTTAATACAGCAACGTGATGTTTAGCCACTATACTGCCTTTATAAAGCTGTATTGAGCCATCATAACGTGATTTTGCTATATTAAACACCAATGTTTGGACATTATATTACATATCATGATATTAAAGTGTCATATCCTGATATCATATTCATATATCCTGACATAAAACTATCATATCCTGACGTTAAACGTGTTCAATCTGGTGTAATATTGTACTTAGCTCTGTTATTATGTACATTCACAATAATAATCACAACTAATACTTAACCAAAATCGAAAAACATTTTATATAGGCCTACTATATAAAATACCTACATTGGAATTAGTCGCTGTGTTTGAAACTGGAATTTCTTACGCTATCTCAAGCTTCAAATGAATGAAAAATACCCTTATATTTAAAGATGAGAGATGTTAGAATTTTTAATCAATGATTTCTGACATATGATATTTTGTAAATTTGATCAATCTATATCTATATTCCCATATGATAAAGCAGTTGGACATCGCTTAATCGTGGCATCTGCGCTAAAAGAGCTAACCAATATGGCAGCCATGTTGGATTTTGTGTTGATAAACACATTCTATTTAAAAAATTGGTGATGGAAATATATTCTAGATTCCATGGCCCTGAAAAAAAAGTTTCAACAACATGATTATTATGGCATGTACGTGATTTTCTGAGGGGGGGGGGGACGCTTCACATAATGGTCGCCATCTTGGATTTGTAGAGATAAGAAAAGGAATGATATCATTTCTGATCCTGTTGATGAGCTTTTTGTGTAGAGGCACCAAAATATTTTTTTTAACTGCAAAAGTGAGGAATTGTGGTATATTCCTGTTTTTTTTGGAAAAATGACGTTATATGGTGTTACATAACATTAAACTACCGGTATGTGGGATTTATGTTGATAAATTCAATATAATAAAATATTGGTGATCTAAATAAGTGCTAGACTCCATGGGTTTAGACAAAAAATACATTTTAGGCTCAACAACGAGATAGTTACCTCATATTTTCGTTTTTTTAATTAAGAGATCGCTCAACATACTCAGTATATCAATATGGCGGCCATCTTGGATTTTTGGTATTGAGAAAAGTACTGATATCATTTCAGATCATCTGGATGAACTCTTTGTGTCCTCAAACATAAGTAGAGACACCTAAATATTTTTTCGAACTGCAAAAGTGAGGAATTATGGTATACCCCTGTTTTTTTCGAAAATGGCGTTACATGGTGGCGGCCATCTTGAATTAAAAAAAATGCACAAGGGGGATTTTTGGGGCATCTTCGGAATTCGTCTGGGGATATGTCCGTGTATCATTCCTGAAAAAATCAGCTTTCTGCAATTATATTCCAGGTTCAACCCTAATGCTCTTGCACTAACTGTCAAAAAAGGACGTACAGCAGCAATTTACAATTACATGACTCAGACATCTATATGTAGACCTATACCATATGAGTAGTTCACTTGTCACGACGACCATACATTTATTCTATTTAAAAGACGTAGGCCTATTTCTTATTTTACATATAGACGGGCTCCGATAAATTGATTAAATAATATTTTTTACCACCCGAAATATTTACTTGTGAAGGTTGTGATATAATGCATATTTACCTACTACCACAAACCATGCACTTAGACTTTACATTGAACAGAGAATAATGTCATAGACCACATAAGATAAAATAATTGATATTTATACATCTATATCACTCGTTTTTATATGGTATTTCGAACAACGTACCTCCTATGGAAAGTAATTATAACTGCAATATCTAGAATTTAATGAGTCCTCCGAATTGATCTAACGTCATTAATTTTACGCTCGGAAACCCACTGGGTAGTCTACACAATGTTTTCGCGACATTAAATCAACGTCATTGACGTTGATCCAACGTCGTGTGCCCAATTGGAACTGACAAATAGTCACCCGTACTTTCTAAACATAGGACCTTCTGAACAAATATTTCTGAACATAGAACCTTCTCAACATAGAATCTTCTGAATATAGAACCTTCTGAACATAGAACCTTCTGAGCATAGGATCTTCTAAACAAAGGACCTTCTGAACATAGAACCTTCTGAACATAGGACCTTCTGAACATAGGACCTTCTGAACATAGAGCTGTAACCTTATTTTTCTATAGTCATTACCAGGGTTGTTTTTCTAATGTGTTTACTGGGCATTCTCTGGAATAATGCCGTCTTGATTTAGCTCACACAGCATTATTAGATTTGACCTAGGTATTATTAGACGCCCATTGACGCTCATTGTTCCAGCATCAGTGTAATGTATTTCCAACGTTTTTGACGTTGTCCAATATTTAACCAGCTTCGGGCCAAGGTTGCATGTTTTTTGGCTAATAATGCTTGGTACCCCTGTCTCTGTGTGCAGCTCAATCATTTGAACAGACGACCCGCATTAAACACACAGCTCTGTGGCGGATGGAGAGAGGGGTCGCCGGCTGTACCCACTCTCCTCTGTTCAACGTACCCAAAACAAACACACGACCATATAAGGCCTATGAGCCGAAATATTTATAATATTTGTCAACCCTTTTGAAGCCGTATATTTCTCAACACAGTCAGTTGTAGGCCTATAAACGGTGCTACGTCAAATCTACGTCAAAACAATGTTGGGCTATTGATGGTACATCTTCTGCGATGCTGGCCCAACATTAAATCGACATAATTTTAATGTATCCTGTTTGATGCATGAGATATGATATTGACCCAGCATTGATTTGTATGCTGAGCAATACCTGAAATTATATTTTATGCTCTTGATTTGGTATGATTTGTTATGAGCCATTGACTGTTAGTTTGATTGTGAATGTCAAAGAAATATCTATATAGATCTATCTATATGCGCAAACAAAACCCCTATCCTATATATGGGCGTGTCCAAATTTCAATAATAAACAAAACTTTGGTTCATGGAATTTTTTGGAGTTTAAAGATGGGGTAGACACAGGGGAGGGGTTTTGGTAACGACTATGTCCGATAATCAGTTCAGAACACTGGCATTATTAGAAAGAAGCTTCTTCGGGCTACGCCCTCAGAGGCTTCTTTCAGATAATGCCGTGTTCTTCACTAATTATCTAATACAGAGGTTGGCAGCCCTACAGATATTGTTGGCTACCTCTACAGTTAAAACTAATAATTATGTCATTATACCTGAAGATGACGCGAAACTAAATGACCAGGCGTCATGCTTGAGAGGTTGGAATCCGGGTCTGGCCGGTTTCAACTGAACTGCCGTAACACCAGGTTCAGTTTTATGTGATAAAAATATACAGATAGCTTTTATATATTTTTTCATTTTTATGGAATTTTGAAAATGTTTCATTCCGCTGCAAATATATTTAATATTGAAATTAAATAGTCATTTATTTGTCATATTTGTTCAGCTCATACAGAGCTCATTGTCTAAAGTCGATCCCCGCACTGAAAGTAAAATATTTATAATGACCGTAGACCCATAACATAGGTATTCAAAGGAAGCGAAAAGAGCTTACTAAGACATTCGTCCCAATACTGTGTGAATAGCTGTTTATAATTCTGTCATAAACTATCGATTCAAGGCGAAGTTGAAATGTTTTCCAAAACACGTCAACTTACTGACATTAATCAAATGTGCAGGTAGCTGTTAAAGACCAGGGTAGCGTTTCACTAAGCGATCTTTAAGGCAAAAACGATCTTTAAAACGCCAAATCCTCCTTAAATAAAGATTTATCCTTAATTAAAGAGTTGACTGTTTCACGAACGATCTTTAAGGAGTGATTAAGTGACCCGTTTCACTAAAGATTTTTAAGGCGAAATCTTTAGTTATAAAGACGAGATTTAAAGAGTGGTCGGGGGCACTCTTTAAACAGTTAAAGACGATGGTTAACATATGTTTATTCATGAATTTGACTCTGTATTTTATCATTTGCTTAGAAAACGACAGCGCATCAATGATAAAAATTGTAGGCCTAATCAAATGTAATATTTTTTCTTGAATTAATTATTCGTTTTATTCACAGTTTCACTGATTATCTTCAACATTGATGTAGGCTACTCTATACCTACTGTTTATACCTATTCAACTTTAGAATAAATGTCTATAGCGATCTAAAATATCTGATTCTAACCTAACCTAAACAAAGCCTCAGTTATGTGGCGGTAGCTGGTAGATATAGGCCTAGTATTCCTACCCAGACATTGTACAAGTTTCATGTGTATACAATAATGTGTAGTCTAAGCGTAGCCTATATATATAGACAATATTACCCGGTGTTTTCAGTATTGGCTCTAGTATTTTGTTGAGGTGGCCAGTATTTTGACGAGGCCGGAGGCCGAGGCAAAAATACGGCCACTGAGACAAAATGATAGGGCCAATACTGAAAACACAAGGGTAATGTTGTATTTATTATATACCTTGTAATTCTGTTTTGTCACCTGAATTCTTCTTCTTCTATAACGTATGCCTACCCACCATTTGTCCCACTGGTGACCATTGATCTTTGGTCGGGTCAACTCGCTGTTGCGCGACCTCAGGAACCGAGCTATTCTACACATCCTCACATAATCTAAAGACTGAATCTCTAACGTTAGGCCTGATAGTCCTAAACTCAGGATAGGCATATAGGCTAGGTTATGTAGGCCCTACCTGTAGCGTACTGATGACAGGTATGAATTTATAAACATAATACACGATATAGGGAAGACTATAGGCCTAGGCCCCTACACCATGTAGGCTACACCTTACAACCTGATTGTCGCCCGTGACTAGCACCCACATATCTGATAGCAGTGAGCAGGGGGTGTACGCCTGAATGTACGCTAATAACGCTCACATTGCGTGTATACAGGCTTCACAGTGGTATAAACGGACTGTTATCAACTGGCCTGCTAGCTGGCTGATGTAGGCCTAGACATTGTTTTCTACTGGTTAACATTACATGGCTAACTAAGCATAGACTAGATACACAAACACAAGCAGAAGCCTAAAATGTGTTTTCATTGAAAGATTACATCATAGAAAATAACATAACATAAACCTTGAATAAATCGGAATACAAATCACCACGTTATTAATATTTTCACATCTCAAGTGAGCGCGGAATCAACATGGCGGCGAATGAAATGTCGCACCGTCCCTGATCCTGAATGAGGTCAATACGAACGCTAAACAGTCAATAACAAACGCCAAACTAGGACAAATACGAAATACCCAGTCAAATAAGTATAATTTCAGTATTTGCCCTAATCCTGCTAATTGTCCATGGATAATGATAAATAGTAGAAACTAGTCAATACGACGCCAGCCAAAATAACTGTTATTGCACAGGGCGGAAATTATGTTATTAGGGCAAATAACAGCTTAGGTATATAATAAGGTGCAGTATTATGAGCTGGTATGTGAAATATACCATAGGCCCTATATCTCATACAGGCAGGCGACATGTTTGTTTGCCTTTCACCCAGAGGCTATACAATATAGGCCTGGGCAAATTACATTATAGGTGTGGTGCATTGTAAAGTTAGGCTAATATAACGTCGGCCTATAATTGAATTTATAATTTCACCAGGTAGGCGTCGATAGGCCTACCTTCATATTTACCAATAGGCCTACCCTGTGCTCTTGTCCTGTCACGGTCTGACGCACGGTCCAACGAGATTGATATAAATTTACTGTTATTCAACTTGATCTGAATATAATTTGGCCTTGAGTGTAGACATTACGTTATTTATTATTATTTTTTATATATCCTCAATATTATTATCTCGAAACTTGACTGACTTTAATTACATTTATAAACAAAGAACCTAGGCCAATTGGTAGTGGTTCATTATCCTATGGTAGACTACACGTGCTCCGGTGAATGTTTACAAAACAATGATGTCATGCAGCTGTCGTCAGATTGGTCAAAAACAGCGGATGTCGTGGTGTATCCTGTGATATGATGATCGTGCATAAATTATTTGGCACATGGAGATAAAGATTAGGATATAAGGTAAAGATCGCGTTAGTGAAACAGTCAGACAGAAATATCTTTAGAACACTGCATGATCTTTAGTCTAAGGATATTCTTGCCTAAAGATCAGTGAATTAAAGATTTGACTGTTTCACAAACAATCATTAAGGAGTGTTCTTTAAGTCAGCCGTTTCACTAAAGATTTTTAAGGCGAAATCTTTAATTTTAAAGATGAGATTTAAAGAGTGGTCGGGGGCACTCTTTAAACAGTTAGAGACGATCTTTAACATAATGTTTATTCATGAATTTGACTCTGTATTTTATCATTTGTGTAGAAAACGACAGCGCATCAATGATCAAAGTTGTAGGCCTAATCAGATGTTATTTGAATTAATTATTCCTTTTACACACAGTTTCGCTGATTATCTTCAACATTGATGTAGGTTACTCTAGGCCCACTGTTTAGGGCCTATACCTTTTCAGCTCTAGAATTAATGTCTATAGCGACCAAGAATACTTGATTCCAACCTAACCTAAGCAAAGCTTTGGCTGTGTGGCGTAGCTGGTAGATATATAGGCCTAACGCAGGGCCTAACGTTAGTATAACTACCCAGACATTGTACAAGTTCCGTGTGTGTACAATAATGTGTAGTCTATGCCTACATGGTGCTGGTAGGTGAAATATACTATAGGCCCTATCTCATAGAGGCAGGCGACATTGGTTGCCTTTCTCCCGGATGCTATACAATATAAGCCTAGGTAAATTACATTATAGGGGTGGCACGTTGTAAACTTAGGCTAATATAACCTAGGCCTATAATTAAATTTATAATTTTACTAGGTAGGCGTTGATATCTTCATGTTTACCAATAGGCCTATACCCTATGCTCTTGTCCTGTCCACAGTGTGAGCCACGGTCTAACGAGATTTATATAAATTCACTGTTATTCAACTTGATCTGAATATAATTGGGCCTAGAGTGTTGACAATGCGTTATTTATTATTATATTTTATATATCCTTAATATTATTATCTAAAAACTTGACTAACTTAATTACATTTATAAATAAAGAACCTAGGCCTACCGGTAGTGGTTCATTATTCTATAATAGACTACACGTGCTCCGGTGAATGTTTACAAAACAATGATGTCATCCTGCTGCCGGCAGATTGGTTAAAAACAAAGGATGTTGTGGTGTATCGTGCGATATGATGATCGTGCATAAATTATTTAGCACTTGGCGATAAAGATTAAGATATAAGGTAAAGATCGCGTTAGTGAAACGGTCAGACAGAAAAATCTTTAGAACACTGGATGATCTTTAGTCTAGGGATATTCTTGCCTAAAGATGAGTGAATGTTAGTGAAATGGCCCCCAGAACTCTACACATGTTAAATAATATTTAGCCCATTTACACAGTTTGCGATAAGTCGCAGTGGATTAAGGTTGAGGCAGGATCGCAAATGTGTTTCAGACAGGCTTGGGGCCGAAGTACTCGGTACTTCGGTACTTTGGTACTCGAGTACCGATTTTACAGTACTCGTCGGTACTCAGTACTCGTACTTTTAAAAAGTACTTGTACTCGTACTTGTACTCAAGTACTTTTAAAAATAAAACTACTTTTAACAAGTACTTACGAGTACTTTACGAGTACTTGTCATCTTAAATTGATTCAAAATAGCTCACAGACAAATCATAAATCATCATAGCGGGATATGGAACATTCAGTTAATGATTCTTTTACCATCCGTTTAGCTAATATATTGAAAAATGATATAATAAATACTTTGTAATTATTTCAAAACTAGTCCAATTACTTACACCAACTTATAACAAAAGTGCGCCTTTTTTTACAATATCATGCTGCTAAAAGCTTCTTCTCCCTTGTATATGTTGATATATAACATTTACAAGTGACTATACTATACCGAAGGACTAGTAATCATTGAAGGTGGAGGCGTGATTTCAACAATGATGTCGCGCTATTTAAGAATCACACTTACAACACCTCGTTCTCCGTTCTTCTGGTAAGCCCCAGAAAACACGAGGCATTGAACCGATGGTGGTATACTGCTGGGCCAACGTTGACGACTGTGCAATAAGATTACTGTAGGTTCAATTTATCGTGTTTGTTGGGACGATCGATCGGTATTTGCATAATATTTGCACAATATTGGCCCAATTGCGTAGATACTTAGCCGACATTTCCCCAGCACCTGACAAATATAATGTCAAGTAGTTTATAACTGTTCTCTTATAAAGCATTAATATTACAGCTGCCATAGCTCATACAACTCAGTACCAATGTTGTGTAAGTAGGCTACCAAAAAACACGACCGCGACAACGCGACGTCTTATCTACAGTGACCTTACAATACCGGGTCAATGTCCAAGACATTGGGCCAAGAATTAACCAACAAGTGCGTAGGATTAACACATGATATAACAGTACTGTTCAAACAAAGATGACCAAAGTAATTAGACGGCAAACATCACCCTTTAACTGCGGAACACCACTAGTTTTATATATCATTATTACAAATCATTTATAAAGCGGTTCATCCAAAAAAATTCAGAGCGCTGTACACACTAAAAACAAGAAAAAAATAGAAGTAGACGAAATTATGCACAAGTTTACAAGACGTCAGGTGTCTAGCGAACTAAACTAACTTGAAATGTGCAATATATATACATTACGTCAGGTCACCAGTAAGCAGCAGGTAAGTCAAAATGTTTTTTTTTATTTGTTTATCTTTTAATATCGTGATTATGTAGTTTGTCATTTGAAGCTAGAAATTGAGTCAGCAATTATAGCTGCAAATTAGAGAAAAATATAATTGAACATATAATTGTTAGTGTCGCGTAAGGGCTAAATGTGTGAGGTTACATAACGGGTCAATTGTAGGCCCGCGGCAACTTTCTATAACCCTTTCCGTCCGCGAAATGTGATGACGGACCGAGTATAAAAATAGATGCAACAGTGATGTTCTCCTATGAATTGCATACCAATATATTTTTAAACTAATAATAGTCTAATTCATCAGCGTATGCCCGAGCTGAATCTTCTACGGATATAAATGTATTATGGTAATACATTTGGTTTGATATCACAGTCACCAGCAACTAAAGTATGCCTGTTATCGCAAAACGATTCTGCCGTGCAAAGCCAAAATGCAGTTCTGCTTACCTTACAAGTAAGCAGATGATAGGCGTGTCTCATAAAATATTATTTTCACCACTCATATATATCTATATGTGACACGAACTGGCATATTGAATCGTAAGTCGCATATGTATATATTGGGAGTTATTAAGATATCCCGCACCTACACAAAATTACCTTTAAAATGGTATATCACACAACTCTGTAGCGTATTTAACTCCGAAAATGAGAAAATGGCATTTGAAGTTCAAAAAGGCAATTTGAGCACTTTTGGAAAATACCACACAATTGTATTAAAAAAAAATAATAAAAAATATTCATTTCCACTCCATTTTCTTAATAATCGTTTGCCAAAGTATGACTTAAAACTCATGTTGCCAGATCGGGTCACGTATATCAACATGAAGTAACATAATTATATTATAATCAATTATTCATCTAATAAATTTCATGTAAATTATTAGAGTTTACAACCAAAGTACTCGGTACTTGTACTCAAGTACTTTTCAAAGTACTTGAACTTGTACTCAAGTACTTTTAAAAATCCAGTACTTGTACTTGTACTCGTCATTTTTTCGTTTTTTCGAGTACTTGTACTTGTACTCGAGTACTTTTGTCCAGAAAGTACTAGCCCCAAGCCTGAATTTACAGATATATCATTTTGCTACCAATTAGAATCGTACTGGCCCCAAGCCTGAATTTACAGATATATCATTTTGCTACCAATTAGAATCGATTCTGTGATGATTGCTGTAGCAAAATAGTCCAGTTGCTGCGCTTATATGTTCAATGGGGACCTAGAAATTATGAGAAGTGTAAGATGTTTCGACTGATTCATATTATTATGATGTCACTGGACAAATTTAGGTTTGTTGCCCAAGTGGCAACTTTGGGCAACTTTTTTTATTAGCATAATTAAAATAGTTAGCATAATCGGCTTAATCTTCATTATGATCCAAGGTAAAACGTTACTTTTGAACCTGTGGCTGCAGAAAAAATGGCCAATATCAAATTTATGTTTGGGTCAGATCAAAACAAATCACTTCTGATCTTATATTTATCCTCTGCCTCGCTTATAATAGTTTTTTCGTCTGTCCGTCCGGCCGTCCGTCCGTCGTGCCGTCCATTCATCACTAGCCTTGGCTAATCGATATATTAATAACTGTTTCAGCTGCAGTGGTCACATTTGTATCTGGCGAATATCTCTCTGAAATTCGAACATGGGTGACCTTGACCTATTTTTGCAGATCGTACAGGTCAAAGGTCACGCTTGCCTTATTTCTAATTAATATATAAAGACCGCTCTAAGAAACCGTTCTAATTATAGTGTCCCAGTCTGCACCACTGGTGTATCTGGTGAATATCGCGGTCAAGTTGGGATATAGGCGACTGTTACATATGTTTTAAACAATGGGTGACGACTAAAGGTCAAGGTCAATGCCATATAACATGTATAATTTTATCAAATTTATATTTAAACAACAAATGCGAGAGTTTGCTGTATTGTGGTTCTGTCGGTCCAGTGTTTCAGGGTTTGAAGATTGATTATTTTAGTTACAGGTCACGATTAAACAGAACATGTCAAGGTCGTCAGACATCACGTGATGTAACTGTATGTATAGCTGATACATGCACACAAAACGAGTAACTTTTTCAATTGTTTATGAGGCTTTGTATGCACGTTTTCTCATCATTGGGCAGCAGCGAAACATTCAACTCCTTCCAGTGTTTCAGTACGAGCTTTCCCCTGTACAACTTTCTTTGGTCGATGAATTTGTAAATCTGCTGGGCGGCGGCCCTATGGTAGTGGTTAGCACAGCTGCCTTTCACGCTAGTGTTCGGTTGTTCGTTTACCGGTCTCGGCGGTTTGAAAAAACAACAAAAATGTTTCTTCCTCATCCACTTGTGAAATTTGAATTTAGAATCCTGTGTCTGGAGGGCAGCGTCATTTTATTCATCTCACCATTGTCAGGAGGTTTCCCTGGCCCAGTTTAGCCTATATGTGTACAAAGGTGGCCTATAACTCCCATTCATTTCATTTAGTCTTAGATGATTGTTGCAAAGAATCAGAGGAAATTCATGTTGAGGAGGAAGAGGAGGAGGGCGAGTCCGAAGTCGGGGGGATAGAAAACAATGAACTGTTAGATTTTTTGTATATATAAGCTTATCGTACATGAAGTGTTAGACTGTTAGTCTGTGTTTCAATGGTTTGTTATATCTGTGTTGTTCACACCTTGTCAATAACACCCAGGTAGCCTGTGTTAATTGTATGGATAACTTTTTTGGGCAAAATGATTATTTCACTGTTTTTATTGAAACAGGGCCGTTGTTATGTGGTGATAATTATATGGACGCCCATCAGTCTTTAATTTGTGTGGCCCATGACACGAACCTCTTTGTTTTGCCAGCAAGTATAATGCGCTGTTTATTTACGTATGTCGGCCTACAGTAGCCTGTGTATAGCTGCAGGTTAGACCAAAAATTGAATGCAAATTGCCATTGAAAGAATTTTTACCTCTAAATTGCGCCAGAATGCAGCTATAGAGCCTATTTTTTTAACATTTATGCGGGATGCCCCCAGCCCCCATATTACATTTAGGGATGGTCGTTCTGTACCCCCCCCCCCCTTGTCTTAGTTTGTATACGGACCTGTGAATGACTCAGCGATAGGCATATGGCTAATTACCCTAGAATTGATACTCACAGAAGAGCCAATTTTGACCTACCTAGACAAAATTAGACTATAGCAGGTTTAGGGTATTCAAGGGTGAGTTTTCAGGTACAGCAGCTGCATAGATATAAGGGTTTTATTGTAAAAGTGAAGCAAAAGAACCCAACTATTTTAATGTGTGAAGTATAACAATTGTTGGCCTATGTCTACATAGCCTATAAATAATGAGCTACAAGAAGAATATAATTGGCATTCTGGTGTTTGCTAACACAATACTTACTTTAATAATCTATATCAATATATAACGTAACTACTAGGCCTACCCCCCTAAAGGAAAACTCCTAGAGATATGTATATATTTAGGCATACACTCAATTCTGTGAATCTAACTTCGGATTAAATTGCAATTTATTTATGACTAACGTTACTCTTTTACACTGATTAGGTCGTGGGCGTCCTGGGCACTGTCCATTTCATATTATTGGTCAATTTAGTTTGATTTGCATCATAATCATTCCCTTTGACCTGGATCTCTTTAGTACCATTAATGTCAGAAATCAATTCCTTATGTCTGAATTATATTTAAATGTGGTATTGGAGATTTGTGTACGTCCATTGGTTCAAAATTACCATTTGGCATTACTCCCCATTGCTAATTATGCTCATTATGTTAATTATGCTAATTAAAAAAGTTGCCCAAAGTTGCCGTCTGGGCAACAAAGCTGAATTTGTTCATAAACCCATTGGGAACATGAATCAGTCGAAAAACCTTACACTTCTCACAATTTCTAGGTTCTCTGGACGGCAACTGGACTAAAAGCATCGAAATAAGCAAAGATATGGTAACAGGAAGTACTTGCGCTACCAGTAACTAGGCTCTTCTCAAAACCGCACTCAAAATTTTTTTTTGCTAGATCGCTCAGGGGAGAGTGGGCAAGAGGTTATTATGGGCCCAGATAAAAAATAAGTCAGTTTCACATGTCTTTTCTATGTTTTATATTGTAAGAGAACAGACTGATGGTTAAAATAATATATAGGGTTATTTACATTTCTCTACTTTAAGTGCAAAACGCACCAACGCGAACGTCAGCGCGATTAGGCACGTGACGAGTGACGCGACGACTGACGCGAAAATTACATGACTGTCCAAACACCAACGCGACGACCAACGCGACATGTGAGGGGCGACAACCGGCGGGCGGGGGCCCTAGGGTAGTGGTTAGCACCGCTGCCTTTCACGCTAGAGTTCGGGGTTCGGTTCCCGGTCTCGGCGGTTTGAAAGAAACAAAAATGTTTCTCCCCCATCCACGTGTAAAACTCAGTATTGTGGAAAGCCTCCGTGACCGAGAGGTGGCGTGCTCGGCCTCAGACCGCCAGGGCTCGAATTTCGAATCCTGTGTCTGGAGGACAGCATCATCTCATTCATCTCACCATCCTCAATAGGTTCACCTGGCCCAGTTTAGCCTATATGTGCACAAAGGTGGCCTAAAGCCCGATTCGTTTCATTTCATTTACGACAACCGGCGTGACGAAAATGTAACAGTTTTGAAAATGGTTGTGTTGCCTATCACGCTCGTGTACGTCATTGCGCTGGTACGTTTTGGCAATGATCAAATAATGTGTTTGAAAAACTGACGCGACGTCATTTGAAGCTGACAATCACGTCACCAATTTCAGCTACATAGAAATGATTGTATGTATGTGTAATACAGTAAATGATGGTAGAATATTACATTATATAATGATGTAGCAGGTAATTTATAAGATAAACGTTAGATGTAATACAGTAAAATACTGTGACGTTTATCAGAAATATTACCTTTAGATTTTATTTCATTTTAGTGTTGATATATGTTTTAAGTATTGAAGTGCCAGAAGCGTTGTGCAGGCAACTGTTCTTGTTGTATTTGGGGGTTTGTTTGTTCGGCTCTCTGTGCTTGCTATGGTACCTGCTCTCGCCTCACTCTGGGTGACTAAGAAATAAACTATGCATAATACGAGAATGGAAAAACAAAGAAATTTAATAAATACGTTTAAAATGACTATGATTTTTCCTCTTTTTATTTTTAAGTCATATTTGACCATGAAAAGGACTTTTTTGGATGACCTTGTACAAAACAAATCCCTCCTAACCGGTCCCGTGACGCGAAAACACTACAAAACGAGGTATTACATGATTCTTTGTGACTTTTATTTGTAAAGTTTTGAAAATCTCATTTCTTGATGGCGGCCATTTTGGCGGCCATTTTGAATTTATTAACCCGCAAATTTTTGAGGTTGAGACCGAAATTGTATTTAATTTGTTAAAACCTTGCTCTGTGCCAAATTTGAAAAAACTTGTATCAATCTGGGATACTTTAATTGCAAATGACTAAATTATATCTTTTTTTGTTACATTTTTATGTCATATTCAACCTTAAAAATGACTTTTTCGGGTGACCTTGACCTTGAATCGTAAAATATTCACCCCCAACAGATTCGTGAAAAAACGGGGTATTACATGATACTTTGTGACTTTATTCGCAAAATTGTGAAATTCTCATTTCTCGATGGCGGTCATTTTGGCGGCCATTTTGAATTTGCTCAACCGACGAGGTCTCGGTCTGAAATTTGTGGGCTTGAGACCAGCATTGTATTTAATATGTTAAAACCTTGGTCTGTGTCAAATTTAGGACTTGTATAATCCATCTGAGGAACATCCGAGAGACTTGCCCACTGCACTAACTAATCCTGCTTGTAACAAGACGCCTTGTTGTTAGTATAATACATCCTGAAACTATTTTTGGTCACTGATTAAAGATCACGTTTAGACATCGTCTGCAGGTCTTACATTTTGGCAAATATCACTTTTCTATATCTATATCTATAAATTTATCTCTATCTATATAACTAGGCCTACAATAAGTAACTACAAAAGAAACAATTGTATACTAGTATCTTGCCGGGTATTTATTGTGAAAATGTGTGACTCTCTGACATGTTTGTGTTTCAGGTATTTTTTTTTCGATGAAAAACGGGGTGAATATGAATGCATTGCTGTGGCGCACCACCAAGATACTGTGCTATTACAAACCGGTCCCTGGGAAAAATGTATAACAAATCGGCAAATATCACTTTTCTATATCTATATCTATAAATTTATCTCTATCTATATAACTAGGCCTACAATAAGTAACTACAAAAGAAACAATTGTATACTAGTATCTTGCCGGGTATTTATTGTGAAAATGTGTGACTCTCTGACATGTTTGTGTTTCAGGTATTTTTTTTTCGATGAAAAACGGGGTGAATATGAATGCATTGCTGTGGCGCACCACCAAGATACTGTGCTATTACAAACCGGTCCCTGGGAAAAATGTATAACAAATCGGCGCAGTTACGTTTTAAAGCCTAGTTACCAGCTTCCATTCTTTCTGCGTAGATTTTTCTGTACATTTTTCTAACTTTTCGTTTCTCGTCACCCCACCGTTCCTATTTATCCCATTCTATTGTTCAGTTGTTTGTTTTAAATGTACTTGTTTGTTCCTGTTCACCCCATGGTTGGGCTATGCCCACAAGGGACTGCCATAGACAATGTTGATGTTCCTATTTACCCCCTTTTGGGATGACTCGGAATACGCAGTTGTTTTTTTAATACCACCATAAGACATCCGATGTGTATGGGCATAAATGTCCCGCAAAATATTTGTAGGAAAATAGTTAAAATTCCCCACAAAGACGTAGGCCCTACCCCTGGGAATGAAATGAATCGGGCTTTAGGCCAATTTTGTGCACATATAGGCTAAACTGGGCCAGGAGAACCTCCTGAGGATGGTGAGATGATTGAGATGACACTGTCCTCCAACACAGGATTCGAAATTCGAGCCCTGGCGGTCTGAGGCCGAGCACGCTACCTCTCGGTCACGGAGGCTCCCCACAATACTGACTTTCACACGTGGATGGGGAAGAAACATTTGTGTTTCTTTGAAACCGCCGAGACCGGGAACCGAACTCTGGCGTGAAAGGCAGCGGTGCTAACCACTACCCTAGGGCCCCCGCCCTCCTACCCCTGGAACATGAGTTTATTTAACAAAAATCATGATGTAATATTTCAAGTAGACCCTCACAAGCAACCATTAGACGCGGCTTCATAAAACTTGGTACATAGTTGCATAACCCTCAGGGTTTTGATGTGAAATAGATGTAAGATGACGCCAAGGATATTTCAATGTCATTTCAAGGTCAAATAAACTTCTTTTTTTAATGTATGAAAATCGCATTGTTGATAACTTGCCGTCTACCGAGGATTCGCATTATTGCGAACTTGGACAAAGAGGGATTAAGCACAACTATATACATACACAGTCATATGCCAGAATCGTTCTATTTAGCATGATTAACACCAATCTACTGTATAACATGAGTAGTTGGACGAGCATTGTATCGAGCTAAACTAGAGTGCAAAGTCGGCAAATTGTTTTCTAAAATCCTATATCTGAATTATTCTTATAAATATACAAACGTTCCTAATACGGTTACATTTAACATTTGACATTTAAGCTGCGTGTGACAGAGAGATCCTAATGTGTAAAATGGCGGCCATCTTGACGATGTTCCACCGAGTTAATTTCTGGTATTTTCGTTTTGGGGGTTGCCAAGAGATAGGCCTATATTTTCGAGAGAAAAAATCAGCTTTGATTACGCCCGTTCCCAACTCAATCCTCCAAAGTAGCTCTATACTCACCTGTTGTGGGACATCATTAAATTGATCGTACATTTCCATAGTGTATAGTATAGTTTTTTTTGTGTAAAATTAGCTTTCAAAAGCATCAGCTGAATAAAATATGGCATAATTATGAGGGTAAGACGTTACATACGCATACACGAAGGACGTCCACTACCAGGATTGTTTTTAGAACATTTATAGTCCATCTATTTGCCTAGGCCTATACATTATCCTCAATATATAAATAAACTGATAATTAAGCATATGAGCGGTTCAAATATTTTGATATATCCATCGTGTTCATTGCATGTAGACTTAGCTTGTGTAAATGTTATCTGCAAACGTTCTTTCTCCGAGTACGTTTAAATGACGCGACGGATAAAATATATTTATACATGTAGGGATAATCTGTTGTCTCAGAATCATTTATAATTAATTATTTCCACATCATAATATACAAATTAATATACTTTATATACAAGTAGAACAGGAAATCAAGTGATGGCATGTGGACAAAACATGTATGTCATTTTTGTGTGACAACCTAGGCATATACTCTATCATTTTTACAAATGCAGGATATTGAACGTCATCTACATGCGTATATCGCAGCTGATAAATGATCCACCTTTATAAATATCCGGTAGAAATTGGTGAAAAAGTGACGTCACAACCATCACGACATGACGTCACAAATGCACGTTTTATGAAAAACTCGACCACTTGCCGCAAAAACCGTTCACGCTTCGTGAAAATAGACGTTCATAGATTTCCAGCGATATATTATTTGTCTCTAGGAATTTAAGTGTCAACTAACTCCTTAAATAACGTCAATTTTCTGATTTCCTCCTCTACTATTAATCAAATATTTCAATTTCAACTACATGAATATTATTCCTTATTCGAAACTAAAAGTTTTGTTAGAAATCAGGTAATTCAAATAATGCGATTTTTCATCTCACCTTCTCAGGAGGACATTCATTCAGTTCGCCTAGGAGCATACCATACTGTCGCTGAAGATATTGCCATCGGTAATTTTTAATCTAGATTAGGGATCAATCGGTCTTGTGGTCTACTCAAACACTACGCAGATTATTCTAACAAAATATTGCAGAAATATGTATTTCTAATTATGTGTTTTAATTCGCCACCATTAGGATTATACAAGTATTAGTTAATGATATTGAACAAAAATGTTATTTTTTATTTTACTATAGCTAAACATAAATGCAGTTATTCTAAAATAATATGCCACCAGGGTCCTGTTTCTGTAACGCTCTAAAACCAGCACAAAGTAAGCAAACTTATGTCACTAAATTACTTCCTGGTGTCAGGGTGATAAATTACTACATGAATAAAGCATATTATAATGATTCAAGCATCTAAATTACTACACGAATAGGGCATACAAATACAAATAAATAAACTGCGATAATTTACAAAGGCTGTAAATTCGGGTGACAGAGACTGGCCCCTGGCTTGTTTAAATCTCTGGCTCAGTGATAGCCAGTGATGCCACAAAGACAGCGTAGCTATTTTTATTAAAGTATGCCTACTCACGATGTAAGAAATTCCCACAGCTTTCAAACAGACTATCCTAGAAAGCGAGTTTGCACATACACCTGTACACTGTGATGATCCCCCGGGTCTGTTTTCTTGTACAAGTTCCGATATATCGTAGGCTTTGGATTGGTCGAAATGGTCATCTCGACCAATCTGAAGCCTGCGATATAGCGTAACTTGTACGAGAATACGGGCCTAGTAAGATAGTACATAGGCCTACATATCGTCCACGAATCACTACACACTAAACACGAGACACTCGACCATTGACCATAGTGATATGACCATGCGAACAAGCAGGTTAGTTGTACGTCCTAAGGCCACTTGTTTTAATTTCTCTGTTTTAGATCAGAAAAAAATCAAAATCTAATGAGAGAGGGCGGGAAAAAAAACATTTAAGAAAAAAAAACTGTTTTGCGCATTTTTGCGTCACGTCTTGCGCCGTGTCTTGCGAGTTTGTGTCGCGTGTCACGTTCTTACATTTGGCTGCGTCTTGTGCTGTTTCTCGCGCCGCGTCTTGCGCGCTTCTTTCGTTGCTTCTTGTATTGCGTCTTGCGCTTCCTCTTGCCCCGCGTCTTCCGCTGCTTCTTGCGCCACGTCCTATGCTTCATCTTGCACCGCTTCTATGCGCATCTTGTATTGCCTATGGCGCAGCGTTTCGCGCCAAAAATGGGGTTGACACTTTCCACGACCATTTGCGGGCAAGTCCGCACAAGGGAGGCGCGAGGGGGTAATGGAAGGGTGGGTCCACATCGCCATTTTTCTTTGCTTACATGTCTTTAGGTGAGGGCTTACGGGAGAGAATCGGCTTATTCTACTAAGTAATAATATTTGGCTGTATCAAATCCCGATACTTTAATTACCCTGTCAAATAAGAAAGACAACCCTGTGTAAGGTTGGGCTAGAACCCTGAGTTTAATACTGAGCCGACAGAGCTCAGGACTCGTCGCAATTTACCCGCCACTTAAGTAATCCCTGTCGGCCAGCCACACCCAATTAACGCGCAAAGAAATAGGGCTAATATTATTACTGCGCCTTCTAGACGGAATTAAACCGGATTTAACAAGTCAAATCCATTATTTATATAAAACACCTTCCTGGGACATGTGCTGTATTTGTCCATACGCCACTGTTCATCAGGTATTGCCTATCTGCATTTTATTCCATTTTTATTTCGTTTATATTATTCTACCACAGTCGGTAGAATTCAAGGGGAAAGCTTGAAAATTAAATTCCAGAAACGTCGGAACTTGGGATCCTAAAATTCTGAGAACGTCGGAAATTGTGAACTAATGAGCATGAGAACTTCAATTAGCTCCGTGGAGGTCGGAACTTGTTAACTCACTCTCGGTTATCCAAATAAAGAGGATTTCACGCGGTTCTTATTTGACATTGTGTCAAATAATGCTATTGTTAATAACGTTGTAGGCCTAGACCTTTCTTCCTAAATTGGCGCATTTGAAATGCCACGAAAGGATGTGGCTCTTTTACGACTTTGCATTTTCATTTGCTCTCCCTTACCTGCACAAGTCAGTAGGTAAATGTTTTTATTATAATTATTACCATATCGTCACCCTGATATTATACTGTCGTACCTACAGTTTTCATTATTCCGAGATAATCGAAAAAAACTTAATTATAAAAAAAGTAGTAATATTTCAGCCTTGTCTTAAAAAACCTTTGTAGATATAAGAAATAGACGTTTGTTCAATGTGAAGAAAATGCACCAGACCTTAGCGTTGCATAGCAAAAAGCATTTAAAAAAGATACGACCTTATAATATTATAAAATATGGCCAGTGTATGATAATACATAATATTACATAGTTGTATGCGCACATACGACAGTGTAATATATAAGTAGGATATTTTTCAGAATTAATTGATTTCACGTTTTAATAACTTTTCAGTAATGTTTAACTGCAAAACAGACATTAAAATTGTATATTGTACAAAAAGTGGTTAAACGATGTATGTACCACATACGACTGTATAATGTTGACAAAAATGTCAAATGTGTGAAAATGTCAGTATTATAGAGTAGTATCTGCAGATACAACTTCTTGAATCAAAATTGTTAAATGACTCAAAATGTTTTACGTGATACACTATTATAAACAATTCATAAGTTTATATTGTTTTTCGCCTTAATTCGTCATAAAAAAAATTCTAAAATTTGACAGTTGTATGTGGCAGATACAACGCTATAAAATAAAAAAATAAAGGTAAAATTACAAAATTAAAATACTACATAGTTGTATGTGGAGATACAACTATAGGAATTAGAGCATCCGATTTAAAAAAAAAAATCCAAATAAGTGACAATCCCATAAGAATAAATTTAAGAAAAACATGGTGAAAATTACAAATGTTTTGTTATTTAAAATTACACTGTTGTTAGTGGCACATACGACCTTGTAATATATAACTTGCATTAAGATTGTGTTGTATCTTAACAGAAATACAATAATGAATAACGTTTTCTATCTAATGTGTTTTTCGAACCTATGAAAAATCTGCTCGAGTATGTGATTGTTCTTATTATAATTATGCAGGTGACATTGTCAACAATGTTAAGCATGAATGTCACTTGTTAGATTAACATACAATTTATTCTGATTTTATATCGGTTTATAATTGTCATTTCGCAATTCATATTATGGTTTGTTTTTATTCAATTACTAAAGTTACTTGACATTTTACATGTTTTACAGAACATTCAACGAAATATTAACTGAAATTAACACTTAGGCTCTTACATAAGTATCTAAATCAATAATGTAACAACAAAAAATTCCTAACAAGGGTCATTGAAAATAAAATGCGTTTAACTACATGAACTAAGCGTGAAAAAATCTAGATGGGGGATATGACTCAGTGAAATCGCCTTATATTTACTGTATAGCACGACTTCACGGTTTAGTAAATGTACTGTTAGTTGTTGTTTATTTTTTTCGGTACAGAGGTGTGTCCATATCAAGATGCTGTAATCGGAAACTCATATTTTCGACCGATTATACCATTCTACTACTTGTTCCTTATTTAAAAACTATTAGATGTCGATCAGGTGTACGGGCATCTGGGTTTGTTGTCAATATTTCGGTGACGTGTGAACAGATCTCTTTGATAATATTCGGATCTACCAGTGATCGTAGGCTGTTTGCACTTTCTTCTATGCAATATTGTACAATTCATGTAGGCTTACTCGCCGCTACGATTTTGATGAAACTAATTTAGACCTATTGCGTTCAGCCGGGGTACCTTTAGACCCAGGGGGAGGGGAGGGGGGGGGGGAATTTCTCAAAAAGTACAAGATCAATAAAATATCAATCGAAAGCTCAGAACGCCCCTGTTGTTATGAACCAGTATGAGAATCTTTTGTGCGCTATTAATTATTATTTAATTTTCGAATCCTCGGACTTCTCTTTTGCTAGTAATTATTCCTTTGTCCGCTATTTGAGTTATCCCACATTAATTTACACCAACTTGAAGTTGTGTCTCGCTAGCGCGACCCACATCTTCAAGTGGGTGTCAAATACTCACATTTATTATCCTTTGTCCGCTATTTAAGTTATCTTGTTTGAATTTTCACCAACTTGATGGAGCGACCCACAGTTTCAAGTGGGTGTCAATGACCCACACTTGAAACCCCAAAATTGTTAATGTTGATTATAGGAGACATATCGGAAAATCCTATTCAGTAGCGGATCCAGGATTTGACAGACGGATGGCGCTGATTTTTTTCAAGGATTTATACTCACCATAGCTTTAGGGGACATGCTCCCACGGAAAATCTCGAAAGCTATGGCTTCAAATGACGCATTGTGAGGCAGCTTTTGGCCGAAATGTGGTCGTTTATTTGTTTTTGTGACCCTGAATGGGGGGGGGGGGGGAGGAGCGGCTGCGCCCCCCTTCTAATCCGCCTTTGCTATTTAAAATAACAGTGACTAAAGCTGCTAATAAAATGAATTAAAAACGATTAGAGTCGTGTTTAGCGTTCAAAGTATTAATTAACTGATAGATAAACCGGTACGAAACGTTCATCCACTGTTGGTTCAATGCTGGACCACCGTCGACGAAGTTGGCGCAACATTAGGCCTAAAGCAGCAACGTCTCAACATCTCGCGCCAGCTGGCAATGACCCCATTTATTTTCACTCCCATTGACGGTGATCAGTTGGTTTGTCAGCCAGTATATTGTATTAAGAAATCCTCAAGGATCGTCAGTCTCGTAAATAAGGTGATTCAGATCACTAGAGGTCGCTCACGTTTAGGTTGATTTATTAACCCTTTAACCGCCAAATTATTCAATTTGATATTTTACTCACTTGAAGTTGTGTCTCGCTGACGCGATCCACAACTTCAAATGAGTGAAAATTATTCAGATTTGACAAACTGGAGGTCAACTCTGTTCAAATATTGCTGGTTGATGTCACATTTTATCTTTAACATATTTAGAATGTGGTACTTTAATATGTGCTGATAAAAAATTGAAAAAAACAATATTTGCGGCACCGGCGGTTAAGGGGTTAATCGTCGATTCGTGTTCGTAAAGGTCCCTCTTGATCATCTTCCTTACAGCAAGGCTAGGCTTCTCCGAGGTCAACCTCAGAAAAGCATAGACTTGCTGTAAGAATGGTAAGGAAGATGCTAGAGATCATGACATCGGGTTGTTTTTCAGCCTCTTCATATTTGAATCGCGCACAGCAAAGGTGAAAGAAAATATACAATTTTATCGTCAGAAAATTGGTGTAGGCCTGCTTACATCCATTTTATTGCAAAATACTATCACGGATTTACATGCAATATTAATCTATATCATCATTTACGATGACCCAATGCTGTTTGTATGTTGGGCCACCGTCTGCGATCCTGGCCAACATGACTTGAGCCATCATTCTGGGCTGTCCGATCATATATTTTGTCACATTTTGTTATGCTGGATTACCATGCGATTTTCAAGAGACGCTCGAGCATATTTGTATCCCCGCCGAGCAAGTGCATGGGCGATTTATCATTGGTTCTGTTGACGTGTTATATTCTAGCAAACGTGATTTTCCCCGATATCCCCCTATAACTTCTGATGTCTGGTTCTGCTGGTCTATAGGGAACAAGAACCAATGTAATGGCCCAGCCATGATTCAACACTGGCTAAACTGACAGTTTGAGTACATTCTGCCATTATTTTTTCTGGTTGACCAAGCCGACACGCTTTATATAAAACACTGTACAGCAGGTTGTCCCCCAGTAAAACACGACACATCGGACCAGTGCTGGCTTAATGCTGGTTCAGCATCGCAGAAGGCGGTCCAACATTAAATAGATATTGGGTCAACGTCTCGTGTTTGTTGGGCTCGTGAGACAAACGGCACATAAGAACAGTACACGTTGACCCACTGCTTATTCAATGTTGGGCTAGCGTTCCAGACGGTGGACCAACATTAACCCTTTAATCGCCAAATTATTCAATCTGAATTTTCACCCACTTGAAGTTGTGTCTCGCTGACGCGATCCACAACTTCAAGCGAGTGAAAATTATTCCGATTTGACAAAATGGAGGTTAAATGTTTTCAAATATTGCTGATTGATGTCACATTTGATCTTTAACATGTTTAAAATGAGGTACTTCAATAAAAAATTGAAAACCCGAATATATGCGGCACCGGCGGTTAAAGGGTTGAACCAGCAGTGTATGAAGGTTTCCTGGTGTGTGTTGAGAGATGTGACCTCTGGACACGTCATGGTGGAATGGTGGCCTTGACATTGTAATCAAGCATGATACGTTCATTGATAGTTTGAGTTAACATTTATCATCATTATCCTACACGATTCCAGTTTCTTTCGTTATGTGGGTAAAACCAAAAATTGGGGTAACTTTACATAAAATTAGTGTCCCCAGGACTTAAAAGGTCCGCATTTTGATTTAAATATAATAATATTAAAAATAAATGGTGCAACTTCACGTTTAGGCATTACTACTTAATAATGTTTAGATTATTTGTAAAAAAAAAATATATATATATGGTTTTATAAGAGCTCTATGTCATGGAAACGTGGAAAATGGCATGTCCCCAGAGAAAATTCCACTATTTAAAACTTCACTGTAGGATACAAAATAACAATATAATTCTAACAATTACATTTCATGGCTAGACATTGTTCACTTTAACTAATCAATGATCAAAATTCGACTTAAAATTGATATCGCTATAAATAATTTTGATGAATATACATGTCCCCACATTTGCACTCTACTCCGTTACCATTATTGTAGCATGCCCCATCAAGTGAATAATCATGAACTAAAATTATATCAAGTGTAGTTTGACACACTAAAGGGCCTTATACGAGTTTTTCACCTTGAAAGAATTAATATTGTTGAGTGACAAGTTATTCGAAACAGGTATTACCAAAAAGTTAGAAAATATACTTTTGTTTTTACTACTCCGTTCCTAGCCTTGTGGGTATAAAAACGAGTTGAGTTATATGATTGTATGCCTACAACAGTTGCTATGGGGACTATTTCCACCCGTATGATATATTTTTGAATTATTGCCCAGATCTTTTCATTAATCCCTAGAATACTTTTCATTTTACTACTCCGTTCCACTCTACTCCGTTACCAAGAAAAGGGAACGGAGTGGTGAATTGTCAAATTTTATGGGTTTTACAGTCATAATGATCGATGATATAGTCTTTTAAAACATGGCTTGTTGTCCCCATATTAATAGAGCACCCATTTGTGATCGATGTTATGATAAGAAAATATACAGTTTATATGTATGTCGAGCCAAACATTTGGTAACGGAGTTGAGTATTTTTTGGCTTGGTAACGGAGTTGAAATAAAGATTTTTGTTCATCCCATCAATTTTTTTTTAAATTTTCAGCAGTTTTGATGCACGATTGTTTAGTATTATGCTTCAATAAGGATATCGCGTTTAAAAGTGTGATGTCAAGCTAAACAAAGTAACAGAATTTTTTAAATGGTTTGGATTTGGTAACGGAGTAGTAAGTGGAATGCTGCAACTTTTTTAAAATGATTTTTTGAAGCAAAAAAAAAAATTTCTAGCGCAGCCAGTGGCTTTTTCATGCTCTATTGGGATCAGTGCACCAAACCTATGAAGTAGTTTTCCTCCTCTTTGATGGTCACCTCACTGCCATTTTTGATGCTACAAAGTTACCCCAATTTTTGGTTTTACCCATGTACGTGTCGAGGAGGGGGGGGGGGGGGCTTTTGTCTAACCCTAGATACTTTTTATAAACAGTTCTTTTCGGAGACAAATGAATGTCAAATTAATGGACCATTAATGGCATCACAGGACAAAACCTAATGTATACCAGACATGAATTTCTGATAATACACAGCAGCCTATGCGCTTCTGTCTTTATGAACTTATGAAACTCTACATACTATAAATCATTTTAGTCTATTAGTTGGCAATTTTCGTACAGATTTCGACGCGGATTTGTAAATGTCACCCAGTTCACTCACTCAGTTCACTCACTCAGTTCACTCACACAGTTCACTCACTCACTCACTCACTCACTCACTCACTCGCTCACTCGCTCACTCGCTCACTCGCTCACTCGCTCTCTCGCTCTCTCGCTCACTCCCTCACTCCCTCACTCCTTCACTCCTTCACTCCCTCACTCCCTCACTCACTCACTCACTCACTCACTCACTCACTCGCTCGCTCGCTCGCTCGATCGATCGATCGCTCGCTCGATCGATCGATCGATCGATCGATCAATCGATTGATCGATCGATCAATCAATCAATCAATCAATCAATCAATCAATCAATCAATCAATCAATCAATCAATCAAGTTTCAAAAAAAACAAAATGTTTTTTCCCCGCTCACACGTAAAAAAATCAATATTTTGGGGAGCCTCATTGAGAGGTAGTGTGTTCAGTCTTAGACTGCCAGCGCTTGGATTTTGAATCCTGTGTCTAGAGGGCAGTGTCATCTCATTCATCTCACCATCCTCAGGAGGTTATCCTGGCCCAGTTTAGCCTATACGTGCACAAGGGTGGCCTAGAATCCCATTCATTTCATTTTATTTTTTATTACTGGTGAGAGGTCGCTCAGAAATGCTCCTCACCTCAGTGACGTAAACTAGTAGGAACAATTATCAGTTAATTGTCATTTTTATTACTTTTACACGCAGGCATATTGATGCATAGCGTGGGTAGCTTGTTAATTATACTTAGAATAGTTTTTTCTTATACATCGCTTATATACTTTCAACAGAGGACAATTATCACATGCTAAAAGCTGAAGACGTCAGATTCTGACGTCTAAAATCGGTCCCCACACTGTAAAAATCAAAATATTTGTATTGGCCGTAGACCTATGACATATGTTTTCAAATGAATCAAAAAGAGCCTAGTAAGACATTTATGATGATTTCAAATTGCAATTTTTCAATGTAATATTTACCTATATATTTATTATTTATCATGTTTATATTCATGTTTATATACCTTTGACATTCACCATCAAATTAATAGTGAATGGCTCATAACACATCATAATCAAATCAAGAGAAAAAATATAATTTCTGGTATTGCTCAGCATAAAAAGCAATGCTGGGTGAATATCATGTCCAATCAAACAGGATGCATTCAAATTATGTCGGTTTAATGTTGGGCCAGCATCGCAGGAGGTGGACCATCAATAAACCAACATTGTTTTGACGTAGATAAGCTCCGTTCTTTTTCTAAAAAAATATAGGTCTACAACTGGATGTGACCTAGGGGTACAGCTCACTATTTTTTTTTTAAATATACGAATTCAAAAGGGTGAATTATAAATATCTCGTTTCATAGGCCTTATAGGGTCGTGTTTTTGTTTTGGGTACGTTGAACAGGGAGGGGAGGGTACCGCCGGCGACCTCTCTCTCCATCCACCACAGAGCGGTGTGTTTAATGCGGATCGTCTGTTCAAGTGACTGAGCTGCTCGCAGAGATAGGGGTAGCAAGCATTATTAGCCAAAAAACACCAAGCATTAGCCCGAAGCTGTTTGAATATTGGCCAACGTCGAAAACGTTGGAAATACACTACACTGATGCTGGAGCAATGCAGCCTATTTGTCGCGTCCAGATAGTGCTTCGTAGACGGCCAGATAGAGCTCAGTAGACGGTCAGAATCAAGACGGCCCTATGTCACAGAATGCCTAGTAAACACAATAGAAAAACATCCAGGTAATGACTATATTATGTCGTTTATATGACAGCAGCATGGCCACCACCTGAGTCTGCAGCCTGCTGCAGCACTGGGATCCCGGACATGGTGCAGGCATATTTTAATTTCCCAGTTGCTCTTTAGTACACTTATATTATGTCGTTTATATGACAGCAGCATGGCCACCATCTGAGTCTGCAGCCTTCTGCAGCACTGGGATCCTAGACAGGGTGCAGGCATATTTTAATTTCCCAGTTGCTCTTTAGTACACTTATATTATGTCGTTTATATGACAGCAGCATGGCCACCACCTGAGTCTGCAGCCTGCTGCAGCACTGGGATCCCGGACATGGTGCAGGCATATTTTAATTTCCCAGTTGCTCTTTAGTACACTTATATTTACACTCAGCTATCAGTGAGTGTCACAGTCACTCACTGAGATTTTGTGTGACATTTACACATATCCAACACCAGGGGTCTCTGTCGTCTGTTACGTCACCGTCTGCCAACCAGCAGCCAGCAATTCATAAATCAGGCACCAGCGGTGAGGTAGATCGTGATTGGCCAGTTATGTTTAGATTCACACCTGCCCATCCGCTGCCAACACATGGGAATTTGTGCACGCAGTGCTCGTCATACAAACCTGAGGGTATCCATGAGTGTTCCACTTTCAATTTTATATTTATTGATAATTAATTTAATGGAGTTTTTAAAAGTATGAGCTAAGCACAATTTTTACTACATACGGTATATATCAGTGTATATTCAGCCTAGATATTTTTATCTCATTTTCAGACGCGTCAATGGTTATAACATGAATCGAGTTATTTTGCACTCTGTGAGGCCATCATTCTGAAAGAAGCGGGATTTTTCCCACACACCTAGATGCGGCAGTACAGAGAGTGGCTGTGAAATCTCTGTCCCCTGGTGGTTAATATTAGCTGATCTGGGGAAGATGACCAGTGTCTGAAGTAGAGATAGAAACACTGGTGACACGAGTGAAACTTATATTATGTCGTTTATATGACAGCAGCATGGCCACCACCTGAGTCTGCAGCCTTCTGCAGCACTGGGATCCCGGACATGGTGCAGGCATATTTTGATTTCCCAGTTGCTCTTTAGTACACTTATATTATGTCGTTTATATGACAGCAGCATGGCCACCACCTGAGTCTGCAGCCTGCTGCAGCACTGGGATCCCGGACATGGTGCAGGCATAATTTCACAATTTCACAAATATGTTTATACACTGTTCTAGTCCACATTTTTATTGTGGTGCAGGTACATAGAATCTCACAATAATGCTGTCCAGTCATCGTACCGCCCATTATTGAATCTGGACAATCAATAAGACAGCATCGGGTCAATCTGTCATGTTGTTTGTATTTTTCATGAACTGAATTAGATTTATATAGGCCCACATCGAATGTAAAGGGGTGAGTCAATTCTAGACGCTGGCGATAAGCGGTCGAGGTGATGACTAACATTTCTGGTGGTGTTTGGTGTTGAATTTGGTAAGTTTTATAATAACTAATATCGTACAGCAACAGCTGCATGTATATGTAGGCCTATTATAACCAGGCATGACAACATCTCATTACATCAAGAAGCTCCGTCCCCTACCTTTGAATTTGGATCACAGTGGAAAAAATAGATCACAGTGGAATAAAACGGGCGGTCGAGCTATCTTTAATAAATCATTTGGAATAGAATGAAGGATTTTCTTAGTAGCCCAGTAAACACAAAATATTTGTATAACATTTATACAATGTTGGCCCAACGTCTTCGACGTTGAGCCGACATTGTATGAATGTTATATAAATGTGTTTTGTAGACTGAGTAGGCCTGGGGACAACATGAATCGGTAATTGTACCGCAAATCACCAATTATAATATTAATTATGTCTATGTCCTATAGGCTAGTTCACACAACAAGGTCGTCTTATTATTTATTGCCCTCGTCTAATTTACCAACAATTAAACGTTTAGCAACAATTATTTGTGTGCTTTGGTCTTAAACAAGAGTTCACTCGACCCATATGTTTAGTGAGTTGCAAACCATTACCCTGTTGAAGACACTCAATCATGCCAAAATCATCTTTTTTGGGCTCTTTGATAATTATTTTCTAAAACATGCTCATATACTAGCATTGCGTGAGTTTTTTAAACTTTGGGTTGCACATTCACCAATTAAAAGAGAAATATTAATCATATTTAATTTCATACATTGATGTCCAAAATAAGACATACATGAATAACTGATAAACGGGGTAGAATACATGTTACGTTACGACAGGAATATTTTTGAAACTAGTATGCCTTCGGGGAGTTATCGTTGGATATTTTGAAAGCCAAAATAAAAATGATGAGTTTGGCCTGATTGAGTCACTGTATGCTTCCTGCTTCATAAAGTGATGTAATTTGCGTGAGCATTTTTTATTTTATCAGCCTTTTAAAACTTATGACACCATTCAAATTTGGGGTGCATCTTTTAAATCACGTTCCTAAAACTCAAAGTAAGGGGTTTGAGAGAGAATGTGATATAAATAATACTAAATAGAAATAGAGAACACAGACATGTGTTTCTGTTAATAATAATTTGGGACGTTTATCACATAAAAGTTGCATGATGTTCAGTGATTAAGTGCTGTTATAACTTGCGCCAAATTAAGGTGTAAATA
Source organism: Flabesymbios commensalis (assembly GCA_964017125.1). Classification (NCBI taxonomy): domain Eukaryota; kingdom Metazoa; phylum Annelida; class Polychaeta; order Terebellida; family Flabelligeridae; genus Flabesymbios; species Flabesymbios commensalis. The sequence continues at coordinate 25,534,562 of OZ024912.1, forward strand.
TTTATCGCTAGCTATCTTCCACGACCCCATAATCACATAGTACGACGGAGGATAATCACGGCATCATAGGAACTATATTAACCTTCTAGTATAGGGGGGATGTCGACCACACTTTCTTTACATTTTTTCGCGAAAAGTGAGGCGTTTTTCCTTTTTCAAAGGCCAGATTGAAAACCTGTACGACATAATATTACAAGAACATATTTTTCCAAAATAACAATACAGAATATTGTCTCTTTAGGGTGAAAGTCAGTTAGCGCAGCGATTCAGCAAATAACCCTGTTTAACTCCATATAGTCAGCATAATGATGAAGCCTACTCACAAATCAACTAACAATTAGCATGATACTGTAATTAAATAGCTAAAGTCAGCTTAGAAATTTTAAATTACTTCTTATTGAAGTAAATTATTTTATAAGACACATTCGAAGCCAGTTTAAAGGATCTGACTCATTACGAATAAACATGACTGTGTGGTCTGGGGCAATTCACAGACACGCATAACATTGCTCAAGTATATACATGTGTCTGCCTTTCTTCCCAATGGTGCTGTGGATAAATCGTTTTTCATTTTGTTTGTGTGTCCACATTCGAGAACGCAGTGTACAATCTTATCCATTTTAAATCGGTGCATTGCAGCAGTTATCGGATAAAAAATACACTCTATTTTTCTCTTTACCAGACTGTTTCTGTAATTATTGAATCACACAACTTGCTTTTTTACTCTCTTTGTGTAATTGCTTCATACTACATAAACCAGTGTACATAAATAGTGTCAAGATCATAAACACTTAGAATGTAAGTTTCCAGCTTTCTTCTATGATAGTATAGAGATGATGGTTGTCAATGAGGGCTGTTGATGACATGTTGTTAGCCAAAACACCCGACAACCACATTAGCATATTGCTTAGCTTTTAGTTTCGCAATGTGTTTTTTTGCCGAGCAAGTATTTTATTTATCAGATCACCATTGCTTAATTTAAAATTATTGTTGGATGAAAAATAATTGTTAATAAGTTATAGGATGAGCCCCCACACCTCCAGACAAATTAGCTTGACAATGTGGATTTCACTATAAGCAGGCAGGTTTTTGACCACAGGAAACAGAAATTTAGATCTATTGACAATGCATAAGGAACTGAATCTAAGGTAAAGAATTATGTGTTCCATCTGATATAGATATTTTTGGTAGAAATAAATACGTCGCTGACTGTGTGAGTATGATTAAACACTGGCAGTGACGTAGCTAGGAGTAACATAATGTGGAAGCACACTGATGGATTGATAGAGTTTAGGCGTTACGAGGCAACTCTACTGCTATCAATTCATGGTGTTCTGAAGCACTGAACTATTTTAAGATCGGTGCGAATCGAACGGGCAACTAGTTTCGTGCTGATTGTAGACAGGGGCACAGCATTTCATAAAAATGGCGTTGAGCCCTGAATAGTCACTGCCCCCTTCTCTTTTCTATCGTTTCCAGTCGGGATTATCTAGCCGAAAAACGAGTGGACTAAATTTCATCATGCATTATTAAACGTCTACCAGTAATTATTTTTTAATAATGTAGAGTGCATCTGAGGTCAACTCAGAAACACTGGCAAACATTATGTCGCGGCCTCCGTCTGTGACGGCGTAGTATACCCATTGTCTCTGCAGGTTGGGTTGGATACCCCTCTTCATATAGTAAAAATTACCTTCACACAACGTTGTATAAATTATGGGCCAACGGTGTAAACATTGGACCAACAATAAATTTCAGAGCGTTCACACATAGTTGTCCTTATAATTATACGCATTTCATATAATATATAATTATACGTCATTTCAAGTAGTAGTAGTAAATCATTGCTTTACGTCACTTTTCGGCACAAAAGGTCATACGTCATTTCAATTAGTTATAATATATAATCACAGCCTACATTGTAAGTCATTTAAAATATTTTAGAAAATAAAACCCAGTGAACAGGAGCCGTTGACACAAAGTTTGTTTGGATGTTGGGCCAACGTCGCAGACAGTGGACCAACATTCAAACAACATTGGGTCTTGAAATGTATCTTGTCTGCTGGGAAAAAACAGAAAATATCATGTGTAATAATATTTATGTTATGACCCAACAAACACGATACGTTGAGCCAATGCTGCTTTAATGTTGGCCCATTGTCTGCGACGCTTGCCCAACAATAAAACAACATTGGCTCAACATATCGTGTTTGTTGCAAATCACCTATTAAAAGTATTACAAAAATATATATTTTTTAATAATAGGACAATAATTTATAAAGGAAGAATTACAAATAACCACTGATAACATGACATTCAAAAATAATTTCTAAATTCTTATAATCTTCGCTTAGATCTACATAAAATTCGTCGCCTCGGAGCTAAAGGATCCTATATCCCACTTTAACGAGTGTCAGATAGGATCCTTTAGCTCCGTGGCGACGAATTGTTAATCTTCAAGATCATAATCACTTATACTAGATATCATTTTTCTTTTTATATTGGTTATCCTTCCTTTAAATGCATTTGAAAATTATTTCAGTAGACATTTCTGGAACAATTTCACTGCCCATTGTCTGACACTCAACTGTAATTAAATTTATTCGTGTCAGAGGCTGTTATTGTGGGTCTACATGTGGAAATTTAAAATAAAAGCCTATGCTCATCCATTATACAATAAATAAATTCTTAAAAAGGAAATATATATTTCTTATCTTTTTTTTCAAAACTTGAGAGTCTCCTCAGAAATAAATTCGCTGTCATCCGGGTATATAAATAATGGTAATTGAGAAATATTCTTCATTTCGTTCTTATTTTCTGCAACGACAAGTGCTAGGGAGAGCAACACGTCCAGCTTTGAGACGCTGTCCATTGTAAAAGACCTCCGGATTTTGATTGTGGTGTGTCATAATTATGAAACATCAATTTTACTTTGGAACAATGTTGTTTCAAGTATGGGTCAACTATTATGCTATTGACCAAGTTGAAAACAGCGTTGATATCATTTATTAACTTGTTTTCTAAAATAGTATGAAAAAAGTGTCTATTGTTTATTGTCTACTGTCTTAGTGGCGCCAGACACCAGCCGTAAATGGGTGGGGTGTTGGTAGAGGGGGTTACTTAGAATCGTGGGGAGAGTGACTATATCCGATAATGAGTCCAGCAGTTTGACATTATGACAAATATATAGACCTCGGGCTGCGCCCTCGGTCTTTATTTCGCATACTGTCGACTGCTTCACCCATTATCTAATATATAAAAGCCAAATTATGACACAAAAAATAAATCAGAGGACGTTCTTAGATTAAATGGACATATGCTGTGTGGGAGGTATATATTGAGTGGTGGGAAATAGCGATTTTGTGAGGGTGAGCGTACAACGAAAGAAGAACCCTATTGTATTATAGTACAGAGTTTGTGCGTTTCTTCCCCCCCCTTTGAATGTTCTCTTTCTATATTAATTTCCCTTTTTTTTTATGAAATAAAATGTTCAATTTGACAAGCGAGGTCTACAGCTGTTGAAGTTGTTGCAGTTGTTATTTCAAGTAAGGCTTGTAGGGTTAAATCATGCAGAATAGGGTGTTACTAGTGAAGAAAAAGATCAGAAGTCCAAGAGAGATTCAGCAAACAAGATACAGTAGTCCCCCTCTGATACGACTTTCATACTGCCAGAGAACCAAAGTCGCATCCAAGGGGTAGTCGTATCTGGGAGGGGTGAAAAAACTCTAGAAAAAACGTAAAATGGGCCGAATTTGATGTTTAAGACAGCCCTTTTAAACACCTCCATTTTCGTTGTGACACGATCAGCGCAGTTGACAGTCTGTGTTAATTGCCTGTTCTAACCGAAACACGTAATTCAGAAGTACTGGAAGTGGCTTGTGTTTTCATAAGCATTGAGGCAGTGTTTTTTCCACATTTCAATATAGGCCTATGCTTCACAGTACAAAGCATGTGACACTGACTGTGACGGCTACTTTCAATTGATGTCAACGTCAAAAGTTAAGACTACAGGTTGAATACTGAGTCATAGTGTTCCATTCTGGCCCAGCATTAAAACAATGTACCCTATTATCCCTAATAAACTTACCAGGTAGGGAGACACAGTTGGGTCTTGTTTATTATATATGTGCATCGATATGTGATCAATATTACATTACCAAATAAAAATTTGAAAACAAATGTTATTGATGATGCCAGGATGTAGACTGTAATTCTTATTGAAATATTCAATGGCAAACAGGCGAGGTAGGCGCCTTCTATGTTGACTAAGATGTGAAGTTAAACAGAGAATACCGACAACCGCAATACTAGCACAGATATTATCTTCACGTGTATACACTCTCGTAATGCACTTGGTTGTGAATATGGTCGGCGCGAGACGTTGGTGCAGTGTTGTTCTAATGCTGGGCCATCGTCGTCAATGGCGGCATCGGTTTGGCGTCTAGTGGCGGCGTACCGCGCTCACGTCTATTCCCCATGATGATGACTGTTAGACCTGCCTCATTTTCCAAATCAATAACTTCGCGAGTTTAGGAGCTATCATTATCTAATTTTTAATTTATTACATGTCCGTGCGACCATAATTGAAAAAGTTAGGTATTTCAAGTGGGATGTCTATCACAACTAGCCGACACACTGACACCGTTGACGTCCCCTGCTAATTAGTGTTGTAATGCACCTTGTATAGCCAAGGGTGCACTGGATGTCAACTGCACCGTATGTAAATACATATCTACAATGAAATCCCATCTAAACATGGTTTTAAATTATTAACAGAAAAAGTATTCAAGATACAATGAAAATAGTTATATCACCGGAAAGCATTTTTCAGCCACTATATTCTGAAATGCGTTCCCAACGATGTGACTAGAATATTAAAGTCGTTATACATTTAGTCAGCTGGAAACATTATTATAAAAAGTCATCTCTTGTCAGTGTAGGGCTGCCAGACATCTGCAGACGTGACACAGTCTGGGAAAAGCTAATTTCAAAAAGTCGTATCTTTAGAAGGATATTGCTATCTGGTACGGTGATTTGAAGCTACCAGTACACATCTTCACAGTGTATTGACCAAGATTGTGTCAATGCTGGCCCACATCATACGACGCTGTACCAGCCTTAAGCCGACGGTGGCCTAGCATACGTATCTACTGGGCTGTAATCGACGGTATGTACACACAAGCAATATGAAATGAAATGAAATGAAAACTTCTATAGCGCCTAACTCCTCGGAGGGCCGAGCTCAGAGGCGCAATCCATCCTTATCAAGTTCCAAAGAAGAGTCGAGGGAAATAAGCATGGTCGTCATCAGGGAGCCGGGACGCAGAGGAGCTAGGGCGGAAAAGCCAGATCGAAGAAATGCGTTTTAAGCAGTTTTCTGAAAGAGGAAATGTTTTTAGCTACACGAAGTTGTGCAGGCAGTAAATTCCAAAGAGTAGGACCAGAAACAGAAAAGGCACGAGCACCGAACTTAGTTCTGATACGTGGTACTTTGAGCTTATTTGTGTTGTTTGATCGCAGATGTTTCACGGAGTCTGCAGAAAAAAGAAGGCTAGATAAATAAGATGGCTGACCATCATCGAGACAACGAAATACAAAAGTGCATATTTTGAATTGTATTCTAAACTTGATTGGAAGCCAATGTAATGATTTTAGTAGAGGAATAGAGCGACTGAAACGAGGAGCCTTTGTCACAACCCTTGCCAAACAGTTCTGAACACGCTGTAATTTCTGTAGATCTTTAGCTGGAATTTGATGTAATAAGGAGTTACAGTAGTCCAGTTTGCTTGTCACCAGTGCCACTGCAATTTGTTTTGCTAAAGCTAGAGGTAGACTTTTTCTGATGCGTTTAAGATCTCTAATGTGATAAAAACAGGAACTGGACACCTGTGAAATGTGCTGACGAAAATTCAAACCACTGTCAAAAAAGACGCCCAAATTCCTTGCGGAATCTGCTGGATTCATCTCATTGTCCAACACCGCAAGGGTGAAAAGGTTAATAAACTTCTCCCTCTGCGATTTCGATCCAATGAGAAGAAACTCAGTCTTGCTAGGATTGAGTTTTAGTTTGGATTGAGCCATCCAAGCGTACTGATTTCACAAAATGGGACAGATTTTTCATCAGTGGCTGGCCTGCGTTAACGCTGGCCAGCCCGTCATTAGCCCGGGCGCAAGCCCGGCGAGACAGGCGCAGAATTGGTTGCGCCCAGCGCATGAAATGGGCTCGAGCCCCCACACGGTTCGGGCCAGGAAAATATACCCGCCCAAATTCTACTTGGGCTTGCACCCAGTATACTGGCTGGCGGCTAACATGGATGCTGTGAACCATGTGTCATCTCACCGGGCTGGCCAGGCTTGCTCTGGGCAAGACAGGGCGCGCTCAGCTTGACCACATTCAGCATCATCTGAACAGCTCTGAGTTGATCTAAACGTGCAATAATTGAGTGTCCGTACGTGTATACATGTAGACCTGTTGCAGTCCTCATTTATTTCTGCTTAGCCATTTAGCATTTAGCCTTTAGCATTTAGACATTATCTTTAGTATCAGACAAGCAGTTCAGTGTATAAATTCAGAAAATGGGTGGTTTTATGAAGCTACGGTCACTGGAATAGGCCTAACTGAAGATGAAAAAACAGGCACCCGGAAAGTCAGGCTCGCCCGGCGCACCGGTCGAGCTTGAAACTGGACCTGACGAGAAGCGCGCCTGACTGGCGTTGACTCAATTCGCCGAGGCTCTAGATTGGCTTGAGCCCCGGCGATATGAGCGCGGCTCCAGTTATATGAACTTATACCAAAACGCACATTGCGGCCCGGCTAAACGATTTTATAACTTTGGGCGCATACATGCGAGCCCCAAATGGGGTGGGGAGAGAACATGCCCAGGGCTAGCCTGCGTTAGCCGGGGCTAGCCCCACTGAAAAAGCTTGTCCCATTTTGCTAAATCAGTACTGTAATTTTAAAAAGTCGTATCTTTAGAGGGAGGTCGCTAGGTAGTGCCATGATTTGGAGGTCGCATGTCGTGGGAGAGGGGAAATCGCATTTAAGGGGTGCTTAACAGTGTAAAGCACGTTGGTGCTCAGAAAAAAAGTCGCATAGTAGGAGAAGTCAGATCTGAAGGGGGTCGCATCTGGAGGGAGTACTGTACAACAACACATAATACAATTTTCAGTGCACACGCATGTTCAGTGCCTCATGATTTAGCTAAGTATATATATCACAGAAAAAAATTTGTTTTGTCTCATTTAATAACAGATTAAGTGAGTCAAGTGAGGTTGCATCAATTTAAAGGCAAAAAAAATAGCTGACTATACAAAACGGCCTTTGATCGTCTGAGAATCTATATATTTGTTTTGTGGTTAATTTGAAACTGAAGTCAAATTAACATGACTGTCCTGTGAACACTTGACTAGTCTAATTTGGTATGATTATTGTAGGTACAACAAATTTTAAACAAAACATAGCAATAATAGAGTCGTATCTACCACATACATCAACTTCATTAAACAACAACATAGGAATGTTAAGAGAGCTGCTGATTCATTTTATTGCAGTTTTTATATAGTAATATTATCACAGCTGGTTTAAAACAGCGTTAGTGTAAAATTGCCCTTTACTGACGTATCTACCAGATACAACACTATAAGATTTATATTTTTTCCAAATTTGTTGTATGTGCGCATACGACTCTATAATATTTTACTTTTTTAAAGATTAGCAAATCATTTGCAGATACGACTATGTATTAGTGTGATTTGACCTACTTATATCCGTAAGTGAAATTGAAAAATTTAATACAAGATGCGTATGCCCCTAATAACTTCAAATCAGACATAAAAGCACTTTTGAAAAAAATGTTAGATACGACAGTATAATATCAGGGTGACGATATATGAATTACAAAACAAATCGCGTAAAATTATTAAAATAGTTGTATAAAATTATAATCATGTTCATTATGGCTATTATGGCATAATAGGTCAGTTTAAATTACATTGAATTTGAATGTTTCGTGTTGTTAGATACCATGTCTACCTGTTTCCTTTTTCGATCTCGATCACATCCCAGTGTGTTATTATACTAGGTGTAGAGACAACAAAACATGAGTGAAGAGTTAAGTAAATTTTTCACAACATATAGTGGGGAAGTACACACAGTGACACACAGAGGTTATATATACACTCATCGATCTGAAATATAGAATGAGATATATTCAGATATCTTTCACTCCCCATTATTATGAAGTTTAAAATGATACAAAATGAATTGTATAAATCATACATAACTACTAACACTCCCTTATTAAAAAAACGATAGAAAACTTGATTAGTTAACACCTGGAATTATTTAAGGTGTGATCAAAAACCCCTTTGTTCATGAGCAGTCTTTTTAAATTATCTGTGGAGGCTCCTCTCTTTGTGAGAGAGTTTGCTATCTGACTTTCTGTATTAACCCACCTGAATTCCCTGATAACTCCCTTCTCAATCATTTCCCTTAACATATTTATATATATTTGTAAACTTTTGTTCTGTACTGATGTTGTTTTGTGAACTGCATCTACAAGAGACTTATTGTCAGACAGAACTGATATAGGGACCGATTCGGGAGTCAAAAAAACATTTCCTCGATTTTTGTTCTCAAAAGGATACACGTCTCAGCGGCTTCAACTGCTACCAAACACTCGGCAGACAGAGAAGAGTTACCAACTCTTTTCATCCTCTTACTCTGCCAGCTTACTAAGATATAACTGCCTTTCTTGTCCACGATAAAGTTCATAAATCTTCCTTGGGAACCATAATCCGATAGGTTGGCAAATGCTGCATCACAAAATGAAACAATTCTCACAATACTTTAATCAAAGTCACTAGAAAAGGACAAATTCAGAGACTGTCCTTGCACTTTCATCATGATCTTGTTTGCCTGGTAGACATCTGAAACAACAGCTTTATCGGCTACACCTCCCAAAACACAGTTTTCATAGGAAACATCGGGTCTGCACTGAGTAGCAACCCAGTTGATCTGTCCGACGATTTGTTTCATCTCTTTTCTTTCAGAGTGATCTAGTTGTCTTGATTTGTCTGATCCTAATTTGTTTGTGTCCATTTCTTTCATACCAGAGATGTAGCTTTGAAGAGACAACTCAATTCCGAGTCCATTCTGGCTGACTGCCAATCCCAGGTATTTGAACTTGTCTTCTTCTTCCGAACCGATCTTAATCTCAAAATAACTGTTTTGAGGAAGTAACTATTTCCTCCATACAGAAAGTCATCAACATGAGATACTATAATTCTACAAGGTCCTAATCCAGACACACTTTCCCACACAAAAACAGCTCGATCGCATTTGACTTACTTTGCTCGAAGTGATGTGAATTCCTTCTGAACTCTAATGCACCACTGACGACCTGCATCAACCATAAGGAGTCCAAATTAACCTCCAGAGATTGACAGTCTTGGCTTCTTTTGGGGGTTTAAGGTATAATTCTCGCTGGATCTTGTTAACTTGGAGATATGTATTCTTTATATCAATAAATTTCAATCCCCAGTTCTTAGCAGAAAGCACACATAACAGAATGCGAAGAGAGTCTTTATAACACGTCGGGCTGTCAGTACGCAGCTGGGATTCATCTTCCTCGAAACCACGAGCTACTATTCTTGCTTTTGTTACAAGAACACTGCTTTTTATTTTTTCAGTGCATACCCATTTGCTTGAAACTCTTGTCTGTCCAGTACCAGGTACTTCTTCAAATGTGTTGAACTCTCTCCATTTTTGAATTTCTTCTATCTTGGCTTGATCGTATCTAGCACAATTTGTCGATGCTTCAAAATAGACCTCGTCTTAAGTTTCTTCACTTGTGCTGTTTGACCTGAACGTTGTATTTCTTGTCCGCCGAGGAACGCTTGTTGTGTCTTTATTTCCTGAACTGTTAAAATCATGCAGCCTTGTCGGAGCCCTTGGTATCTTAGCTTGCTTCACCTCTTCAGTCCCTCCATCAGCCATATCTTGATCATTTTGTACATGTTCAATATTTGGATTATTTATTTATTGTGGTTGTTCTACGACAGGTTGCAACTGTATTTAGGCTACTATATTGTTTTGTGCATGTTGCCCTACACGTTGTGGTGGTGTGACAGGGTGTGATAGGTGCATTGTGATTTAGTTCTGTCTGTACATCATCGTCAGAGTCACATACATCAACATTTTCATTCTCAACAACATTTTTAGACTGATCAATAACATTTTTTGCTTTAGTAACATCAGTCTGAGCGTGGGCCCAACACTAAATCGGCACAGGGCGAGCTTATCGTGTTTGCTGGGTGTACACATCGCCACTACGGCACTCAAGGGTCGTACCTGCCACCATTATACAGTGGCAGATAGGACCCAACTGTACCTACGGGCAGTGACAAAAACATGCAGTGACAATGACCAAGCGATACATGTATCTCACCAAACACGACTCAACAATATAGTGCCAGCAGAAGGATGGTTTAACGTCTCAGATGGTGTACCAACATTCAACCAACAGCGAACAGAAGTGCAGCGTCCGCTGAGACAGCACAAGAGAAAGAGAGTCAACATTTATTAGATAGTAACTATAATAATAAATGCATAGGCTACCACAGTTCGACGTTTGGCAAATCACTCGCAGACAATCAGATATAATTTTGTCTGCAAATATAGCAATTTAATACTGTACAGGTGATACTGTAAAACTTTATCATATCATTTTTAATAAATAGAACAAATCCATCTTCACTGTGTGATGAAAGCTTATTTAGTATGGACCTAGGACTTGTATTGTATAACCTGGAATTTTCACTTAAATGACCATACTGGCCGAAAAGTGAAGTAAAGCAAATATTTTACTTACTTACTTGTATTGTATAACACATGAATACAGTATCGAGATTTTTCACACCTTAGTACCTTAGCTGGAACATGCCACTCCTTGCTGTCATTCCTCTTAAAATACACGTTATCACCTTTTTGATAGATAATATCTGAAAAACTGAGGGGTTGACGATTCAAAGCTCAACGTAGCTTTTCACAAGACTCTTGAGCAATAAACGCTTGACGAGTCTTGTGCAAAACTATGAGGTGCTTAGCTATGACATTGCTTTTACATAACTCATTCTGAGCCGGGAGCTTATCGTGGTGAACAGACGGCAGATTACTGTTTCGTCAAAACACCAATTGGTTTGGTGATAAACCATAGACGTTTCCCAGAGAGTTTTTGGCACAGCTCGCCCACGGTATAGCCATGTCAAGTCCACACTTCGTATCATCCATGACTTTGCGGGTAATGTCTTCTATCATGGCATGATGACGTTCAACTAGGTCGTTTGACCATGAGGCATCAGCACCTGTGGTTTCTAGTTTTAAATTAAATTTCTCACACAGTTCTCGTAGCTTATCGTTCACAAACTCACCCCCATTATCAGATACAAAAAACTTGGATGGGGAGCGGAACACTCTAATCCAATGATTCATAATACTCTCGACGATGGTTTGACCACGCTTATTTCGGATACGGCATGCCATGCTGTAACGTGTGGCATGATCAATCAAATGAAGGATGGGAATTTGGTTGAAGTATTTGATGTCTATTGCAACAACATTGCGATATGGGGGGGGGGGCGACGAAAACGTCTACAGGTATCACATTTCTCACACACAGAAGTCACTAATTCCTCAATCTTTTTATCAGCTACTCCGGACTTTCTGATCAAATCTATTAACTTGTCTGGTTTGGGGTGTGCAAACTGCTTATGTAGTTTAAGAATCTTCCGCTCATTTGCTTTATCATCGTTTTCCTGCAATGGGCAAGAAAACAACACTTGTTTCACAGTTTGTTTGATATCACGAGAGATAAAAGGAACACATATGACCAGATTCTGATTCTACAACATTCACTTTGCACTTCCCATCCATAACTCATCACGTTTAAAACCAAGAGTAGCGTCTGCCCGTTTTAAGGACATCCTCGATATGAGCAATGGTATATCGCAATCAACTACACTTGAAATAAGCTTGCACTTGTGGCGACCTCACTTGCAGATTATCGCGCCGGAGTTCGAACCGGACGGAATTGCTGATCGACAGGTCAGTACTTCCGCCTGGCTCGAGCCATGTATGGCCCGGCTGCGCTCGTTCGCTCTTCCACCGACCTTCTCGGAAGCCAGACATGTAACCTCGTCATCCACATTCAGCCGCGTGGCTGGATAGCCGCCCCCTGTCGCACGGGACTAAGTAGCACACACATGTCGGACAATGTCTGCACGAATATGGAATGAATAAAGAATGAATTAAGGAAATCATCTACTTTGACTGAGTTTCTGCAGTGAACCATCACTTGCTGACCGGGCAAGACACCACCATCAAGATCGGGCCTGAGACGATGTTCGCGTCCATTGACTTGTTGAACATTCGGCAACGTCAATGGTAACCCTCGCCCCAGACCACGATAATGATGACCCCGACTGTGAATCGATAAGAACACACACCTTCTACACTCTTATAGAGTTAGATGTACATTTTTGGGGATACCCTTAAACAAGTTCCAAAGTTCCCAAGTTCCGGGAACTTCAAGTTCCAAATTTCAAGTTCCGGGAACTTCAAGCTCCGAAATTCGAAAATAAGTGAAAAAATATATTAAAGGGATGAGACATTTTCAATGTTGTCAATTTTTAAAATTTAATTGATATGATGCTATATAGCCTACTGATCTTAACTGAAAATACGAAAAAGTAAAAAAAAAAACAATTTTAAAGCACCGAGAAAGAGTGAAATAGCTGTAGTTCTAGGTCGTATATTGCCATGTAAACAAAGCAAGTCAGCAATATTCAGCACTTTACATCACATATTCCCACGTATCAGACGGTAAGATCAGAGCAATCGCCGCTAATTGGTGTCTTATAGTCAGGACATGGGAGGACACACCTGCAGCACTGATTGTCTACCCAACGCTGGGCCGATGCCATCAGCATGTGGCCCAATGCTATGAAAACATTTAATCGTCCTTCAGGTATACAAATAGTTTGTTTAGGTTACTTCTGGTTTCATAGAAATGTTTATTAAAAATATTTGTAAAAATATGAAAATTCTGAAAAAAATAACGCTCCGTGGGATACACTACTTCAGTACGGAATTAAAAACGAGAATTGATGTCATCCCAAGGAGCTGCTTTAAAACATTTTTTGCAAAAAATCGTTTTTGGCGAAAAAACAGTTTGGTACCCAATATTAATTTGAAGTGCTGTAGACTAAAGTTAGTTTTTCACATATTTAGGGCCTATATTTTGTTTATAGGCGATCTTGGCAAAAATTTCACGATGTGAAATAAACTATATAGGGGCCTAGCCCTACAGGTATGAAATAAAATTTACAATAGAACCGCAAATTTATTATACCAAATTTAAAATGAAGAGTATTACAATATGATATTCTCCCAGATATAGTAGGCTATATTCGAGTTCGAGTGGTGGTGGCCGACGATAGAACATTATTAAACGATTACTAGTATTGGGTCTTTGTCGTGTTTGATGGCATATATTATTTGATATCCTGTAGAGCTTATGAGGTCTTTCCTCCACGCGCGACGCTGTTTGCAACCCCCCGGCAATCAACAAGCATCTCAGCCCGTGAGAAAATTATGACATGTGACAGTACTTAATAACAGTGAGAACAGTATCGATGATATTTTAATGATCAACGTTGAGACTACATGGATTCCTTGTCATCTGCGAGGTGTGATTTGTAGGCCTAGGCCCTATATATCATTATATATTTTCCATGTATATATAGCGGCATGTTATAATAGTCTTTGAACTTGAAAAACAACTGGGCCTACTCAGATCAACTCTTCTGTGGATGGCTGCCCAATACCAGCTGTTAATCTCCCATCAAACAGACATTGACCCGATCTTGGATTAATGCTGCTGTAAGGTCACAGACGTTGGGCAAACCTTAACCTCAACTTTGGGTCAACATCGGGCCTACACATAGAGGCCTAATTCGTTATTTAAACATAACAATGAGTGTGCGGGGTCTAGAAAACCACATTTAATTCCATTCATGCGCGCAGCTTGGCAATCTATAATGCGTGGAAAGGCAAAAGGCAGTATCTAAAATGTTTTTTTGTTGAAATAGGAAAAAACATTTTTTTGTTAACTTTTATTTCAGAATTGCGGAACTTGGAAGTTCCCGGAACTTGAAAATTGGGAACTTGAAGTTCCCGGAACTTGAGAACTTCGGAACTTGTTTAAGGGTATCCCACATTTTTGTCTCTCACGGCATTTTCAAAGTGCGAATTGGATAGTTTTTATATGTAAGGGACATAGAATGAATCTACATTCTATGAAGGTAGGCCTACGTAAGCGTTTGGGTCTAAATGTACACTAAATGCCATTAGGCTAGTCAGAAAAATTGCACAAACAGAGGTTTCGCGTTAAAAACAGCGAAAAATTAGATAGATTTTTCCAGAAACCCACGGGGTTTCGACATTTTCAAGATGGCGGATCTCGCAGACATCCAGCCTAGACCTAGAGAAATTCATATTAGACGGAATAGTCTACTTTCATAAATTATAACAGATTTCAATGTTATTCTCTCAATTACGCCACTGGCGGTCGGGCGGGCGGGCAGTCAGAAATTCAGCTGTTACTAAAAAGTTAACTGATGAATTTTGTTTATTTTTTACAGACATGACCTATGTGCCTGGACAATTCATCCCATATATTTTATTTTGGCACGAGACATAAGCGGCCATTTAACAAGATGGCCGCCTAAAAAGCTTGTGGGCACCATAACTTATGAGCCGTTGGTTGGTTTGCGTTCAAATTTCGTACGATTGTTCTCTAGGTATATCTGATGATTTCAGTAATTTTCGGGATGAATCCATTAAAAACAAAATGGCTGCCGCAGCCATTTAAAAAAAAAAAGATGGCCGCCTAAAAAGGTTGTGGGTACGATAACTTACGAACCGTTGCTTGGATTGCATTCAAATTTGGTTTGGTTGTTCTCTAGGTAATTCTGATGATCTGATTAAAGCTGCCCCTTTATATGATGACATCAATTTTCGTTTTTTATTTTGTAATGAAGTAGTGTATCCCACAGATCATGATTTTATTTTTCACGGGATTTTTAAATTAAAAAAAATATTTTTTATCCACTATTTTATGAATCCGATTGAAACCCAAACAAACTTTTTGTATACCTAAACACCTGCTAAAGGACGTTTGAATGTTCCTACAGCATTGGGCAACATGTTGATGCCGTCGGCTCAGCGTTGAACAGACATTC
The DNA here is from genome assembly GCA_964017125.1 of Flabesymbios commensalis. Classification (NCBI taxonomy): domain Eukaryota; kingdom Metazoa; phylum Annelida; class Polychaeta; order Terebellida; family Flabelligeridae; genus Flabesymbios; species Flabesymbios commensalis. The sequence goes on from OZ024912.1 coordinate 25,549,862, forward strand.
AGTGCTGCGGGGGAACCCCCCTGATCAACCCGTTCCCACAGCAATTAAGATCGGCAGCTATTGATGTAACTATGTGGTTACTTTAAACATGCCGTCTGATATGGTCAGTATTTGCCGTCTATATTGTGGTATGCTGTTAACAAACTTGTTTACATGACAGTATATGTCTTGGAAATAGAGATTGTTTCGTCTTTTTCAGTGCCTTAACATTGTTTTTTTTTACATTTTTATTTTTTATTTAAGATCAGTAGCTTCATATAAATCAAACTTTCAAAATTGACAAAATTAAAAATTCTCATCATAAGGGGCAGCTTTAACTTTTGGGATGACTCCATTAAAAAACATGGCTGCCGCAGCCATTTAAAAAAAATTGATATGGTGGTAGTGGGGGTCATTTTTTCTCATTATTTTTTATATTGATGGACAGAGCCTACGGCTGAGGGGTCCTGCCATCAATCGATGGCTATTTTTATTCCAATGTTTTGAACTTTGGCCCAAGTATACTTAATATTGTAGTTTGTCCCAACTACAAGTAATTTTCATCCACTACAAGTCGAGAATTGCGACATCAATTCTCGGCTTGTAGTGGATGAAGATTTTAAAATAAACTCGGGCTTGAAAGGGTTCATCAGTCGTGTTTATTATTTTTCTAGAGCAATATGAGGGTAAAGAATGACAATCTTAAAAATGCTGATAGATGTCATCTTTGGCGGGAAGATGAAAATAAAAAAATCACGAATTTAAAGAAAATGAAGTACGAAGAACAAAACAATACAGAAAGAAAATGACACCAGAAGATAAATATAAATCAACATTCCAAACCTCATATAAACGTAACTGATACACCATATTCAGGAAATAATGCACGCTATAAAGCTGTGAGTAGAGCAAATAAAGGAATGCCAAAAGAATCAGAAAAATATATACAGGTTGTCCAAGATCTAATAAATAAGACAAGCCCTTCAAAGAAAAGGAAACTAGAGGAGAGACATATATTTACATCAAAAAGGAGAACACTGATGGTATCCACTTTGGAGGAAATAAAGAACATTGTATCTCCTCTGCGAAATAGACAAGAAAAACTACGGCTCAAGAAAAAGACATTTACAGTTCAACTGGTAAATTCTCTAAAAAAGAAGCGACTTATCAGAAGTCTACAAACTGAAGTCGGAGCTAGTTGGAAATATTTAATGTCCTGCTCTTCTTTAGATCCTGAGAATATTATAACAAATTAGAAGGATGGCTCTAATCCATCAGAGGGGAACTTTAGAACAGCTTGTCAAAGAAGCTGAAAAAAAACATTTTGCAGATCATTTGTTTAATGCAAAATGGCAACACGAACAATTCCGAAAAATGAGAGAGAAACCTCCTGAACACTCAGTGGTGGCAGCGCTAGATTTCGCAGAAAATTATACCTGTGAGATTCAGGACGCAGCTCAAAGCTATCACTGGAACAAAAAACCAGTTACTATCCATCCTATTGTTTGCTTCTATTACAACGGTGTAGATGCTGTTTGTAAGCATGATCTAATTTTCATATCATCATAGTCATGCAGTGCAACACTTTGTGCAACAGGCTACTCAATTTCTCTCAAAAACTGTAACGTTTGACATGATGTATCAGTTCACTGATGGTTGCAGTGCCCAATACAAATCTAAAGGTCCTTTTATGGATATTAGCACAACACCAGGACACAACAACATCACTGTTATACGTAATTTTTTTGGTTCAAGACATGGCAAAGGCCGGCAAATGGGATTAGTGCTGTGGTAAAGTCAGCTGTTAAACGAGCAGTACTTGGTGGTAGAAAGCATGTTTCAGACAGTAGAGACTTCTATGATTACTGTACTAAAGAATTAACCAAGAATAGCTCAGCATAGAGACGGAATTTCTTTATGATTCCAAAAATCAATAGACCAACAATAGACCGAAATTTGATAACTGTACCTGGTACGCAAAAAATTCACTGTGTCAATCCTGTTAGTCATGGCATCGTAAAAACTAGAAATTTATCTTGCTTTTGTAAAGCCTGTCAAGGGAACAATGAAGAACTGTGTGAATCTAACGAGTATGTTGAAGATTGGCAAAAAAAGCACTTACTCGGAGAAACATACCAGAAGAGTGTGAAGACTTCGAACAAAGTTTGCGGAACAAAAAAGGAACATTTAAAGAAATGATCAATTTCAATGATGAATGGCAAAACGTCAAAGAAGATCATATCCCCTTGTAAAATCCCAATATATGATGAACAGTATTTTAACCATCTTCTCGTGACCTTGACGAAATCAAAAACCTTTACTGAACTCCAGCAGAAATGTAAAATTTATCACGATACCCTGCCCACCTTAGAAAACAACACTTGTCTACTCAATGCGGAGGAAATCAATGGTGGGATTATTGATGATGATGTATTGTTTTTAATGCCAAATGACATCCCCACATCGATCAAACTGTTGCCCATTAGTGTATAAGGTGATGGGAACTGTTTACCACGGACAGCCAGTGTGCGCGCGTTTGGAACAGAAGACAGACACTGTGAAATGAGGGCAAGAATTGCTATTGAAATGGCATTGAATATTGAAAAATATGTTGATTCAACTAACCTCAGCAAAGGTACTACCAAGCCTGGTCCGATGGCTGATAAAATTTTGAATTCGTACACTATGTACAGTGATGCATATGAATCTGGGAAAAGACTGACCCTTAAATATATTCGCTCAATATTGGAAAAAGAAGTAGTTACACTCGCTAAATGTTGTTCATATATGGGGATATGCTATTTCAAACATTTTAAAGCGTCCAGTCTTCTCTGTGTACCCCCAAAAGGGAAACCAAAATGTGCGGAGTGATCTTCACAGGCTTATCCTTCCACGACATAAAACTAATGCGGCTCCTGTTTATATAATGTGGACTTCAACTAGGAGAGACATGCCAAATGAGCATTGGATCCCAAACCATTTTGGGCCACTAGTGCCAGTGCTGCAATCCACACTGCTATCCCAACATAAAGAGCAAGACATCGTCACAAATTCATTTGATGAGTTATTGGACATTGCAAATACCTTGCCCAGTATGCTTGATTTAGATGTATTTCCCTATATATGTGATGAACCAAATGACGCGACAAAGGATACAAACAGTGGGTGACGCAGTGGGTGATATATGGGATCTAGAGGGAACAGAAGCGTATAAAGAGAATGCTGAAGAAGCAGTAGAGAATGAAGTAAACTTAGAGAACGTAGAAGAATATATCAAAAAGGTAAAGGAAGCAGCAGAGGATAACGTAAACTTCGAGAACGCAGCGGAGAATATAGAAAAGGTAGAGGAAGCAGCACAGGATAACGTAAACTTAGAGAACGCAGCAGAGTATATCGAAAAGGTAAAAGAAGCAGCAGAGGATCAAGAAAATTCTGAGAACGTAGCGGAGAATATAGAAAAGGTAGAGGAAGCAGCAGAGGATAACGTAAACTTGGAGAACGCAGCGGAGAATATAGAAAAGGTAAAGGAAGCAGCAGAGGATCAAGTAAATTCTGAGAACGTAGCGGAGAATATAGAAAAGGTAGAGGAAGCAGCAAAGAATAACGTAAACTTGGAGAACGCAGCGGAGAATATAGAAAAGGTAAAGGAAGCAGCAGAGGATAAAGTAAACTATGAGAACGCAGCAGAGAATATAGAAAAGGTAGAGGAAGCAGCAGAGGATAACGTAAACTTAGAGAACGCAGCAGAGTATATCAAAAAGGTAAAGGAAGCAGCAGAGGATCAAGTAAATTCTGAGAACGTAGCGGAGAATATAGAAAAGGTAGAGGAAGCAGCAGAGGATAAAGTAAACTCTGAGAACGCAGCAGAGAATATAGAAAAGGTAGAGGAAGCAGCTCAGGATAACGTAAACTTAGAGAACGCAGCAGAGTATATCGAAAAGGTAAAGGAAGCAGCAGAGGATCAAGTAAATTCTGAGAACGTAGCGGAGAATATAGAAAAGGTAGAGGAAGCAGCAGAGGATAACGTAAACTTGGAGAACGCAGCGGAGAATATAGAAAAGGTAAAGGAAGCAGCAGAGGATAAAGTAAATTCTGAGAACGTAGCGGAGAATATAGAAAAGGTAGAGGAAGCAGCAGAAGATAACGTAAACTTAGAGAACGCAGCAGAGTATATCGAAAAGGTAAAGGAAGCAGCAGAGAGGATCAAGTAAATTCTGAGAACGTAGCGGAGAATATAGAAAAGGTAGAGGAAGCAGCAGAGGATAACGTAAACTTGGAGAACGCAGCGGAGAATATAGAAAAGGTAAAGGAAGCAGGAGAGGATCAAGTAAATTCTGAGAACGTAGCGGAGAATATAGAAAAGGTAGAGGAAGCAGCAGAAGATAACGTAAACTTGGAGAACGCAGCGGAGAATATAGAAAAGGTAAAGGAAGCAGCAGAGGATCAAGTAAATTCTGAGAACGTAGCGGAGAATATAGAAAAGGTAGAGGAAGCAGCAAAGAATAACGTAAACTTGGAGAACGCAGCAGAGTATATCGAAAAGGTAAAGGAAGCAGCAGAGGATCAAGTAAATTCTGAGAACGTAGCGGAGAATATAGAAAAGGTAGAGGAAGCAGCAGAGGATAACGTAAACTTTGAGAACGCAGCAGAGTATATCGAAAAGGTAAAGGAAGCAGCAGAGGATCAAGTAAATTCTGAGAACGTAGCGGAGAATATAGAAAAGGTAGAGGAAGCAGCAGAGGATAACGTAAACTTGGAGAACGCAGCGGAGAATATAGAAAAGGTAAAGGAAGCAGCAGAGGATAAAGTAAACTCTGAGAACGTAGCGGAGAATATAGAAAAGGTAGAGGAAGCAGCAGAGGATAACGTAAACTTGGAGAACGCAGCAGAGTATATCAAAAAGGTAAAGGAAGCAGCAGAGGATCAAGTAAAATCTGAGAACGTAGCGGAGAATATAGAAAAGGTAGAGGAAGCAGCAGAGGATAACGTAAACTTGGAGAACGCAGCCGAGAATATAGAAAAGGTAAAGGAAGCAGCAGAGGATAAAGTAAACTCTGAGAACGCAGCAGAGAATATAGAAAAGGTAGAGGAAGCAGCAGAGGATAACGTAAACTTGGAGAACGCAGCAGAGTATATCGAAAAGGTAAAGGAAGCAGCAGAGGAGAAAGTAAACTCTGAGAATGCAGCGGAGAACATAAAAAAGGTAGAGGAAGCAGCAGAGGAGAAAGTGAACTCTGAGAACGCAGCGGAGAATATAGAAAAGGTAGAGGAAGCAGCAGAGGATCAAGTAAATTCTGAGAACGTAGCGGAGAATATAGAAAAGGTGGAGGAAGCAGCAGAGGATAACGTAAACTTAGGGAACACATCAGAGAATATAGAAACAGTAGATGAATCAGCAGAGGAGAAAGTAAACTTAGAGAACGTAGAAGAATATATCGAAAAGGTAAAGGAAGCAACAGAGGATAAAGTAAATTAGAGAACACATCAGAGAATATAGAAACAGTAGAGGAATCAGCAGAGGAGAAAGTAAACTTAGAGAACGCAGCGGAGAATATAGATAAAGTAGAGGAAGCAACAGCGGAGAAAGTAAACTTAGAGAACGCAGCGGAGAATATAGAAAAAGTAGAGGAAGCAACAGAGGATAAAGTAAATTTAGAGAACACAGCAGAGAATATAAAAAAGTAGAGAAAGCAACAGAAGAGAAAGTAAATTTAGAGAACGCAGCAGAGAATATAGACAATATAGAGTTAGCAGCAGAGGATAAAGTAAATTTAGAGAACACAGCAGAGAATATAGACAAGATAGAGTTAGCAGCAGAGATTGAAGTAATCTTAGAGAACGCAGCGGAGAATATAGAAAACTTTCAGGAATCAGCAGAGGATAAAGTAAACTTAGAGAAAGCAGCAGAGTATATAGAACCCGTTCAGGAATCAGCAGAGGAAAAAGTAAACTTAGAGAACGCAGATATAGACAACTTTGAGGAAGCAGCAGAGGATAAAGTAAACTTAGAGAACACAGCAGAGTATATAGAAATGGTAGAGGAAGCAGCAGAGAATAAAGTAATGTTAGAGCCTGTAGTAGAGTATATAGAAGATGAAACAAAAGATGAGATAGAACGAGAAGAAAATAAGAGAAGTGCAGACAGAATGGTAGAAGCGAATGACGAGGAAATAGTAGGAGAAGAAAACATGAAAGCTGGAGGAGTGGAAGAAAAAGGGTACATACATATTATCATGATTATGTGGCATTCTTTGTGTTTAATTTTTAGATAAACTTTTAGATAAATATAATTGTGCATAACTTTGATTTTTAGCTGAATTATTTTTTAAATAGGTAAATGGTTTTAATATATATTATTCTGTAACAGCTATCCACAAGGGGTATGTGTCCCTATAAGGCTAGGGCAAGAACTGTACCCAGCAGTAGTGAGTATTTGACTATTAAGGCTATTTTAATAAACATGTTGGTTGTATGAAATTAATGTCAATCATGTTACTACTAATTATGCAGTTCCACTTAAAATAACATCTAACAATTTGACTAGTCTACTTGTTTTGTTGAAATACTTTTCAGTTTCTTTTCAATGTTCATTTAGTATGCATGTTTGATTTGAATAATAAAATCTAGTTTTCAGGTCCGAGCTGGCAGCCACTTGTATATGTGTCATACAAAACGCTTATTCACTTGCAATTATGCACTGATTTTGAATCATATGTCAGCAGCTGGTCGATTATGGTTGGAAGATCTAATTGCATTGTATAGAACGTTTCATATAACTTGTAACCATTTCAAGCCTGAGCTTATCTTTGAAAAATACATCAACTTAAAGCTGCGAATTGCTATCACAATTCTCGTCTTGCAGTGGATGACTTGTAGTGGGGACCAATTGAATAATATTACATTATTTTATTTCAATTTTGATCGGAAGTAAACTTGAACACTCATTATAGTGTGCAAAATAATGATATAATTCAACGCAAAATGAATACACATATAACTGGTAAGTGTAGTATATATATATATATATATATATATATATATATATATATATATATATATATATATATATATATATATATATTCTATTTGTTTAGGTCCTGGAATGGCCTTGGGTCACATTTTATAAAAAGAAAAAGGATAAGTGGAACGAATTAGAGACAAAAAATATCGTGAGTCATGAAGATGTGGTTAGGATGATCAAGGATCCAGAGGTTGTTAGGAGAGGTCGCCGGGTGTACTATCGATTTCGAGGTGAATATAGGGCTTAATTCACAAATACTAATATATCATATTATTTGCAATGCTGTAATTTTTTTCTCATTTGGGCAAATAATCAAGTTTATTGCAGCTACAACAATTGTTCTGTATGCAGAAGTAGCATCACAATGTTAAATTACATGTTACACCATTATTATGTAAATACACGTATTATAAGACCATTTATATACTAAACCTAACTAAGAACGTTATGTGATCTATTATGTGTTTTCAGATCAATAAACAATACAATCGGCGCAGCAGAATTTTAGCATGAGACACGTGACTGTGAAATATGCAAAAAAGTGAAAAGAACTGAATTTACCTTTACTGCCCCAGTATATAATATAGCTAGTTGTATGTTTCATTACACATATATGTTAATAAACATATCTCACATTCAAACCGACTTCTTTGTTCTTTCTATAAGTATAAATTAACAGATGGTAAAAATAGCTATTAAGCTCACGTTTGTTTATTTTTTAAAAAGGTATAGTTTACATAAGGTACATTCGTGTAGTGATTTTTAAATTAGATATTTACTTAACGATTTAAAAGTCGGTCACAGCCCCAGACTTCTGATTGTCACATTATGTAGGCCTACATGATACAAAAAAAGTGTTAATAGGGGTTGGTGTTATATAAGCTTTACACAGCTAATGTTAATGACTGCAGGCACTGAAATAAAAAAACACTACTGGATGTCAAACATCACTGGTTTACTGTCTGTCCAGTATGTGCGACATTATGACATTTATCTGCATTGTCTGTCCAGAATATTTACGACACATTTTTTACATCTTATTTTTCTGTTTTCTGCCTCCACATTACACAAATCATTGTGACACATAGCCTAGATAAAATGCTTAATCGCTGACTATTATTCAACACGAGCACAATAACGGACCATATTGCTATTCCACTATGCCACACAGCGACGTGATGTCTGTCCAAGTATGATCGACAATCTTATAAAAAAAGCTTATTTGTAGGATATATACACGAACGAATTGCACATGGAGTTGTATATAATATTATATTTGGTTATTTTATGTATGAGTATATACTGCGGATTAGTGGAGTATATGAAAGATTAATTAGGACATGCGTCTGTCCGAGTATGTACGACCAACCAAGGTATGACCCGTTTTATTTTGTTAATATCTTTTACAGCGTTGTATAAATTATCTTTAAATCCATTTTTAACACTTTAGTAGATATAAGATAATACAATAAATACAGAACAATAGTCATTACTTAGGATTTTTTTCAAGTCTTTAATGTCAGACTTTGTTACACTATTATTGAATTATGGCATGTGTACATGTTATGTGTTGGACCCAAATCCTTACGTATTACTATAATATTGTGCTACGTATGTCACATTATGTAGGCCTACATGATACAAAAAAAGTGTTAATAGGGGTTGGTGTTATATAAGCATTACACAGCTAATGTTAATGACTGCAGGCACTGAATTAAAAAAACACTACTGGATGTCAAACATCACTGGTTTACTGTCTGTCCAGTATGTGCGACATTATGACATTTATCTGCATTGTCTGTCAAGAATATTTACGACACATTTTTTACATCTTATTTTTCTGTTTTCTGCCTCCACATTACACAGATCATTGTGACACATAGCCTAGATAAAATGCTTAATCGCTGACTATTATTCAACACGAGCACAATAACGGACCATATTGCTATTCCACTATGCCACACAGCGACGTGATGTCTGTCCAAGTATGATCGACAATCTTATAAAAAAAGCTTATTTGTAGGATATATACACGAACGAATTGCACATGGAGTTGTATATAATATTATATTTGGTTATTTTATGTATGAGTATATACTGCGGATTAGTGGAGTATATGAAAGATTAATTAGGACATGCGTCTGTCCGAGTATGTACGACCAACCAAGGTACGACCCGTTTTATTTTGTTAATATCTTTTACAGCGTTGTATAAATTATCTTTAAATCCATTTTTAACACTTTAGTAGATATAAGATAATACAATAAATACAGAGCAATAGTCATTACTTAAGATTTTTTTCAAGTCTTTAATGTCAGACTTTGTTACACTATTATTGAATTATGGCATGTGTACATGTTATGTGTTGGACCCAAATCCTTACGTATTACTATACTATTGTGCTACGTGTCTGACAACGACACATCTAGGCCCCTATTTGTTATAAAACGTGCAAGTAAAAAGCCAATTTAAAAAAGACTAGGCCCTACTTCATTCGGCAAATCCACACTCAACAGACATTTCATCATAACCAGGAAAACAAAGATTCGATAATTCATCACAAGACTACGTCAGATGTGTCAGATTTCGAAGTGCTACTGTCTCGTGCGGCAGAGGACGACTACGGCGGACAGTGGCGGCCGCACACCCTGGCCCAAGGCCACGGGTGGTCGCCAGCAATATGGAGGCTAGCCACCGACATGGTGGAGAGGTACATCACTTCAACAGTCAACAGACTGACGGCCAAAATAGTTTGGCATAGCTCATATACATGTGACATTTTTAAACTTGCTCAGGCCTGCACAGCTAGCCAAATAGGCCGCAGACTGAGTGCTTCAATATTAAATGACTACTAAATAAACAATTTCAAATGGCCGAAATGCCAATTTTATAAAATGTTTTAATGTAGATCTAACCTGATTTGAAAGTTTTGTGGCACGAATCAGCATGTGTGATGTGGGCCGACCCTTCAGTCTTTGACAGTCACAGGTGCCGTCCATGCGTCCTGTGTTACTGCTCAAACACGGTCCTGTCTAGAACACAACACACAGAGTGTGCCGTATTTATAAACCTATATACCACGCATAAAAAAAACGAAGAGCCAGCCAGAACTTTATATAGACTAGGCTACATGTGATTGTCTCCACAGCCGCCAGGGCCAGTCGATCAGCATCAGCAGTATTGTCAGCAGCGTCTCCAACCGTCCGGGGATTTCCTATATTCACTGGTACGCAACAGCATTTCAGTCAGACCCAGCGATTAACAGACATTTTTAGCAAGTGCGAGACCTTTTACACCCCGCATTGCTGAAATCAACAATAATGATAATAATCATGGACCTTCCAGAGCAAAGAACCAGATCAGCATCGACCTGAGAACTTTAGTATTCAGTTTTAACAAATAATTTTAACTGACATTCTACAATTTCAGCAGCCATTTTAATTACACCTACCTGCATTACGAACATTGATCAATTCATATCCTGCAGTACAATGCCCATTGCTCTAATCTCCCTATTAGCCAATGGCGCGCTTGTCCCTGATGTGTAAAGCTGCTGAAGCTACCACCTAGACACTCAAACCTCCAAGGACTACAGGTCTGTCATAAAAAAATAATCTCTCCACATAATCGGCCTAACTTCCAGTTAGTTATAAAGTAAAAACAAGACTGAGTAGGATTGCCACAGTCAAAATTACTATCTGACTGCAATCATACTCACAGGGTCATTAATATAGACATATAACTGTGGCACTAACCCATTGGCAATATCTAGACCTTCAAAGTATTAACCCGAGTTATTTCCCCAAAGTCTAATCACCAAAGTGACCCAGCTTAAAACAATTCTATGATAAAGATACACTTATTGGGTACTACACACAGTATGACTCATTCAAAAATGACGGTAAAGCGAGATGTGAGCTGTACTCTAAAACATCTCAGCCAGTTTAAACTGTGCAACTTATAGTATGAACACATTCAAAAAATAAGAATTTAGGCCTGATGTGAGCCGGAGCTCGAACAACACTTCAGCCTGTCCACCTGTAAAATGCCTAAAATGTAAACACTCAATAACGATAATTTATGTGTGATGTGAGCCGGAGCTCGAACAATAAATACCTCAGCCGGTCAACCTGTAGAATGCCTAAAATGTAAACACTCAATAATGATAATTTAGGCGTGATGTGAGCCGAAGCTCGAACAATACCTCAGCCGGTCAACCTGTAAAATGCCTAAAATGTAAACACTCAATAACGATAATTTAGGCGTGATGTGAGCCGGAGCTCGAACAATACCTCAGCCGGGTTAACCTGTAAAAATGCCTAAAATGCAAACATTCAAAAATGATAATAATAATAACAATAAGGCAAGATGTACGCTGTGCTCTAAAAAATCACCTTGGTCAGGTTAACCTGTAAGTAACATATTGTGTGTACTGGCACACCACACAAAACTTACCAGGATTGACTATACTGAAAAATACATACAATTTTTATAATTCACTGAGCCTAACTAAGACTAAGACTAAGTGAAAGTCAGTAAGAAGGGCGAAGTGTGAGCTCTACTCAAACACCCCAGCCGCCTGGGCGAGATGTGAGTTTCCTCATAACATCTCAGCGCCGGCCTGAGTGGGCTTCTAGGGCGAGGTGTGAGATTTACTCATAACACCTCCAGCCGCCCGACTGCTAAATCTGTCCAACGGGATCCTTTTTATGCACATCCCGAGGACAGGCTTGGGGCGAGTACTGGACAAAAGTACTCGAGTACAAGTACAAGTACTTGAAAAAATGACAAGTACAAGTACAAGTACTGGATTTTCAAAAATACTTGAGTACAAGTACAAGTACTTTAAAAAGTACTTGAGTACAAGTACCGAGTACTTTGGTTGTAAACTCCGATTAATTACATGATTTTTTTCAATATGTAATTGATTATAATATATGTTACTTCATGCTCGTATATGTGACCCGATCTGGCAAAATGAGTCTTATTAAGTCGCACTTTGGCAAACGATGCTAGGGCACAAGCCAAATTGATTTGACCTATTTTTTATTTTTACATATGTTTTTATATTTATTTTCATATGATTACTTTTGAAACATAAAATTGTGTGGCATAGAAATAGATGTACATGTCAAATTTGTTTTATTAAATATACCTGTTATTTTAATATTAGTCTCATTTACACTCCAATTAGTGATATTTATTTCTATGTGCATGTTGCCATAGCAACAGTTGCTAATAAGTAGGAACTATTCATGCAGTGAAAAAAATCATGAGTTGACTATGAAAATATCTGGCATATTATTTTAAAATTTACAAAATGTAAAAACTATACGTTTATTATTAAGAAAATGGGGTGGGAATGAATATTTATTCTATTTATTTTATTTTATTACAATTGTGTAATATTTTCCAAAAGTTTAAAAATTGCCTTTTTGAATTTCAAATGTCATTTTCTCAAAATGACGCAATTGCAGACTTCATATTTCTCTGAGTTTGTGGAGTCATTTTTTCGGAGTTGAACACGCTACAGAGTTGTGTGATATACCATTTTCAAGGTAATTTTGTGTAGGTACATGATATCTTAATAACTCCAATATCTAAACATGCAACTAACGACTCATTTTGCCAGATCGGGTCACATATAGATATCTATGAGTGGTTAAAATAATATTTTATGGGACAGGCCTATATCATAGATATACATATTGCATATCTGGGCCATTGCCGCCAACATTTGGCCGTCACTAAAATAAACGTTTAAATGAGCCTGAAGTTCCTGAACACACATTGTGTCATGGAAAAGATCAAGGCTATTAAGGGTAGGCCTACACGGATTAAAATTCTACCCTGAAAATCCAAAAGGCAGTATCTGCTCACCTGTAAAGTAGACAGAACTGCGTTTTGGCTTTGCACGGGCTTTGCACGGCAGAATTGTTTTGCGATAACAGACACACTTTAGTTGCTGATGACCGTGATAAAATTATAATCAAATGTATTATCATAATACAGGTAACTCCGTACAAGATTCAGCCCGGGCATACGCTGATATATTAGCATATTATTCGTTTAAAAATATATTTTTATGCGATTTATAGGAGGAGCACGTCACTGTTGTGTCAATTTTTATACTCGGTCCGTCGTCACATTTCTGGGACGGAAAGGGTTATATAACGCCGCCGTATGCATACAATTGACTCGTTATGTAACCTCATACCTTTAACCCTTACGCGACACTAACGTGTTCAATTATTTTTTCCTCTCAATTGCAGCTATAATTGCTGACTCAATTTCGCGCTTCATATGACAACTATGTATATATAATCACGATATTAAAAAACCCAGACAAATAAAGAAAAACAATTTTTTGACCTACCTGCTGCTTACTGGTGATCTGACACAATGTATATTGTACATTTTAGGGTTGTTTAGTTTGCTAGTCACCTGACGTTTATGGTAAACTTGTACATCATTTCGTCTACTTTCAATTCGTTCTTGTTTTTAGTATGCACAGCGATCCGATTTTTTTTTGATGGACCGCTTTTTAAATGATTTGTAATAATGATATATAAATAATAGTGGCGTCCCGCAGTTAAAGGGTGATGTTTGCCTTCTAATTACTTTGGTCATCTTTGCTTGAACAGTACTGTTATATCAGGTGTTAATCCTATGTACTTCTCGGTACAATGCTGGATAATCCTTGGCCCAATGTCTTGGACATTGGCCCGACATTGTAAAGTCACTGTAAACGAGACGTCGCGTTGTCGCGGTCGTTTTTTTGGTACTTACACAACATTGGTACAGAGTTGTATGAGCTATGGCAGTCTTACATTATCTCAGTCCACACCGTGTCGGTTGAGTGTTTACGCAAGTGTCTACGCAATATTGTGTAAATATTATTCGAATACCGATTGATCGTCTCAACAAACACATTGCATTGAACCTGTGGTAATGTTGGTACACTGTCTTCAACGTTGGCCTAACATTATACCACCATTGATTCAATGCCTCGTATTTGCTGGAGTTTAGCTGCGAAGAAATGGGTGTTGTAAGTGTGATTATAAAATGGCGCGACATCATTGTTGAAATCACGCTTCCCCCTTCAATGACCTGATGACTACTAGTCCTACCATATAGTATAGTCACCTGTAGATGTTATACTAGTATAATTATCAACATGTATTCATGTTTTCCAGAGACAGGTCTCATGTTTCTGTTTAAGAATAGCTATTCAATTATCTTGTAAACTACACGAGGATGCTAGTAATATACAAGGCAGAACAAGTAATTATCAACATAAAAAAGTTGCACTTTTGTTATAAGTTGATGTTGGTAATTTTATTTAATTGAACTAGCTTTGAAATAATATCAAAGTATTAATTAAATCATTTTTCAATATAATAGCTGAAAGGATAGATGGTAAGCGAATCATTAAATGAATGTTCCATATCCCACTATAATGAGTTATGATTTGTCTGTCAGCTATTTTAAATCAATTTAGGATGACTAGTACTCGTAAAGTACTCGTAAGTACTCGTTAAAAGTACTTTCATTTTTAAAAGTACTTGAGTACAAGTACGAGTACAAGTACTTTTCAAAAGTAGGAGTACTGAGTACCGACGAGTACTGAAAAATCGGTACTCGAGTACCAAAGTACCGAAGTACCGAGTACTTTGGCCCCAAGCCTGCCCGAGGAGGGGGTTGGTTTTGACAGCGATGATTCACATGTGGATGTCGCGAAAACCTGTCAGATCACCTCTACCATAAAACTTGGTGACATGATAGGCGCAACAAAACAATTACACACATTAAACACAAGAATAGTATAAATGGCTATTATTTTAGTTGCCAAATAAGCTCTAATAAAAGCATATTCATGGAGATGAACAGAGAATGTCCAGAAAACGTGTTTTCAGAAAAAGAGTGGACATCCCAGAACAGAGAATGTCCAGAAAACGTGTTTTCAGAAAAGGAGTGGACATCCCCCGGCTATTTAGCAATACTCTGGTCGATCCAGCAAACACCAGAATATAACATGGATGTTAAAACACGCGGATACCTTGAAGGAAAATACGCACCAAAATATAAAAATAAATTCAGTTCTAAAACAGCATAAAAAGAGGTTTAAAGGGTGAAATCTCCAATTTCAGTGAAGCGGAACGAATTTACGGCAATAGCCAAAATCAGCTCGAGCCACTGTCAGAAATTGAGAGTGATTTCGTCACAAAAAATGATTTCGCTTAGTTAGTTCATCCCGCTATGATCTCAGCATGAATAGCAAACAAAAGAAGTGCAATAATTTAATACCAAAATTTATGGAAGGAAACAGGTAGACTACTACAAAAATACAAATCCCATGGTCGTCAAACCACCCTCTACTCAGCGTCAGCGTCCTCGCGGACAACATTTCTGACAACCTCGTTCAGGTGGAAGACACGGAAAGTACTCGTTAATTCATAAAAGTGCATTAGTGACAACAATACAATAAAATCTTATACCCTATATATAGTATAAAACAGGGTGACCTGAAGAATAATTACATAGCATGAACATAGAATCAATATATGGCCAACACCTGAAAGCAATTATGACATAAACATAGCAAGAATATGTTATCATAATAAACCTGACAAGAACATTTCATGACCACACATTATGATTACATACCTTATATACATATTTAAGCTACAAAAAACACATTATCAATACATGTTATTATCAACCAGTCCTTTGTACAATTTTATGTGTAAGACCTATGTCTATGCAAATAATCATGTTGTATATTTGTGCGAAAGTCTGTTATACGCTTGTGCAAAGAATGTCACTCAACTTGTAGTCTGTTCTGCACTTGTAGATATAATGTCACTAAACATGTAGTCTGTTCTGCACTTGTAGAAATAATGTCACTTTTTCTTGAGCACTGCCATTTCACAAGTTCCTTACACACAAGTCGGATATAAATTTAGAAAATAATAACCTAAAAATGTTCTAAATGTTAGCGGAACACTAATGTAGCCATCGGGGCTCACTCTTTTTTTTTGTCTTGCACTATTGATTTTGTTGCAAAAGAGGTGGTTATCACATTCCATGCAACCGGGTAGGACAGGGGCACAGTAGCAAAGATGGCAAAACTGCAACAGCGCCGAATTCATGGATACTGTAGACACGCTCGCATGCAATTGAGATGGTGTTTGTGTTTATAGCGACCGGGCATGCTGGGAGTTCAGCCAGAAGTTTCATGCAGTCAGGAAAATAATAAGCTTATGAAACGCAGCCGGGATAGATGCTCAGAACTGTGAATTTAAATCGTTTAATGCCCCGTTTTTGCAGTCAAAATACATAATACACAAAAATATGACCAAAACCTAACCTAAACCATCCTCATAGTCCCGTTTTTTTCAAAGAATAATGACTTTATTCCCAACTCCACTGAGACATCATAGCCGTTCTCAGATGACACACTTGAACATGCATGCTCCGCACACGCGATCAAGTCACCCTCTCATTGGTCAAGTTATGTTTGTTTGTTTGTTGAGTTAGCGAGCCCTATAACCGGTCTGCCCGGGCCTTACGACAAGTGTCAATTGCTTTGAAACCTAGCCACGAAACCAAGAGCTACAAACAATCAGATCACTAAGTAACAAGCTAGACAACCACACTGTGAGTAGGCCTAGCTAAGAATTCACCCCTCGGTCCGCACGAGGCTTGCCAGTGTACTGTCACGCTGGGGTTAGAGTAGGCATACCCCGACCTCGGCCCCCATGTTAATTTCCGAGGAGGAAGCCAGAGGGAGCTGAACTTCACTATTGCTGTGAATAGGTCAAAAACGCCCCTGATATTGTGGTATCACCACCCTAAACTGTCAGTGCGCTGTCTGTGATCATTTTCGAGGTTTGTTTTGTAGGTCTACTGTCTGGCACTCCCAGGAGTGTTAAAATATCGCGGGAAATCCCGTCATTATTGTTGTTTTCGTTACTTTTCAGTTATTGTTTTCATTTATTTTAACCTAGTGCTGAACGATTTTGCTAGTTTAGGTATGAAGATAGGCATTTTTAAATTGTTCTGCCCGAATACTATGAACTATATCGCATATAAAGCTCGACTTTCAAAATGAATAAATGTAGGCCCTATCACTGACACGCAGGTCGGATGCCTCACCAAATTTAAAATAGCATGTTTTCGGTGTTGGCTCATTTTTTTGGACACAAATGTTTCACTGAACCAATTACATTTTTATGTGGCTTAGAATATTGGGTTCAACCCCTTTGGATTGGCTACGACCACCGGTTTCAGACAAAAAAATTATACAATTTTTGCTGATCCTTGTCAGCACATGCTGTCACAATTTACAGTAGCCATTTGTATCCTCGTTTACGACCACTTATAACAAATTATGTAGGCGATTTGACTTTGCAGAATACACAAATAAGTGAACTAAGAGGGTGCTCTGTATTCAAATTTTTTTGGCCCACGGGGAAATTTTGGAATCGCTCGAGATGCATCTAGTGTAGCCGTGAAACCTGTTTCAGCCACTGGGGCTACATCCAGTGCACTTTTCCTACTTTCACATTAGCAGGGGTGAATGAATTTCGCTGATTTAGGGGAGACTGGGGCACCTTGAGACGGAAAAATTCAAACCCCCCAAACACAGATTTAATTTTCAAAATAAAATATTTTGACGACACATATGGATACAGCATCAGTGGGGTATATTTGAGCAAGAGATGAAAATTATCAGAAATGTGTAACCTTACATTTTTTAACAAAACAGATTTTCAGAAAAGTGTCTCAATGTACCCCGTACTCGGGCACCTTGAGACACCACATGGGGTACCTTGAGACACCAAATAAGGTACTTGAAAACAACGTGGATCTAACTAAAATCAAGATTTGAATACTGCATATACCTGTAGCTAAAGCCTGCAGTTGGCTAATGTTAGATGTTGCAGTAAAATATGTGCCTGAAAAAAGTAGGGGCACCTTGAGACACTTTCGGGGCACCTTGAGACAGACTTGGGGCACCTTGAGACAGTTTTGGGGCACATTGAGACAGCGTCTCAAGGTGCCCCACCCTGACTGACCTCACATCTGATATCATAGTTTGTGTGCGGGGTGTATTTGAAGCAAACCATTATACATAAGTTATAAAGTGATAACACAGGTGTAAGATACAACCAAAATCATAGGGAAATCAAGTATTATGTGATCTATAGAACTAAATATTGATCATCCCAAAAATCTACTTTTCATGTAAAAAATGGACCTAAGGTTATATGCATGCCAAGGATGTCCAATACCCATTAGCAATAGGGTGGAAAATCAAAATTGGTTAGTTTTGGTATCATTGACCAGATGGCGCACAAATCGCAAAATAATATCTGTGTCAAACAGGCCTGTCTCAAGGTGCCCCATGTCTCAAAGTGCCCCAGTCTCCCCTACATGTAAATTTTTAATGAATTTTCCACACAATAAGCTGAGACGCAGCTGCAGGCCGTGGCCCAGTTGATTCGCCCCACTGACGTCGGCTACCGCTACTAGCTTGATTCGCCCCACTGACTTCGGCTACCGCTACTAGCTAGACCTATCCTATAGTCTAGGTCCTATAATATGCCAATTTAGTGTGTATGACTAGGCCTATAAGCTAGACCTATACATACGCCGGTAGGCTTCAATACATTTTTGGGTAGGCCTATACAAATGCAAGAGGTCTTGCAGACCCCCCCCCCCCCCCTCACACACACACACCCAGGATGCAGACAGTTGACAGAACAGTCAATTGCCATTCTATGCATATTTTCGGAGCCCACATCTAGGCCAGCCTGTAACGTTAGGCCTAGCCAGTCTTTAGGCCTAGCTACTCTCTGAACAATCGTATTAGCCCACTGGTAGGCTTAATCACTGATAGCCTGTAGCCTAAATCATGCATATTATAGGCCTGCATAATTACGAGGGTGCACATGGGTCCTGGAAATTATGGATTATTCCCAGCTCACTTTTTACCCAGCTATTCGCTTTTTATAAGGGAAAAATGATATAAATATAGATAAAAATATATATAAATTTTAAGATTCAGTTTTTACACTATTTATAAGCTGAAATCCTCGATGTGCGGACCCTAAGAACAGGCGATTCGCCGTTCGTTTTTTAACCCATGTGCACCCTCAATTATATAGATGTTACTAGTGGCTGTGTTTGGAGGCTATACTTGCTACTGTTACAAGAATATCGCCCTCCACTACGCATAGGCCTAACACTTTGTGAACCTTTGTGGAGGGTGGAATTTGCTGATTAAAGTGTAGTCTAGGCCTACACTACACTGGTACAGAAAATATAAGGTCTCACACCACCCCATCCGCACGTCAGCGTATTAAAAAAAAAAATTGTAAAAAATATAATCAAAAAAGAGGCCAACGAATTTATGATCTAGGCCTGAATTGCGGTGATCCGTTATCTGAAGAGAAGGGGGCGCCACAGGGGTTTGCCCTGCATTTTTTAAGGGAGGCTTATAAGTTTGGCAAAACATAGGGTGCCCTTCTCCCCTTGGATCCACCACTGCTAACCTCTACCCATGCAAACACCAATTTTGTCTATCAATATTACAAAAAATATGTGAAAAACCAACAGAAAGCATAGGGCCTGGACCTATTTGGTAAATTGATCGCTCAAAATGGTGCATTTATTAATATAGGGGACTATTAAAAACATTTTGCGAAAAAACGAATATCCTACCTGGATCGGGCGAAAAAACTGTCACTTTCAAGATCACTATATGGGAGCCTATGACAAAAGGATCACAATAGCCGTCTGTTGTGGGGGGTTATTAAATATGTCTGAAGTTGCGGAATAAGTTCTCCGAAAATTTGTTTGTCCCCGAAAAAATTTAAAAACAAATCCTGTTGACTTACAATTTAGGTCTGGATGTGACTCCAACCTAGGAAACATTCACTGATTTTTAAGCAGGAGGTCAACCTTGCTATTGACTATAAGTATTTTAAAATTAGATTGATTGAACAGGAATAAACAAAATGTTTCAATTTTATTTCACACTCATTATCAATACATATATATTATACATTTTTCAAGTAGGCCTATCTGGAATAATTTCTCATCTGTCCCAGCAATATTTTTTTCTGTGACAAATAAATTTGGTCAGCAACAAATTATTGCAATATATTGCTAATTTAAAAAAAAAATACACAGTAATATCCCTTGCTAATTATCAAGCATATTATTTCTAGAATGTGAGAGTAGAAAACTTCAGACTTAATTTACATTTCTAGAATTCTTAACATTAGTTTTCATCCACATTTGTTACCCTATTTTTCAGTTCTGATATTCCTCTCATTATATTATTACATTTGTTGAAAGATATTGCATGTAGTGTATGCCCTATACACAATTAAGGAATGGAAAACACACACTGAACTGCACAAAAAACTTAAATACTAATATATAATGATAATATTAAGCAGGCCTACAACATGTACAATGTGTATTGTAATTGTTGTTTTTATATGCAATCAGAGCATTCACCATTAATAAATACACTACACCAGATGAATTATAACTCATTTGTAGAGGCTATCATACATGGCGGCCATTTTAAATTTCGGTAAAACCTTTAAAAATCACATGCACATCTCCATATCGCGGGGAATGTGATAGTAAAAATTAAGTAATATACGACCTAAGTTTATTAATTTTTGCGATCTCAAAAAAATTGAAATTGATCCGTGGCGGCTATTTTGAATTTCGGTAAAACCTTGAAAAAATCAACTGCACATCTCCATATTGTGGGGAGTGTGATTGTAAAATTTGAATAATTTCAGACGTTCAGTTTTAAAGTTTTTGCGCCCACAAAAAATTTTGGAGTTGACTTCTGGCGGCCATGTTGAATTTGGGTAGCATTTTTCAAAAATCACTTGCACATCCACATGTTGCTGGGAATGTGTTTTAAAATTAAAAAAAAACTGGCCAAAATATTTTTTTAAGTTTCAGCGACCACCAAAAAATTCAAGTTGAACCGTGGCGGGCATTTTGAATTTCAGTGAAACCTTAAAAAAGTCACCTGCACATCTCCATATGGTGGGGAATGTGATAGTAAAATTCGAATAATTTCAGACGTTAAGTTTTAAAAGTTTTTGCGCTCACAAAAATTTTTAGAGTTGACTTCTGGTGGCGATATTGAATTCTGGTAGCATCTTAAAAAATCACTTGCACATCCCCATGTTGCTAAGAATGTCATGTTAAAATTTAAAAAAAAATTAACTGGTAGGTTTTGATTTTTTGCGCCAACAAGAAAACCTGACGCCGGACAGAATCCTGGCGCAACTAAAATCCCTCTTCCCCTACGGGCAGGGGATAAAAAAACTGGCATTAATAATCATTCTATGAATTAAGCTAAATTAGTTAAATATCTATTTTTGATCAATATTTAATAAATATTATGGATATATGATTTGAAGCTGGAATTTACATAAATGCATAGGACAATGGTTGAATCACAATTTTAACCTTTATATATACCGGTAACTAAGGAGTTGTAATTTTTTATATTGTCATAACTTGATTACATGTGTGCTCATTCTCACTCACTTTGTTTATCACTTTATGCCATTAATTTATATAGGTTGTATCAATCAACTACCTTTTGTTATTATCTAAACATACCTTTTCTTATCAGCTGAATACATGCATACATATTTTCAATAGAAATTTTAATACCTAATATCTGAATATGATGTACTTTTTCATGTATGATGTGTATTAACCTATTAAAGGGCTAATTTTTAATTGGTACCCCTTAGCAAAGATGTTAAAAGTGGCATAGATTTAACATGTTTACAGATCAATACATGATATCCAATTACTACTCAACATTGTCATTTACAACTGTTTCCATTAGAAAATGACAGATGAAATAACATCACTATATAGGAATGCATGACACAATGTAGACAGTTTGAAGAAGCATTACATTTTTACTTCCACCATATTTCTCATAAATAATCGCAATTCAAATATTCCTAACTTTCACATGCCTTTCAATTTAGTGTAAGATATCACATTTTGAGTCAGAATTGCCTAATTATATCACTGCAAATTGTCTAAACATTATTTGACACTCCAAATTACCATGGGGTCCCTCAAAACCAAGTTAATTAGCTGAAAAGATTAAAAAATCATTGTTTGATAATTCATTATTAAATTGATCATTACATGTACATTCATTGCCTGGAGGCCTACTACCAAATTTGTATATGATCATACCAAGCAAAATAATTCATGAACATTAACCTAAGCTTCTACTTGTAGTTTCAATTTTAATACATACATGTACATCCTCATTATGATTGTGATGTAATATACTACTACAATTGATCAAAAGAATATTACCGGAATTCAAAATATACAAGATGTGGGTCAAACATGTGAAATGTGAAAAATATGTGCTATTTAATATCTCATTTGAAAATGTGCATTGCGACAGATTCTACTACAAAACACTGGTTGATATGCCAATTAAAAATTTCATTGTGGTGAAGTGTAAGGTGAGAGAGATAACAGGTTGAATATGACTGTTGTAGCAATCTTGTGATGCACATGTTTTTTTCCAATGAGCAGTTCACCATGGTCACTTCTTTCCATTGAACTTGTTGCATGAAGAAACATCATGTCTGCAAATATATATATTTCATTGTTTAAATATAGAAGTATTTTTTCTTTCATTTGAAATGATAGCAACAAATTTTAGTCAATATGTTGTACCTGTCTTTCCCACACTGAAATTTTTGGGAGTTATTATTCAATGATATGCCTAAAAGATGAAAACATAGAAATAATAAGATAATTTACCAACTGTTATTCAACTTTTCATCCACTTTGAAGGAAATTAATCATATATAGCTAATTTGATGCACACTCATTTCATTTCCAATAACTGCTCTAACCTGCTATTAAATAAAAAAGATTAAAATCAACTGAAGTGCTGATTAGCAGTGGAAGTGTTAATCGATTTTACTTACCATAATGTTAAGCATGTTAATATAACTGTGAAACCTCATACAACAATGTAGCACAGACCAGATTTTCTGCCTTTATCTCACTGCCTAGTTTACATCTGAAATAGAAACAAAAACTATCATTGAATTGAATTTGTCTAAAAATAAATGCAGTAAAACACCCCAAATGTTACTCATTTTTCATTAACATGAAATTTTCTATAATTATAATTACTGAGAAAAATAACAGTTCTGAACTTCATAATGTTGGAAGCACAATTTTGAATACATTTAGAAAATTGACAATTTATATGTCAGTGCAAGGGTTGAATTATTTGAGATTATTCCAATGTACATAATATGCACAATTTCTAAGTTAGTGCAAGTGGTGAATTACTTCAGATCTAATCTAGTTAATAGTTATCATTTACTTTGTAATATACAATTCTCAGTATCAAATGAGAGGAAATTAGTTATACAGAATACAGATTTATACACCTGTGCACTTTTTTAATTAGAATTTAGACAAATAAATAATAAAAAGTTAAGCAAAAATATTAATATTAAGTAGGGATGTTAACCTGGATTTTTTTAATGGGGCACAATGTGAATTTAGTTGGCCTTGTTCCTTTTGTGTCTGATATACTGAGTTTGAGATTCCTCTCAAGGAAATTTTGGTTGTCAATAAATGATTTTCGATAGATTTTCAGAAAATTCCTTTTGAAAATGAGGTTCAGTACCCCTTTACCACCTAGTATATGGATCCACTACTGATAATCATATATGGGTAGGATGAGCCACTGTCTTAGCTAGGATTTGACAACTGCCCTTTTTTCCAATTACATATTGCATATTATGTAAAGGAAGAAAATGCACCTAACTGGCTACAGGTGCATTTTCTTTCTTTACAGTGTAGTTTGGACAATTTTCCTGTCTTGATACCCATCCAAAAAATGGGTCGCTGGCTAACACAGTGGTATCAGCATAATAATAGATTTTACTTGCATTACATAATTTATGACACATGCAAATATCGATTATGTGTGTAAAGTTGTGTAAAATGTGTGTAAAGTTTTGTAATGAAGTAATGATTCCTCCATTATAAAAATTAAAATATAATCCATGAAATATTTTAACACATTTGTTTGACATTTATTTGAGGTAAATGCTATTGCATGAAGGTAGAAAAAAAAATCGGTGGTGAAATGGTTAACTTAACATTACTGTAGATCTCGTAATTTTTGCGTGTTCAGATTTTCGCTAATTTGTGATTTTACACGAAGTCTAGAATTCGCAAATTAATTATTTCGATGATAGGTAGAGCTATTATAATATTTATTAATTTCGCGGGACTCCTATATTCGTGAATTTGTCCTCCTCTTGAAATTCGCGAAAATTAAAACCTCGCAAAAATTACCAGATCTACAGTATTATAAACTGGGATGGGGCTATTCTTATTCTGTTGGTTTAAACATCTCTATTTTTTTATTGGAACAATAAAAAAAATGTAATACAAGGCTCCTATCAAGGAGGCAATATTCTCAATCCCATTTAGTGGCACAGCTAGCTTAACAGGCGGCAGGCAGACACAGGCAGGCTATCACCGCCACAGATCTGAATAAGCCTAATAAGCGGTTGGTGGGTGGAGGTGGTAGTGACACAGTTCAATAAGGTAGTATTAAACTGTTAAAGGACAAAAGTATTGCAATTATAAAGTTTAGCTGATGAAATAAAGCAGTTTAAGGAACTGGCTCAGACTAAAATCATTAAAAAATCGGTGATTTTATTTTGGCTTATTAATATGACCATATAATGTAAACATGTCCATAGACTAGAACTGCAAAAGTTTTTTATTTTTTGTGCTGCGCATTTACCAGTTAGACTAGATATATGGAGACGTAATTCCCGTATTTCTCATTTTTGACATGGCTGTCCAAAATAAGAAATCAGAAATTTCGTCTCTTTATCTAGCCTAACTGGTAAATTCGCAGCACAAAAAATTTAAAAAAATTGCCTTTCTAGTCTGTGGACTGACATGTTTACATCATATGGCGATCATGTTAATATAAAGTCAAACTAAAAGCACTGATTTTTTAAAGATTTTAGCCTGAGCCAGTCATTTTAAACTTATTCTGCTAGGTGCATTGATTGCCCAAATGTACACATATATATATAAGGATCCATGAAAAAACAGTTTAGCAGGTCAACTTTTAAATTTATGTAGGTGTATTTTCCACTCTTTTAAGATTTCTGTCACAATTGAAAAACATAATCAAAGCTGATTTATCAAGTAGTTCAAGTACAATTTATATTCAGGGATATGTAGACCTCTATATCATGTAGATGCAATATGCCATATCATATATTCTGTAGGCCTAATATTAGACCTAGCTAGGCTATTTCACACATTTTAAATTTAATTACATTAAATAGTGGTTTGGCTGGAGAAGTATATAACTTGGCCACACCTGTTCTAATGCCTGGTAAATTATACAGACCCGACCTTGAAGCCTAAAATATTCACGAATTACAAGACCATAGATTTTGGATCACATTCAGTATCTAGACGAGAGTCCTTGCAGTCATTGAATTCAATTCTATCCTGACAGTCCAACCGAGCTTTTCGGTATTTACTCTGTCAATACTCATGAAATTTGGGCCATGTAGGCATCTATCCTGAAAATTTTGTAAAAAATATTCTAAAAGACAGACTATTTGACATGTAGACTTTGTAGACTAGTTAGCAAATTTATTAATTATAAGGCCCCTCTATAAAGTTAAAAAAAAAACATTTTTAAACTTCATTCCGGTTCACTCTCCAAATTGTATTACTGTTATGTACCTGTATGTCAAATGGTCTGACTTTTGAAATACTCTGTCTATGGGAAGTTCGCAAAATTTTCAGGGATGTTGCCAAATGGTCCAACTTACAAATAGTCTGTGTGTACAACAAAATTCCACAAAACTTCCAGCGATGTTGTCATTGTTGAGGGAAGATGAAAAAATGACCCCAAAAAATTTCACTCTCAAATTTCGAATAGCGCCTTTATCTACTCCCACAGACTGTAGACGGTAGGTCTCGACACTTAACCGTTGCCGTTTCCCCGGGGCAACCGACTTTATGGTGGCAAGTAAAAAAAATCAGACAGTGGCCCCCTGGGCAATAGCTTCAATTTTCACCATTTTAAATTTGAGCGACTGTCACAACAGACATTAGCATGTCAATGGCAAGTCGGGCAAGTGATAAACTTGGGGGGCAAGTATCCCAAAAATGTTCTCGCCTTCGGGCAGTTAGTGTCAAATGGTCAAACTTTTAAAATATACAATATTTTGTTATAAAATTTTCAGGATCGATGCCAAATGACTAGAAAATAATAGGCCTAGACCAGGCTAGGGTTTACTATTTTTCATGAAATTCGCTTGAGAATTTAACCTTTAAATATTGAATGACTGGATACTGAAAAGCTAACTTTCATTTTGGACCATCCTCCACCGTCGGACAGACTATAGAATAAGCTAGCACTTGACCAGCAGGACAGCAGTATTAGCACTGAGTAGCAGGTCGGCCGAATCTAATCACTGACACTGACTGACTGAAAGAGTATCAGAATCTGGGTAGGCCTAGGACTAGGAGACTGTCACTGTCAGTGAGTGGGAATGACTCTCACTGTCTCAGTCTCACAGTCACTGTCTCAGACAGATCTACGAGGGGGTGGGGGGGAGATGGGTAGCGGTTGCAACCCCCCCTCTTGCTGGCCCATGATGTGCCTGTGAGCATCTACAAATTCGAAATTTTCTGGGGGAGGGCCCCCAGACCACCCGCAACCCCTCCTTTCATTTAAACCTGGATCCGCGCCTGGTAGTCCAGTGGTAGGCATACTCTTGACTTAAGTCTGTCAGTTTCAGTGATTCAGATTGTGATGCGACTGAGTCACTGATGACACTGACAGTGTCACTGTGACTGGTGACTGTGTCAGTGCTGACTGATGCCAGTGTCACTGTCAGTGATGGTGATTGGTGCTGTCAGCGTCAGTGACAGAGTCACTGACTGTCAGTGTCAGTGTCAGTGATGTGATGATTATTATACTCGCCGTCAAATCAACCAGGATCGCATGATTTTCGGCGATTTCCCCGTCAATTGTGAACCGATTTTCTTCAAATTTTACAAAGGCCATTTTCTATTCAAATTCTAACCGCCCTGAAAACTTCGTAAACTTATATAGCTTATTTCAAAAGTTAGACCATTTGACATGTAATGAATTTAAATTATAACGTTCCTCTTTAAACCCATTAAAATAATTTTAGAATTTTATTACATGGCAAATGGTCTAACTTTTAAAATATTAAATATTATTTTGCGAATTTTTCACCCCTGTTAGGATTTCAATAGAAAATGGCCTCTGCAAAATTTCAAAGAAAAATCGATTAAAATCTTTGGAGAAATCGCCGAAAATCATGCGATCCTGGTTGATCATTTTTAATTTGACGGCGAGTAGGGCCTATAGGCCTAGAATTACCCGAGGCTGAGTCTGCCTGAGAGTGGCAATTATTATTAGGCACTCTAACTTGTGTTGTGAGGGTAGGCCCATCGTGACATGAGGCATGCAGTGGCAGATCCAGAATGTGCAAGAGGAGGGGGCGTAAAGCCACATCTTGGCTGAAAAACTTCAAAAAAGGGGTGTTAATGTTAGCTTCACTTCATTAAAAAAAATTCATGAAAATTCAATATTTTCACCAATAACGGGGGGGGGGGCGTACGCCGGGTACGCCCTATGCTGGATCCGCCACTGGCATGACCATGTCATGATGATGACATTAAGATTAGGCCTCGAGGGGCCTGAGCGATAATCGAAGTGATTACATTTACAGTGACAGTCTGGCCGACGCCGGTGGAAGCAGGCCTGGTTAGATCTAATCAGCTAATTAGACTACTTTAAAAGTTATTAATGAAATCAAATAATACATACCAATCCATAGTTAAACCTTGTTGTTTGATCTGTTGATGGTCTTCTTACATTTCTTAAAACATGATTCCAAAACCAAATTGTCAAAATATTTTCACGTGACAAATCTTGGACTTTGGAGTTGGACTTGGACTCAGTGAGTGGTCTTGGTCAGTTGGTGACCTTATTTTTTTAAATACCCTACCTTTCAAACTTAAATTCATTAGTAATCTTAAACTTGGTAAATGTCCCTAATATTTGTTTTTATGCATCTTACAGGTTGAATTGTAATTTTGGTAGTCTTTTTTAAAAATGGAAATTTGACCGATGAGAAGAAAAATTAATCGCGTGTGCGGAGCATGCATTTCCAAGTGTGTCAGCTGGGAACGGCTGTGATGTCTCAGTCAAGTAGGGAATAAAGTAATTATTCTTGGAAAAAAGCGGGACTATGAGGGTGGTATAGGTTGGGTATCGGTCATATTTTAGTGTAATGAATATTTTGACTGCAAAAATATGTCTATTAAACGCTTTAAATTCACATATGAGAACATCGATCCGGGTTCGGTGAAAATTCGTTTCATAAGCTGTTTCTTTTTTAAAACTCTGGGTCTCAGATCCGGTTCAATCTCCGGTCACTAAGTGTCCCCATCTATATCTCAATTGCAGGCGAGCGTGACTGTAGACATGGCACACAGATGCACATAGTGAGTGAGAACATCATCCTAGACACTGGTCCATATGTGAGCCTGTAAGTTTCCTCCAGATCCACTTGGCTGTTGTCGCACCATCCTCGGATCATCCTTCCCGCCACTTCCCAGGTTGTTCACCAATGGGTCGATCATCAAATTTGGAATATTTTGTGATCTAAAATATATAAATTTGACCCTTCGGACTTCCCACTTTAAAAATATAGTGGAAGTGAGTGGTCGATCAAATTATAAGAACATATATTCATATATACATATTGGTGATTGACCAAGAATAATGCGGGCATCCCAGCAAATCTAATATAAAAAATAAATGAATGTGCATATATATATAAATCAATAGGTCGTTCCCACTGGGTTACTGCTACTAGTGGTCGATCCAACTATATAAGTAAGAATGACAGTAAACAAATTCAATTGGTCGTTCCCACTGTAATTACTACTACTAGTGGTCGATCCATGTGAAAATAATTAACAAAAATATTGGTATGGCAGAAATAAATTTGCCTATGTTCCAACTCACATTTTAATGCTAAATGAGTGGTCAGTCCAGCAATTTATTTCTAAGCCTAGTTATTATTATTTTTTTAATTCAATTATTTGTCTGTTTAGGACAGTTGATGTAAGACTGCTAGGGTAAGACATTGGTTTGCAAGGAGTATAGCAGTCCTTGAGCAGAAACCAGAGTTTTAATTCCAGAGCAGTGGCTATCCCAACCATATGTGCTAACCCACCATTTGTTTTTCACATGAAATCTGAGTTTTTCTCTGGCTGTTAGATTGTATGGGTCTGGATGACCCTCTACTCTGCCAGAGCCTACGTTGGATTGTCAGAAGAATAAGTGGCACAATAATTACTACTAAGCCTTAGCAAGCTTAGATATGTGATCAAAATTTGAACTATTCCCATCACTGTACCCTCTGTATAGACATGATAGAGCTTCTCTGACTGGAAATGCTGATATTTGGACACACATGCTATTAAAGTGTCCAATTTAGCAACTTCAGGAGGTTTGGTCCCCACAGCTGATGGCAAAATTGCCATACCAGCTGTAGGTACAGACTCTATGGTGCTAGTTGCAGTACATACAGGTGGTTTTACTACTTCTATGACATGTAAATTGCTAGAAGTAACAGTGATTACACATTTTTCTGTATGGATGGTCTGAATGTCTAGGGCAACAGTCTCCTCATCCACAATCAATTGTTTCAACATTTCATAGTGTGTTATTTGTAAAGGGGCTACCAATTGACATTTTGGACTACATACTAATGGTTGATTTTGGTATTCAAATTTTGCTGTTTCAGAATATTTAATGGAAGGTTCCTCAAATACCATTGGGGACTGATTCCACTTTGTGTACTGACCATTACGGCAGGTATCACCTTGGTTTGGAATATCCCAATATGGCAAGTTATTTATCACTGGAGAACCCTTTTTCCAGTTATAATCATCATGCTGTAACATGCTAACTACATGTCGCTCATCATTACCAATATATTGTGGATGATTAGATCCACCTCTATAATGAGCCGGATCAGGACCAGGATAAGCAGCAGCATACTTCTCTATTGTAGCCAGTATTCCGGTATAAACAGGATCTGGCACAGGTTCTGTCTGCCAACTAGACTGATCCTGGCTACTTGATGCACACACAAATAAAATCTGTCGAATTAGTTGTCAAACTTTCATTAAATGTGAAAATTGCCTGTGTCAACTGCTCAGTCTGTGAGCCAAACTCATTTGACAACAAGGCTGCCAAGTCATCTTCATCAACTTGGTGCTCACTACTCCATGCCTGTGGGAACATTTCATTAAGAGGGGTAGATGGTGCCTGGTTATAGGCCAACCTGCTGGGTTGTGATACAACTACTCCGGTCGGCATTTTCATTTTCATATATGCTTCACCACCATAAGAAAAAAGTAATCTGGGAATGCAAAATCTCTTAAAATTTGATTTGTAAAAAAAACGTCTGACTCTATGAGAGCAATTAATTACTAACTATTATAATTGCTGGACATAGGCTGTTTATGAAGACAAATATCACAAACATATTTGGATCAAATCACTATCTACAACTCCCGACTAACTATATGTGGTATAGTGACTTAATTGAGGCTTGTAATAATTTTATTTAAAAAAAAAAATCCAAAAAATAAATAATATATATATAGATTTTTTTTTTTTAGGCACCGACAATTTATCTCAATGTATATTTACTCAAATACCGACGGCCATAAAAATCACTTTAAGGTGTCATAGGACCTGGTATGAGTATTCTGAGAAATATACAATTATATAGTGAATTATTTACTTTCAATGAGACCCAAGATTTTTAAATCTCAATTTGCAATGTCAATAATCTAGAAAGAAATTCCCTTTAGTTGTGCAAAATGCAAATTGGCATAGGTTCGATCACTGGATCAGCGAATTTATAAATCGCTTATCTTTGATACCAGACAAGAGTGTCACGTGCTGGGATCTTTCATTAAAAAATTTATTTGATGATTACATTTTTCCAAAAAACATATGTCTTAGCATGGGCTTGATCACAGGATCAGCAAATTACAAATTTGCCAATGTCAAGAATGAAAAGAGTGTCACGTGGTGGGATTATTCCATTAAACTATAAAGTGAGTAAGCTATTTACAGGGAGTTTGTAAAAAAACTCACCTTTTCCAAAATGGGTATATCACTTAATAATTCTAACAAATGAATGTTACCACAAGATAAAAAATAAAATGAAACACTATGGCCAAAATATGTATCGTGGTCCACGTATGTGGTCCAAACAGTATATCAAATATAAAATTTGATAGCATTTATATTTGATAGCAATATTAATTCATGCCATCAGATAGTGCATGAAGATATATTCTAGCGGGGGTTCGATCACTGGATCGGCAAATATAAATTTGCCAATCCCACTTAGCTGACACCAGAAAAGAGTGTGACGGTCAAGCACTTGTCCAGTCAAGTTATTTAATCAAGATTGTGACAGCCGAGCGGAAAGCTGTATAAAATGGACAGTGAAAAACTGCAAACTCTTGTTTACGAGTCTAGACGAGTCTAAAACGTAATAGCAAATTTAACTAAATGAAATCGACAGAAATTATCAGATGGATATCTAAATTAGGAAACCGAACAGACAAATGCGGAAAAAATAGTATCCGGTCGAGTAGGTGAAAAAATAATGTTCCAGGAAAACAACAAACAATCGTACTTGTATTTATACAGAAATATATCTGGATGACTTTATTTCCTCATCAGACTTCCCAGATAGACTATGTAATTATAAACAAGTATAATCAAAAATGTGTATAATATGGCAGACACCAATTATGAGGATTTTTACATCAACATGAAATAGTGTAACGTACTATGATAAATCCTACAGGGGTGATACCACCATTCCTATCGTTGGACACACTTTGTGTGGCCTAACAAAGTCCCAAAACTAGTTGCACTAGTCCTATGACACTTGGTCAAACAAAGGGGCTCAGGTGCTAACCTGAGTAAAAATACTGAATAATAAACTTAATAACTTCCCTGGAGTACTGTGCCCTTGGCACCAATTTAATGCTAGTCTGGTACTCTAACCCCACCAGTACAATGCCCATTGCTCTAATCTCCCTATTAGCCAATGGCGCGCTTGTCCCTGATGTGTAAAGCTGCTGAAGCTACCACCTAGACACTCAAACCTCCAAGGACTACAGGTCTGTCATAAAAAAAATACTCTCTCCACACAATCGGACTAACTTCCAGTTAGTTATAAAGTAAAAACAAGACTGAGTAGGATTGCCCCTCAAAATTACTATCTGACTGCAATCATACTCACAGGGTCATGAATATAGACATATAACTGAGGCACTAACCCATTGGCAATATCTAGACCTTCAAAGTATTAACCCGAGTTATTTCCCCAAAGTCTAATCACCAAAGTGACCCAGCTTAAAACAATTCTATGATAAAGATACACTTATTGGGTACTACACACAGTATGACTCATTCAAAAATGACGGTAAAGCGAGATGTGAGCTGTATTCTAAAACATCTCAGCCAGTTTAAACTGTGCAACTTATAGTATGAACACATTCAAAAAATAAGAATTTAGGCCTGATGTGAGCCGGAGCTCGAACAACACTTCAGCCTGTCCACCTGTAAAATGCCTAAAATGTAAACACTCAAGAACGATAATTTAGGTGAGATGTGAGCCGGAGCTCGAATACCTCAGCCGGTCAACCTGTAGAATGCCTAAAATGTAAACACTCAATAATGATAATTTAGGCGTGATGTGAGCCGAAGCTCGAACAATACCTCAGCCGGTCAACCTGTAAAATGCCTAAAATGTAAACACTCAATAACGATAATTTAGGCGTGATGTGAGCCGGAGCTCGAACAATACCTCAGCCGGGTTAACCTGTAAAAATGCCTAAAATGCAAACATTCAAAAATGATAATAATAATAATAACAATAAGGCAAGATGTACGCTGTGCTCTAAAAAATCACCTTGGTCAGGTTAACCCGAAGTAACATATTGTGTGTACTGGCACACCACACAAAACTTACCAGGATTGACTATACTGAAAAATAAATACAATTATTATAATTCACTGAGCCTAACTAAGACTAAGTGAAAGTCAGTAAGAAGGGCAAAGTGTGAGCTCTACTCAAACACCCCAGTCGCCTGGGCGAGATGTGAGTTTCCTCATAACATCTCAGCGCCGGCCTGAGTGGGCTTCTAGGGCGAGGTGTGAGATTTACTCATAACACCTCCAGCCGCCCGACTGCTGAATCAGTCCAACGGGATCCTTTTTATGCACATCCCGAGAGGGTTGGTTTTGACAGCGATGATTTACATGTGGATGTCGCGAAAACCTGTCAGATCACCTCTACCATAAAACTTGGTGACATGATAGGCGCAACAAAACAATTACACACATTAAACACAAGAATAGTATAAATGGCTATTATTTTAGTTGCCAAATAAGCTCTAATAAAAGCATATTCATGGAGATGAACAGAGAATATCCAGAAAACGTGTTTTCAGAAAAAGAGTGGACATCCCCCGGCTATTTAGCAATACTCTGGTCGATCCAGCAAACACCAGAATATAACATGGATGTTAAAACACACCGGATACCTTGAAGGAAAATACGCACCAAAATTTAAAAATAAATTCAGTTCTAAAACAGCATAAAAAGAGGTTTAAAGGGTGAAATTTCCAATTTCAGTGAAGCGGAACGAATTTACGGCAATAGCCAAAAATCAGCTCGAGCCACTGTCAGAAATTGAGAGTGATTTCGTCACAAAAAATGATTTCGCTTAGTTAGTTCATCCCGCTATGATCTCAGCATGAATAGCAAACAAAAGAAGTGCAATAGTTTAATACCGAAATTTATGGAAGGAAACAGGTAGACTACTACAAAAATACAAATCCCATGGTCGTCAAAATATCGAAACCGACTTTTACGACAATGCATATAGGCTAGGTCTGTTTCTTTTCACCCCACGTTCGGTGATATGACGCAGACACGTGCGTTTTTATATTTACTGTTTTGCCAACGCAAGAGGGCGACTTTTGCGTTTGTTGCGCCGGTCTCGTAGCCGGTCATGTCCCACACGTGACATTTCGCGGAACAGCTAGTTCCACCGCATAGCGAAACATGTAATCATGTCTTTTTGCGACACATCGCAGAATCTTTTTAAATCCTGTAGTACGGCATGCGCCAGAATAAGGTACGTCATAGCGTTAAAGCATAATGCAACCCACGGCTATCACACAGTGAGACGCCAGCTGTGATCGCTCTAAATAAAGGCCCACACGGCCCGAGCACGATCAAGCATTTAACTCCTCGCGCTAACGGGGATTTGGGTATAATTTGCATTCGAATCGGCGCTACAATACACACAATCGGCCCCACGAACCGAACTGATAATACGAACACACGTTTGATACAGTGGTTGTAGTACTGCCCCTAATGATCAGCGAATGCGATAAATCGTTTTTATTTAGCATGTGTTGGACGAACTATCCACACACATGCTCGATTCGTGTGGCTGGCTTGATTAGTGCGGCTGGCACTCGCGGTTTACTATAGCGCAAAACGATTAAGATGGCGAGACCAGCCACACGCATCGCATAATTACATTGTTTACCATTGTATTGCATGTAATATACGTAGTCATATTGCATAGCAATTTACGTAAACGATTTGGATGTGATTTAATTACGCAACTATTACTAGGCCTGGCACAAATAAATCATTGTTAAGTAAATAATGAAAGTTTTCACTATTCTCATATATGTTAAGTAACTAAGTCAGTTAGATGAGAGTTAAGAGTTTTGGGCATGGCCAGTTAAAAGGACATTTGCTAAGAGGATCGGAAATAAATAAAGATTTGGTCATAGCCGCACTCACTATAGCTCACCAACAACCCACGCTGTATCACGACTTTGGCTGTTTACATTTTTATAGTTATAATGTTGATATTTTGGTACGAATTGGTGCTACTTGGTCGGCGCGTAGTCAACCGTAAATTTATGATATCTGCCGTTGAGGTAACCACAAGCATAGTTTTGTAGATATACGTTGTCACTTAGCCCGGGGGTAATGTGGCGACCTCACTTGCAGATTAACGCGCCCGAGTTCGAACCGGACGGAATCGCTGATCGACGGGTCAGCACTTCCGACCGGCTGGAGCCATGTGCGGCCCGGCCGTGCTCGTTTACTCTTCCACCGGAAATTAAGGAATTAAGGAAATCATCTACTTTGACTGAGTTTTTGCAGCGAACCATCACTTGCTGACCGGGCAAGACACCACCATCAAGATCAGGCCTGAGACGATGGTCGCGTCCATTGACTTGTCGAACATTCGGCAACGTCAAACGTAACCCTCGCCCCAGACTACGATAAACTTATGAGTTCTGAGTGTTATAGGAATCACAACTTTCTTTTTGCTCATAAACACAGGTCCGTCACCAAAGCAGAATTTAAATTCCCTGATAACTCCCTTCTCAATCATTTCCCTCTACATATGTATATCTATTTGTAAGCTTCTGTTCTGTACTGAAGTTGTTTTGTGAACTGCATCTACCAGAGACTTATATATAAGGACCGATTCAGATATCTGACACAGTGAACACAAAACATTTGTATAACATTTTGTACAACGTCGGCCCAACGTATTTGACGTTGGTCCAACATTGTACAAATGTTATACACATGTTCTGTGTCGACTGGGGATAGCGCCGAGAGGACTAATCCAATCATGTTTTAATGAAAGGAACTGTGCCTTCAATGGTAACGACATTAAATGGGTTTCCAAACTCCACTCGAGCTTAAGTATATATATATATTTGAAACTAGCTAAGAAACAAGTCACAGAATACTCCAAATATGCACAAAATCAGAGCATCAATTCTTGTGCAAAAAGAGGATCGAAAATTTCTGAGTATCCATTTTTGTGCAAAAATCAGATCGAAACGTTCGGCTCACTATGAGGTAGGCGCCCTCTCATTTGGCCAATGTCGATTCTTGTGCAAAAAGAGGATCGAAAAAAATCTGAGTGTCAGATCTTGTGCAAAAATCGGATCCAAAATTTCTAGCCTAGGAGTACTGTGATTGGTTCAAAACCACGCTCTCTGATTGGTAGGTACCAGTCCACCAATCAGAAAGAAACTTAAATCTTGCCTATGTATATAAGGCACAGTCAATCCATATTATATTGTCAAATTTCAGCTCGAGAAATTTTATAGAAGAACTACCAGCAATTAACTATTATGTCTAGTAGAAGAGAAGAAGATAGGAAGAGTCGCAGCAGGTCGGAGGAGAAGAAGACTGCTGCGACTCACAAGACTCCATCTATAATGGTGCAGCTGCCCTGTGCCAGAGGGTCTTCTTGGAGTTTCGGCTCCAAGAAGGCCGAGAAGAAGATGGAGAGGAAGAAGTCACCCGCTTCTCATACGATCACCATGGCTGACTTTGAGAAGGGTGAAGCTCCAGCCCTTATTATCCCTGAGGATACTGGGGATTTAGACGGTGCCGTATTCGATACGGCGACCTTTGAGCGGGGTCCTTTGACCCCGCTGCATGCCACCCCTAAGGGGGCGGACATGCCTGAAAAGATCACTAAGAGATCCCTTGTGCCTGAACAGACGGTTGGTCCCGCTGTTCCGGCCCCCGCTCCTGCAGACGATTGGCGTCTGCAGATGAGACGGGAAATGCAGGAAATGATGAAGGAGTCCCTGCGGGATATGATGGCTATGATGCCAAAGGAATGCAACCCTGCTGAAAGCAGGTGTTCCGAAGGAACTGGGCAGGCTGGGGCCCAGGTTCCACAGTTAGGAGCAAGTAGCATGGCTACTGCTCCAGGTACGATGACAGGGGAGTGTAACTCTGCTGACAGCAGGTACTCCCTAGGAACTGGGCAGGTGGAGGCCCAGGGTCCACTGGCAGGAGTACGTAACTTGGTTACTGCTCCAGAGACTGGACCAAGAATCCAGGACTCATTATATGATACTCAGAGGAGTAGAGGTAACAAAGTTACTACACTAGGGACTGGACTAGGCAGAGTCCAGGGCCCAATGGCTAGGGAATCAGTTCGTTTTGCTGTTCCCTCTGAAAGGGCTGGTCTGCACGGAGACCAGGCACCTATGTTTGACAATTTGGTTGGAAGTGAAGGTAATGTTACCTCACTAGGAACTGGGCTTCTTAGAGCCCAGGGTCCACTGGCTGGCACCTCAAGGGGTGCCACTTTAGACTTTTCAAATCCACCTGCGCTGAGGCGGAGGTTGACAGGCAGGGAGCAGGCTCAGGCTCCATTGTTCAGGTCATCCGAGACGGAGGTTCAGGGCGAACCTATGAGCTTTGCAGCTCAGGTGTTGTCAGACCTTCCTGAAGAGGAGGTCTGGACTAATGACGGATTAGAGGAGGCTACATACTTCTCTCCTGAGGAACCCGAAGAGGAATATAACCCCTTCAAGGGTATTCAGGATCTGGACGGATACAGTCTGGTGGGACTGGGATCCGCTCTGCCGAAGGCGAGACCAACTATCACCCCCTCAAGCAGACAGTTGGCATTATGGAGACAGGTCAGGGGAGGAGACGTCATGGATCCTCACCCTAGAGTGGACATCCTGGACAAGATTTACTCTGGTGATCCAGCAGCTAAGCCTTTTCTTGACCAGGAGGTACCGCTGGAGATACCAACCAGTACCAAGTTCCAAGCTACAGACTTGGCTATGAGGAAGCAGCAGAGAGACATGGGTCTGGTAGCCCATGCTATAACTACAGGACTGGAGGACTTAGAAGGAGCCTCAGCACATCTCCTTTCCACGGTTGAGGAGATGACGGACGGACCTGTAAAAGACCGGCTCATGCAAGCTCACAGGGAGGTGACGCAGGCGTCGACACACCCTCTGGGCCATGCCCTGAGGTTGTTGGGATCCAAGTTCAACGACTTGGCGAGTAAGAGGAAGAACCTCCTATCTTTAACAGTACAGGACAAGATGCTGGGCCAGCAGATAAGGTCGACCCCTTTGGGGTATGACTCTCTTTTGGCTACGTCCCTCCAATCGGCTGTCCAAGCTAGTGCCAGCAGGAGGCAGAATGAACTGTTAATGGCAGCTCTGAGGAACAACACCAGGCCTAGGTCAAGGTACAGGAGTAGGTCTCCAGTGAGAAGACCGGTGGAGACTCAGCAGTACCAGCAGCAGAGACAGGGACCGCCGCCCTTTCGAAGGGGTAGCCGCGGAGGCCGCGGCTCCAGAGGTACAAGAGGTGCCAGAGGCACTAGAGGAGGAAGACCATCTTTCTCCAGACGGTCTTGACTTTCTGGGGAGGTTAACCCAGAACAAGGATTGGTGGGACAGTGTCGCGAAGGATTCGTTCGTTCGCGAGGCTGTCCGAGGACACAAACTCGAATTCGAGTCAGTTCCACCAGTGAGAAAAATAATGAAAAATATGAAAAACAAAAAGATATTAAATTTTCAAAAGAGAAAGATCCTCCAAGAAGAGGTAGAGTCCCTTTTAGAAAAAGGGGCGGTGGAACCAGTCAGGGACCACCACAAGGGGTTCTACTCGAACCTATTTGTAGTACAAAAGAAAGATGGTGGTTGGAGGCCGGTGATAAACCTAAGCGGCCTCAATCACTACATAAAGAAGAAGCCATTCAGGATGGCAACACTGAAGGACGTCTCCCAGAGCCTGAGGCAGGGCGACTGGGCGTCGACTATCGATCTGAAGGACGCATATTTGCATGTCCCTATTGCAAAGGAGCACAGACGGTTCCTGCGTTTCTCCTGGGGAGGGACGCAGTACCAGTTCAGAAGGTTACCGTTCGGTCTCAGTTCAGCCCCCCGGACTTTCACGAGGGTAACGCTTCCTTTGGTAACACTATGCAGAACGCAGGGGATCAGGATAATCGTCTATTTGGACGATTTCCTGGTCCTAGGGCGAAGCAAGGGGGAACTCAGGTCACACACAGCTTTCGTGTTGAACATGTTGAAGAAGGCAGGGTTCCAGAGGAACCCCAAGAAGTGCAACCTGGAACCAAGGCAGGAGTTCCAGTACCTGGGTTTGGCCTGGGACACAAAGAATCTCAGAGTCTTTCTGCCAGAAGAAAAGAGGAGAGATTTCAGGGTGTTGGGTCTCCAGATATTGAGGAATCCCAACATAGTCTTAGCGCAGAGGTTCCTAGGCAAAGCTATCTTTGCATGGAGGGCAGTTCCCTTGGGGAGGCTGCATATAAGACCGTTCCAGATGTCTGTAATCAGGGCTCTGAAGTCAGGACGTCTGATTCTGGACGGAGAAGCAGAGAGGGCTATCAGATGGTGGACTCGAACTCCGCAGGACGGAGTGGAATTGAGAACGCCTCCAACATCATTGTCCATGACAACAGATGCCTCAGCCTCAGGTTGGGGCGCGACACTGGACCACAGATCAGCCAGTGGGAAGTGGACAGTGAAAGAAGCGGAACTGCACATCAATCATCTGGAGCTGTTAGCAGTGATGAAGGCGGTTCAAGCTTTTGTTCTGACTTTGAGAAACAAAGGTGTTACAGTTCATTTGGACAATGTCACGGCCGCCTCCTACCTGTTGAAAGAGGGCGGAACGAGGTCGGCTCGGTTAAACGAGCTAACCCGAGGCATTTTAAGTTATTGCAGCAGGCACAGAGTGGTCCTGGTACCTGCTTACCTACCAGGCATAGCAAATCTAGGAGCAGATGCGCTATCCAGGGGGATGCAGACAAAGGAATGGTTCCTAGATCCTGTGGTGACGAGGAGGATGTTCCAGCGCCTCGGTACACCGGAGGTAGACCTTTTTGCCTCCAGCAGGTCAGCCCAGGTCCAGAAGTACTTCACTCTGGACAAGAGAGACAGCAGGGCTCTGGGAGTCAATGCCCTTCAGCATCCTTGGCTATTCAATCGGATGTACGCATTTCCTCCCCCTCAGCTTATTCCCCTGATTTTAACCAAAATGAGGATGTGCAAGGGATCTCTAATCTTGGTCACACCACTTTGGTTCAGGGCAACTTGGCTGCCGGAGCTAATCCAGTTGTCGACACAGCAGCCTCTACGACTACCTCAGGGACAGTCGACAGTACGAGACCTGAGCACAGGCAGAGACCTGCCCTTCCTGGGGAAGCTCAGGCTGACAGTTTGGTCCATCTCCGGGAGTCCTTCCAAGGTCAGGGGGCAGATCAAACCCTGGCAGAGTTTATTTGTGGATCATGGAGGGGCTCCACGAAAACGCAGTACTCATACGCTTGGAGAACCTGGTCAGACTGGTGCGCAGGAGGTGCTGTATCAAGAACTGAGCCTTCTGTAGGGCAGTTTGCAAACTTCTTGTGGTTCTTATACAGAGATAGACGTATGGCCTGGTCATCGATCAGGACACATAGGGCGGCTGTGGCTACCATCATAGACCCCTTAACTCAGAATCCTCTGAGCCAGCACCCTATGATCAGCAGGTTTATGAAGGCTGTATATTTAGCGAGGCCTCCAAAGGGAAAGGTGAAACCGATCTGGAGCGTTTCAGAAGTTCTGGAGGAGCTCAGATCTTGGGTTTTAGCGGAAGCTTTACCTAGGTCGAGATTAACCTGGAGATTGACGATGTTGTTGGCTCTGGCTTCTGCCAGAAGGGCTAGTGATCTGTCATTATTACACATAGATAGCAATCACCTGTTCAGGTCAACGGATTCCTGTCGTTTCCACCTTGCTTTTGGGGCAAAGCAGGACAGACCGGGACATATCCCTAAGGACATAGTCATTTCTAAACAGCAGGCTGCAGAACTATGTCCATTGGAAAATCTCAGAGAGTACCTGAGGAGAACTGAGGAGGAGAGACAGGGTAGTATGCAGTTACTGCGTACTACTGTTGCTCCGTTTAGACCCGCAGGGAGGCAAACGATTAGATCTTGGTTGTCACGAGCTCCTGGAGCTATCAAATATTCAGGCTCCAGGAGGGTCGACGAGAGCAGCTTCGGCTACATGGGCCGCAGCCAAGGCAGTACCTATTTCTACTATCATGGCTGCGGCTGACTGGTCAAGTGTTAAGACAATGTCCAGGTATTACTTAAGACCCCTTCCACAGGGGGCCCCGGCCTCTGAACATTTGTCTGTTCAGAGGGCGGTGTTAGGAGATGTTTAGCTCCTAAAAAAAAAAAAAAAAAAAAAAATATTTAAAAAATATGAAATTATATAGATAATGGATCTATATATACAAAAACATAATTGTACATATGAATTTTAGTCTGTGAGAACATATTTGGTTGTATCTCATAATAAGATTTAAATTATTTTGGTAAAATTCAGAAATATATAGATTAATTTTATAGCTGGTCACTTTTAGACGTTACAACAAATCCCATTTAATGTCGTTACCATTGAAGGCACAGTTCCTTTCATTAAAATATATCAATTTTGACGCATAGCGTATTAAAATTGATGTTTTAATAAAGACTGTGCCGAAATGGTAACAACCGCAGCGTCTAAAAGAATGGTTAGTTAAGTGGGAAATTTCTCTCGCTTTGAAATTTAACAATATAATATGGATTGACTGTGCCTTATATACATAGGCAAGATTTAAGTTTCTTTCTGATTGGTGGACTGGTACCTACCAATCAGAGAGCGTGGTTTTGAACCAATCACAGTACTCCTAGGCTAGAAATTTTGGATCCGATTTTTGCACAAGATCTGACACTCAGATTTTTTTCGATCCTCTTTTTGCACAAGAATCGACATTGGCCAAATGAGAGGGCGCCTACCTCATAGTGAGCCGAACGTTTCGATCCGATTTTTGCACAAAAATGGATACTCAGAAATTTTCGATCCTCTTTTTGCACAAGAATTGATGCTCTGATTTTGTGCATATTTGGAGTATTCTGTGACTTGTTTCTTAGCTAGTTTCAAATATATATATATATTTAAGCTCGAGTGGAGTTTGGAAACCCATTTAATGTCGTTACCATTTCGGCACAGTCTTTATTAAAACATCAATTTTAATACGCTATGCGTCAAAATTGATATATTATGAGACTTAGACACTAACCTGGTGTTTAATACCTGTGAATGATCTAGCTGCCTCACGAATGGCGGGGATCCAGAGTGTTGTAAACACAGCACATGCTAATAGGTCGACAGCTTATTATGCGCTAGGCCTACCAGCACAGAAATAAATCATCAATAATGAACAAATTGATAAATTGACCTGATGGCAATGAGGTAATCATTATGAGTACCAAAATGCGGGGGAATGAACCTAAATACGCGGACGAGCCTTCCATCTCTGGCGTGGTAGGCGGGCGGTATAGTGCTGACCACTACACCAGAGCCTCTAATTAATTCCTCTCCGGGATTTCTTCGATTATATTACTTGTCACGGTATAATTTAACTTTTGAAGATCCAATAACTCTTATAATTAATAATTATTGTCATCCTTATTATAGGCCGAGTGACTGTTATGTGATGTGAAATACGTGTTCAAGCACAAATAATACAAAAATACTTATAGGCATGACATTGTTTAATTATGAATACTTCTCCAATAAATAATTGTTGTTAATTATGCCCTGATGCTGGTAGACATTGAATGTCATCAATCGTTATACTGCGTGTGGTGCTAATACCTATTAATGATATTGAAAACTAGATCATGTAGATGGCCTGTTGCTGTTCCTACAACATGAAATAAATTTGGGCTTTCTGAATAAAGAGCCTGGGCGATTATCATGATTATAAGGGATTTGACCATACCAGTTTTCAGCCCCATTCTCGACATACAGTTGTATGGATCACTTTAAATTGTGTCCGCCAATTTGAATTTTGTTTGGAGTATACCGTCGTATGTCCTACACATAGCAATTAGATAGAGATAATTATTGACGGCGGACAGTCTGTGTAGACTTAATCCTAAAACACATAGGACGCGAGCGACACGCGTCACGCGAGCGTCACGCAACACTCGACGTTCGCGTAAGCAATCGCTTTAGTTTATTTTACATTGCATAAATACATGCCGCTCGCGAGCGTCACGCAGCACGTGGCACGCGAGCGTCACCGATCACTTCTTGAGCTACATTTAACGCGTGACACAGGCTTTACGCGACGTGAATCCACAGTATGACGTCAGCATGTGATGATTTATTGGGGACTCCCCAGACATCCACGTGTTGATCCAGCAAATAATGTATGTGGGTGACGTGTTTTCGGTAAAACGAACATTAATAATCCCGAAATGTAAAAGTTTAGAAAATAGGCTCCCCAATATAGTGAGTTGACAACTCAATATATTGAGTTGTCAAATCAACATATGGAGTTGTCAACTCGATATTTTGAGTGACGAACACGATATCTT
This sequence comes from Flabesymbios commensalis, assembly GCA_964017125.1. Classification (NCBI taxonomy): domain Eukaryota; kingdom Metazoa; phylum Annelida; class Polychaeta; order Terebellida; family Flabelligeridae; genus Flabesymbios; species Flabesymbios commensalis. The sequence goes on from OZ024912.1 coordinate 25,593,374, forward strand.
GAGTTCACAACTCGAAATAATGAGTTGTGAACTCAGTATACTAAATTGTCACAACTCATTATTAGATCGAGCTGACAATATATTGTGTTCACAACTCAATATATTGAGTACTAAAGTCGATATAGGCCCTAACATGCCTAACAAGGTGTCAGCTCAATATATTGAGTTGACACAACTCGATATATTGAGTAGTGAAGTCGATATAACAATTTGGGCTCACATTTTACTCATTTCCAACCTTATAAACGCACCGTTTTCGAAATATTTCATTTTCAAATTTTATAATTTATTATTTCTTTCCATGGAAAGCGGGAGATGATAGGGGATTTTATTGTGCCATCATGCAACTACTCGAGATGGTGTCCTACTTATACATGTAAATGTAGCCCGGATAGCAAATTTCACTCATTTTCAGCCTCAGACGCACCGTTTTCGAGATGTTGCGGTTTTTAACCCAGTAAATTTAATGATGTTATTTAAATGGGTACTCGTGCGCTATTATTTGGCTGGATCGCTTAGAAAATGAGCATAACGTTACTGCCTTGATACCCTAGGACTATTGAGGAAAATGCAAGCCGATTAAATGGGGGTATAACTTCGATAAATAGCTTTCCGATAATAATAAATAATAAATATTGGAAAACCATAAACTAAGTAATAACAGACATCGTGTGCGACACAGAGACTCTAATCATTGCCATTCGTAAAGTTGTGCACCAAAAATCCAGTGTGTCGACGATCGATTGCGCAATGAATTATTGCGTCTTTGTTTTATCATGAATTTTATATTATTTTATTATGGGCCTATTACATATTTACATCTCATTGGAATAATGCCTTAACGTGGGGATTTAGACGTCAGTCTTTATAGGTAAATTTATCATTTGAATAGGGTCACCCTCACATTTTTCATGAAATTGTTGGTATCACGTACGTTGACTACCAGCATACAAAAAAACAGTTTTAGCTATGCTCTCCGGCTATTATTTATTATTATTATTATTATACTGCATTTTTAATGCGCCATATATTTAATCTTGCTGATTATTCAGAGGCGCAGTACAAAAAAGAGCGGTTCATTTAAAATGTATATTAATAAAAAAATTAAATGGACATTTTTTGTGAAAAATAAAATCTGTGTGTAAGTGTGGGATTGGATGTTTTTTAAAAAGTACTGACAGTACTGCATAAAAGCTGATAGAGCTACAAGACGTAGGCTTGCTTAAAAAGCATCGTCTTCAAACATTTTTTAAAAGTATATTCTGTAGGGATTTTACGCATTGTGTCAGGCAGAGCATTCCATAAACGTGGAACAGCACACGAGAAAGCCCGGTCACCATAAGAGCTGCTCTTGCTGCGAGGCACAACCAGGAGATTTTTATCTGCTGACCGGAGCTGACGTGACGGTTCATGAAGCTTCAACAATTTAGCCAAGTATGATGGTCCATGGCCATGAATGACACGGTATGCCAACAGCAATAGTTTATACTGGATGCGCTGCTTGATAGGAAGCCAGTGCATTCTCACGAGTACTGGTGTAATGTGCTCTTCCTTCTTTGTCCTAGTAATGAGCCGAGCTGCCGCATTTTGAAAACGCTGAAGCTTGGCTAACAAGTACTCTGAAATACCATACAGCAACGCATTCCCATTGTCTAGTCTCGATGTACTGAAAGCATGAACCAATATCTCAGTTGACTTGCTGTTCAGAAGGTGACGAATTTTGCCGATTGAAAAGATGTGAAAATAACATGACTGGTAAATCTTCTGAACCTGTTGTTCCATGCCCATGACACTGTTCATATAAAGACCGATGTTACGCACCACAGGAGAAGGAGTGACAAGATATGATCCTATTTTCAGGTGTGGCACTTGGGAGTTTTGAGGGCATGCTGACAGACGAAATTACAAGTACATCTGTTTTATCATTATTAAGCATTAGTTTATTGTCTTTCAACCACGTACGTATTTCAGCAATGCATGCTTCTATACGTTGAAATGTTCTTGTTGTGCTTTCGTCTGATAATGGACTAAACGACATGTACACTTGTGTGTCGTCAGCATACAAGTGTAGCTCAACACCGTGTCGACGTGCAATCTCACCGAGAGGAGCAGTATATATGAAGTAAATAAGAGAGGGCCCAACACCGACCCTTGTGGGACATCAAATTGATGCCGCATCTCATCAGAACTTTCTCCATTCAGTTGGATTACTTGACAGCGATCGGTGAGATATGTCTCAAACCAGCTCAGAGCAGTTCCCGTAATTCCATAACGTTTGTGAAGTCGATTTAGCAGGATACTGTGATCTATAGTGTCGAATGCTGCGGAGAGATCCAGGAGCACCAACACCACTGCCTTCTTCTGATCTACGGCACACATAATGTCATTCGTAACTGAGATCAAAGCTGTCTCGGTGCTGTGGTATGATCTATATGCAGACTGTTTCGGTTCATTTAATAAATGTTTCTTGAAACGTGATGCCACATTTTTTTCTGTAATTTTCGAAATAAATGAGAGATTTGAAACAGGTCGATAGTTTTTTAGAATATTTTTGTCTAAGGTGGATTTCTTGATCAGGGGGCGAACAATTGCTTTTTTGAATTGCGTTGGAAAAATACCATTCTTTAATGACAGGTTATTAGTACACACCCTTGTGTCAGCTATTTAACCGTCATCAGTGGTCATGGGATTTTTTGCGTAATTAATGTCAATGTTATTTTTTGCGAAGATTAGTACCTGAAATTGCCAAAAAATTATCTTGGCATTTTTTGGTGGCCATTTTGGACCATTGGCAGACCAGAATCCTTAACGGCCGCCAAGCGAAATAGTAAAACCTTAATTTTTGAAATATTTGAAAGATAGTGTGGTGTGATACCTCATGCCCAGGTCTAAAATCATCAACAAATCGGTGATTTTTTTTCAGCTTCTTAATATGACCATATGATGTAAACATGTCCATAGACTAGAACTGCTAAAGTTTTTTAATTTTTGTGAAGCGCATTCACCAGTTTGACTAGATATAGAGACGAAATTCCTGATTTCTAATTAGGCCTATTGACAAGGGGTCATCCCGTGTTCCCCAGTCTCTATGTTCACCGATCTCTATGTCCCCCAGTATCTATGTTTCCCAGTATCTATGTTCCCCAGTCTCTATGTTCCCCGGTTCTATGTTCCCCGATCCCTATGTTCCCCGGTCCCTATGTTCCCCATCAGCAATCACTATATTCCCCAGTGCCTATGTTTCCCGATATCTATGTTCCCCGGTACCTATCTTCGCCGAGTTTTTTTTGTAGGGGGAGGGGGGAGGGAGGTATGAGGAGTGTTGCAACAATTTGTTGACATAATTGGAAGATTAGCTTTCTTTTTCAAGATGGTCGCCACTGCCACCTTAGAAGATTTATTTTGTTCACTTTTTGACAGAAAGAGGTGTGTATTCAATATCACTTTTCCAATGACATCTCGCACGAGAACGTTATTTCTGACACCAAGTTTTTTTATCCCCCGCCTGACAAAGTTGGGGCGGGGGTAGGCCTACATCTGTCCGGTCGTCCTGCTGTTGGGCCGTCTGTTTGTCTGTAGCGTTTCGATTCCGGAGCAGATCTGTGGATAGATTTCTTTAATTTTGCACACACACTTCTCATAGGAGGTGTAGATGTGCCTTTTGAAATTTCAACTACTTAAATGGCCGACCATCGGCCATAATTAGCTTTAATATGCCTGATATCTGGCCAAATTTTGTTTTATTTCTGGAGCAGATCTCGGAAACCCATGGGTGGATCCATTTCATATTGCACACACACATCCAGATAGCTAGACCATTGCTATAAAACAAAATGTGCGATTTTAGTGAGGGATATACCGTCAAAAATGTCAACTTGAACAAATTCAAAAAGGCTGACCATCATTGAGTTCAATATCTGTAATTTACATGTGCAAACTGTGCTCGACAGGGTGGACCATTACTGTAAAACAGAAAATGAGACTTCAGGGAAGAATGCAACCTGTAAAATTTATATCACACGGGCAGGGCGGGGGATTATTGTGGCCTGCTGGCTTCTTATTTCATTTTGAGGTTTTGTTCATTCATAAATCGAAGATGGATGCCATCGCCATCTTATAATTTTTGTCTTCTTTCCGACAGAAAACGATGTGTAATACCACTTTTCGAAGTATATTTCGCATCAGAAACTCATTTCCGACATTATTTTTTTGTTCTGAGGTCATGCTAGAGGAAAAATGTTTTGTGAAACAACGTTTGCGTCAGAAAAACCGCATAAATATTATTGCATTTCAAACTGAATTTTGCGTACGATGAACTTTTTACCGAACACATCGCGCAATCTCCAATCTGAAGGATAAGGGTATTTGGTTGTTCCGAAAACCCACACAAAAACATGTTATCAAACAATTTATCAAATGTGAAGCGCCAGTGATTATGCAACAGATAGATGGCGCTATATAAATGGGGACGGCTCTCTAGTCCTACGGGCCATTGGTCCTACGGGCCATTGGTCCTACTAGTTGTGACAGAACCCTAATTTTATCTGGTAAATCAGCTTTTGAAACAACTCTAATTTCACCTGGCTTTATATAGGGGTCAATATATAATATATTTAGTGAATTTGGAAAAATGTCAATTACATATTTTAAATTATTTTGTAAAGACAAAAATATACCATAATCAAGCAAACACCAACATTGAGAAAAATGTACCTTTTCTTCATGAACATATCAGATATTGTTCAATATTTACAGGACATATATGTGAAGCGGGGAAGGTAGAAATAATTTGTGCAATTCGCGGTGACTCGCAACTGAAAATCAACGTCTTACATGACATATTACCTCGCACGTTTTCAAAATAAAACGTCATTGTTAATACCCATGGTAACAATTTTGTAAAACAAACTAAACTGTTTTACTTATTGAGAACAGATATATAGTAAATAGGGCCTAGCTACAACGTGACTAATATAAACGAGGTTGTTTTGAACGACGTAATGTTGTGTCTGTTTTATTACCTGATTACTGGTAATGTGTATTATTTAATTTGCTATATGTGTAACACGAAAAACAACAATTTATTATTGACTGAATGGTTTACCCAATAAATAATCCTAACATAGTCTGTAACCATTTTTAAAGTTATTTATGTTAGCAGAGTTAGGTGCCACCTAGTGTTGTGATTAAACCAACACTGATAAATGGTTGTGTCTCTAGATGGCCTGTTGCTCACAATATGTTCGCTCCTCTGGAGACATGTGGCCATCATCACGCCCCCCGTCGTGTTTGCTGGATTGTTGAGTGTCGACGCTGGGCCAGCATTAAGCCAACATTGGTTCAACGTCTCGAATTATGACATTTTGCTTCTAGCTTTTCGATATGCATAACACGATTGCTGGGTATTCTAATTTATCACAACAATGATATATCACTTCAGGCCAACTCCTCAAGACAAATCATTTTTTGACAAAAAATAATGAGATACCAACGAAGGAAAACTTTGGTGTCTTAGTAGTGATTACACGCCGCTGTATGGTATAGGGTTGTCACACTACAGCTGCGTATGCCGACGGCTAAAAAAATTGCCTAACACGTTGGCATAGGTCTACGTTGGCGTACGTTTTAACTTACCCGTAACGTGTGTGTAACGTGTAGTAACGTATGACAACGTATGACATAGCGCTTGTATAGCGTCAGTGTTGTGTATCAGTAACGTACTAGACGTACGTCTATTGCATGATAATAAATCAATTCTGTGTTTATGTTGGAAACAATAGATTTAATCTGGTGTTTGCTAAAACAGTTCCTTGAGACAATGTTGGATCAACCTTCCTTTGCTATTTTAATACATTAATTGGCTTATCCCCGGTGAGATAAAGTTCATCGAGTGATGAACGTTGACCACATGAACATTCAAAAACATTCATCAATGGTTCATCAAGCCAGTTCATGAAAAAATGAAAAAAAATCCGGCTTTAGGCCACTTTTGTGCATATATAGGCTCAACTGGGCCAGGAGAACCTATTGAGAATGGTGAGATGACACTGCCCTCCAGACACAAGATTCGAAATTCGAGCCCTGGCTGTCTGAGGTCGAGCACGCTACCTCTCGGTCACGGAGGCTCCCCACAACGCTGCGTTTTACGAGTGGATGGGGAAGAAACATTTTTGTTTCTTTAAACTCGCCGAAACCGGAAAACGAACCCCGAACTCTAGCGTGAAAGGCAGCAGTGCTAGCCACCACCCTAGGGCCCCCGCTCAGCTAGTTCATGGACTGTTCATCAAAAACAGTTCATGACAAATCATGAATATTAATGAACACTTGATGAACTAATGTTGTTCATGATTTAGTTCATGAATTTCATATGGAGAGTTTCATGAACAGTCATGAATTTGTTGGGATCAACTCAGTTCATAGCTTGTTCATAAAAGTTCATGAGAGAATTTCATTATTTTTTACGAATTATTATGTCTTAATTCAGTTCATGGCTAGTTCATTAAACTTCATGAGGGACAGTTTTTCTGAGCATTAAATCTCAATTTAGTTAATGGTTTGTTCATGAAAGCTTATGAGCTGTGGTGAATGACAGCCTAATATGCTGTCAGCTACGCAATGGCTAATTAACTAATTAATTAGCAAATGGAGACTTTCTGACTTAGATTATCAACCACAGAATACATAGTATTTTAAAATAATTAGTTTCTCAGTTTTCTGTTTAGTTTTGTGTAATAGTGTGAGGGGGATATATTTTTTTTTAATTAACAAAATGAAGCCTAATTAGCTTGCTGTGTTTAGGTAAGAAGTAACCTCAGAAAAATATAATCCCCAATGAAAATCTATATGTATATTACAGGTCAAAAGACTTGAAAGTTATTGGATTTCCATGAACAATTCGGAACAATTCGTGAACATCAACACGACTTAGTTTTCGACATCGTGAACTTAGTTTAAGTGTTTCTGGCTTATCTGGTTCATTATTGAACCACCTGAATTCCTGGTCGTTCATGAACAGCCTTAATTTCGTGAACGTCTCATTTGTTTTTCAGAAACATTCATGAATAGTTCATGAATACATTTAATGAACGGTCATGACTCTCTGGTTCATGAATTTTTTTGGTTTATGGTCGTTCATGAACTAGCCCTGGTTCATGAATTAATTTAGTTCATGACCGTTTATGAACAACCCATTTTATGAACAAAGTGGGAGTTCATGAACAGAATAAGTTCATCATCCAATGAACTTTCATGAAAGTCTCCTTTGTTGTTCAAGAATTTTCATGAACCGTTCTTCAACACGTTGATAAACGTTCATAGTTTTTTGTTCACGGACATTTATGAACTATTCATGAATGTTCATGAACAGCTCATGATCATCTCATCGGGGATGGGAAGATGCCTTAGATTGTGGCTGAGAATAAACACAATGGTTTATTGTCTTTTCGCAGGGAAAATATAGTCTGATTCCATTTATGTGGCATCAGTGATGACATAAAATATATGACGTATAGAAAATTAATTTTAACGCTTTTAGATAAATATGTCAGGAATTATTTAATTTGCAAATATTATTTTATTTTGGGTGTTTATACAATTTGACCTTGAGTTTTAGCCTGAATTAACTAGGAAATAACCCTGATAATGAAACACATTTAAGACTCTAGATTTTAGGTTTCAATAATTTGCGCATAAGAATGATATAATGAATAATTGACTAGATCATTATACATTCCGGCTTCTGGGGGTTGTTTTTCAAGGGTGGGGTAGGTGAAAGAATATAATGCTTGTCAATTGTTTACGACGTTGGTTCAACATCAACCCAACATTGATTCAACTGACCAGTCCAATTATTCCCTGCCGTAGGACTGATGGCCTATAGGACCAATGGCCCGTAGGACCAATGGCCCGTAGGACCAATGGCCCGTAGGACCAACGACCTGTAACCATATAAATATGTATGTATTTATTATTATTATTATAATTATTATTAACTAATTTGTTATGTTCCCGTAATGTTATGAATGCATATAATTATATCAAACATAGCTGCCACCACTATCACGAAAAAAAAACTTTTTAATTAACAAAGGTACGAAATAACAAATAGCAAAAGTTCGAAACAACGAAAGTGCAAATCAACGAAAGTATGAAATAAGGGAGGTAGATATCATTGGGAGATATATGTGCCCGGGGAACATAGGTACTGGGGAACATAGAGACCGGGGAACATAGGACAGTGAAATCTAAGTATCGGGGAATACAGGACCAGGGAATATAGGGATCGGGGAACATAGGTACTGGGGAACATAGAGACCGGGGAACATAGGACAGTGAAATCTAAGTATCGGGGAACATAGGACCGGGGAACATAGGGATCGGGGAACGTAGAGACAGGGGAACATAGGACAGTGAAGTATCGGGGAATATAGGACCGGGGAACATAGGGATCGGGGAACATAGAGACCGGGGAACATAGGACAGTGAAATCTAAGTATCGGGGAATATAGGACCGGGGAACATAGGGATCGGGGAACATAGGTACTGGGGAACATAGAGACTGGGGAACATAGGACAGTGAAATCTAAGTATCGGGTAACATAGGACCGGGGAACATAGGGATCGGGGAACATAGATACTGAGGAGCATAGAGATCGGAGAACATAGCACCGTGGAATATAAGTATCGGCGAACAAAGGACCAGTGCGAAATGGACGGAACCATAAAGTGTGAAACAACTGGAGTGTGAAATAACGAAATTGAGATACTACGAAATAGAGATAGTACGAAACAACGAATGTACAAATCAATGACAGTACGAAACAACAAAAGTACGAAACACTGGGAGATGGAACATAGGTAGGCCCTCCTTGGGAACATAGAGACGGGAAACATTATAAAGACCTTGGAATATAAGGATCACGCCAAACGTGCAAGATAACAGAAGTAAAATTACGAAACAACGTACAAACACTGAGGGATAAAATGTGTTGGGGAGGGGGAGGGTATCGGGGGACCAAGAAATCTGGAACATAGATATTCGGGAACATAGAACCCAGGATCATAGGTACCGGGGAGCATGGAAACTGAAAGTGCATAACAAGATAAGTATTAAATAAAAAAGAGAGAGACGTGTGAAACAAAAGATTGAGAAAAACGAAAGTACAAAAAAGCAAAAGTACGAAATAACAAAACGTGCAAAACAAAGAAAGTATAAAACAACGAAAATACGAAACAACGAAAGTGAGCAACTGATCAAAAGTGAGCAACAGCGAGAGCTCGAAACAACGAAAGTACAATACAACGACAGTATAAACATGATAAAACAAAGAAAGTGTGAAGCAATAAATCCACGGAAAACCTGAAGGACAAAATATTTGAAGTAGACCTACAAAACAACAAAAGTGAAAAACAACGAATGTACAAAACAACTAAAGTGTGATGTGATGTGAAACAACAAAAAACGATACTGAAACCAACGAAACAACCAAAGTGAGAAACGAGGAAAGGAACTGAGATATACTGTGATCACAACATTGTCCTCTGTTGGCTTCTAGCTGTGACCTTAAGATATTGGTCTGGCCACTCGTCTGTCAACTTGACATAGAGTCCTCCTAAAATTGACTCTTATTTATTACCCTATGAGATGAACGTTGACTGGCACAGTTTCATGAACTGTGATGAATTGTTATGAGCTTGAAATCTTAGTTTAGTTCATGAACTGTGGTGAATGACAGCCCTGGCGAGTATGGTGTCATCTACGCAATGGCTAATTAACTCATTAATTAGCAAATTGAGACTTTCTGATTTAGATTATCAACCACAGAATACATAATATTTTAAAATACCCAGGTAATCAGTGGTAATTAGTTTCTCAGTTTTCTGTTCAGTTCTGTGTAATATTGTAAGGGGGAGGGATATATTTTTTCAATTACCAAATGAAGCTTAGCTAGCTTGCTGTGTTTACGTAAGAAGTAACCTCAGAAAAAATATAATCCTGAAGGACGTGGCGCAATGGCTAGAGCGCCTGACTGCCTCGCCACTCATGCATGCGTCCCGGGTTCGGACACCGCTGTCCCCGTGTAGGGTTTTCAGAGAAACAGCATTGTTTCTCCCTTCTCAATGTGACTAGGCAATCACGTAAAAGGCGGCCTCGTTATCCTGAGTTAGGCCTACTGGTCGTTCGTGAACAACCTTAAATTCATGAACAAGGTTGAGAAAGGTTGAACTTTCGGTTAAAAGTTCATGAATTTAATGAACATTAGTCTACATTTGTTATTCAGGAACATTCGTGAATAGTTCATGAACACATTTATTGAACGTTCATGAATGTTGATAAACTATCTGATTCATGATTGTTCACGAACTAGCCCTGGTTCATGAATTTTTTGAGTTTAGGGCCTATGACCGTTCATGAACAATCCATGTTCAAGAACAAAGTGAGAGTTCATGAACAGAATAAAAGTCTCATGACCGTTTATGAACACGTTCATGAACGTTCATAGTTTTTTGTTTATCAACATTCATGAACTATTCATAACTGTTCATGATCACACTTGGACACATCTGAAAGTTGGTATGGAAGTCATTAAAAATCACCAAACTATCATGGAGAAAGCTAAATTCATTTTATGAGCCGCCCCCTGTCACCTTGAAAACTAAATCGAGATCATTTATCTGCAACTCTGAATCATGAGATCAAAACTCCCCAAGCTACCGTGAAAACTTTGTAGGATGGACAGACATACGGACTGACGACAAAGTAAAGATGGCACTAAATACTGACTCAGCATCACATAATCTTTTATTGTGGAATATGGGGAGCATAGATACTGGGGAACATACATACTGGGGAACATAGGTAGGCCTACTGGGGAACATAGGTACCGGGGAACATATAGACCTATTGATACTGGGGAACATAGATACTGGGGAACATAGGACGGGGGAACACATGGAACATAGAGACCGGGGAACATAGGTAATGGGGGACATAGGGGTGCGTATCTATGTTCCCCGGTCTCTATGTTTCCCGACCTCTATGTTCCCCGGTCCTATGTTCGCCGGCACTACAAAACAAACTATTATACTTGTGCTGATCTCTTTATAATTGATAGCACACAAAAAACATGAATATTTAACCCTTGAGATACCAGTGTTACGAGCTCCAGATCGGGTTTCACTTTGGCTCTATTTAAAGTTTGTCTAGGGGAATTTAATAAACCAATTTACTCTGAAGTTCGAACCGATCAGCGTCAAAAGAATAAATGAAAACTCAAAGTCTCATTTAAGTAACAATAACAATGTATTTAATCAAGCAATTTTCACTGTGATGATCTCAGTTTGACAATACCTCACAATTTCTTTGACAGACAAGTTCACAATAATAAAACAAGACACTTACAATAATCTCAACGGTCCTCAAATATCCTCTAGTGTGTAAATATCCAATAAAGTGAATAATCCAAATGTTTGTTTAATCCACAGGTTAAAATGTCAGTGAGTGGGCCTATCGCTACGCACTGTAGCCTAGATATTACTTAGGCTATCACCTTACAGTCCATAATCTCTCACAGCAAATTAATAGGCCCTAACCAGTAGAGTCTCTCAGCAAAAATATCTAGGCTTAAATCATGTAAATCAAGTAAGGTAATGTATCAATACTTTGTAGCAACTTTAGCACGAACCTTATATTAGCACCAACTAACTCAAATCACAATACCCTCCTATTTATATCTTCTGGCATTCTATAGTGTTCTATTCCATCACATTCTAGTATATTCTCCGTGTTAGGCATCACCAGAAAGTTCTGGAGAACCACAGAACAAATTAGAACATTCCAGTTAATTCGATAGACAGTCATGGCGTGCCATAGGTTGTACATGCTATCAGGATACATTCTAACAATAGGGGCCTACACAGTGACTACTATGGGCGTACAGCGTATGCGTAGGCCTATAACAACACATATATTTAGGCCTAAGGGTGCCTGGGTCAATATTTCACAATTGTTTAAAACCATGTCGCCAGCACTAAGTGTGCTTTTGGCATTATTATTACAGTACGATTTGTCAACTCTACGTTTTTATGGCTGCCTATATCATTTGAAAATTAAAATAACATTAGGGGCCTACCACTTTTTATTAAACCTTTTATTCAAGAAGCAGCAGGCATTTATTTCGTTAATTTATCAATTTTGGCGTGTCGCTAATGACCAATCAGAATTAACTTTATTTGTGTTTTATGCCAAAATACCTCAATAATTCCACATGGATCGTTCAAAATGAAGCAAACACCACACGCTACCCGTGTAGGCCTAAGTATGAATATTTAGAATTGGTGGCGTGTTTAATATTTAAACATATTTGCATTCGGGTGTCTTCTAATGTGCGTCATTAGCGTCACGCTGTGAACTACGATAGGCCTATATTAAATAGGGCCTACACAATAATTATGCCTTATATCAACATCTCGCTGGGACACATACATGTATATGCTCAAGGTGAATCAGAGATTGTCATCTAACGTTAGTAGTGATGAGATCGAAGGCATTAATTAAACTCTAATTTATGATGGTAGACTATTTAACCTTTTCAAAATTAACAATAGGCCTACATGTCCTACAAATTCGAGTCACCAGAGAACGGTGTAGGCCTATAGGGGCCTATATGTAGCAATGTTACAAAATTCGGTCCATATAGCACTTTAAATACTTTAGTGTAGGCCTATGTGTATGAGCGATAAAAAGGGTGTATGCAGACACGTGGTGGCAAATATGAATTGTGATTGGTCAAAACAACACATAATTTCATTAGCGTCACACGCCATTAGAGAACGTGACGCTAATTACTTAGCTGTGACGCTAATGACATATGCTACGTTTAGGTTGTAATTCAGTCATCTACTATTGGACACATACACTGGGTGTTTTTTTCTAAAGTAGGCCTACATTTCATTTAAATATGTAGGCTAAATTAATGTTTGAGCCAGGATATTTATATTAGGCCTATTAGGTACGCATACATTGTTCATTTCTGGAAATGATGCGAATGACACACTATTGTGACGCTAATGACCAGATAGGTATAGGTGGTCTTGTTATTTGCAATATCCAGACGTAATCTTATAACGGTATGACGCTTAGTGCAGCCTAATGAGCAAATAAACTATAGAGCTAGAATAAAACAAAACACAGTCAAACGTAATAAACAAAAGAAGAACAATATGAGGATTAGGCTACATAAAGAGAATAATGCCGATACAGGAGGAGGATGCACGAGACAAAAAGAGGACAAAACGAAAATGGAGAGTTAAGTTAATCAGAAAATTAGGAAACTGTATCAATGAAAACTTAGAAAAGCTGAGGAAGAATCAACCATTTACAAATCGCACAAAAAATCAACGGCTACGACGAAAACTCGATAAAACCCTGATCCACCGTGAACAACCATCATCATCACCTAAACAAATTTAAAAAACTCTAGGCCTATCATTCAATCACGTATTTTTAACTGAGTTTGAAAATAAAATTCTAGCTCCAAAAATAACTAACAGAATGTGCTTATCACAAACGTAATATGTGGCAAATTCCTAAAGAAATACAAAAATGCTCAAGAAAGCCCAAGAATATATATGTTTGAAATCGAATAATTGATAAAGAATTTCATGGGATTATCAACCGAGAAAATGTGAAAGAATATAGGCCTACACACTGAAGGACAGAAAGGCCAAGGTGAAAGCTTATTATCTGGAAGATACATAGACAGCAGACACGCGCCAGGGAATAAAGGTACAGCAAATGCAGGAAGATAAACAGAAAATACAGAAAAAATATTATGCAATAGTAGGCCTATTGAGAGTATAGACACAAAAATATGTCTAGAAGAGGCTCTAATCCCTTGCACAGTTTTGTCAAATTCAAACCTTTCTGATCGAGTGGTTGGAAAAAAAATCAAGAAACTTGCATTTGTAAGAAATGTACAAATATAACTTTTAAAATGCAATCCCTTCATTGAAAAGAACAATTGTCAATGCCTGATGTTATGGAAAAGATAATTTGTTCAGCTACAAGCAAATCATCAGTATGTACAAAGCTAAAGCAATGTTATATAGAGGGGGGCTATATATATCGGTGTAAACCATGATGACACATACGTGTCATGTAACAAATATATAACAAGGAAAGAAAGGCGAGAAAAACAGGACCAGAGTGGTGAATATATTGACTATATAATGTTCAAGTGAGTGTTAAAGAGCCACAAAGAATACAATTGATCCATCATCACATCTAGGGGGTCAGTTCGTTATTCCGACAGGTCTATATTCCGACAGATCGATATTCCGAGAGGTCTATATTCCAACAGGTCGATATTCCGACAGGTCTATATTCCTACAGGTCTATATTCCGACAGGTCTATATTCCGACAGGTCGATATTCCGACAGGTCGTTATCCCGACAGTTCCTTGATGTAAATTGTAATGGGAATTAGTCTGTGAGATGAACCACCGTATCTGTGCCCAAAAGGTTTGAAGAGTGTTTCTAGCGCAGAATTTCATGATGATTTTAAAATTCCATTTCTTAAATGCCTCAGACGCTGCATTTTCTTAGAATATAGCTTTTTGCATGTGTTTTTTTAATGGTAAAATCGCTAGGCCTATTTTAACCAGTGACACTGTTTAAATGTATCTACATAAGAACATGTGATGGCAAATTAAACTGTCTGATACATGTGATACAATAATAAGACAACAAATTCAGCGCTGAGACCAACTTTATACGTCAGAATCTGACGTCTAAAGTCAGTCTCAGCACTGAAAGATTTAAAAATATTTATAATGGCGTTAGACCCATAGCATAAGTATTCAAATTAGTCAGGGGGCTTAACTCATATTTACCCCAGAATTGTTCAAATCGTCCCAAAAGCACCAAATTTGTAGTATGGCCAAGGCCATAATACTTTTGATTTATCGCGGGAGCCAAGCTGAACTCTCGCCGTGGGCGCCTTATTTAACAAATCCAAGATGGCCGCCATTCAAATTAGTGTCATTTCTTAACTTGTAAACTAATGGATGTAGAGACGCATGTGATACCACTTTTCTATGGTTTTCGAATAAGTAGAATTGATTTATGATGTTTTGAAGTTGATTTGGGAATTATTTAAAACACAAAAATATATGTAAAAGTAATTTCGTCAATATCTATACGACATGATACCGGTTTAACCGACGCAGATCAGCAACACAATCGTCTGTATCAGGCATTGATAACGACGTATCCATAAGATTTGCTACCAGAGCCAGTCTTTGGAGTTCCTGTGTATCAGCCATATTTGATAAATTCAAAATGGCCGCTGTTCTCAACAAGCCCACGTCAATACTTGCCAACTAATAGCAGTAGAGACACACTTAATAGCATATTTCTACGCTTTTCATAAACCATTTTAAATATATATTAGTTGCTTAAGGGCAGTCAATATTCTAAAAAATTGTACTATCTAAGCAAGAGAGTTGAGTCAGACGTCGAAATTAAGAGCTTATTATTTCATTTGTTTGTAAGAGCCCGTTTCCAGCCAGGACGACAGTTTTTTTTAAAGGTCTTATTGACCGTTCACATGTCAACTTTGACATTTTTATTTCTTTTTTTGTGTACGTTTTTTTACGCGGTGCGAATCGGTTATACGTTCGGTTGCTTTTATTATACCACGAATTTGAACAGTTTGGTTCACTGCATATGTGTACACCAAGGAGAGATTTCGGCCGCAGTGGGATTCGAACCAGGTTCCCCTGGACTCTCGAGTCCACCACGCGACTAATGAGCTATTCTGGCGCCACGAACATGAACAAGATGATAAGTAATAGTATTTATATTAAGAATATTATAGTATAATATAATAATTGTGACTCAAGGCACAACAACATAATTAGATTTTCATATTACTGTCTTCGATTTTACGCAACACAGCTATAAAACTTCAATTGTTCCATCACTGCTAATACATCCATCCTCATAGGAAGGGCAAAGTTAGAAAATTTTAAGATGATCAATATTAGTTCTGAAGGGTATTCATTCCGACTGTATACTTTTACCTCGAAAATAGTATTATTAGTTCCAGTACTGATGTTGATGAGATTGCTAATTTGTACCAGCATTTTGGACGGCGTTAGAGCACTATGGAGGTTGCTCAATAATATTTTGCTCAATTTAATAGTTGGTGATGTATTTTCTGAGCAGTCAGGGAAAAATCAGGTGAATGTGTGGGAACAATAAATAAATGTATTTATATATTAGTCTGGAATATACATAAATATATACATTATTTTATACATCTGCAATGGTGAAAACAATTTTTTGTTATCAAATACGTTAACATAAATTTAGTTATGCCATTGGTTGGCATATTAAGCTTAACAATGGATCTGAACGCATCTATATATCACAGCTGTACAAAGAAGTGTGAGCCTATATACACCCCCACCCCCCCCCCCCCCCTCAAATGGCTCCCGGAAACTAAGGGTAGATAAGGTTAACCCTTTCATTGCGGGTTCAGATCGCAAATAAAGCACCGATTGTAAACTATTAGTCCTAACTGGTACACTTTTAAACGCCTATTTGAAGGTAACATTTGCATCACCAATGCAAGCTTCAAATGAATAATACATGTCAAAGAATGATGCAGCACGAAAAGAGTGGTCTTCACTGCTAATTATCACCACAGTAGCTGCTAATAGTGGTTATTCCTCTCATCACTATTATTTTTATGTCGGAATAACGACCTGTCGGAATAACGACCTTTCGGAATATCGACCTGTTTGTCGGATTTTCGACCTGTCGGAATAACGACCTGTTTGTGGGACTATCGACCTGTCGGAATAACGCCCTGTCGGAATAACGACCTGTTTGTCGGAATATCGACCTGTCGGAATAACGACCTGTCGGAATATCGACCTGTCGGAATAACGACCTGTCGGAATAACGACCCGGACCCACATCTAGAGGAAGATTTATATGCTACTTCCTTTTTCACTGTCAACATAAACAGACTATTGAAACACACAATACACTCAAATGAAAAAACCGAAAGAATATCCGGTCAAGCACGATATCTTATAATCAACTTCAGTGAAAATTATGCTTGTAAAGTGGGGGCCAAAATCTAATCTGTTCACATTGGCGCTAGTTGACATCAACAACCAAGTTTATACACTAAGTTTTGTACACACAGGAGAAAACACAGTAGCTTTGTCCCATCTATGCCCATACGAAACATGATCCTGCAGCTATAATGAACTCAAAAGTAAGTTCTATCTGGAATAGCTGCTGGAGTGAAAAGTACACAACATAAGTGTGCTAAAAACTTTTTAATTTTTTTTTCACAAATTTTATAGTTCAAGAATATGGCATCAAGTCAGCAACTTCAAACTACTCAGAAGGTGGGCAAATCAGCCGCTAATGGTGTTGGAGCGGCTTACAAGACGACTGCAGATTCACTGGTCACTTTTAGCGATGATTTATTAAATGCTCGGTCATTTTCCAATAGTCTTCAAGTACCGGTAAATGTGACACTTTCTTACGTCAATGACAAAGATTATTATATTCATGAAATTGACAGTATGCCTACCAGGCTCAATGAAAATATATGGGAATATGGGGTAGTCCCTCGCGCCGGAGATACCTGTGAGTGACCGTTTGGTATGGTATGGTAGAATGGGCTTGTAAGGGTGAACGAGAGAAACTGCCCAACATTCTCCATTATAACATAAACTTCCTCTCCCCGTGGAATCGACGGTTCTAAGTAAATCACAAAACTCTTCTTCCACTTGTCATGTTTATTCGTTTAGACATCTGGCAACTACAACATACAACCCGCGTATGACACGTCCTACTTGACTCAGAGAGAGCGACCTGCGGCGCGTCGGCAGTCGCTGAGCGTAAAATCTGAAGTGCGGGAAAAGTACGAAGGCCGCATGGGCTCCGGCCCTGTGCGCCCGGCACCAAAGTACCGAAACGAGGCAGTCGTCCACAGATTCTCGCGTCCGGGAAACCGGGGATAACTGCCACATTAAAATAACGAAGTAGGGATCCTACATTACCCCCGGGTTAGTGATAACGTAGGACCCAACTGACGTGTGGGAGACTGCTTCGTGCAAGTAGTGGGGGTTGTAATAATATGTAACCTCTTATAACTAAGCATAGTTTAAAAAATTATAGCGTGTGTGGTTACAGCGTGGGTGGTTGACGTCGCAGCATTACAAATGAAAATTGTCCCATCCTCTTAACACCAACTGTCCTGTATGTACGTATTTATATGCTGCAAGCTGCGACCAACCGATTCATTTACTTCATTTCCATTAGTATTTTAGCAATTAACTTGCTGAAAAATGTATTTACATTTTACATATTTTACACAATGTTGCCAGGCCTGGCATATTCATTTACAATTTAAGAACGTTATTAATACGGTGCATGCGGTTGGGCCCGTCATAGATGTCGTTAGGCGCCACTATGGCATGAACCATCTGCACGAACCGGGCAGGAGTCTGGATTATTCGTCCGACTCTAGTTTTTTGCACCGTTGTGTCTGTCGAAATTTTGTCGCGATTAGCGATATTCGAACGATTGCTTTTATTCGAGTTGATTACGGCGTCAGCAGCACCCGGGGTTTTAGCCCGTAGATGTCAAGGAATGCGGGAATACGTTCGTAAACCACCGCCGTTCCCGTTAGCGCGGGATACGGCGGGGGCTCGCTAATGCGGCGCTATTTAAGTATTGTCTTTGTTAGACAATTTGACTTTAGCATCTAGTTGCTGTGGGACCGTTGCCAATTTGCTACTGCTTCTGACTACCGTCGACTTTTTCTCGACTGGTAGTCTTCGAGCTCTGTGGTTTGTTTAGCGTAGTACGCTGTATGTTCGTACCTGTCGTAGGCTCGCACTTGAGATGTGCGCGTTTAACGCGATCTAAAGAGACCGTCTCAACCTTGCCTTTCACTAGGATTTTCATGACTCTGCCACTCCTCGCGACGACCTTGTATGGTCCGTCGTAAGGGGCGGTCAGAGGCGGCGCAATTGCGATTCGGCGCAAGAATACATGTGTGCATGTAGCTATTTCCTTGAATTGGAAAATGTTATGTTGTTGTGTGTCACGTGGCGGACATAGACGGTGACGCGACATGGCCATGCGTAGCTTGTCTGAATAGTTCTCCAAATCAGTGTTAGCGTCGACGGTGTACTGTTTCGTAAACTCTCCTGGGAGTCTAAGGGCTGTCCCGTATATCATCTCGGCAGCCGACCTGCCTAATCTCTCTTTAACTGCGGAACGAACTCCTAAAAGTACAGCGGGTAACGTAATAGTCCACGGGTCCGGTGACTCGTGCGCAATAATGGCGGCTTTCAATTGACGGTGGAAACGTTCGACCATGCCATTCGACTGGGGGTGATAACTCGTGGTACGATTCCGTATAATCCCGAATTGATTACATAAATTATCCCACAATTTGGACTCGAATTGAGCGCCCCTATCAGTGGTGATAGTGGCTGGAGTACCATAACGTGCTATCCACCCGCTGAAGAAAGCATCGGCGACCGTTTCGGCCCGAATATCTACAATAGGTATGGCTTCCGGCCAACGTGTGAAACGATCGACGCAAGTCAGTAGATATCTAAAGCCATTAGCATAGGGTAAAGGTCCGACTATATTGATGTGGACATGATCAAATCGCTCGGTAGGTTCAGTGAACTTTCCGTAAACTGGGGTGTTGTGACGTGAAACTTTGGCAGTCTGGCAACCCTTACAGGTACGACACCATCTAGCAATGTCGATATTCATGCCATGCCAGACAAATCGGGTATTATTCAAAGGTTTTGTAGCTCTATGCGATGGGTGGCCTAAAACGTGTAAGCTTGAAAAAAAATTTCGGCGAAATTTCGCGGTAAGGTACGGCCGGTTGTGTCCCGTGGACACATCACACCAGATCAATTGATTATCGAACGATTTGAGTAGTTTGAAATTCATAGTGGATGTAGTCGAGTGTCTCAATCGCGTGAATCCCGCGTCTTTAGCTTGGTCGAGACTTAACTCCTTATAGTTTATCACTGGTCCATCATTTATAGCGGACACTGATGGTCGTGACAGCGCATCAGCGACGAAATTTGTCTCGCCTTTTACATATCTAATATCGGTGGTGAATTCAGCGATGAAAGCTAAATGTCGTGTTTGTCGTAGGGACGCGCGTTCAGTCACGGATGACATTGCGAATGTCAACGGTTTATGATCGGTATTAACGAAGAAATTTCGTCCTTCTAAATTGTGTCTAAAGTGTTTAATTGTGGCGTATACCGCCAAAAGCTCACGATCAACGCGCTGTAACGTGTCTCTGGGTTCAGCTTCTTGCTGAAAAACGAAAGTGGCTGCCACATACCATTCAAAAACTGCTGCAACACGCCACCGACGGCGACATCACTAGCGTCGCACGTGATGTTTATCTGAGCCGTAGAATCTGGGTGTACCAGAAGAGTAGCGTTTGCCAATATTTGTTTTGACTCAGAAAATGCTGACTCTATATTTTTATCCCACTTCAAATCGAAATTTGACTTCGGTGACAGTCTTGTATGGCCTTCGTTGGCAGCTGTCAGTAAATTATTTAGTGGTGTCAACTTCGCAGCGCAATGCGGTATGAAACGATGGTAATAATTTACCATTCCCTAATATCTACGCAGTGCTCGTTGCTTTTCGGGCTTAACGAAATTTACAATCGCGTCAACGGCGCTGGGCAACGGCAAAATTCCTTCGGCACAAACGTGATGGCCTAGAAAACTTAATTCAGTTGTACCGAACTGACACTTTTCAGGACCAATTATTATTCCGTATTCGGCTAGTCGGGCAAAAAGAATTTGTAGATGTTTCTTATGCGTTTTATGATCTGGGCTGGTTACCAGTAGCTCATCCAAATATACAAAAACAAAATCAAATCCGCGTGTAACGTGGTCTATAAAACGCTGAAACGTTTGACCGGAATTTCGTAGACCAAACGGTGTTCTAGTGAAATTAAATAAGCTAAAAGGTGTAGTAACGGCAGTCTTATGTACATCAGACGGTTCCACCGGAATTTGGTAATAAGCTCTGGCCAAATCGATCTTTGAAAAAATCTTCGAGCCGGCTAAACGCTGCGTGAAATCTTGTATATGTGGAATCGGATAACGGTCGGGTACAGTCTGTGCGTTTAAACTACGGTAGTCCCCACATGGTCTCCAATCGCCATTTTTCTTTGGCACCATGTGAAGCGCTGAGGACCACTCGCTGTCGCTAGGTTCAATGACCCCTAATTTTATCATTTCATCGAACTCGCGTTTTGCGGTAACAAGCTTATCGGGTGCTGATCGTCGTTGGCGCGCAAACAATGGGTGTCCTTTGGTTACTATTTTATGTGTTATACCGTGTTTAACAGTCTCACCCTTTGTCGTAGGGCGAGTCAGTTCCGGGAACTGGCCGAGAAGTTTAGTATATTCGTTCTGAACAGTGTCTACTCTGTTCAACGACAGTGGTGTAATCGATGACAGTGAAGCGGCAATAGCTAGACCTGTTCTCATGTCCCGGAGACATCGGATTCTCAAGTCTACGAGCAAATTATAGTGAATTAAAAAATCAGCCCCGATTATGGGTTGCTGCACATCTGCTACTATAAAAGTACACGGATATTCGCGCTTTAAGCCGACATCGACGACGCGTTTACAGTTGCCGTAAGTATTTATAGTACTGTTATTTGCTGCCACCAGGGGGAGACTATCAGCGTCCGAAATCCCGTTAGCGCAAGACTTCGGCAAAACACTGACACCTGCGCCTGTGTCAATCAAGTACTTATATTTATGTCCTTTGTCTGCGACATATAATAACGTAGAGTGAAATAACTTGGGAGAACTAGCTTCCGCGAAGTCATGCCGCGTCTCAGTTATACCGCCAGATGCAAGAGTCGCTACCTTGCTCTGGCTTAGCAGTTTAAAGAAAATGCGCAGGGGCTCCTGCACGTGCGTGGCTTATCACCGAAAGTCTGGTGAAAATAGCAGACAGGTGCATTAGCCGTATCTATTGTTTTAGCGGCGTTATTTCGCTGTGGATTCGGCGGCGGGATGAAAGGTCGAGCATTTTGCTGCACATTCGGCGGCGGAACGAAAGGTCGAGCATTTTGCTGTACATTGCTATAATTACCAGGTTGGTTATGAACAAAACCTGAGGCCTGTACATTGGGAGCAAATGTAGGCGTATAATTGTTGTTTACACGTCCACGTCCTTTATTTCTCTTCCTCTCTGATGTAGTCGCGGTTTCTAACTTTTTTAGTCGCCTGGACAAGTCCTCAAGCAAACCAACTAGCTTAGTGGTTTCCTCTACCTTTATTTCTGCAACCCCCGGCTTACTCTTTTCGACGTCTGCTTCAGAGGCCAGTGCCCGGTCGGCCAACACGGCCAAACTTTCTAGTGTGGCACTGTCTGGTTGAGTTGCCAAATGAGCTCTGATTGAAGCGGGCATCTGCCGGATGAACGCTTGGCGTATGACTGCCTTCCCCACAACGGCTTTCGTGCCAAAGCCTGCTGTCTTTTGTAGACGCCGTAGGAAGCGTGAGGGGATGTCTGTACCCATCCTTTCACCTGAGATTACTTTTTTAACCCTTTCGGGTGTAGTCAAACCACGTCGCTCTATCAAAATCGCTTTCAGGCTTTCGTATTTATGGGATCTGAAAGGCTGAAGTAGAACGTCCCTCACGTCTGATGCGACCTCGCCCGAAAGTGCTGCGCAGGTTAAGCTTTATCTCTCGTCATCGTCGTTGATCTGGTGAAGAGCAAACTGAGTTTCTATCTGGTTAAACCAGAGTTCAACGTCCCTAGCATAAAATGTAGCGATTTTGAACTTGGGCAAGTTCGTTGAACGTCTCTGAGGCTGCCTTCTTAGTGGTGAAGGGCTCTTTGATGAATCTCTCCTAGAATGAGGACTCGTTCGTCTAGCTCTGGCAATTCGAGCGAAATCTGCTTTAAGACGTTGATACTCTTCGTCTGCCTTTCGGAATCGAACCTCACTGTCCTGATAATAATTATCTTTGCGTCGAGCACCCGCACCTTCTAGGGGCGTAGACATGAAGCCTTCACTATCGTGTTGCGTCGACATTATGAAATGTTGTTTTGAAATTATTTAACTATTGAAGCATTTGAGATAGCTGGCCTATTGGCTCTATGTCTATCTCAAACGTGTTTAAAATGGTATGTCGTATTAACACATACCAACTATTTTTGACGTGCCGAGCGCGGATTGGTTGTACGTTGCCGTCTAGACCAGGTGAAAAAATGTCTGTTATATGTTGAATCTTAGAAATGTAGACTGTAGAAAATGTTCATGCTATGTCGCATGTTGCGAGAAACAGGGGTTGCAGATATAGTTGAAAATGCGTCGCTGAGGTTGCACATAATTTCTTTGCACGAGTTCACACACGTATATATTTATTTTAGTGAAAACTGTAGGTCTATATTTGACATAAAATGTTTTCACTTATTCACACACATACATAATGGTATAGTGAAAACTGTAGGTCGAAATTGTACATAAAAATGCCAGATACAATTATGACATGCTATGCTAAGCTAAGATAATAGTATATTGTAAATCGACCTGGGTGAAAAAAAAACACAGTCGAAAAACACATGCAAATATTGGCAATGTTTCGCGATAGCGCAACTGTCAAATCGAATATTTCTGTATTTATATAAATTTTATCTTCGGAAATCAACTATCATGAAAAAATTTCGTTCTCAAACTGATAGGCTAAATGTGACTGTGAATAAAAACAGCTACATTTATTTTAGAAAAATATTTAAAACATGACTGACAGTAGTCTATGCGGATTGATGATATAGTATATCATTTCGCTGAAAAATGATGAACATTCCACTTTTTTATTATGGCATGTTCATCACCGAGTCATTCTTATTAACGTCCGAATCAATCGCTCGCTTCGATTTATTGACTGACATATAAATCGGCTGTCGTCGTAGCGGTTGCGTTTATTTCGTCTGTGGTGGGTGTGTGTATGGTGTATTATCGGGTACTGCTAACATGTGCGCCAGACAGCTTGTGGCTGCGTGCCTGTGGCAGCATGTGTGTAACGGTGTGTACATAGAAAAGTGAACAGCAGCCGCGTCTCGCCTCACATTAGCATATTCATTACCTACTCCGTGCCCAAATAAGGCGCTAAAAGTAGTCTAGAGCAACTACAAATACCAGGGGGCGTTTCAACGTGAAAAAATTATACTATGACTTTATTAAAATCTCGCACAATTAGTGCTATAATTTCGTTTTCGAAACTGCTCATTTATATTTCCTCTCTTTCGACCGTTTTGAAAAAGAAAATTTATAAATAATCAAAAAAATTTATTGAAAACTAGGCCGTGTATAATTTTGAACACGTGAGTAATCTGCTCCACCAAATCAAAATGGCGGCCTAATTTATGCTAATGTGATGTGGCGACACAGGTCCACTATCCAAATGCATGCCGGTTATGGCAGGACACGTGTTTGCCCACGGCGGGCGATCAGCTAATCAAGGGGAACCAGCGTCCAAAATGGCGCTCACTTACCAAATACATTTACAACAAGCAGCATTCTCTGAAATAACATAATATAATAGTAATAAAATATTGACCTACGGTCCTGGAATATATTTAACAGACCAGATAGGACCGTTTATTGACATTCATTAGGGAAACAATTTTATTTGGCCCTTATCCTAATAAAGGTAACCCGAGTCGAAGCGATATTTTATAATTTCTTGTCGATTTTACTGAAAAATCGAAAAAAATGACGAGGCTTTGTCTATGGACTTTAAAATCGAGTCACCCAATTATGGCAATCAACGATAAAAAATGAAATTCCGAAAACACCCACTTCCTATTCGCCTACAGAGGCATTAATAGGTACCCTGATGACATCGCAAGGCTCTGACAAACTGACCGCCATGTTTTAGCGGGCTTGGCTCTACTGTGATCACCAGAGCGCGCGAGCTGACTAGGGCCAACACCGCTACCGTCTTATCGGTAGGCGGAGTCACTGTCTTTTTTACACGGGCAGCTGTGGAAAAATGGTCGTCAGTGCGGCCGAGCTTCACGCAATGTGAGTAGCTTGGCTTAGCCGGGTAATTAATAGGATGAAAGCATTTAAAAAACTCTTACTATGAAAAAATGATAGACTAAGTCTATGAGAAAAATTTTCAGGATTCTTCTAGAGAAACCGACATGGTCGCCATCTTAAAAAAGCGCCAAACACGTGGAATTTCGTCCAAAAATAAGAAAATTACGCCGTTTCCGATGTAAAAAATGTGCTTCTCCTCTGATAACTCTTTCTGACTAATTTAAACTGGCATATTAAAAATGACCTACAGCTTTCACGTACCTTGATGAAAAAAATGCTATTGATTTTTTTCAAAAAATCCTTTAAAATTTAAATAAAACTATCCTTGAAAACAGCAGTTTTCAATTGGCGTCTTGGTGAAAATACTGTTGCGATCTCTATCAGTCGTCAGGGGTCACCAGTATGGGAAAATGGGGTAGTCCCTCGCGCCGGAGATACCTGTGAGTGACCGTTAGGGTCTCTGGTATGGGCTTGTAAGGGTGAACGAGAGAAACTGCCCAACATTCTCCATTATAACATAAACTTCCTCTCCCCGTCGAATCGACGGTTATAAGTAAATCACAAGACTCTTCTTCCACTTGTCATGTGTATTCGTTTAGACATCTGTCAACTACAACGTACAACCCCGCGCACGACACGTCCTACTTGACTCAGAGAGAGCGACCTGCGGCGCGTCCGCAGTCGCTGAGCGTAAAATCTGAAGTGCGGGAAAATTACCAAGGCCGCATGGCCTCCGGCCCTGTGCGCCCGGCACCAAAGTACCGAAACGAAGCAGTCGTCCACAGATTCTCGCGTCCGGGAAACCGGGGATAACTGCCACATTAAAATAACGAAGTAGGGATCCTACAAATACATCAACTCGTTAGCACGTTTGATCAGATAAAAATGCGCTCACACAGCTGCTCATGTGCACCTAACTGTAGCTACTTCAATTTAAGAGACACGGAGTTAGCAATTATTCAGAATGAGCCAGTTGTGAGTACAGAAACACGAGAAGAGGATATTAATTTGATACGTCCAGCTGATCAATCAGTGGAACTAGTGAGGGATTCCGCAAATCATATTACTCTTCCTTTTTTCAGTAGCGTAGTCAGAAAGTTAATTCCGGGGAGAATTTAAGAAATCCAGTTGGCAGACACTATGAAGACTCAACAACAATGATGAAATGTGTTTGCATACCAACAATAGCAATG
Source organism: Flabesymbios commensalis (assembly GCA_964017125.1). Taxonomy (NCBI): domain Eukaryota; kingdom Metazoa; phylum Annelida; class Polychaeta; order Terebellida; family Flabelligeridae; genus Flabesymbios; species Flabesymbios commensalis. The sequence continues at coordinate 25,619,730 of OZ024912.1, forward strand.
CCATAGTCCATTGCCACCGCCTAACTAACGTCGGGTGTTATGCCTACACCAACACTGACTCAACATTGACCTGGTATGAACTGCGCTGACCTAACATTAACCCTTACAACGCTGAAATATTGTTGCATAAACCATCGACGGAGGGTTTTGTCAATTTGAACTCATCATAAATATCTTAATTAGCTCTTTTCGCTTCATTTGAATACCTATGGTATGAATCTACGGCAATTATGAATTTCTTTATTCTTTCTTGCAGTGCGGGGACCGCGTCTTCAGACGTCAGTATATAGACGTCAGATTTAGACGTCTAAATTAAGACGGTTCACGTGCTCAAAGGGTTGAAGCAGCGTCTGAACTGGTGAGTTGGAAAAGTCGGCACTTGTCGTGATCCTAAGGTCTATTGTGTTGATATAGCGATTTCCGTAATTGGTATTACATACGTCAGAGGGTGTAGTGACGGTTGACCAGGCCTACTTGTGATAACAATGGATGAGCTGAGGTGTTGATTTCACGGCTGAATAAGTAATTTCCTTTAAAAGGTGAGTGACATTGCAAAGCTCAGTTAGGCCTATTTACGGCAGAAAATAAATAAACGTTCAATTGAAAATTCCTGAATCCCAAATTCGCGGGAATTTAAACACGCGACAATTACAAATTATTAACCAATAATTGGTGTCAATTTATAGGTGGTTGATATTTCCATCGAGTGGCAAGATGATGAAAGCACATAGGGGGCCTATATAAAAACTTATATATAACTTATATATAATATCTGTATAATAATATCGATATAATATCTAATTTGCCAGAAGACGAAGACGTCTCTCTTGAATGTATAGCAAATGTGTACTTCATCCCTGCTCTAGATGTCATTGGCAGAAAGAGACATTTTTTTAGTTTTTCTGAGAACATAGCCAAGTTGGCCCTACAAATGACCTGTTAGAATATATAGGCCCTATGCTGTGTTACAACCAGCAACCCATTCGTTCTGGTAGTTAGAATGGCTATTCTATACTAGCATATGTTTTATTGTGTTTATAATGGCAATAAAATACTGAAATACTCATAATTGTCATTAGTATCACACCTGTGTCATTAGAGTAACAACGATGTCATTAGTGTCACGTGGTAATATTTCACATTTTTTATCAAATGGCTGTAGTTAAATGCTAAATTGTTTTGCTTGTTTTTGAAGACCATCTGGTCATACTAGCTTTAGCAGTACTTATTTCTTACAATATATTTTATGTGTCAAGCGAGAAAATGTACAATAACAGCAAAAAGCGATTTTTTCGAAAATTCGAATTCAACCCACAATAAAATATATTACTAAGTATATGTTTTGTTAATACTGAAACAAATGCAAATTCAAGTGCAGCTGCATCCGAGAAGATTGCAAACTTACACAACACATACTTTTTTGGTCATGTTATAATAAAAAAAACGATATGTGACGCTAATGACATTAGGGGGGTGCCTGTTATAAATGTCCAACCCCCTCACAGATAAAAAGTAAAGACAAATGCTGGACATGAATAATAAATGATTTCCACGCATATTATTAAATCTGGAATAAATTAGTTACTTTAATTATTTATTTTGAAACATAAAATGCCAAAATGGACCGTTGTGAAATATTGACTCATAACTACACAACACCAGAATCATATAAATGAAAGAACTAGAAAAGGAGTTTCCCAGGACCGGCATTAGGCTGTATGAGTGCTATAGACAAAAATTCTGCTTATATAAACTGTACGGGAGACTGGGGCACCTTGAGACAGCCGGTTTGACACATAAATTATTTTGCGATTTGTGCGTTATCTGGTCAATGGTACCAAAACAAACCAATTTCCATTTTCCAACCAATTGCTAATGGCTGTTTATTTATTTATTAGGCTTTATATACACAAATATATACAATAATCGTACAAATGAGCAATTGTTAGTGAAATTGTGTAGATCAGGATGTCAAATACAGGTGACCAGCACCCTAACTAAGTTCTACATCCAGGATAAAATTGATATGCATGGTAGGCCTAATTACACTTAAAATTACACTTAAAGTACAATTAAATAGAAATATGGTATACATAATTGTTCTTTCCCGCGCTAAAACCAGAGATAAAATAAATACGTATTAATATAAAAGTAGCAAAAAACGCTCTTGAAAGCGTGGAAACTTATAAAACAACTACAAGTAGAGCAATTTTTAAAAACATGCAACTTTATACATGGTAATTACACTTAAAAGTAAAATTGAGTAAAAATATGTTGGACATCCTTGGCATGTATGTAAGCTTAGGTCCAGTTTTTACACGAAAAGTACTTGCCGGGGTAATTTCGAAATAAGTTAATTGGAACCCCTGTAAAATGCTGCTTGAATTGATATTTGGTGTTAAGCGAACGGGAAACGCAAGTTAGGGGGGTCTGAGGGGCATGCCCCGGGATTTTTTTCATTTTTAGCTGCAAATTGGTGCAATATGGTGGATTCTGGAGGATGTTGCTGGGGTAAATTATCAGTTTTGTGGTCACAGGGGGGGGGGGGGGGGTCGTGCGACCCTCTCGACTCCCCCCCCCCCCCAAAAGGGCATGATCACTTTATAACTTATGTATAATGGTTTGCTTAAAATACACGCCACACACAAAATATGATATCAGATGTGGGGTCAGTCAGGGTGTCTCAATGTGCCCCAAGTCTGTCCCAAGGTGCCCCGAAATTGTCTCAAGGTGTCCCCACTTTTTTAAGGCACATATTGTTACTGCTACATCTGGCATTAGCCAACTTCAGGCTTAAGCTACAGGTATATGCAGCATTAAAATCTTGATTTTAGTTAGATCCAAGTTGTCTTCAGGTACCTGATACAATCCAAATGTGTTTTGTATATTCACGACATTTTGCCAAAGGGACGATTTCGTATATGGTTAAGTTAAGAATAATGTCTAATTTAATAGTAACTACACACAGCATGTTTCAATTACCATTAATATATGTTATATACTTACTCTAAGCACACAAAATGATCTACAATTCCTAACGTCCGTTTGGACGGGTGGTTTTTTTGGCTGTTTTTCAAAATTTAATAGCATGTCCAGTACTCTCTCTGGCATCTCTATTTTAATTTTTAACTCAATTGGATAAACGATGCAGGAGATGTGCTGCTTACAATATTTTTGGCGGCCATCTTAGAAGAGTAAATTACCTTGGCACAGAGCCAAACATATTATGTTGGAAATATTACTCAGGCTATATCTGACGTGCCATATCAAAACCGGTTCTATGTCGCAAGATATAGAAAATGAGTTAGGAAGTGGCGTTTAAAGAGCCAGTGCTCAGGTTTCAAATGCACCAAAAATAATAGATATATCTCAATTATTTAGGAAATCATCGATAAAGCAAGATTTGGAAACTTAAGCCCTAAATATCGCAAAATATTGAGAAAATGACCTTCAAAGTTTTGACAGATAGTTTAAATGGTTCAAACTAAATCATTATTTTGTACTTATATTGCTTTGAAGTTGTATTTCCGATCAGCGTTAAAAAAAATTAACAGAAAAATATTATTTTAACAAAACATTGCTATATCTCAAGATCTAAAGCTCCGAGATAGGTCGGATGCCGATGTGTCACGTCACATATATACTATATTCCTTACAAAATTATTTGAAATATTATATCGCAATGTACGTTTTTTTCGTTATTGAAAGTATTTAACAAATTACCCCTAGGACTAAAAATGTGCTTTAACTATTTAGTGATGCCACAATAATTATTTGGAACTTCATCAGGTCAGAAATTGTTCTAGACATGACCCCAAAGATGTTACAATTAACAAAACAAATGTCTGGTGGGGGGTAAACGAATCTGTATTTTTTTTTTACTTGGCTCGTGGACTGTGTTGTCTCAAGGTGCCCGAGTACGGGGTACATTGATACATGTTTTTGAAAAATATGTTTTGTTACCAAATGAAAGGTTGCACATTTCTGAAAATGTTCATCACTTGCTTAAATATACCCCACTGGATGCTGTATCCATATGTGACGTCAAAATGTTTTATTTCGAAAATTAAATATATGTTGGGGGGGTAAATTTGTCTCCAGGTGCCACAGTCTCCCTTATTGGTATTCCTCATGGGCAAGAATCTTAAATGTCCAGGATATAATTAAGGAAAGGACCAAGGAGAGAAGTTAAAATATATATCTTCAACGTTTATTCATTTCACCACCATCGCCGGTTCTGGCCAACATTCATTCGATACTTGCCAGTGAATCGTGCTGCGCGTGTCTCTGCGATACACACGATGTAGGACTACCCGCCCAATTTCTGTTCAATGGTGGGCCAGCGTCGCAGCCCATTTCTGGCTCAACACCACTCCAGCACTGACCGAACTCATGATTCTTCTACACCAGCGTCTACAGCAATCACTGGACGGCTAACCGTTGTTGCTTCTATGTTGATCCAACGTGTCTGACGATGACCCAAGAACAACCCAGCATTCCGTAGGCCTATACATAGGTTACTTTGTGGCAATTGCTATAGGGGTGACAATGTAATCCCCCGTGGTCAGTCAGAAAGACCACTAGCCAGATACATTTTCCCAACTGTGAAATAATCTTGGGCCCCCGTAAGCGGGCCAACATTATTCCAACTAAAACACTTTAAGCTTTAATTGTAGACATTACCACAAATATAATCATGAATATCATTATTTCTTACCACTTGTTAAAGACAAAAGTACTTAAAGGGACTGGCCCAGGCTAAAATCATCAGAAAATCGGTGATTTTATTTTGGCTATTTAATATGACCATATGATGTTAACATGTCCATAGACTAGAACTGCAAAAGTTTTTTTAATTTTGGTGCTGCGCATTGACTATATAGAGACGAAATTCCCGTATTTCTAATTTTTGACATGATCGTCAATAATTAGAAATCAGGAATTTCGTCTCTATATCTTGCCTAACTGGTGAATGCGCAGCACAAAAATCAAAAAACTTTTGTAGTTTTAGTCTATGGACATGTTTACAGCATTTGGTCATATTAGGAAGCCAAAATAAAATCACCGATTTTTTGTATGATTTTAGCCTGGGCCAGTCCCTTTAACCTAAGGACCTGAAACGTGATATTCCACATGTTCATAAGGACTGGTGTACATATGCCAACCGTTTACCACACACAGCACCCCTCTTTCCCCTAAATAGGCCACAAACTCAGGCAAAATAAACTTAATGGTACCGGCTCCGGCCGGTCCTGATAGTTATACTCTCGTTTCTATACTGACCAAATAGTCCAGGCAATGAAGTGATATTGGACCATTGGAAATGGACAAAAATGTTAACAAAGGTATTTCAACGGAATTTGACTCAGTAGGGCTATGCAAAACCCCCTATAAAACCCCATCAGAATCCACTTTGGTGAAAGCCTCGTTTTCGGGTAAAATCCAAAATGGCCGCCATTAAACCAGTAATTTAAAAAAAAAATTTAAAATAAATGGCTTTGAGAGCCACATATAATATATATTTTTGCACAACTTTAAGGGATTCTATTTGTTCACATTTCATATTAATGAGAGGTCAACTAAGGTCACAAACAAGGTCAAGGTCAAATAATTAGACCTAAAAATGTGAATAATTTCCAATTTTAAGTAAAAAATGCTAAAATATTTAAAGGAAAAAAATGTTAGCAAATGTTTTTCAACATAATTTGACTTTTTGGAGCTATATAAAAACACACAGAAAAAAACCACCCAAAATTCTCCTTAGGAAAAGCCTTGTTTTCGGGTAAAATCCAAAATGGCCACTATTAAACCAGTTATTTTATTATTTTTTCAATAAATCGCTCTCATTTGAGAACTAAACATCAAACAAGGTCAAGGTCAAATAATTAATCCTAAAAATGTGAATAATTTCCATTCTTAAGTGAAAAATGCCAAAATATTGAATGGAAAAAAAATGTTAGCATATGTTTTTTAATATAATTATCCTTGGAGAAAGCCTCATTTTCGGATAAAATTAAAAATGGCCGCCATTAAACCAGTATTTTTTTAATTAATCGCTATCATTTGAGAAATAAACATCGTAGAGTCACAAATAATATGTCTTTTCGCACTAATTTTTTAAGGGCTTCTATTTAAAAATTCCTAAGAGGTAAAACTGAGGCCATGTTCAAGGTCAAGGTCAAATTAAACCTAACAAATGTGAATAATTTACATTTTTTAAGCACACAAATGCCAAAATATTTAATGGACAAAAATATTAAAGGGACTGGCCCGGGCTAAATTCATAAAAAAATCGGTGATTTTATTTCGGCTTCTTAATATGACCATATGATGTAAACATGTCCATAGACTAGAACTGCAAAAGTTTTTAATTTTTCTGCTGCGCATTCACCAGTTAGGCTAGATATAGAGACGAAATTCCTGATTTCGAATTATGGACAACCATGTCAAAAATAAGAAATACGGAAATTTCGTTTCTATATCTAGCCTAACTGGTGAATGCGCAGCAGAAAAATTTAAAAACTTTTCCAGTTCTAGTCTATGGACATGTTTACATCATATGGTCATATTAAGAAACCAAAATAAAATCACCGATTTTTTTATGATTTTAGCCTGGGCCAGTCCCTTTAACAAATTCTTTTCAACATAATTTGACTCGGTCAACTATTTAAAACAACACATAAAACCGCGCCCGAATTTTCCTTGTGGAAAGCCTCTTTTTCGGGTGAATTCCAAAATGGCCGCCATTAAACCAGTAATTTTAATATTTTTTTTTAATCATTTCAGAACTAAACATCGTAGAGCCACTTAGAATATGTATTTTCGCACTATTTTTTTCGGGGATCCTATCTTTAACCAAGAGGTCAAGCTGAGGTCATTTTAAATGTCAAATTAGCCCTAAGATATAAATAATTCACATCTTTTACGTTCTCAAATGCCGAAATATCTAAAATGGCCGCCATTAAAGCAATAATTTATGTATTTAAAAAAAATCACTATCACTTGTGAACTAAACATCATAGTCACATATAATATGTATTTTCATACTATTGTTTTAGGTATTCTGCTTGTTTACTTTTCAGATTGGAAAATGTCAAACTGAGGTTATTTCCAAGGTCAAAAGAAGCCTAAAAATATGAGTAATTTTTATTTTTTTAAGAGGACGCATGCAGAAATATTTAATGGACAAAAATGTGAACAAATAATCTTTAACATAATTAGCCTCGATGTGGTTATGCAAAAACACACATTTAACTCCACCCGAATTCTTATTGAGGTAAGCCTCGTTTTCGAGAAAAAAATCTAAAATGGCCCCCAGTTCCCCCAGTAATTGATCAAAACTCATATAATTTGAAAATAATCGACATAGTACTACATATATGATATGTCTTTTCGCACAGAAATCGGTCTGGTATTCTATTTATTCTCATTTTAATTCCTAGGAGTCACACTGATGTCATTTCAAGAATAATGTCAAATTAGACCTAGAAATGTATTAAATCTGTTGTACAAATGCCAAAAATTAGAACCTGAGGTAGCTGCTACTTTTATTTCATGGTATAAGCTCATTGTACAGTTTCCAATCCATCTCTAATCAAGAACTCATGATATTTGGACCGACGTCGACATAGATATTAGACCAGAAATATCTAAAAGTCATCGCGATTTAGGCTCAAATCCAAAACATAGGAAACAAAAACCAATACCTACTTGTTATTGACCAAAGTAACCACCTTTCCCGAAGTAAAACGTTTAAACCATAAAATTAGTATCCTTGCCAGTGTAGGTAGGTTAGGGCCTAGTATAAGTATAATTCGAGATCAAGTAATCCACAAAACAGTAAACTTCAGATTTAAAAACATTAAATCATGTCAAAAAGTATTATTTATCGTCCTTGGAAATGTTTTATTTAATGAATTCTGGTATCTGTATCAGCTTGGGAGTCGACAGCTTGTGGATTCTTACAAGTAACTTCTATGCAGGTAAATATTGCAGAGCATTATTTTAGCAAGTACACAGTATTTTACAACACTGGCCTCCATAGCTACATTAGATCATTTTTAGGAGTTGTGCTGTTGTTGCTGATTGAGACATTTTAATGGGTGCCAGTCCTGGAGGATATATTCTGCAATCTATTATCTTAAGTCGGAATATATTCAATCGGTGCTGTAGTTTTTCCAATTAGTCAAGGGCATTTATGATTTGAGGTGGAACAAATTGCAACAGGAGCAATTTTTGCATTTACGAATTTCGTATTGTAAGCCCTATATCCAGAATGACCAGAAAAAGTCCCGAGACGTAAAAATCAGGCGACAGTTGTATAGCTCTTTTACAAAATGGCGCACAATATATATTTTAATGTAGTGTACAGTATTCGACGGGTGCAGACGTATTATTTTCAGTGGTCAGTTTTAGTCATCAAAATACAATATTCTGCTAGTTTATTTCACACTTTTTATATGAACATACTTCATAAGATGCTGTAGATCATATGTAGCCAAGATGGGAGTAGGTATCGACACGTGGAGATACAGGATCGGTAGTTTTCATCAACCATCGGCGAAAGGCAAACTCAGAATCGATGGCTTCACCATCCCACGATGGTTCCGCCTGACTGCACGGGTGTTGATTATATTGATCGTGTTGACAGCCAACAGTGGGGAATGCAAGGAAAGCGTACACTCACGTGTTACAAGTCTTCGCTCTGGCGACATTGAACTAAATCCTGGCCCTGGGCCAAGCACAAGACAAACAATTCTGTCAACATATCGAAAAGTTCTGAGCCCCCAGATGGTAAAGTGTGGGCCTGCTTAACTTAAGTCCGGGCTTGTCCAGGTTCCCCAAACTCGTGGGAAGGCTACGTGCGGTGAGAGAAAATATAACAACACACTCTTCTCAGAATCCAAATCAAAACTGACTTTATTGTTCTATCAGATACATAATATAGTATTTGCGAGCGATCTCCTATCGGGCCAGCTGGATGAACATGTTCAGTAATGGCCAAGTAAAATGTGGCAGGTTATGTCAGAGAGGTAAAAAGTGGCAGGTTATGCCAGACACTGATCTGAGGATGTTTACGGAACCTGAGCATTAACATTTATAACGACATTATGTTTTTAACATGCAATTAGGTTCCGACATGCCACGACTTACTAGTACATAATAGTATTTATTAATAACAAGAATAATATTTATGAATAACAGGATAGTCTTTGTTTTTCCACTCCCGTTTGGCTTGGAGTAAATATATATAAATGAAAATTCTACAGAATTGTTACAATTATTTGATGACAAAACAGTATGGCTGAGCTACTTTGTTCTGTTACTCTGTTCCGCCCAGCTGGCGAGATCCTGCTCTGATTGCGGAGTGGTATATCGCGATCGTTCCGTTATCATAATCCCATTAGCTAACGGGATATCATGATCATGGCGCTGAGCGCTCTGCCGCACTCGTGTCATAATCCGATCACTAATAGGCTATTGCAATTCACCGGCTGTAAGCATTTTTAGCACCCCTTTTATTCCAGAGCTCACACGTAAGTATTTTAATAAAATAAACACACTTTGGATCAGAATATTTTACATTCGTCCCCCCTAAAAAAGTCAAAAGGTGTATGTAAGTGTATACCCTTAGATACGCCTTTTTGCTATAAATATACTTCTATGACTAAAATATTTGAATCATCATTCTCAAAGCAAAAGTGCCATTTCACGTGCAGCAAACACATGTAACAATTATCATGAAGCATATATAGTATCAATGTCCTAGTACTTTTAACCTTACATTCGGTAAGTACAACTTGTATTGTAACATTTTAACCACTCTCAATTAGAGGACTCCACGGTACGACCTGGAGGTGCTGAGTAATGGCCACCCAAGTGGGCCCTAATGATTGCATCTCAGACGCTGTCTCTGCATCTCGCGATTCTGTTTCTACTTTCTCGCACCTCGGAGTAATATCCAACTTTTTCCATATTAATATGGCAAATCCCACAGAAACGGCCATGCTGACCCCCGCTATAATCCACCCGATATGATAGGAATGATCAGCCCCCATATTCCATTCCGGTTGAGTTATTTCAGAGGGTAGCTTTAATTTTTCACTGGTTATAGCAGTTAGTGCCGGTAAGTGTTTCCACTCCGGCCGTCCCAGTTGCTGTTTTACAAGTTTGTCAGGAAGAAGTTCAGGTAGATTTAGATTATCTACAGACAGAAGAGGATTTAAATGTTTTAATGTTGAATTATACTGTACGGTACCTGAGAGAAGCCAATCTTTGCCGTGTACCTGACAAGTAGCAGCTACACGCAAATATATATCCCCAGTGGGAAATAATTGGCCTTCTCAGGTCTCTTGGGACAGTGGACACTGTACATCTCCCCAAAACTGAGCAGCACAAATATAGTGGGTGTAACTTCTTGTACTATCCCGAGCTGGTTCTCCACTCTCGTAACCGTTACCGCACAACTTTGATAATGGTTCGAGTCACCGTTCAGAATACTGCGTGCACACAGTAATCGTCCTGCTCCATAGATTGGCCCAGCTCGGCATATACCTGGTTGACTTCCGATACAGGTGTGGGGTTCAGAAATACTGCCATGCCGTGTGTCTGAGGGTAGTGTAAACGTATTGCATAATAGATACACCATGCCAATCAATTAAAACACTAATCTTTTCATTATCGAATCCATCCTAATTAATATTGTTCCTATTTTTATTTGCTTTTATTTCGTTTCATTCACGCATGAGCTGTGAATTGTCCAAATAAGTCACACCCCAAAGTTAATACAATTTACCAAATTTTGAAACGTATCAACGTACAAAATATCACTGCAAATTAAAAAAATCTTTTTTTGATAATTGCTCACCTGCCATTATATATTTATATATGTCGTTTACTGATGAAGAGTTAATAGTCAAATCCCGTAATTGATAGATAAATTAATAAGTCTGGTTTATAATCTACGGCTCTATGTGGGCACCTTTTTCGGCTTTAGTACTCTTGTTGCGAACCATTTCTTTCTCGGCCATCCAATCACGACTACCGAGAAAAAGCATTGAGATTCAGCAAATAGACATTCAATACAATGCATACAATGTAAATGTGCACAGCATTTGCCATGCCTGATGTCGGCATTGCATAATGCTGCAGGGCCACAGCCATGGACTTATCTTTGAGTCTATGGCGCTCTCTCTGGCGCTAAGACTCGCACTAACTCGGGTGCTTAACTCTTGCTTTACCGGGAGCTTTCCTGCACAGAATCCTTGTCCTGTGCCATCCGGCGCTGGCGTCCCAGCACATCAGGGTACTGGCGCCCGTCCAACGGTGCGCTACAGTACTTCTCAACCGCAGGTACCATTATATCCCCATTGTACCTGGTTCCAGTGCAGCATACCTCAGAATCGTGACTCCGATAGCTCTGAACAGAGACAATGCATATATATCTCATTATCAGTCATATCTATGGGCCACCTACCGAGGCTGCATGGGTTCACTATGAAAACGGCACGCTTAGGAATGGTGGCCGTGACCTGTACCCAGCAGTTAGGCCTACTGGTCCGGGGCCACCTCCCTTGGGTGTCCATATCATCTTATGGATCTCACCACCTTTTTTGTGTTCTATTATAACTCCGACACAGAACAAACCAATTGACTGCAACTACGACTTTTCTATTTACATTCAAAAACTTTCTTAATTTATCTGTTACAGTTCATATTGAATTAGATACGAAATACCTTTAAGTTATTACTAATAGCAGTACCAACAATATTTCGTATTCCTTTATCAACATAGCTCAATAAACCACACCTCATTCAGCTAGCTTTTTGTCCGATTTTGACAAAATTATCACTGCTACTTATAGTCAGTCCGAATCTTGACTATTCACTACACACCTTCAATTCAAGAGGGTGTGTCTAGCACAACCAAAGCAGGGGCGTTGTCACACTCGTTGGTCCAATGGCTCGGCAGAGGTCCTGGGCGTTCCACCTTCCTTCAGCCAATCCCAGTGGTTTGCGATGTGATTGGTCCCTGCTCGTTCATGGCAATGTTGGTCCAAGTATGGTATTCCAACCTCCTAATTTAAATATCAGCTGGATGGCAGCGCTGATTAGTTGATCTCCTCATGTGACAGACAATGTCACATTTCCATTGGGTAGAGCACTGTACCCTTACAGTTTGAGAGGCGTGAAGCCTGGCATCCAGATGATAATAAAATGTTCCTCGGACTTCACTGAAGAGGTCGGACGAGGGTGGCCGATGCTTTACACTATGCATTCATTCGTGGAATTGACACTGTCACGGTTTCAATCATGAATCAATCATAAGTGTGCCTTCTGAATTTCTGGCGTTGAAACATTGTTCATAATATTGTCTGTTCACTATGTATGGTGGCTGAATTGGAATAGCTGCGTGACGGCGTTGATCCTGTTCTGGGCGTGGGTTACTCCCATGCCATGTCAGGGTATGCTATGCGCACCTTCTCCCGATTTAGCATCCATGTTTTACTTATCAGGTCACACACAAAAAATTTCTTCAAATAAATCAGTTTTGCAATGTTCTAAATATTCAATATATTTCCGTAATTATTATTGTTTTTCTCTCAGAGTGCCCAATGTCTTTTACAGTGTCAACAATGAATACATACATGTCCAAGCTTCGCCGTAAGTTAGAAAACAGTAATTCTCCGCCTCACAGCTCGTCCCTCATGCCACGTCTCACTCCTGGAGTAATCCTTCCTGGCAGGTTGGCATGTCAGGTGTGTCAGAAAGCTGACGGTACATGCGATATCCTCTTCTCTCACAAATTTAGACTCAATTTTAAAATTTCGTTAACTAAATTTAAAATACTTATATATTATTAATTTGTAAAGTTGTTATTTTCTCTCACCGACGTTAATGCCTTAATCCGCCAGCTAGCTCGCCACTGAAAAGTTCTGGGCCCCCAGATGGTAAAGTGTGGGCCTGCTTAACTTAAGTCCGGGCTTGTCCAGGTTCCCCAAACTCGTGGGAAGGCTACGTGCGGTGAGAGAAAATATAACAACACACTCTTCTCAGAATCCAAATCAAAACTGACTTTATTGTTCTATCAGATACATAATATAGTATTTGCGAGCGATCTCCTATCGGGCCAGCTGGATGAACATGTTCAGTAATGGCCAAGTAAAATGTGGCAGGTTATGTCAGAGAGGTAAAAAGTGGCAGGTTATGCCAGACACTGATCTGAGAATGTTTACGGAACCTGAGCATTAACATTTATAACGACATTATGTTTTTAACATGCAATTAGGTTCCGACATGCCACGACTTACTAGTACATAATAGTATTTATTAATAACAAGAATAATATTTATGAATAACAGGATAGTCTTTGTTTTTCCACTCCCGTTTGGCTTGGAGTAAATATATATAAATGAAAATTCTACAGAATTGTTACAATTATTTGATGACAAAACAGTATGGCTGAGCTACTTTGTTCTGTTACTCTGTTCCGCCCAGCTGGCGAGATCCTGCTCTGATTGCGGAGTGGTATATCGCGATCGTTCCGTTATCATAATCCCATTAGCTAACGGAATATCATGATCATGGCGCTGAGCGCTCTGCCGCACTCGTGTCATAATCCGATCACTAATAGGCTATTGCAATTCACCGGCTGTAAGCATTTTTAGCACCCCTTTTATTCCAGAGCTCACACGTAAGTATTTTAATAAAATAAACACACTTTGGATCAGAATATTTTACAATATGGCAACATCAATGACCCAAACTTAAAAGATGTGATGACTGAGCTTCGTTCAATGGGTCGAAAAATGGACGAAATGAAATCTGGTTTTGAAGAATTAAAACAGACTACAGATCGGGTAGATAAAAGTTGTAAAAATGTGGAGGAAGAAGTGGCAAATCTCAGAAAAGAAAATAGACAGTTGAGAAATAAATTAGATAAACTGGATGGTCAAAGTAGGCGTAATAACGTCATCGTCCAAGGTATACAAGAATCGGAAGGGAATGAAACGTGGGCAGAATGTGAAGAGGCTGTCAAGAATTAATTTTAACAGGACATGGGTTTAGATGAAGACATCAAGATTGAGCGTGCGCATCGCCTGCCTAAACCGTACGCAATGCGGGACAAAGGATATCCAAGAGACATCATTGTAAAACTTTTTACAAGGACAAGGAAACTATTTTACACCAAGCCCGTAGCCGCAAACTCAAAAACATTTTCATCAAGGAGGACTTTAGTGATGCGGTGAAAAAAGCCCGCTTTAAACTGAAAGGAGTGCTAACAGCGGCAAGAGAGAAGGAACTTGTGTCGTTCATGTCTTTCAATAGACTAGTTGTGATCAGTAAAGCCAACAACAAGCGGAATACGTATGTGTATGACGACGCGAATGACTGCGTCAAAGCTCTTCATAAGAACTTTAATGATGAACTGGATATTACCAAATAGGGATAAGGCCAAGGCCAGCATATTTTCACAACAGACAGACAGGTTAAAATTATATCTTGGAACGCAGAGGGATTGAAAAGACATTTAGATAAGTATGAATTTCTGGAAAATTTTAATCAATATGACATTATATATGTGTCCAAGAAACATGGCCATGTGACGAAGAATAATATAGTGATTTGTTTAATGGTTATATATGCTATAGTACAATTACCAAAAAATACAGCCGACATGGAAGGCACTCAGGGGGGATATTGGTTTTTGTGAAAAAATATTTGAGCTCTATGATATGTGTTGTTCAAAGATCTGAAATAGCTATTACATTGATGCTGAAGTGTGGCATAACAGATGAGAATAAATCAATATTGTTTCATTTTATTTACATTCCACCAATATTTTTATCTACATATGACTATTTGGAGGAGGGAAATGAACAGGAAATTTATATGATTATGTAATAGATGACAGTGTTGATTATCTGCCAACTGATTACTATGAACCAGACTATTTTAATATACCGAGAAACACAAAAGATATTGTAATTAACCAATTTGGTAAAGAGTTAATTGAGTTATGTAGAGAACTCGATATTTTTTTTTTTAATTGTAGGTTTACTGGTGATAGACATGGGGAAATGACGTGTTGCACCCCTAATGGAACCAGCATTGTAGATTACATGATTGTATCATCTGATCTATTTATTAATATAACAGATTTTCGTATTTTACACTTTGATGAATCAAACCATTTCCCGTTGACATGTAATATTAGTATTGGTAAATCTACTGGTCACTGTACAGATAGCAATGATGTGAACACAGAGTGCGAGCTCAATACTGTACCAAGGTTCCGATGGACCGAGATTTCTTCTAATTCTTTTTCAGAAAATATTAACATAACGCGTTCAGACAATGGGATTACCGGTACATTAAATGATTTATATCAAGATATTTTATTAAACAGGGCGCTAAGCTGTGATCATATTGTTAACACGCTTACAAGTCTATTACAAAATGCAGCTGAACGTTATTTTGTTTTAAAATAGAAAATAAATACTCGTGAACAGCCTCAATGGTGGGATAGGGAGTGTGACTCTCTCAAAAAGTGTAAATATGACAAACTAAACATTTATCGAAGCTCTCATACTATGTCTGCACTAATTGAATATAATGAAAGTAAGAGAAATTTTAGACAATTGTGTAAAACTAAGAAAATGGAATTTGAAAACAATTTGAGAAAAAAATTGTTAGCAACAAGAAATAGTCCAAATGAATTTTGGAAAAGCTACGAGAATACATCCTATTAAACCAAATATCATGGTTCGCACTGGTCTTGGAAATCCTGGAAAGTCCTTGCATTTGAAAAATAACAAGAAATAGAACAAGTTGAAGTAGATCTAACTGCCCGATTTTATTATCCATTTTAAAAAATATAGAAAATATAATTTCAAGTTGTTTTTGGGAAATAAATGTGTGAGTTATTGTGTACACTTAAGTCCTTGAAAAATCAGATTAGGTCCTGGAAAAATCCTGGAATTCTGTTTCTTCATGAGAGTATGAGCCCTGAAATATTGACCCTGTTGAATGGCATGACTATTCTAAACCGAGATGTTACCACAGATCAACATCACCATTTACTAGTGTCGCATTTCATGAAACATCATGATGACTTTTGTAATCAATGTAATGATAATCTGCCAGGTATTTTGAATGAATTTTTTTCAGGGAAAGAAATACACGATTGTATACAAAAACTAGCAAATAAAAAGGCAGCGGGTATAGAAGGATTGATAAATGAAATATTTAAATGTTCTAATTAAACAATAACACCAATTGTAATTGTAATATATTGTAATTGTAAGATATTACAGGAAGGATGTTTTCCACTATTATGGCGTGAAGCTATGATATTTCCAATTTTGAAAGGTGGGAGCCCACGTGAACCATCCAATTACCGTGGAATATCCCTGCTTTGTTCACTGAGTAAAATTTTCACTAAACTTATCAACAACCGGCTTGTAATGTGGGCAGATAAAAATAATTTTAGGCACGAAGAGCAGGCGGGATACCACAAGAATTACAGTACTGTTGACCAAATATTGACTTTGCAGTGCCTTGTACAGAAATATTTATGTAAAAAGAAGGGGCGGTGTTATGTAATATTTGTTGACTTTTCAAAGGCGCTTGACGCAATACCACATTTATTATTATGGTTCAAATTGATCAATACTGGTATCCATGGCAGAGTGTTAAAAGTACTACGGAGCATGTATTTAGCTCTAAAATCATGTGTTAGAACACCGGAAGGTATAACAAATTTTTTTGAATGCAAAACAGGTACCAGACAGGGATGTATGCTTAGCCCTTTTCTATTTATTTTTTATATTGCTGAACTTATAGATATGCTTGACGAACTTGGTTGTCACGGTATTTACGTGAATGAAGATGCTAAAAACATTATGATACTTATATATGCTGATGATATGGCCCTAATTGCTGATACTATTGGACGATTACAAAGAATGATAGATGTGTTAGAATCGTATTGCTGTAAATGGAGTATGTTAGTTAACCTTATTAAGACAAAAATAATGGTATTCGAAAAAGGAGGTGTTTTGCGTAGAAACGAACAATGGTTTCATACAGGTGAAAAAAATGCAGTTGTTTCTCGATATAAATATCTGGGTATATTTTTCTCCACAAAATTGAAATGGTCACTAGCTTATCAGACTCTTGCAACACAAGCTCAGAAGGCTATATTAAGTTTGAAACTATTACAATATAAGTGTGGATTTTTACCTGTAAATGTAGCAATTGAATTATTTGACAAACAAATTTTACCAATTTTAATATATGGTTCAGAAATATGGGGGTATGAATTCAGCCCTCTTATAGAGAATGTTCAAACCAGTTTTTTAAAAAAGCTCATAGGTGTAAACAAGAGCACTAGCAACTGTGCAGTATTAGAAGAATGTGGTAGATTACCTTTGGCTGTTTATTATATGACCCACGGTATAAAATATTGGATTAAGTTAATAAAAATGCCTGACGCCCGCTACCCAAAAGCCTGTTATAACATGCTTAAGGCATATGATGATCAAGGTAAAGTTTCATGGGCAACTCACATAAGAGCACTACTTGCCAAATATGGCTTTAGATATGATTGCATGGATGTCTCAAGAAATTGGTGATGGTGTATTATTTATTGAAATATTTAAACGAAGATTATTTGATTGTTATACTCAAAACTGGAATAGTGATGTTCACGATAATGAGAAATTGATATACTACAAAGAATACAAAATAACTTTAGAATTTGAACCGTATTTAAAAATTGTAGAAATAAGGAAACATTTGAAATCTGCAGCTAAAATTCGTTGCGTGAGCCACAAGTTAGAAATTGAAAAGGGTAGACACAACCATGTACCAAGGAGTGAACGATTGTGTATGAATTGTAACCTTAGAGTGATAGAAGATGAATACCATGTAATATTGATTTGTCCTAAGTATTTAGATTTAAGAATTCTTTTTATTTTACCTTAATATTATACTCGACCATCTTTAGAACGATTTTGTCAATTAATGAATAACAAAAATGCAGATGTGATATGTAAATTAGCAGCATTTGAACACCATGTATTACAGAGACAGTCAGCACCTGAACTTGTATTCGCACCTTAGGCCAGAGGCACGAATAAATGAATTGAATCGAATTGAATTAAATAATGGATAATAACTTAGGTTACATATATCATGCTAATTATTATGACATTTATCGTAAAAATATATAATAAATCTAATGTTACCCATAGTTGAACACATGATAAGCTTTTTTGGGACTAAAAAATCACATAATTAAAATGACACCATAGACCATAATATTTTACTAGCTAAGTTGGAGTTTTATGGGGTCAAAGGTCTTTCCAATGAATTATTCGAAAAAAATTGACTAATACGCTGCAATATGTCTCACTTGAAGATGAAAATTCGAATTTGTCGGAAATAAAAACGGGTGTTCCACAGAGATCACAAGGTCCGCTTCTATTTCTAATATATGTAAATGATTTGGTGAAATGTAGTGATATATTATTTTTTATTTTATTCACTGATGATACAACATTAATTGTGGATTTGGACGTATATGATAAAACTATAAAAAATCGTGAATTAAAAAACTATCATTATGGCTGAGGCTAAATAAATTGTCTATAAATGTGAACAAATCTAAATGTATGGTATTTCGACAACCACAAAAACATTAGAAATTCTTGGTTTAAATATTAATAAATACTTGAATTGGAAAAAATCATATTGATTGTATAAGTACTAATTAATAAGTACTAATTAATAAGTATTAAAATTTCTAGAACAATTGGAATTATGAAAAGGTTAAGACATGTCATTTTTTTGCAATTTTTTTGCACATAGTGATCCACTGTGTAAAGCTATTATGGTTTTCTTAAAGTAGAAGATATATTTGTAATTTATAAAATTTAGTTAGTCTTTAAATATATAAAAGAAATGTTACCTGCTTATTTTCAAGCAAGAAAATGTTCATTGCTATGAAACAAGAAATCGCGATCTATGTAAAATTAGGGTTTCACATGATTTTGCTAAAAACTGTGTACAATATAGTATAGCTTCTACCATAAATAATTGTCCATCCGATATTAAATGTAAACTCTATACTCATAGCTTGTCAGGACTGATTTGGTATTGTAAACGGTATTTTATTGACAGTTACGTAATTGAATTCAACATACCTAGATGCTATGTGTGTTTAAATATCTGATATATCATGTGCTCGTACGTGGATATATATGATCATATGTATGTATGGGCACGTGCATGTGTAGTAGGGGAGAGTGGGGCATGTCCACACACCTAACATACTTGTCCAATATCAGATGAATTATTAATAATAAACGTTAAATACTCTTGTGTAAATATGAGTTTACAATATACCTTGGTAAATCTCCAGACCAACCTCTGATAAATTTCATTGAATCAACGCATTCCACTAAATGATGATTAGAGCTTGGTATGTGGACATGCCCCGCACAAGGGGCATGTCCACATGGGGTGTGTGGATATGCCCCACAGTGGGAGGTGGACATACCACATAGTGGTAATAAACAAGCCCTGGATTTAATAGAAATAAATGACACACAGAAAAGCATTGAAAACAACATCATAATAGATATTTTTAATACCGGTATATAAGTAAAGACAACAAAACAGAGAGCCAGCCAAGGTAAATTTGTTTAAATCAAAGCAGAGTAAGGGAGGGTGGGGGGGGGGGGTGCTCAAAATAATATTGCAAAATCCTAACTTGAAGGTCTTGGGCAGGATTTGGGGTTCGGGATGTGATCACTTAATTATCAGTGTGCAGGGCCTATGTAGGATTTACGCACACATTGTAACTTGATAGGTTTCTACAACCAGATATAACACAGTCAGCGGTCCGTCAACACAGCCCACCTCTGGTCTATTGACCACTGGTGGCCCACTGACTGCAGCCACCGCTGCCAGTGGTGCCCATACCATCCACCGCCATCCCAGACAGAAACGTAACAAACTTAGGTCACCAGGAGCCCGTCACCGTTTGCCACTGGTGGCCCACCACATGGATGTCCAGCAGGTAGCCGGTGGCCCACTAGCTACATTGTTTGACAGTGGTGTATCGTCGGTGGTGCATCAGTGACAAATGCAAACCCTCTGATTGCCGCCTGTGTGCCGCTGGTGGGGTACGTGGTCCACCAGTGGCTTTTTGCCGCTTCCCAGACAATATCACTCCAGTGGTCCACCAGTGGCTATGAGCGACAAAAACGCCACTGGAGGACCACCAGTGGCAATCAGGCGGCAATCAGAGGGTGGGATTTGCCACTGATAGACCATCGGTAGTCCACCACCGGCAAACAGAATAGCTATTGTGCCACCCACTATCAGCTGGACATCCATGTGGTGGGCCACCACTGGCAACAGGTGGCATTAGGAGGTGTACCACCGGTGGCCCACCATCACGTTGCTGTCTGGGTTATAGCCACTGTGGACCACTGGAGAGATCTATCTGATTGTCAGCATGTGCACAAACGTTTACCCTGCAGTCAAGGTGGAAAGCAAACCCTGATTTAATATTAGCATGCAGTTGTTTAATTTTATAATAAATACTAACCAAATTAATTAATCACTGATTAGTGTTTGTGTCATGGGGCATGTCCACACAGGGCGGATATGCCCCACGAGGGGCATATCCACACTGGGACTGGGGCATATTCGCCCAGGGTGGACATGCCCCATACAGTATTGGGCAATTATTATTGCATTATCAGCCATGACAGCAGTGAACGGCGATATTCAATTCACACATAGATCATACAAATAACACAGCATATATGGGAACCTTGGTCTGTCAGTACATTTGAAAAGTTCAATAGCTAGAACCTTCGCCACAAGCTACTAAAATAACTTCTTCGGACGTTAAAATCATTTTTTGTTTCCAGTAATCAAGACATCATATCTATCAAATTCAAACAACTTGGAGGAAAGAATCTCATACTAAATGTATCTCGTGTAAATCATTTCATTCACCAGGTAGCGCTTTATTGTAATATACTGAGACATGTGGACATACCCCAGTGTGCGGACATGCCCCACTCTCCCCTACATGTAGCATATCAAAATTCTGTGTCATGTTCATGTTGATTTTGATTGATGATGATTTCTCACATCTATATATCCCAACTGAACAAATAAAAACTTTTTCCATTTTTTTCCTTTGCCCATTAATGAAAAATCCAAGATGGCCGCCACTGATAAGAAAAAAATCAAGTTTCCGCTACATTATCACTTATAATGAACATAAAAACACAAAATCAATGTCATTTGTTGTGTCTAATCCATGAGAACGGCCAGAATATCATATTTCGATGAAATAAATATAGATAATACTGAATTATGGACTAAATTGTATTAAAATACCTATAAACTCATGCATACATCACAGAGGTTACATTCCATCAGGAATAAAACTTCCTACAGGAGTATCTCCCAGCAATAACATGAGATGTTAACAGTAAAAATTGTCCGCCAAAGCCCCATCTTTTTTATATTTTTGTTAAACATTATTGCGCGATTTCTGGTTTATGTATGATTTAGAGTTGATACATTTTTGTCTCATGTTTTTCTATCTAAATGACCTATATTTGACATTGAAATTCAAAATGGTTACCGCTAACACACAAATAAAAGCGATTTTTATGCATGTGGACTAAAATATCATAAACAGCATGTGTTTAATGGAAATCTAGGAATTGACTACGTAATACGGCAGATTAGGTTACAAGTCATTCGAAACTGTGTTTAAGCACAGTGTCTGCTAACATGCTTTGATGTGCTTAGTGTTTAGAATGACGTCATTATTTTAATAGTAAATATTTAAAATGGCGTCCATCTTGGATTTTACGATAAATATAGGTCAGACGATGAACAATAAACATCAGAAATCTTTATTTCGGCCCCCAAATCATCCAAATTCAATAAATTGAGCAATTCTGAGGTTGAATTTACATTTAGATAGCAATTTTGTTTCTTGTTTATGTGGAGATTAATTTCGCGGCCATTTTGGATTTTTTTTTCCTAAATTTACTCGTCAGTAACGTTTATTCCTAATCCCTTATGTTACTAAAAATATGTCATATTCTCGTCAATATGTTTAGCAGTATACTTATAGTAACAGCAAATACATAAAAAACGGCGGATATCTTGGATATAAAAGTCAAATAAAGGTAATATCTTTCCAAAGACACACGAAAAAATTATCAATTGAAATCTTGCCAAAAACAAAAATTGTGCTTTCATGTGCGATAAACTATAGAAAATATGGGGTTTACTTAGCATTTTGATGGCCATTCTGTGTTTTGTTAATTTGAAAGTGAAGGTCACCAAATATAGAATATGTACCGACAGATTCGAATTCAGCACACACACATTATGTAAAAGCAAGTGGATTAAAAAGTGTACACTAAAATCCCGAGCAAAGTTTCGTGTTTCAGATTTCAGCCCAAGCTAAGTAGACATATCTTCATGAAAGGCTGCAATATTCTTTCTTTAAAATATATGTATTACATTAAATATAAATAACACTCATTTTTAAGCATACACATATCTGGGTTCAGAAAACATAACCCAGATATTGTTATGACCAATAACTACGATTTATTACGTCGTTTTCTTCGACCATGTTCACTAGTTTGTTTTGTTCATTTTAAAAAGTTTATAATAAAAAATATTCTTGAGCGTATGTGGAGAGAAAACTATTTACTCTATTGCAATGCGTGATGTATTAAAACGAGAATTATTAAAACGAGAATTTAATTATCTGTTATATGGTATATTGGGTGTGCTGATTGGTTAGTCAGAAAATCAATGGCATACGCTTACGTAACCCTACCCCCTAATTCTAGACATATTTGGGGGTACCCCTATAAAACGGTCAAAATATAAAGTTTGTCCTTATTTTTTTACTGGCAACATCCCATATCATGTTTTGGACATATCAAAGCTTAAACAAAAGTTGGTGTGGGGTGAGTAGTGGGGGAGGGGGTGCACGGTGACCAATTCTATAGCCCTACATTGTATGGTGCCGTTAAAATCACCCAGTAGCATGAAGATAACTCACTGTAGCCCTACATAAAATAACTATACCTAGTGTATCGTCTGCTTACATTATGTAGAACGTATCTATGAACTGTATCTAACTTTAAAAAGAATCATAGCTTGTGTTTGTGTTTTAATCTGGCCAAATACATGTCGATTATTGATTATATGAAACAGTTTTTTGTTGATCTATGGGTTGTATATTAGTGGAAAAAAACATTAATTCAAAATCAACATGAACCTGACACAGAATTACACACTGACATATACTAGTGT